>CM042009.1:85979419-87179419 GCA_023525715.1 Cichorium intybus
TTGGATCAATCATTTTTTAATCATATAATTCTCGATCAATAATATATTAATTAAAGAAAACATAACAAATTTTTTATTATTATATATTTTGAATCATTTAATTTTAAATCATAACAAATTAAGGATCATAAATTGTTGAATCATAACTTTTATAAATCATAAATATTTTGAATCATCTTATTTGTTTTTTTGAATTTGAATAAAAAAATTTCCGTTATGTTTTATAAAAACATATATTTCTTTAAATTAAAATATGTACACTTCAAAAACTTATTTTTTTAAAAATTATTTTTACAAAGTCACCGATATAGTGAGTAGAAAAATCATTTAAATTTTCATTATTTTTGGAGAATATTTTTTTTCTGTGTTTTTTATAAAAATAAAAATTTTAAAAATATTTTTTTTTCAAATTTTCATGATTGTGCTCATTTTGTAGATAGAACTTTGATTTTTTCAGATTTTTTTTTTGTAAAGAAAAAAAAAAGTTATAGCCGGAAAACGAAACGGGTGAAAAAAAAATAAAAGTTCAACCAATGACTGGGCGACACATGATAGAGAGAGAGAGAGAGAAAGATAGTTTGGAGTTGGTGGAATTGCGACATGTGTCAAGCTCCGAATTTATTTCTTTTTTTATTTTTTTTCTGAATTTCTTTTTCATTCTAACCCTTCAAACATTAAACCTTCGCTGGAATTTGCAAAATCTCGCAAATAATTACAAAAATGTCATATTATCTCGCGATATTTTGACGATAAATAAAATTCAATCTCGTTCATTTATTTTTTCTATCCTAAGGCCAAAAATTGTCCTCGCAGTCCTCACCAATTTTTGAGTCCTCACCCGATCCTAATTATATATATATATATATATATATATATATATATATATATATATATATATATATATATATATATATATATATATATATATATATATATATATATATACATATATATGTATATATATATATATATATATATATATATATATATATATATATATATATATATATAAGCTATCAAGTAACTCTTCTTAAAGTGAGGACTCGTAATGACACTTTAAAAAATTGAAAAAAAAATAAAAAATATATATAAATAATAAAATGGATCATAGTACTAAATTGAAGAAAAAAATCGAAAAAAAACTTTTGGATCACTATTTTTTTTATAATGAACTAATGATCCACAAAAAAAATTGGATCGGTACTGTTTTTCAATGATCCAAATTTTTTTCCAATTTTTTTTACAATGATATAGTACTATTCTCGATTTTATCATTTGTATTTTTTTTTATATTTTTTCAATTTTTTTAAGGTATCCTTACGAGTCCTTACCGAAAAAAGAGTTATCACCGGAACGGGATTAATCGGAGACCCTAAACTATAAAAAAACTCATTTAAAAATATATAAATATAACAAAATAGCAAAGTTTGATACATTTTATTCCGAGTTATACATCAAAAATTATACATTTGGTTTATTTCTATGCTTTAATATTGTTTTTTGCAGTTTTATTGAGTTATTAGAGAGTGTCTGTGTCGTCACTTAAAAATTAAAAAAATTACAAAATTTTAAAAATTTAAAAAATGACCGCCAAGACCGATATTTGACCGATTTTTATTGCAAACCGTCAAGCTGGCCGATTAGGCCTAGTCGTAATCGGTTGAAGACCGCCAAGCGATTAATCGGCCGCCAAGTCCGATTTCTGCAGCACTGATATATATATATATATATATATATATATATATATATATATATATATATATATATATATATATATATATATATATATATATATATATATATATATATATATATATATATATACTATATTATAACACATATATAACTTACAACACTTCAATGCATAGAGTCTTAAAATTAAGATAGTACAACATCTAATGCCAAGAGAAATTTGAGCGGGATTATGAATTTTTTCAAAACGTGAACCGGGAATATCAATTGATTCGCTGTCTCATTAGGATTCAAAATCCAAATTTGAATTTCGAATCCGCTTGTTTTCCAATAAATTCCTGTGCTTGAAGCTAAGCATGCGTGATTGATTCCCCCCCAAATATGCCTTGATCGGCGCTCATCTTCCAATAACCCTTTAATTACATGTTCAGCTTTTACTCTACTTGTTTCAATTCACCCCCGATGTCATTCCCTCCAAGCTTCGCTCTCGCTTCCCAATCGATCGGTTATATTTATTTTGCTTGAAACCTTTTCTAACAGTTTGCGTTTGATGGTGATTTACAGATTCTCGGTGAAAAGATATGGATTTGAAGATGCCCAATCGACGAAGAATGTTTGGGTTTGCTGCTTCCCTCTCCTCAATGCTTTTCCTTTTCCATTGTTACCGCGGATCCTTAAGGCTTTGGAGGTTTTTGATCGGATTAAGAATGCTTTCTTCTTGGAGGTTTTTTATTGTTATGGACCAGAGCTCTCAGTGCTTTTCCTTTTCGTTTGTATTTATTATGATTTTGTTGAATATTGGATCTGTGTTCGTTGGATTGATTCGTGTGGTCAGTGGTGAGTTGAGCTTGCTTACAAGTGTGGATTTATCGATTGAATTGCAACTTTTCTTCGAGATTCTATTAGATTGAAATTTTAATGACATATTAAGTTTGATTACTATCAAGTAAGGTACTTTAGTTCATACATTCTGGTTCGATTCCATGAAATTAAAAAAGGTTCAGCCGTCTGGTTATTGCGCCTAATCGAATCAACTCTACATCTTTCCGCTTGCAATTCAGGCTTTCTAATCGGATTTAAGCATTTACTATTTGAAATTTTGGATACATGTGCTCTGATTCCATTTCATTTCGAGTATAAAGATATTCCTACATTAGGTTTTCATTCCTCCTTATTCTGAAATCTGAATACCATCTGTCTGTTGAATAACACCTTATTATTGTTACAGATGAAGCTGTTGCAGACTCAATGGCATGGTTTGGTAGAAGCCTTTCATGTGTTTGTGTTTAAAGAAAAGAAGGAGACTCTCGGCCCTCATTTGATTTGACACCTGCTGAGGTATTTCATATTTGTTAAACCACTTGACACGATTAATATTATTATTCCATTTATATGAATTACTTTGCACCATGTTACTGTTTCTAAATGTATTGAAATATCAGGAGGATTGTCTACAAACGCTGCAAAATCGTTTAGACATTGCCTATGATGGTTCAATTCCAGAACATCAGGTACAAAGATATCTTTATGTCTATAGAAGGAAAGGGCATTAAATATTTTATTTAAATAGGAAGCATTAAGGGCATTATGGAAAGCTGCCTTTCCTGAAGAGGAACTTAGTGATCTAATTTCTGAGCAGTGGAAGGAGATGGGCTGGAAAGGGAAAGATCCTTCCACAGATTTTAGGTTTTTTTAAAAAAATTCCCTTTTGTCCATGGATGTTGTCATGCAGCAGACATCTGAAAACTTATATACAAGTTATTTTTATACATTCGGGAAAGGTTAAACATGCAGCAGACAACATCTGAAAACTTATATACAAGTAACCAAGAAAAAGTACTGATAATTATTAATAGCATGCCTCATATAAATATTAATATATTTTATACCTTCGGGAACAGTTAAGCATGCTCACATCATCTAAAACTATCGAATATGATTTTCTGATTTTTGCAGGATCAAGTTGAGTTTTGATGGAAAACTTTCGGTAATACCAGGTACTAACTTCTTGATTCTTGTTTTTTTTAATTCTTGATTTGCTAGCCCAAAACATTACAAGAACCTCAAACAAGGACCATAATTGCAAGACAAATCTTTTTGGGACCAAAATTGAAAATAACAGTTACACTCAGGGACCAAAAATTTAATTTACTCAGGTGATTACAAATTACATTGTTTCTCTTTCTAAAGTATATGTTTGAATATGAATGTGAAAATTAAACTGTAACTGAAATGTGATCTGAGATGAGGCTTGGGGGTATTGAAAGTACAATTTTATTTGAGACCAAAACTCTCTATGTGTATATGTTTGTATGAGTGTATGTCTGAAATGTAGGGACCAAAGATTTAATTTATTCAAATAATTGGAAGTACATTGCTATTTATGGCATTTATCTCGATTTGGGGCTAAATGCAAGAAATAATTGAAAGTACATTGCTATTTATGGCATTTATCTCGAATGTTGTCCATTTTTGGCATATATTCATTTCTGTCAATGTTATTATGCAGTTAAAAGGATATATAAAAGCTTACAGGAATAAGGAAGCCTAGGTGCCCAAATGACTATGTAACAATGTCCAGCTTGAAGGGTGGGGATGGAACTGGTGTAATCTACTTATGCAGGCATGTCTTGTGGGTCAAGTAAATGTTGTTACTTTCTACCTATTGGATTAATACATTTTTATTTAGTATGATGTTAATGTTTAGGTTTTAGCGAGAAAAAACGGATACATATTGATCATTTTCAACTTATTCCTCAAATATATTGTGCAACTTTATTGCAGGCACTTGCATACTCTGCAAATAAGAAAGAAACTTACCTACTTTGGTGTTAGGTATATATCTGTATTGGTATTTCTTTTTGTAGGGAAGTAGTTTATTTGCAGTTTTGGTCCCTTTTCCAGGTTAAATTACTATATTGACCACTTTAGGAGGATGGCGTGGTGATCCGAGAAACCTTTAAAAGATGGTTAGGTTGTTGCATGATCACTAAATATCAGAACTGAAGTACATTGCTAAAACCTACTACTAATCAAGTGTGATTCAAAGGACATGGTTGAACCTGGTACTAAAATTCTACCATAGTTCATTGATAAAGCCTACCACTAAAATGTGGCTAAAAGTACATTGCTAAACTGGTTTTTTTTTATGCAATTCAGGTAGGTACATCTGCCTTTTCACAATCAGTCATCCTCTGTCTATCTCTCAACGTGGCAATTTGGTTTTTGGTTACAAATTCACTAATTTTATTGGAAAAATTATGCTGGAATATTTTTATACTAAAGTAAACTCTAAGTCAATCTTTATGAGTGAATCCTATATATAATAAGAAAACTCACGTGGTTGGTTATTTATGAGAATATAAGTCAAAGGTGTCTTCAATATAATAAGAAAACCCAATGATCAAGAGCTTGTGTTTCATGTTTATTTCTTAGATAATACATATGAACAAAAAATTTAATTTAAGGTTTATTATCAGTTTTAAGGGTAAAATGGTCAAAAAAAATGAAGAGGCTGTTATGGAATATATGGGAATAATAATTTAGATAGATATAATTCTTTTAGTTTTTGGTTCCCAACACAACACCTCTACCCACTCCTTCCCAATCCGATTACCCATGACGAGAAAAAGAACCCCATCCTTCTTTTTGATATTTTACTTATGAACACCATAATCTCTATCATTTCTTATCATTACTAACTAATAAAAAGATTATCTTATTGTTAGGTGAGTTTTTTGGTTGGTGAAGATTTTTCTTCAAAGGTAGGTGAGAGCCTGATTTCCAATTCTATGTTCACATTAATTTAAGAATATTATATACATTCTCAAATGTATATAAATAGGTGATTTTAGTTGTAGAGAAATGCACCACAACACACAATACCTATAAGGATTGAGTGTATCTCTTGTAATCTCCTCAGTTAAATAAAATCTAGTTGTTGCCCGTGGATGTAGGATTGACACCGAATCCGAACCACGTAAAATCCTTGTGTTATCTTTTGCTTTATTTTCTGCTTTCGTGTATGTGTGTGATAGTGTTTCCGCTGCGTGTACCCTGTCCGATTCCTAACAACTGGTATCAGAGCTTTGGGTTTCGGAGGAGGTCTCGGTTTTAGAAATTGGAGTATGCTCTGTGGTTGCAGTTTTGTCTGATCTTCCACATCAAAAACTAATTTCTATTAATCGTATTAAAGGTATCTCGGTACTTTGAAGGGTACTGTTCTGTCACACAAAAGTACTATAAAATATTTGTCTCTTGTTTGTCGTAATGGCTGAAGACAAGGTTGTAGTCGAGAAGTTCAACGGTTCTGACTTTAGCTGGTGGAAAATGCAATTAGAAGCATTGCTATGTCAGAAAGATTTGGACGTGGTACTTGGAGACAAACCGGAGAAAGTGGAAAAAGCTGCTGAAGATGCGTGGAACTCAATGGACAAGAAAGCTAAGGCGGTTATTACGTTGTCGTTGGAAAGGAGCGTTGCTTTCAACATCATGAAGGAAACCACGGCGCGTGGTATGATGGATGCTCTGACGAATATGTATGAGAAACCGTCGGCGGCTAACAAGATGTTCTTGATGAGGGAGCTGTTTACTACAAGGATGAATGAGGAAGGCTCAGTTACTGTTCACATTAACAATCTAAATTCAATTCTGTCCAGATTGTCATCTGTGGGAATTAAATTTGATAACGAGACTCAAGCTTCACTGCTACTAGCTTCACTACCTGATAGCTGGTCTGGAACAGTAACCGCTGTTACAAGTTCAGTGGGGACCAGTGGTATGACGTTTGAAGGGGTTCGAGATTTGGTTCTAGGCGAGGATACCAGACGCAAGAATCAAGGTGGCTCGTCTTCTTCTGAGTTATTAAATATCGGAAGAGGTAGAGGGAATAACAGGAATAGTGGGAGCAGTGGGAGTCGGGGAAGAAGTTCATCTAGAACTTGGAAGAATGTGAAGTGCTGGAACTGCCAAGAGGCGGGACATGTTAAGAGTCAATGTCCAAAGAAAGAATTGAACATTGCTGGTGCTGAGAGTGTGTCTGAGGATGATGCACTGATACTAAGTATGGAAAGTTCTGTAGACTCTTGGGTCATGGATTCAGGGGCTTCGTTTCACGCCATGGACAACGGAGAAACGATGGTGAATCTAAAAGAAGGATATTTTGGGAAGGTACGGTTAGCAAATGACGAGATGCTTCAAGTAACGGGCATAGGAGATATTGATCTGGTTACTTCATTGGGAACTACATGGAACCTGAAGAATGTCAGGGTGATTCCGGAGCTGAAGAAGAAATTGATTTCTGTTGGTCAGCTGGATAAACAAGGACTGGAAGTAAGGTTTGGTGGTGGTACATGGAGGGTGGTCAATGGTAATTCGGTGATTGCTCAAGGTATGAAGCGTGGGTCATTATATATGGTTGAGGTACCTGCTGAGGGAAGTATGACCGTCCCCGTTAAGCATGACAAAATCTGGTTCGCTAAATCTAGTGCTAAGAGAGTTCATTTTGCAAACATGAATTCTGGAGTCAAGGGGATGTTAGCTGAACGAGTCGGAAAGTCTAAACCATTCAGGGGATTTTGTGACAGTGGGAGCACGAGGTGTGTTTCGGGTACAGTTACAAAGAGCCGTTGGGTTTTGAAGACTAAGACTGGAAAATTCTGGATCCGGTGGAGTGTCCAAGCCGGTTGAGACAGGGGATGAGTCGGTGGCAGTATTGACCACAACTGAGTCGGTAGCGGGATTGGCTACGACTGAGTTGGAGCTTGTGGGAGCTTCAACTGGCCCTTCTAGTACTTGAAGATGAGGGGCGGCTACAACTAAGTGAATTTGACTGAGTCTTAGCTTGTTCTTGGGAACTGGAAGCTTGGAAGACTTGTTATGTTAGGAGATTAATGAGAGATGTTAAAAATCTTCAAGTGGGAGATTGTTAGGTGAGTTTTTTGGTTGGTGAAGATTTTTCTTCAAAGGTAGGTGAGAGCCTGATTTCCAATTCTATGTTCACATTAATTTAAGAATATTATATACATTCTCAAATGTATATAAATAGGTGATTTTAGTTGTAGAGAAATGCACCACAACACACAATACCTATAAGGATTGAGTGTATCTCTTGTAATCTCCTCAGTTAAATAAAATCTAGTTGTTGCCCGTGGATGTAGGATTGACACCGAATCCGAACCACGTAAAATCCTTGTGTTATCTTTTGCTTTATTTTCTGCTTTCGTGTATGTGTGTGATAGTGTTTCCGCTGCGTGTACCCTGTCCGATTCCTAACACTTATAATTAGTAACTAACGAAAAGATTATAAGTAAAACCGTAAACTTAAAAGACTATAACTAATAAACTTAGTAAACTAAAGAATATGTTATCATTACTAACTAATAAAACGTTATAATTAAAACCGTAAACTTAAAAAATTATACTTAGCTTATCACTGATGATTGATATGGCAGGGGAGGGGAGGGGGTATATTGGTCGGTTTGAAGACATTTAATCGTGTGCATTTGACTGTATTTGTGAATGAGAATATGGTTGTGGCTTGGTAGTGTGGCTGCGGCAGGGATGGGGGAGGGGTATAGTGATCATAAACGATTACATAACAATGGCTCAAATTGCTAATTCTATAAGTGTCGGTATAATTTCAATCTGCTTCAGACTGTGATTGTCTTATTTTCTTTTTTTATATTTAGTGGTTATGTGATTTTCAGAAAAATGTATATCACCGTGTGTTTTTATTTTTATAAAGTTTTGTCTAAAATATAAAACCTTTTCAATTTTGGTCCTAATATTAGTTTATTTATAGTGCATAGTTTTCTTTTTTCAGGAAAGGTAATCAATCGCCCGAAAATAAATTAATCACTCTCATATTCGCCAACTCCCCCTCCCATCTGCAACCTAAAACCTAAAAAGTAATTGCCAAAACAAAACTATTTGCCGCCGCCGCATTGCGCGGGTACGCAGCTAGTATATATATATATATATATATATATATATATATATATATATATATATATATATATATATATATATATATATATATATGTGTGTGTGTGTGTGTGTGTGTGTTTGTGTGTGTGTATATATCTCAGGATCTCATGGTTTTAAAGGATCCCACAAGAACCTATATATATATATATATATATATATATATATATATATATATATATATATATATATATAGAGAGAGAGAGAGAGAGAGATATAGGTTCTTGTGGGATCCTTTAAAACCATGAGATCCTGAGAACTCAATTTGCACCACACGATCAAAAAATTGGAAGGCTGTGATGAAATATGGCAATCTAGTGACTGTAAACCCCACAAACTAAAGTAAATATTAAATAAAAAATTTCTGATTTTAATTTAAATTTGTTGCTTCACATATCATATTCGTAATATTATCACAAAGTTCTCAGATCTCGTGACGTGACTCTCGAAAATGGAATTTAAATCTGTAGATAAATGATTTATTAGTACGTGTAGTACGTAGTATATTGAAGGGTAAATTTGGAATATTTGAAAAAGTTATTTTAAACGTTATTCATAGTAGCATTTTAACACGCTAGCTTATATGTTAGTTTATAAGCTAGTTTTTTGTCCGCCAAACATGTAAAGAGAAAAAAGTAAAAAAAAAAAAATAGCTTACAAGCCAGATGTGGCGTGCCAAACATAGTCTTAGTTATCATACTCGTTAGTTTAATAATGAGAATTTATATGAGTGCAAATAGGGACTTAAACTATTATCTAATACATGTGGTGGGGAATGTATATTTGTTTGGGATGAGTTTGATCCTAAATTTGACAAATGGTATGGGCCAAGGAACAATGCCCCTTGTGGTGGTCCTACGGGAAGATCAATGAGTACAAGGTTCGAGGCAGCGCCCGAATATCTAAAATAAATTTTGCATCAAAAGTATAATAGTAAAGCATGATCAAAATAAATGATTAAATGGGACACTATAAATCGTTGGATTGGTCAAGGATAACTCAAGCTTTCAAAAACAACTCAAGCTGCGTGATAGCCTAAGTTTACTACAACCAAAGTTTTCTGACAACTACACTCCCTCGTAAAGATCGATTTTTAATGGACATCCAAGTTATTTGTAAGGCTAGGGGGAGCAGTCAGCATACGCTGAGCATGCTGAACTATGTCACGTCAGCTTTCAGCATATTAGCACATGCTAATCAAATTTGGTGGGAGCAGTCAGCATGTGCTAACCATGCTAAACTATATAATTTTTAGATTTTTTGTTAAATATTATATTAAAATAAAACACAAACTTTTATGGAAACATAAAAACAAACATTTCATTAAAAAAAATTACAATACATGAAACTTAAAAAAAATTACAATATATGAAATAAAAACTTAAAATGACTAAAAAATGACATAAAATAAAAACACGACTTCATATATTGTCTTCATCCGAATATTCACCGTCGTACTCATTCACCGGATCCATATTTAGATCAATATGGTCCACCGTCCAAAAATGATCGATCAGATGACGACGAAGATTGCCATGAATTTCTCGACTGCGCACTATCTGCACTCGCTGAAGGTATTCTGGAATCGCAACTGGAAGTGGTTGTGGAGGGGGAATGATTTCATTTTCGTCATATTGATATATAGCATGTCCTTCGTCTTCTAGAATCATGTTATGTAAAATAATACATGTAAACATGACCTTCATCCTTGTAGATTTTTTTTGTAAACAGTGATGGTTTAGCTAGTATGGCAAAACGTTTCTTCAAAACACCAAATGCTCTCTCGATGTCCTTTCGAGCTCTTTCTTGAGCTCTTTTAAACTTTTGCCTTTGTGGATCATCTGGGTAAGCCAGAGTCTTGACGAAAATAGAACGCTCTAGATAGATTCCATCCACAAGATAATACCCAAATCGATATTGCGTTCCTCGGAGTGTAAACGAAGAGTCCGGAGCAGTGCCGTTATGTAACTTTGTGTAAAAATACGAGCTATTGAGTATGTTGAGGTCATTATGCGACCCGGGAGGACCAAAATATGAATGCCAAAACCACATATCTTGTGAGGCTGCAGCCTGAAGCACGACCGTCGGGTATCCGTACTGACCCTTTGTGTATTGGCCATGCCAAACAGAAGGACAACCATTCCACCTCCAATGCATACAATCTAAACTTCCTAACATACTAGGGAAGCCATGCACTTATGCATGATGGGCATACAATTTTCGGATGTCATTGGGAGTAGGTTCACTCCCATATCGTGGCTTGTACATAATAAGGGCAAGGTCACAAAATAGGTCTAGAGAGTCTCGTGCGACACGTGCGGACATTCTTGTTGTCTCATCTAGTGCATCAGGGTGTGTGTCATATGCTAACATGCGAAGTACAACAATACATCTTTGAATAGGGTGGAATCCTAACGTACCAGCTGCGTTCCGTCGTTGCTTAAAGTAATCATGCGCTGCCTCCATGTCTCTAACAATCTTCAAAAACAATGATTTGCGCATGCGAAACGGACGCCGGAATTTATACTCTGGATATGTGGGATTTTCAGAAAAATAATCCCTAAAGAGACGTTGTTCGGCTTCCGCTCTTCCCCGATAAATATATCTTCTGTGTAGACGAGGCCCGCGACTTGGCGATGGATTTTGTAATTCTTCGAGTAAACGAGCCGTAATACGATCTATTGACTCTCCTATTTGTTCACCCAATTCATCATCAGATGACGACGATGATATTGAAATTGAAATTGACGACTCGGATGACGTAATTTTTGAAATTAAAATTGTGGGAAAGGGATATAAAATGTAGAAGAGGTTTGATATTGAAGTTGTGTGGTAAAAATGAATTGAGAGTTGAGTTTATATAGGAAATAAATTGGATTTTTTTTAATTAAAAAAGGTTTTTTTTATTTTGACCGTTCAACGGTCACATGACCGTTGCCTTTTCTTCCCGACGAGCTCGCTGGGAATTAGGCGAGATGGCTTTAAAATGGTGGGAAAGGGGATATAAAATGTAGAAGAGGTTTGATATTGAAGTTGTGTGGTAAAAATGAATTGAGAGTTGGGTTTATATAGGAAATAAATTGGATTTTTTTTTAATTAAAAAATGTTTTTTTTTTATTTTGACCGTTGCCTTTTCTTCCCGACGAGCTCGCTGGGAATTAGGCGAGATGGCTTTAAAATGGTGGGAAAAGGGATATAAAATGTAGAAGATGTTTGATATTGAAGTTGTGTGGTAAAAATGAATTGAGAGTTGGGTTTATATAGGAAATAAATTGGATTTTTTTTTAATTAAAAAAGGTTTTTTTTTTTTATTTTGACCGTTGCCTTTTCTTCCCGACGAGCTCGCTGGGAATTAGGCGAAATGGCTTTGGCGAAGGCGAAGGCGAGCAGCGGAGGAGTAGTTTGGGGAGGGTTAGCGACTGTTTGGCGATCGTTTGGCGAGGAGGGACAGCGAGCTGCTCCCTCCAGCCTAAATAGTTTTCATAAACTAACATTTTCCAAGAAAATTATATTTAACTGCCAAAATCATTATTTTCTCAGTTTTATCCAATTTTCGGATTATATGATTACATATACCTGATAATACGCTTTTTTTAGAATTCTATTAAGAGCTTGAGCATTCTTACTCAAATCCAACATTTTAATATCGAATTTGTGCCTAAATCAAAAAGTGCCCTTTAAGGATCATCTCAGATTTCATTTTGTAATACCCATGTATAGGATCTAATAAAAATCAATTACAGATAGTCAACTTTACACGATCGTTAAAATACTCTTTTGATTATTAAACTGATCCCGGTCTTAAATGTAAAATTATCATATGGTTTGAGATTAGTATTTACGTTGAACCATATTAATGAAAAATTTATTTTGTAAATTGCATTAGATCAGTTAACTATTACAATTCTTTAAGTTCTAACATGCTACATACTATACCTAAATTTGATATTTTGGCGAACATCATTCCATATTTTATCATTATAACTACTACAACTCTTTAACTTAACGTTTTAATAGACTAGTCTCTTATGATATTGTTCAAGATAATAACCATGTTTTATATCAACTACATATTTTAGTATAATTATTATCTCATAGTCATTGACAATCATTTACATAATCTTAACAGTATATATTTATAAATATTTTACCTTTTGTAATTGTTATTCGTCTTCTCTAGTCTCTACCATTTCATCATCTAGAAACAATGATGATGAAATGGTAAAACAATATTTGGTTTAAAATCCACCATTGGAACCAAAACATTTTATTATATAATAACACAAAGTTCATAACTACACTTCCATACAAACGTATCCAGATTTCACAACCAACTAAAGTTATAACATGGACGTCATTTATTTTAAGCACTAAGTTTAGGTGAGGAACAAACCATTCGGCCATTCCCCCTAGGGGTTGGAGACAGGTTGGTGAACTCCAGAGCCTGCAACCTCAGTTCAATAGGGTAGTCCGCAATGCACCCGATTCTTGGTCCAACTCCCGTTGACCATTTCAAAGACAGCTGGTTTCCTAACTGGTATGAACATGCCGTCTTTTTTGAATTAATCCTTTCTAATATCGCTTTTTTGGGCACGTCAGCTTTCGGGCTATGAAGACCCCCTGAAAGACTCCTTTTGTAAGTATTATTCTTCTTCTCCACCATCTCATCAACCGGAAACAACGATTCCGATTCCGATTCTTGATTTTCAGATTCCGGTGTGTCCAAAGAAAGTGGATTCACGAGTTTCGGATCGGTTTGAGTTGTTTTTTTGTCGACGTAGTTCTCATAGTCTTCATTTGCCTTTTTTATCTGATCACACATGATACATGAATATGGTTAATATTGAAAAATATCAAAATATAAAACCCCTCACAATTTATTTTTTTTTACTATTTCTAGTTCCTGTTATGTGAGAAAAGCCTCATGAATTGGTTAACGTCCCATGTATATTTATTTGGTGAAACGACTGTCACATTCAGATTTATTATTAATTTATTATTACTATTATTAGGCCAACCCCAAAACAGTGGGGACCCACTAACAATAACAACAATAATAAAAAAGTACAATTGAAATGAAAATCTACATATATAAGAGATAAAAATAAATAAATGAAATGTCACATCAGCAAAATATGGCATCTTTTTTTTATATGATTAGGGTCACGCCCACAAAACGGTAGGGACCGCTAACAATAAAAATAAAATTTTAAAATAACTAAAAAAATAATCATGTGTGCAAAATTATACATAAGCATATATTGTCATTTTAATTAACAGGTAAAGTAAAGTTGGAAGACTTTTAAATTTTAAATAACTGGTAAAAATTATGACATATTAGAGTGACTAAATGTTGGTAGTTTGCTGTGTATAGAGTAAATTACAGTTTTGGTTCTTGTGGTTTACACAATTATAGTTTTGGTCCTAGTTTTGAAAATCTTGCACTGGTGGTCCCTGTGGTTTCCAAATCTTTCATTTTTGGTCCATGTGGTTTACTAAGGTAACAGACGGAGGGACCAAAAGTGAAATATTTAGAAACTATAGAGACCAAAAATGTAAAATTTTCAAAACTAGGATCAAAACTGTAATTTGGTGAAAACTACAGGGACCAAAAATGTAATTTACTCTTGTGTATATGCATGTAATACTACAAAGAGTAAATTACAGTTGTGGTCCCTCTGGTTTACACCAAATTACAGTTTTGATCCTAGTTTTGAGAATTTTACACTTTTGGTCCTTATAGTTTCTAAATCTTTCAATTATGGTACCCTATAGTTTCCAAATCTTTCACTTTTGGTCCCTTCCTCTGTTACCGTTTGTGTAAACCTCAGGGACCAAAAGTGAAAGATTTGGAAACCATACGGACCAAAAGTGAAATATGGAAACCACTGGTACTACGGCTGTAAGATTTTCAAAATTAAGACCAAAACTGTAATTTAGTGTAACCACAGGGACCAAAACTGTAATTTACTCTACTAGAAAATTTATATGGTAACGAAAAGGGGGAGAACATTGCTTACGTCAACTTTGTCGAGATCGACTCCATGTTCCTTGAGAAATGATAAGAACGAATTTAGGGTTTCTTCGGTTGGACGGTAGTGTCCACTATACGGAGATATTGTCTAAAAAACCAACAAAACAACAAAACAATGTGTTAAATGACGATTATTTAAGAAATTAATAATGGATTAGGTGGGAGTCAACTGTCAAGTCATCGAAAATATATTTGCTATTTAATATCATTTCTTTTCGTACAACGAAATAACATGTCACAATGTGCCGATACTTTTTTCCATCGAGTATCATCTAGATAACGTTTTTGTCTTACATAATTAACTTTAATAATTTTGTAAAGAGGACTTTTCTATTAAGTTTTTCTTTTTTTTTTTTGTTTTAAATAAATACTCGTACCTTAAGTGTTCCCTTCTCAACATCAAGCCTTCCGGCAGCTAAAGTAGCTCCTCCAGCGAGAAAACTCGAATGATGGAATTTTCCTTTCTTTTTCTAGAAATAAAACCAATACAATAAAAAACAATTTAACTTTGTATAATTATTTTAGATTATGAGAATGAAAAAAGATATTTATGTCTTTTTTTTTCATTTAAAATTTTTTAAATCTCACCTCGCCAGCATAAAGTTTGTTAGATGCACTCGTTACAAATATCCACTTTTCGCCATTGTTTGTATCGAGTAGGAGTCCGGTTAAACGATGAATGATTTTTCCTCCAATAATCATATACTCGTAATTCTCTCGCTCTTGCTGTTAAAATAATTTTAAGATTAATAATAATGTTTATTTAATTTTTATATAATTAAGTGGAAACAAAATATTAAAAACATACAGGTCCGAGGTACTTTATGCACTGTTCACGAAGTTTGGATCTTGGACATTCTTTTAAATCAACCATTTTTCCATCCCCGATGTCTAGCCTGTAACAAGTTCGAGTTGATTTATATTTTTTTCCATTAATGTATTTAATATGGTTTCAAGTACATTCAATTCTAGGTTATTTAAGAAAAGAGTAAATTACAGTTTTGGTCCTTGTGGTTTACAACAAATTACAGTTTTGGTCCTAGTTTTGAAAATCTTGATCTGGTGGTTGCCGTGGTTTCCAAATATTTCACTTTTGAAAACCACAGAAACCACAAGTGAGATTTAAAAACTATAGAGACCAAAAATATAAGATTTTCAAAGCTAAGATCAAAACTGTAATTTGGTGTAAACTACAGAGACAAAAAATGTAATATACTCTAAAGAAAATTAAAAGGTCGTGATGAGATTGTATCGGATATTTGTAAAGGTTGGCAATTTCGTCCCGTTTACCTAGAAAATGAGTTGATTTTTAGGTTATATTTTATTAAACACTTTGTGGAAAATGTATGGAAATGAGTCAATTATGTCAAATAGTTGTACTAAAAAGTAGGTTATTATTTTAATAATATAGTCTTCCTACTGGCATTTTAAAATGTCAATTGCATATATAAAATTCAAAAAGAAAATCGACAAAAATTGCTAACGGGTCAATGGCACATGTTTTGACCCGTAACAGTTCGCCCATTTTAATAGCTGACATTGCCTTCATCACTCATCAGCAATTACCAATAAATATTTCTTGCGCAATATTCATTTACACATCTTTATTATTTCCAATTAAAACAAAGACTTTAAATTGTAACATTTTTTTAAAATAAATATTGTAAGGGGTACCAATTTTGACTCATTTATCTAAATAGGATTAATTAGTTTATATTTCATTATCACCTATAAATCAAATGAATAAAATCTAAAAACATTCTTGAAAATCTATCATATCAAATGGTTGAATATATACTTAGATCTTTACAACCTTCTAAATCGTTTTATCATGAAATTTTATTATCTCAAAAGAAAAATTAACAAAAAAGTTTATGGGACCATTTTGACCTATTACTTGGCTTCATATTTTGCCACCTATAACGTTGCATTCATATAACAACTACTGTGATAACAACCATTCCCAATAAAGATTTATTGCACAATTTTTGTTTGCATATCTTATTATCTTTCTTACTTATGGGCCAAAATCGACCATTATTGATCCCCAACTTTCAACTTTATCACGTGGGGCCAGCACATGAGGTGAAGAATACGATTGATCATTCTAGTTCACACACTTCACACCTATTCGTAAACACACTCTAAACCCACTTTACATGATTTCCAACACTAAAGTTTGGAATGTGAAATATGTGGATCTTGTTCATATAAAGGAAGACATAACGATTTTTCTTGAAAGTTGAAACCACTAAGAAAAATTTTGGAAAATATCATAACATTAACAGTATGATATGTGTTGGTAGTTTGCAATTTATAATCAATTTTGTGGTGATAAAAAGTCTGAAGCATATACATATTACATACCAGTAGAAGAACGGTTGACCTGCGTCAGCTTTGCACCATTCTTCATAATATAAGTGCAAGCTATGACCATATCGGTGTCGAGGATCAATCTGAAACGGCCATAGATGTAGAATTAAAGAAATTACGGATGGCTATAGTTAAGGAAAAGTAATAAATGATAATCAGTTTTTGATGGTTGATTATACTTACAGCTTCAATCCAGTGTTGGAATGCTAATTTATGAGCTTTGGAATCTAATGACAAACCCTTGCCTACCTGCCAAACAAACAAAATTAAGTCCATTACAAACAAAAAACAGCTAAGAACAATCAAAATCACGACTAGATTTTGCCTAAAAAGGGGGGAAACATGATTTTGTTTTATCGTGTGTTTGTTTGCTATACCTTAGATGCGTTCAACGAGATTCGGTTCCATCGGGAAGCTGCCGATTCCGGTTTTAGGAAATTGAAGAAGGAAATTGTGCTGTGGTTTAATCTAGCGAAATCAAGCGCTTGCCACCTGCAAAGTAATCAACGATTATCGTCAATGAATTTCGCAGTCAAATCAACGGAGTACGAATTCTAATTCCTCGATCGAGTGATCAACCATGAAAAAACTATATAGATCACACAAAACATGCTAGTAACAACAAACAAACAAAAAAAAAACAACAAACAAACAAAACCAGTACCAGAGTTCTTCAACAACAACGGCGGAATCTGCCAAGAGGCGACGCGTGCGATAACCTCTATAGTACTTTTGAAGCTTCATAGCGGCGTCGGAGTGATAGGTAGGGCTTTGGCATTCAACATCTTTCGCCGGCGACTGAGGCTGAATGTCGGCGTTAAGCGTGGAAAACAAGGCCGCTCCCATTTCCGAATTATCAATGTTCAGTTGACGATTATGTTCGCCGTTATATAGAGAATACGGTGGTTGTTTTGGGGTTCGATCGAAGGTTGTACGTGTATGGGGGCTGGCCTCGACCTCCATTGCAGAAATCTACAACAGCTGTAGAGAGAGAAAGAGAAAGAGAGAGAGTGAGGGTTATGGAAGTGGGGTTTTTGCTGGGAAATTAGGGAGAAGAAATTGCAGTAATGGAGTCGTCTGGTGTGTTGAAATAATAGGGGGAGGGCCGTGGATGAACCAACCTACCAACTACTGTAGTTTCGGTATAATATTTAATAATCGTCATAAATGTAAGATATATTTTTGAAAATTTTTATACAAAAAACAATTATTATTTTTAGGCGTTTTTCATATATTTTTTATATTAGATAATGGTAGTGTGTTGTCCATAAAATTATTTTGTGAAATTTAAGAAAATGAGAATATTTATCGCAAAAATATGACCACCAGCTTGCTTGGAACACTTTTTTTTTACACCATCAATAATGATTGGCAAGTACAATATATGTTTCACGAGATATATTTATGGTAAATTCCTAAGGATTTGGGAAACATATTTTTTTATCATGAGTGTTAATGGTATGTTTGTTCTTGATTTACAGTTAAACCTTATGTTAGAGAATTTTTATTGTCAAATCTTCGTGAGGCAACGTATTTTGGGTTATTTAAGGGTTTAGAGATTATATGTTTAGATACTGGTGTGATATTTGTAATGTGAATTTTGGTATTCTTTAAATTGTTTGGTCATTGATTATATTCTCAATTCGATTGTGTTTGTATATAACAACACATGAGTATGTCGTTCATAAATCGATTCTAATTGATGATGCTCTATATCCCCTTCTCGCCATTACCTTATGTGTTTAACAAGAAAACTAACTTAAAATAAGACAAACATGCAGCTTATATTGATATTTTGTAACACCAAAATTTTAGGGCTTGAATATTATTCCTTTTAGTAAAAACTAAGTTTTTGAAGAGAATTAAATGGTATATACATACATACATACATACATATATAAGCGATCGGGTGAGGACTCTTCTTAAAGTGAGGACTCGTGAGGACACCTTAAAAAATTGAAAAAAATTAAACGAAAAATATAAATAATAAAATGAATCATAGTACTATATTGGAGAAAAAAAATTCGAAAAAAAATTTTGGATCATTAATTTTTTTTTTTTTATAATGAAACAAGAGAAAACTTCATAAATGGTCCCTGTGGTTTCAAAAGATATCTGATTTGGTCCCTAACTTTCAAAAACCTCACGGGTAGTCCCTGTGGTTTGAAAACTTTTGTCAAATCGTCCCTGATCCATATAAAAAGACTTTTATACCCTTTTTATTTTATTTTACATTTTCTTTAACTAATTCCATATTAAAAAAGAAAAAAAGAAAAAGGAATCTGAAAGTTCCCTCTCTCTACTTTCTCTCTCTACCGCTTCTCTCTCGGTTACTCAAAAATAGAACTTGGACTGGATTTAGGGTTTTTTTTCTCGTTTGATTTGATATTCTTCCATCTGATGATCCGAAGGTACTGCCAGATCTGGAATTGTTATTGCCAATGGTTGCCATTATGAACGAGGTGATATCGGCTAGATCTTCCGTAAGCCTGATACGCGAGCTTTCCGGCATATTTGTTATAGCGGACTGGACACCTAACCTGTGGTTTTTTTTCTCGTTTGATTTGATATTCTTCCATCTGATGATCCGAAGGCACTGCCAGATCTGGAATTGTTATTGCCAATGGTTGCCATTATGAACGAGGTGATATCGGCTAGATCTTCCGTAAGCCTGATACGCGAGCTTTCCGACATATTTGTTATAGCGGACTGGACACCTAACCTGTGGTTTTTAGATATTATAGATGCAGCGATTTGCGGCGGTGACCGGAAATCTCGCGACGAGTAGGAGGGGGACGAAAGAGGAGATTTCGGTGATCCTGCCTCATGTGTAGCAGTACTGGTGGAGGAAGACGATCCAGAAGCGGAGGCGGTGGAGGGAGACGGAGACGGAGGGAGCCTCTTCGGAAGCCAGAGAAAAGCTCTGATTTTGAGAGATTTGGATTGTTGAGTAGCTTGTTGATCGTATTCTTCAATGAGATTAATCAGATCCTCATCGAAGGTGATGGATACAAGCGCATCTAAGTCCTCTATCGGCAATTGACACTTCAAACTCACAGAGCTTCCACACAATCCACCAAGTTTCGCCAGTAATTCTGTAAATCATAAGCAATTATATCTCATGCCATATTCCAATTTCGATTTACAGGCACTACCGTTTCAAATCAAAAACCAGAATTAAAAACAGGTCTGTAATACAAAACGTAAACTAACCGGAGAAAGATATGGAGCGATCAACGGCGAGTACACGAGTTTGACTGTCGTGGTAACAGAGTTCTCCGTCGAGATAACGAGGGAGGATCTTGCCGCCGTAGTGAGGGAGAAAGTAGAGAGAGACGGAGGATCTTCCCGTCGCCTTCAGGGATATGAGGTATGGTCGAAGGTATGTAGGTAGGCATAAATGCTCCATGTGGGGGTGGTCATGGACGGTGGTAGCGAGTGGTGGTGGTGGTGACGAGTGGGGGTGGTGGTGGACGGTGCTAATAGTGAGGGACGATGCTAATATTAAGACAAAACTTCATAAACTACATTCCTTTTTCTTTTTTTCTTTTTTTAATATGGAGTTAGTTAAAAGAAAATGTAAAATAAAATAAAAAGGGTATAAAAGCCTTTTTATATGGATCAGGGACGATTTGACAAAAGTTTTCAAACCACAGGGACTACCCGTGAGGTTTTTGAAAGTTAGGGACCAAACCAGATATATTTTGAAACCACAGGGACCATTTATGAAGTTTTGTCATGAAACAATGATCCACAAAAGAAAAAAAAAATTGGATATTTACTGTTTTTCAATGATCCAATTTTTTTTTCTCAATTTATTTTTGATAATGATATAGTACTATTCTCGATTTTATGATTTGTATTTTTTTTTTATTTTTTTTTCAATTTTTTAAGGTGTCCTTACGAGTCCTCACCGAAAAAAGAGTCCTCACCGGAACGGGACCCTATATATATATATATATATATATAATTGAATGTGGATAAATAGATATTAGTGAATTTAAAAGTTAAGATTATTAAAATGTTACTTTGTGTTGGTGGAAATTGACCCCTTAGGGTTTACGTATATTCCATTCAGTATAAATACTAGAGATCGTATACCAAAGTTACATCAGGACCCCTATACTATATATTAACATAAAATGTACCTATGTTATACAATAAATTCGATTAACACACCCCCTCAGTTTGAGCAGGATGTTCTCGAATGTTCAAACTGTGTCTGAAATCAAGAAATAATTGTGTAGGAAGTCCTTTGGTAAAAATGTCTGCAAGCTGGTAAGCTAATGGAACATGTAAAACACGTACCTGACCAATGGCAACGTGTTCCCTAACAAAATGCAAATCTATTTCCACATGTTTAGTTCTTTGGTGCTGAACAGGGTTGAAGGCTAAATACATAGTGCTCACGTTGTCACAAAACACAACAGTAGTACGAGATAACAGACATGATAGATCTAGAAGAAGATTACGTAACCATGCTTCTTCAGCAACAACATTAGCAACCCCCCGATACTCGGCTTCGGCGCTAGACCGAGATATGACATGTTGGCGTTTTGAAGACCAAGAAACAATATTTTCACCAAGATAGACACAAAACCCAGACGTGGAGCGGAGTGTGTCGGGACAACCGGCCCAATCAACATCAGTGTATGAAACCAAACGATCAGTAGATGACGGACGGATATGGAGACCATGACTGATAGTACCCCGAAGATAACGTAGAATAAGTTTGAGGGCAAGAAAGTGAGGCTCTCGAGGATCGTGCATAAACATGTAAATATGTTGAACAGCATAGGCGATATCAAGACGAGTAAAGGTTGGGTATTGAAGAGCCCCAGCTAGACTACGATACAAGGTCCGATCAGAAACAGGATTCCCAGAAGAGGACAGTTTCTATTTAGTATCCGTAGGAGTGCTACACGGATTGCAGGTGTCATATCTGCACGAGTCAGAATTTCTTCTGCAAAAGACGTTTGAGAAAGAAATAACCCAGTAGCAGAATGAGTAGCAGCAATGCCTAGAAAAAAAAGACAAGGCACCGAAAATCCGTCATCAAGAACTCAGACGAGAGTTAAGAAATGAAGCGTCGAATGAGAGAGGGACTCAAAGCAGTAAGGATGACATCATTTATGTAAAGGAGAAGGTAAATGGTCTCAGATCCACGATGGAATATGAACAAGGAGCTGTCGGACTTACTGCTCGAGAAACCAATGGAAGAAACATAGATGACAAAGCATTGGTACCAGGCCCTAGGAGCCTGTTTCAGACCATAGAGGGCTTTGCGCAGACGACAAACATGAGTTGGGCGATGGGGGTCAACGTAGCCTGGTGGTTGTTTCATGTAAACCTCTTCGGATAGGTCACCGTGAAGGAAAGCATTTTTAACATCAAGCTGATGAATTGGCCAATGACGGGAGATGGCAATGCTAAGTACAATGTGTATGGTAGTGGGTTTAACAACCGGACTGAAGGTGTCATCAAAATCAAGACCCGGTTGTTGAGAAAATCCTTGAGCAACAAGGTGACCCTTGTAGCGGTCAAGTTGATCTTTCAAGTCAAACTTGTGACGATATAGCCAATGACACCCGACAATGTTAGTGTTTGGAGGTGGATGAACGAGAATCCAAGTTTGATTGGCGATCAGGGAAGACATCTACATATCCATGGTAGATTTCCAGTTTGGATCGCACATTGCTTGGGCCGTGGAACGAGGGATATGAGAGTTATCAGTAGAGGCAGAGAAATTTAGGACCTGGCGAGGCTTAAGAGAACCCGTCTGAGACCAAGTGGTCATAAGGTGACTGTGAAGGGGGGTCGAGGTCGGGGTCATGGTCGTAGAGGAAGAGGCGTTGATGTTAGTTGTAGGACCCGAGGATGTAGCGGGAACGGGGGCTGTGGGGGGGATATATCGGACGTCACGACAAGTGGGGGAGACGGGGACTCATCATCAGAAAGAAAAGATGCATACTCGGTTTGTGGAGGTGGGGTATGGAAATCTTTGAAAGGAAAATGATCCTCATCAAAGATAACGTGTCTGGAGATGAGAGCACGTTGGGATATTAGATCAAGGCATTTGTATCCTTTTATGATCTGGTGAAGGACCAAGGTATACACAAGGTATACATATGCGATGGATCTAGGAGAAAGTTTATACGGAGAGGAGGAGGACGTGTTAGGGTAACACAGGCACCCGAAGAAGCGAAGATGATCATATTTGGGAAAGAATCCAAATAAAACTTCGAAAGGTGTCTTGTAAGAGAGTGTGGTGGTGGGAAGCAAATTAAGAGTTAAGAGTGTGGACAACAGTCAAGAGGGCTTCCATCCAGAGCTAGCAGGAAGAGACGCTTGAAAGAGAAATGTGCGAATGACGTTGTTAATCGTACGAATGACGTGTTCGGCTTTCCGTTTTGTTGTGACGTATACAGACACGAAAAATAAATAGTAATGTCGTGACTACGAAGATATTGAAGGAGAAGGTGATTGTTGAACTCACGACCATTATCACACTGAAAAGTTTGAATGTCGGTGCTAAATTGGTTTTTGACATACATGCGAAAATTGCAAATAACATTGTAAACATCTGATTTTGCACGTAACGGAAAAACTCAAAATAAATGAGAGAAATCATCAAGAAATAATATGTAATATTTAAAACCACTCAAACTGGTAACAGGCGATGTGCATAAATCAGAATGAACAAGTTCAAACAGACGAGAAGTTTTTGTCATAGACAAAGAAAAAGATAACTGACAATGTTTTCCAATCTGACAAGCATGACAAAGTGGAAGTTTATTCGTATTACTAGAAATAAATTTATGAGTCTGTAAAAAACAAAGGACAGAAGAGCCGGGATGACCAAGGCGACGGTGCCATGTACGAAGGGACACCACTGCTAAGGCTTTGGCTGGGATGGAAGAAGGAAGGCACGGATACGAGTCATCATTACTGTCGCATCTTTAAATGAGTGCGTCCGACTTAAGATCCTTTATAGAAAAACCAAAAGGGTCAAAAGAAACAACAACATTATTGTCAGTGGTGAATTTACGAACAGAAACAAGATTTTTAATCATTTTATTGGACACAAGAACATTATTTAAAGAAAATCGATGTTGAGAGTGAGGAAGGGTAGTGTGACCAACGTGAGTAACCAGAACAATATCACCATTACAATACATTATGGATTTAGAAGTGCAAGGTGTAAGAGATAGCATTTTACCTTGGTTGAATGACATGTGTGCACTTGTGCCGGTATCCATATAGTAGTTGTTGTCGGGTGGAGCTTGAATTGACATCGGTTGAAAGACGGAGGAGAGATCGGTGGGCTGTTGAGAAGCATTGGGCTGGACCGAGGAGGGCAGACCCACGAAATTGTTGCTGGGCTACCAAAACGGTGGGCTGGTGGGTCTTGGCTGGAGCGCAAAAGGCTGCTGGAGGTGGGCCTGTCCCTGTTGAGCGTGCGCCATTGGAGCTGAAGGAAGCCCAGCTGGCTGCTGCTGGAGGTAAGCATGGGCCGGCTGCTGTTGGGCCGAGAAGCCAGGTGGGCCAGGCGAAAATGAGGGCTGCTGCACCATTAATTGCGAGCCGATGGGAGGTGTTTGAGTACCAAAAAAATTTCCTGCCATATTAGAGTTAGGAAAAAAATATGGTGTTTGGCAATTTGCGTTGTTTGGGGTATGTGCATTCGGATGAGACCCCATAATTCCTGCAAATTGAGAATGTTGACTCGAGTTTATGCCTGCAAATTGGTTAGTACCGGTAGGAAAGCTAGAATTACCCCCCCCCCCCCTTTGGAAGTACTCCTATTATTATTCCGATTTTTGTTCCATTTATTTTTGGATTTTCCGGATTGTTGGGGATAAAGGCCGGTAGTAGTAGGAGAGGGTTCGAGTGTGTGGTCATGGTTTTCATCACGGGACTCATGCACAAGAAGCATGTTTTTGGCTTCCAAGAAGGACGGAACGGCTTGGTGTTGGTGATGACATCAATAATGCTTTGATATGACGAAGGTAAACCACGAAGAATTTGCATGACAAGTTCAAGTTCGGTAATTGCGAAGTCTACATCATGAAGGGCATCGACTAAATGTTTGAGGTTATGACTGTACTCGGTGATCGAGGAGGCACCTTTTTTGACGTTACAGAATTGTTCTTGAAGTTGAAGCATGCGAGGCATTTTGTTATTGAGAAAAAACTCATGTAAATTATCCCACGAGTCTTTAGCGGTACATAAGTCGCTAGTAATTACTTGAAAGACGGTGGGATCACAGGTGGAATAAAACCAGGATTTCACACGAGCATCAATGGAATCCCAGTCTTCGTCTTTGTCACCATTAGGTTTGGATTCGCTATTAATATAACCGAGTACCTTAGCACCCTTACAAATGTCTTGAAAAATTCGGCACCAGAGCTTGTATTTGGAACCGTCTAAGGTGAGTTTGAAACTAAATTGGTTATAGACATTGGTTACAGCGTATACAAGTTGGGAGGTGGGAACCGAGGTGGAGGAATTGGCTGGTATGGACATGGGTAAACCGGAAAATCCAAAAAAATAATGAAGACGAAAAACGAAATAGCAATTAGAATACTTAACTGTAGGTAGAAGGATTGTAGCAAACATACCGTACTCTTGATGGTAGGGCGAGACAGACAACGGAAGTGGATGGGGATCGTAAACAAGGAGCAGCAAACTGTGTGGTGGTGCGGCAAGGAGCAAGAGACAGTCGTGAGTTGTGGAGGAAGGAGCACAGCTGTGTGATCGAGAGAAACCTTGGCGAGGGGAGACAGCGGGAAAAAAAAACTCGATCGTATCTTGCTTAGGCGACGTACCCTAGGCTTGATACCATGTTGGTGGAAATTGACCCCTTAGGGTTTACGTATATTCCATTAAGTATAAATAGTACAGACCGTATACCAAAGTTACATCAGGACCCCTATACTATACATTAATATAAAATGTACCTGTGTTATACAATAAATTCGATTAACACTTTGGAGTTAAATTAAGATTTTAAATGATAATGGATTATTTTTGTCAAGTTTGGAAAATTGAATTTAACTTTTGAGAACTGAATTGTAAGGAATTGCCAATGCAAAAATTTATGATGTGGACAGGAGCATAGTAACTTCTTGAGACGCTTGAAGGCATCATGGAACTCCTCGTTGGTGGTTTCTGTTGAAAATCCTGGATTGCTCTCCGTATTTCTTTATTTTTACTCACTGTGTAAAATTTCTGCAAAAACTTAGTCTTCAGTCGTTCCCAAGTGGTGATACTAGTGAGAGCCAGTGATGTAAACCAATATTTTGATTTATCTTTTAAAGTAAACGGAAAATGGCGTAAACGAAATGAATCATGATTATCCCCACGTGGAATGTTTGCGTTAGTAATTGCTAAGAATTCATATAAATGGTTGTAGGGGTCATCTTGCTTATAACCCCTAAACTCAGGTAATACGCTCAACAACTATGGCCTGATTTCCACCTGATGCTCATTTCCCTCCAGAAAGAATATAAGTGAAGCGTCCTCATATTCCCCCAGCTGGAAATGAGAGGATACAAATTGTCGAATTGGAGGTGGAAAGAATAAAGGTGGAATATAGTTACCGTCATTGTACAAACCGTTGTTGTAGTATCGTTGGTCCTGGCATTTGTTGTTTCGATTCTGATTTCGTTGTGATCCGCGACCTCGATTCCATTGGTTTCCTTGGTTGAAGTTATGCATCTAACCATCGTCTCTATCTTCATACCCTATGTCCCTTAACAGGATTTGACTCTAATGTTGCTGCTGTTGTTGTTGGCGTAGGCACTAAACACCATTATTATTACCATTCACTCCCCAGGTTGGTCTGTTCCCACCGTGGGGTCCACAAATGTTGGGTTGTGGTGCTGGTTGAAAGAGTTGTGGGCGTGTTGTTGTTGCCACCATTGTTGTTGTTAACTGAGGCTCCACTAGTGTTGACTGAACCAGGTGGGACTACTGGCTGTTCCATAACTATATTACCTTGAGGTTGATTGGTGATGTCTTCAACTAAAACATCATTCATATTCATACTAAATAAGCGTCTAACCACACGATTATTTGGATTGGTCCTTTCGATTTCTGAGTCAAATAATAGAGGCGACAAACGTTCACCTCGTCGTATATACATGCACTATGTGCATGCGATGAAAGCATATAAAAAGAAAAACTTAAAATTAACACAACGTGTCAAGCACACAACTCCCCGGCAACGGCGCCAAAATTTGACATGCGCAGTCGTTGATGCAATCAAAAATAAATAAAACATCATTACTCCACTACCTAGGGTAAGTAAGGGTAGAACCAATGAGTCCGTAGTTGGTACTTTGTGTCTATAATAACCCGACTATAGTGTCACTCTATAGCAAGACAATTACTAACACTTAGAACAAATCCAAAACTCAATAAAACCAATTGTAAATAAAAGCGCAGATCTGATCCACAAATCCCAAACATCATGAACTAAAAATATTTATTTATTAAAAACTGAAACTCGTAATAAAACGTTCAAACTAAACCAACGAAATCTAACCAAACCGCAGGACTACAGGAGTAACTTGTACTTCCTGAGATCTAAAACTCAACACCGAATGACCATAGAAATCCCTAGATTCGAGAAACCTTGACACCGAGTTGGTACGAAAATGATAAAATCGCGGCTAAAAAGCCAAAACTACGAAACCCAACCAAACTACTTGAAAGAAACTAAAAGATAGGAAGAATGAGCCTTGAGATCCAGAGAATTCTCGATGGATTGCTGTCAAATGTCGTCTGAATGCCTCTATTTATAGTTTCAAAACCGCAGAATTCGCGTCGACAACATCCTTATTTTGCTTCGCAATCATGGAGTTATCCCGATATCTCGCAAATTTGAAATTGAAATTGAATTCGGATTACGGTGTAATCTCTTCTTAGCGTCGCGATCTTTCATTCTATGTGTCGCGAACATATTCAATCTTTATCTCTTCGTTTAATATTTATCTTTGTTCCAATTTCACTTCTAAACCCTGTAATTTAACATTTTTTCTATACAAGACAACTTCTAATGAAAGTGAGTGTATTTAGTCAATTTAAAAAAATAATTTAACTATAACACACTAAATAACGCGTAAATAATGCAATATAAAAGCACATTATCACCCACCCACCCTTACCCTTACCCCTACCCACCCACTCTTCCCACCTCACCCAAGGATCTACCCCGTCCACTCCTACTCCGACCCACCCACCCCATCCCTAACCAACATGTGTCACCGCCTACGCTCCCCACCCCGCCCACACTTTACCCAATAATAGACCCCACCCTTACTCACCCACCCCACATACCTTACCTTAACCCACCCATCCTAACCCCACCCCCCACCTCTACCCACCCACCATTCTCACCTCACCCAATGACATACCCACCCACCCACCCCTACCCTTTCCTCTACCCACCACATACCTTACCCCTACCCACCACCACCCCGCACACCTTCTACCCAGAACATGCCCTACCCATATCCTACGTACCCACCCTACCTTACACCACCTCGCCTACCCCACCCACCCACCCTTACCCATACCACCAACCCTCACCCTGCCTACCCACCTGTAGCACCCCAATTTTAGTTTAACTTTAAGATTAGCGTCAATTATCTTACTTGTGTATTTTTTTAAAAAAATAAGAAAATAAATTATAGGTAGGAAGGACGATTATAACAATAACAATAATAATAATAATAATAATAATAATAATAATAATAATAATAATAATAATAATAATAATAATAATAATAATAATAAATTTGAGTTATAAGTTGGAGGGGGTTAGATGTCATAATCATAATGGAAACTTAATATGTGGAAAGCTTTAAGTTTTGGTTAAGTAAAAATCGAGGGCCAAACTATAAGGACCATTATTGCCACAATCTCAATGTTGCGTGGATTCACACCTTTATGAGGGCCGACATGTTTGGAAGCCTTGTAAAGGGTTGTAGCTCTCGGTTTGAAGATTTAGCGCATCCAAACACTAGTCGTATTGCATATAGTACGTAATCTATCAGCCTTAAATCTACATCCCCCTTAGCCGTGAAGTCTTATTGCCGTGAAGAGGAGTGAGTTCGTGAACTAAGAAGAACCGAAAGAAGGAGAGGAGTGTGGCACGACTTCCATTGTTGATGCAACAATTCGTGAAGAAGGAGAAGGAGGAGAGAAGAAAAAAGAAAATAAGTAGAAGGAGAAAAGAGTTGTTGAAGCAAGAGTAATGTATGAGTTATGATTTCATGTGTGTGTTTGCGATAGAATGAAACATGTCCCACTCCTTCAAGTCCTAGGTGTTTCATTGAAGCTATTTCAGACCTTAAAGGTCTTAACAATAATGTCTTATTGGGTTAGGAGGTTGAAAACCCTAACCCTAGTGATGTCTTATTGGGTCATCTTGGAAAAATTATGTTAAATCATGGGAGGATCCATTGTGGTCGAATATTATGTCCCTGAAATGGTGAAGGATTCTAGTTTCTTTCTTCATAATGGGTTGATTTGATTCCAACTCTAGATTAGATGGAAATGACAACCTTTGCAGACTGGTCTGAAGTCCTGTCAGATTAAGTTATCTTACTTTTGAAAATCACTAAAAATCCTAAAAAAAACATTTACGGGTGAGGTCAATGACCTTAGTTTGAGTTGGATTTATAGTTTATCCATATAAAATTTTAGAACCATTTCATAACCCATTTAGAGCTTGGACTAATTCTTTAGGGTATGGTCCAGCTCGTTGACCGAACTGATTAGTCCACTTGTTGAATTCGCCAAGAATTATTGAAAGATGCAAATGGCATGAGGTCAGGCCATGTTGTCTTTTCTTAAGGTCTAGTTGATGTCCTACTTTTCTAAGGGCTTGTTGATGACCATTCCTTGGTTGAAAGTTGCAAACTTTGCAACCTGGTATGGGTTTGACAGATTTGGTACCCTAACGTGTTTAATTCGTATAAAAAAGTAGAAAAATCATTAGGGCATGTGCCTTATATCCCTAGAATGGTAAAGAGAGAACTATGTGACTGTGTAACGATATCCCTGATTGGTGGGGTTTAGAGTGGCTTTAGGGGTCACCATCAGACCCTCTGTTTAGGGTTAAAAGCTGAAAAATAAACTTAATAACAATAATAATACTACAAGTATCTATATTAAGTAAGGTTTTAGCTATTATACTTTGTAGTAACTTAAAATATGTTATAGGAGTATATGGTGTGCGAGTGGATCTTGGTGGGACCTACGGAGTCGTTGTACAAATTTTTCCATTTGCTATTTCAAGGTGAGTTCATGACTACGTTGTATTGAAGTTGTACATCTTTTATTGTAGCTTGTGTGTGCTGTTTAGGATGTAGGTGGGTAGTACTAGGCTATTGAAAGGTCTAGTAGGTGTCTGAGTGTGATGAGTAGGTACAAAGCAAGACATGATTGAGATGGGTGTCATGATTGAGTCGGGTGTCATGATTGTGTTGTGTGCCTTGTTTATGTTGTGTGCCTTATTTGTGTTGTATGCCTTTGATATGGGTACAATGTGTGTGATGGATATATCGTGTATATGATGGATATACTAAGTTGTGTGCTTACCCTTTCCCTATTAAACCATTGTTTCAGGTACTTTAGGTGTAGGTGATGGCAAGACATGACGTGTACATACTGACGCGACTTCTCTTTTAGACTTTGTTTTGTTTTGACGTTATTTGAGTGTTTAACTTCCGCTGGCTACTTATGGATTTTTGATGACATTATTTGTTTTGATGAATGAAATAACATTTATATTTGAAAGTTTTAAATGAAATGCTATTTTATTATTAAAATTGTTTTTTTGGAAAATTTAAATTTGCATAAAAACTGGGACGCTACACCACCCCTACCACACCTCTTTCTCATCCCCACCTACCCACCCCACTCTCATCTCACCCGGGTTTATTTTAACTAAAACTGATGTTGGAATGAATGATTCTAAAAAGACGTTAAAAACAAACATAATTTTTGTGAAGAGCGAAGACATGGAAAATGACTTTTGGTCCACATCGTCTTCTACAGACATGGAAAAAGACAAAAGACATTTTATATCTTTAAAAACAAACACCACCTAAATATTCTTTAATAATCTCAAATATTACAAACATATTTTATTTGTTTGTCGCTCCAAATATTTGTTTCTATGTGTGTGTATGTGACTGGGGCATGTGTGTGTGACGTCTGTATGTTGTGTCTGTATATTTTTACGTGGTTATGTGTCTTTATTGTTCCGTACAGATGTGTGTGTGTCTATGACTACAAATATACATGTATATTTTATTTGTTTTTTATTGATTTTGTAGAGTGTTGTCATTTCTTTATGGCTATCAATATTACCTTTTTGATATATTTTACCGTCAAAATTAATGATAGTTTGTTTTTTTTCCACTATTTTTGTTAATATTATGAATAAAGCTTACTTCAATTGTCTAACCTCAAAATATGTATCTATATATGGGTAGAATTTATCAAAGATAACTTAGATATGCAAAATCTAAATTTTGCGTTTGTGTATTCGTCGATATTACAAGGAGCGTAACCAAACATCAATGACCGCACTTTTATGATGACAGTTATAGAGAAACAAGACCAATTTTTACCAACTTATTTCCATTTAAGAAATTTGAAAAATGCATATTCAAATATTCTGGGTTTATAATCATTTGATATTTTTTGCAAAACACTTCTATAAATATTTGAAGTTTGTTCTGTCACATTTTCTTTGCAATTTTGGTCTCAACTTATTACGTCGTTTGTGAAGATAAAACGGTTCGACGGTTATTAATATTTACCATTGCGAATGCAATTAATAATAAATAAACTATGTCCCAAAACATAAATATACTTTTACTTTTACCCGAAACAACTTAGTATTTAATATTACTTTTTTATGTTTGGACATCCTAAAGTCGAAACTTATAAGATTTAGACGTGAGATCAATACTTTTTAAAAGTGTTTGGTAAAAATTTTTATAATAAACACATCGTAAAATGATACAAAATTTTTGTTGGCCATCATCCTATATATTTTTCCTATATGTGAAACATATCATTTTTTTTAATATGTTTACATATTGTTTTAGACAAGAATTTTAGTCATATATTTAAAACAAATAAAAGTTAAATTAGTTATTACTCTATTAATTAATTTCCGTAATTTTGGCAAAGGTGTGTACGTTTTTTTGGTTCGGGTTATGTAACGCGGGTTGGGTGTGACTTTGGATCCATATTTTTCCGGATCCTGCTTACACCTTCTACACCGCCTCACTCCATTTTACGTCTTCTATACCTGTAATCCGCCACCACCGCTTGTAATCCGCCACCACCGCTTCAACTGAGTGGCAGACCCAACACGACTCGTCCCTAATCCGATGCTTTCCATTTGTTACCCACCGCCTCCACCCTCTTCTCTCCCGTCTCCATTGATGCTGATGAACGCCGTTGCAGCAATCTCACGCCAAATCGACATCCACCTCTTCAACCATCCTTCTCCCACCGCTTCACCTTCATCCTCTTCACTCCCCCTTCTCAACTTCACTCGCACACCCATTTCAACAAATCCCAAAAAATCGATACCCATTTTAACAAATTCCCCAAAATCGCATACCCATTTCACAAAATCAGGAACAAATCATAGTTGAAGAACGATATGAAATTCAGCAAGAGTTTGAGCAATCAGATCGAACAAACATTGCCTGAATGGAGAGATAAGTTTTTGTCTTATAAGGAACTCAAAAAACGGTTGAAGCTAATCAACCCTCAACAGAAATCCGGCTATGTTTGCAACCGGGCAGCTAAAAGACCGCGGGTTTCGCTTCGACAGTGTTGCCGGAGATTGAACGGTGGGTGATGGCGGAATCGGAGGAATGTCGAAGGAGGAGATTGATTTTTTTGATTTTTTAGAGAAGGAGATTGAGAAATTCAATCTGTTCTTCGTTGAGAAAGAAGAAGAGTACATCATCAAATCAAAGGTAAAAAATTTCTAGAGTTTTCCTGCTATTATGACTTGTACATCATCACTCAAAAGCTGTACACCGTCCAAGTAATCACAAACAGTAAGTTAACGCGTTTTCGTAACCGATTATGCATTTTTTTGTGGGTTTATGCAATTGTTTGGATCTTGAATTGGGGTTTATTTAGTTTTGTTATGGTTTATGTAGTACTCTTTTTGTTGCAGTTTTTTAGAAAACCCCCATGGAAGGAAGAACCGGTTTTAGCATCATTGCTGATCATGCAACTTCAAGTAACCAAATTCTGTGGTTGTCTTTAGTTTTTGGGGGAATTGTGATGTGTAGATTTATAAGAAATTTTTCTCCTAATTTTGTGGATTCTTGTGCTAGGTAGTCATTGTATGCCCTCTATAACAAGATTAAAGTCCAGTTACATCTAAATAGCCTGTAACTCGATCTAATATCTTCTTCTTTTGATATTGTATCGTCACGTGCTTTATTTTCTTGAATTCTAAGAAGGTTATGTATTTTTTAGGGGTGGAATTGATACGGTACCAATTCTTTTTTCACCAAACCGTGTACCGTACCAACTATAATTGGTACAAAATTTTAGCTACCAGTACCGTACCAATTATACTTGGTACCAACTTGTTTGGTTACCAACAAGTTTGGTTGGTACAAGTTGGTAATGGTAAATACCAAGAAATTAGCTATGTAATTATTTTAATTTATTAAAGACTTTTATTGAAGTAATATCTTCGTAAATTTTTAATTTCTAAATTTAATGTGGTAATAACTATCGACTAATGTGGTTAAATGACTAATAATCATTCTTTTAAAGTTGTAAACATTGAACCACATGACAATTGAAATATGATTTCGTTACACACACACAATATATATATATATATATATATATATATATATATATATATATATATATATATATATATATATATATATATATATATATATATATATATATATATATATATATATATATATATATGAATTGGTTGGTACGGTATTACCGTGATATCTCAAATTTTATACCATTACCGTACCATGTTTACTTAATTGGTATGGTACTACCAACCAAAAATGTTGGCTACCAAACATATTGGCTACCAATTATATTGGTTCGGTTGGTAGCATGTTGGTTGGTTTTTCATGGTACATATTTGCTAGCCCTAGTATTTTTTTTGTCTTGAAGGCTTATGAGTTGACAGGCTTAATTAGTCCCTTGATCTTCAAAGGTTTTATCAAACTTGAAAAGGCACAGCAACTTGAATGGAAAAATCGGTTATATTCCTTATTGTTGAACACACCAAAGAATAGTTGCTCATCAACCGATCATCTGCATCATTGGAGACTTTTCTTTCGGTATGTCTTTTTTCTCTCAACTATATAATGCCAATGGGGACAATTGTTAGGCCCTCTATCTTTTCTTTTAGCTTTCAAGTGTTGTATTTGAAAAAACGACTTAAAAGAAAAACTCTCATATAATGCGTTTATTAAATTAAGTTGTCCCATTAATAAGTACATGTATTTTTCTTGTATCGTTGCAGATGTCCATTGGTTATTTCTTGTCAGACTTGGCGATGATTATATGGACGTATCCGACTTTAGGCGGTTTCGAATATGTAATTATCCAATTTTTATAATACGAATTTCATTGTTTGTGTAAATTAAGGTTATTTTGGTTTGGCAGGTCTTGCCTTGATGAAAACGAAGCATTTTTGACGACTGCAGACTCTGCCATTGGATTACTTCCGGAATCAACAAAGTCAATTCCAGGGTGGAATGGAATTGAATACAAGGCTGCCTTTCCCATGCAGAAACCAGCTGGTGCCAGTTTCTACCCGCCAGACACGGATAAAATGGTAAAGTTTGTTCATGTTTATAAGTGGCAAAGTTGTAAATTATTGCAAGTTGACTCAGAGCATTCTTTTTGAGTTATGAATTTGAGTTGTGGGCAAAAGGGCTTTCAGGTGATGAAAAACAAGATGCAACTGGATTTTTCAGTGTTATCAAAAGGCAAAGTGATTCAATGCATTTCAATAAATGAAATTCAGATTAACCAAGGCCCCGAAAGGGTTATCACTTAGTAAGTTTCCATACCAAGGCTCAATCCAATTAAGTCCGTAGCGTCTACCGATTTCGCCATATCCCCCTTAGAGCAAAGGTTCCTTTTTTGAGGGTACTCCTGGGAACAGATCCTCAGGTAAGTGCTTTTTTATAAACATAATTTCAAGCCGGCCCTTAATTCTAACCCGGCACTGATTTCAATGATCTTCTTTCAACGTAAGTCCCTAAGTTTTACAAATAATAACAACCATAATAGTTGTAAGTATAACTTGTAACAACAATGTTGATGATAATATTGTTGTGTCAACAGAGTGGATCGTAAGAAACGTGGTTTTGGGATGAAGCCTCCGAGAGTTGCTGTATAGCAAATTCATGGAATTTCTATGAGATTTGTAATGTTTGTAGAGATGAGGTAAATTCTTTCTGATGATAAAATTGTTTAGAGAGAAATCCACATTGAGCCTGGGAGCACATGATACAACATGAAACATTATGTTTAAAAGATGAGAAACAGCTCATTCATGAGATTAAACAGCTCAAGACTCTTCGTGACGAACTAGCTACAAATATGGGAAGCCAAGATGAAGCTCAACAGGCTATGCTTGAGAAATATCCAAACCGAGGAACATATGAGGGTATGCTTGTCTTTTTCTATTATTAATCCCATAGAACCACAACTATTACATGTTATCAATTTCTTTTTCTTTTTTAATTTTTTTATTATATACAGACTTTAAGGAAGGAATTGGAAGTCTTGAAAAATGAAGTAACAAAAGCTGAAGCGGCTACATCTGTAGTCGGAAAGAAGTATGATGAGATAAGCAAAAGGGAAAGAGAACTGCAAGCACAATTCAGAACTGCAGATTACATGTCAGGTTCATTTCTTTCTATAATAGCATCGTACTCTTATTTCCCTATTAAGCCCGACACACCCGAACGACTCAACGAGCTGGGCCGCTTACTAAACTGACGAAACCCGTGCATCGCACGGGGCCCCACTAGTTAATATGAACTAGTGTAAATTATTCTACCGGTCGATCCACAACCAGTCGACGCATAACGTAATAACGTCGATGATTGAGATTTTTTAATTCATATGAATTAGATTAAACTTATGAAAAACAAATACTATCGATCGACGCACAACGTACTAATGTCAATGAAAAAAACTTACACACTATCAAAAACTTGACACAAAGCATAGATATTCTCACACACTCATTCTCACAACCTTTTCTATCAATTTGATGAGAGTTTAAATTTTGAAATTCTCTCTCGATCATACCCTCGCCCCCATCTCTATCTGAACCATCAATCTCCACCACCGGTCACTGCCACCTCTTATCGTTACCAACATCCAATACCGCCCCTCATCCCCATCGGCTATCATATTCAACTCCCACCAATATCAACGCACAATGTACTAACGTCAATGAAAAAAAAGGTTACACACAATCAAAAATATGACACAGAATAGAGATACCACACCACCATCAACACACATGTTTTTGAAATGAAACTATTCACCAAAAATAAAACTATTCTATGTCTGTTGTTTGCTACATTGCACGTCTAAACACCGCTAATCACTGAAATAGTACTATTTGTCGTTTCCTTTAACAAAACTAATAGCCGTAAATAAATTATTCATCAAAATGAACTATTTGTCGTCGCCGCATCGCGCGGGTACACACCTAATATATATATATATATATATATATATATATATATATATATATATATATATATATATATATATATATATATATATATATATATATATATATATATATGTATATATATATATGTATATATATATATATATATATATATATATATATATATATATATATATATATATATTAAAATTTAATTTAATTTTCATAAATTGGATATAAAATAAATCTGGAATTAGTCAAGAGGATCCCCAAGGCCCTATCTTTGACCATTATATATCTAAACTAGGCGAATGCGCGCGCGTTGCGCAGGAAAAAATTATTTGTTAGAATATAAACAAATGCATGTCATTCTTATACCAAATTAAAGAATATTTATATAGAAAAATCTCTTCATTATTTTTAAATATATGATAACACATACAAGTGTCATAAATTTGGAAAACAATGAATTTTAACAATTTTAATGAATAAATACAATATATCAAAATAAAAACCAAATTAATATGGTTTAAAATAAAAAGTTATCTCAAACCACATGATTTTAATAGTCTACCAACGGTTGTGCTTGGATAGAATTTTTGTATAATTTCAAATTTAATTTTACTTTATTCTATTTTAAAATCAATGTAAATATTGCGTATTTGGTCATGTTTTAATTTTGAATATTTAACTTAAATTAATAGTGTTCTCTTTGGTGGATAATGGAAGCAGATGAATTATATTATATAAGAAAAAGTGAAGAGGTCATATATGTATGTGAAACAATGTGTGACAAAGAATAAAATCTCAAATTGATATGGTAAAAGATAAATCCTTTATTTTTAAACACATTGATTTGGATGACTTCCTTTATAATAAAAAAACATATATAGTTTGAATACATGAAGTATATATTGATTGAATGACCTCTGAGAAAATTAGAAATTGTCGCTTTTGACCATCAATATTACATAAGAAATAAAAGTTTAAAATTACATTATTCAGCATAATGCATGCGATTTTGTATAATTTGATGAACGAATCCATAGCTGATCTTGGATCGACTCGCTAAATTTTTAAAGCTCAATTTCATTAAAAAAAGAAAACTTTAACTGTGTATTTCCTTGAACTTTAATATTTGGAAATATTTCAAACAGTAAAAAAATATCAAATGATTTATATAATTGTTTTAACTTAAGGGGGACTTTTATTTATAGAATAAAAAAGTTTCTTAAGTTGGTTTATCATGACGATGTGGGATCAAAATTTCCTTCAAAATGTGTTATTTTGTGTCATTTTCTTATCCCACATCGCTTAAGAAACACAACTGAAGAGAAATCAAACATCTATAAGTAAAGAGACTAATATAATTTTCATCTCACACAACTTAAGAAACAAATTTCAAGGGAAAGAAAACATCCATAAGTAGAGAGGTTAAAATCATTTCTATCATATCTTTGTTCTTTTATGTTCTTGATTCTAACCATATTAGGAATCGGTTGCAACATTTCATGAACATTTGGTTTTAGTTCTAGGATCGTTTTCGTAAAATTTGGACAGGTACTCACCGATGTTCTCTTCGATACGTTTTTTCTAATAAATTCAAATTAATGTGGTACATGATAAAATCCATCTTAAACCATATTGATTAAATGACATCTATCATAATATTTATATATAAACATATTTGTTTGAACTTTGAAGAATTACTATTTGAAAGTTTGATGTGAATAAATCTTATGATAGCGAAATAAAATGTTTACAACGTTGTCATCACACATCGAACTGTGGCCATGACTTACTATAAAAGTGCAACTTAATTGGTATTTCAATAGTTTTTAACTCTTTTACATAATCATCCTTTTAGTTTCAACGATTTTGAAAAAGGATAAATGTTGAAACTTTGAGATAAAAACATGTTTTTATGATAAATTGACCACTAATTAACAATAGATTTCTAGGTTTTCAGTTTCAATGATTTTGAAATAGGATAATTGTTGAAACTTTGAGATAAAAACATGTTTTTTATGATAAATTGACCACTAATTTACAATAGATTTTAATAGTATATTTCTAGGTTTTAATGTTTGACTATCTATTTATAATTGAATTTAAAAACGTTATTATGTAAATTTTTCGAGTTTTGGATGCAAACATGATAACTATTGTGATACCAATTTATGTTTAATATTATACGTTTAGATTAGATATAAAGTTCAAAAGTTTTTTAGTAATATTCATCTTCATTTTAGAGTTTTAATACTTTTGGAAACTAAAACTTATGAATAGAAGCCTTTATCACTTTGAAAAAACATGTTTGTACGATAAAATGATATCTAATTAATAATAGAAATTGAAAGTCGTATTATTATGAAGATTGATGGATAATGTAATCAAATTAGTGGTATTGTATAATGAAAAATGAAATGTTAAATAAATGTGTGACACGATGTGAGACATAAAAATATGAACATGATATGTTAAAAAATAAATTATTAATGTTGAACACATTGTTTTGAATGATCTCTTTTATAATAGATAGTTAATACATTAACAATTGAAATTTCTACGTATATACATATTGGTGAATCGACAAATGTTTACACCAGTGTCACTTTGTACAAACGACACAGTATAAACTTTAAACTTAGTCAAGTTTTTTAAAGTTTTAAGTAAGGAACTAAATTTCTATGTATATACATATTGGTGAATCGGAAAATGTTTACACCGATGTCACTTTTTAAAAAAACGACGTACTATAAACTTCCAACCTACTACCTAGTCAAGTTTTTAAAAGTTTTAAGTAATTTTAATTTTTACTTTTGAGTGTTAATACTTTTTAGAGTTGAAACCAAATAGTAAAAATATTTTAAAACTTGCGATAAAAGAATGTTCTATGGTAAAATGATCACTATTTAATAATAGACTTGAGAGATCAAGTTTGATGGATAATGAAAGCAAATGAATTGAATTATATAATAGAAAGAAAAGAAGTCATATATGTATGTGAAGCAATATGAGATAACGAAAAAAAATCTCAAATTAATATGGTAAAAAATATTTAAATTAATAGATTGATTATATTAAGTGGGAAATTGAAAGGTCATGGAGGTTTCAAATGCATGTGGTGAGAGGAAAAATGATTCATTTATAAGATATAAGACATATAAGCCATTTTTGGGTAGCCCATGACCATAATCCAAGCCCATAACCAAGTCCAACCCATAATACAATCTTTGATTTTTTTATGTGTTTCAAGGGTGGTGGCTTATAAAGTGAATGATGTTTCCTTCCACTTCATATGCGGGACAAGACTCACATATAGAAATTAGCTATCAAAGTTCCAACATACACATCCTCCTCCCTCACCATCATGTGATGGGATCCGGATCGCAAATCGATCTTAGAGAACCAAGAGGCTCCCTACAATTGATCAAACAAGTCATCAATCCTTGACAGGGGGTATCTACTCTTCACCGTGAGCGTATTCATCTCTCTATAGTTAATGCACATCCGGTGAGACCCATCCTTTTTATTGATAAATAATATTGACGCTCCCCATGTCGAACTGCTAGGTTTGATGAACCCTGTCACACCCTCAAACCGTAATGGCGGAAATGTTCAAGGGTGGGTGACTTCATGTACGATATCATAACAACGTCAAGTAAAATGAATCCAAGCAATGACAACCATCATAATATAATTGCAAAAGTTAGATAGGTTCAAAGTTGTTATTTTCATTACAATTACATATGAATCAAAAATACGTAGTTATGACGTTTTAGCGTCCCATCGTCATTGCTTGCGAACCTATTTACTGGTTGCCTGAGAATACAAGTATTTTGAAGAGCGTCAACAATAAAGTTGGTGAGTTCATAAGCGTTTTATTTCGTAAAAGTCCATTTGTTGTACCAAGTAGATTTTGAAAACCCTGAAAATCCAACATTTTCTTATTTCGAAATTGTTTCTAGTCTTTAATCCAAAGACCATATGGTAGTGTAAACGGTACTGTACTTTTATGGAAATTGTATGTTTCAACGTAAACAATTATTTAAGGTTGAATCGTTTTCCCATGTGAGACATCATATAACCATATTGTAGACTAGATGGCCTGCTGCGACGTTCTTCAGGCGTCGAAATGTTATGACAGTTGTCACCTCAGACCTGCCGGTCTAGCTGTAGCTAACAGCTCAGGTGCGGGGTTGTCAGTCCCGTATAGATCTTTACACAATGTCACGCTCTCTTACCGAGATTCTGGTTATAAACTTCAGGACTTATAGTGTGAGTACTAAAAAGTACTGTGAAGACCCGTCTCACAAAAATGTATGTATCATCAACCAGTTTTACGTGTAGTAGTTATAAATCCTTTTGTGTTTTTGTCGTTATTTGAATTCCCAAAATAACGTTCTATGTAATATATATATTTAAATATATATATTTTCGCATGGATAATCCTGTTTATTTTTCAGTGTAACGGGAAACCGAGTATTCCAAAAACTATTCCTACAATAGTTTATTTGTAACACTGTTTTGTGGAAATGAGTGGGTTCTTAGGCAAACAATATAATAGTTTACTTTTAAAATCTGTAAATCTTACGAGAAAGGGGTATGTCAGTACCCACAGTTTGCTGAAATGTTATAAAGGCATATACATGGTCTGATTTCGGAATAACGGTCCGAAATCAGGAGCAAATTCGTGTGGAATAACGGCTTGTACGTGTGTGTATCTATTTTTATAGGATTATATATTGTATTCTCCCCCTAAAAGTTTCGAAAAAATAAAAAAGGAGGGGTATGAAGCTCACCCTTGAAGCGTGAATTGTCGAGAAAAGGGCGCGATTTTCGGAAGCGTGAATTATCGTGTAGAATCATCAAGGGAAACTAACTTACCAAGGATATGAAGTTTTACACCGGGAAAAATGGCGGAGGAAGGCTGCTCACGGTGGTGTTGTTGAGACAGTGAGTAGGGAGAAAGGTGGTGGAAGTTGAGAGTTGAGAGGAATTTGGAGGAAAGTTGGGAGGAAATCTGATAGGTTCGTGGGTTTATGGGTTCAAGGAGTATGGGAACTGATTAGGAGAGGGGTTAGTTATGATTTATGTCAAATCACTTAGTCCTAGGTGTACTTAATAGCAGTTGACCTTATGATTTGATTGACCTATGCATTGGAACTTTTTATTTAGCAGGTGCTGGGATTGAGGGTTAAGAAGATGGTCTCCTAATAGGAAGTGGACGTTGCTTGAGAGGGGTAAATTTTGGAAGCATGGAGTTCGAAAATGATGTCTTCGGAACTCGTGCAGCAAGGATTCAAGATCAAGTCTCTCAATGTTCTGATTTCTGAAGATTGGGTTTTTTTGGAGAATCGGTTTTCTAAATATCACTCGGAAACCTGAGTAGTCTCCGAGAGTTACTTCTGAATCGAGTGGCGATTTCGGAGCATGGGGCTTCCGAAGTCGGGCTCAAGGATTTCAGAAAATTATAGGGTCCGAAGGTCGTATCCGGAGCTAGAGGTTTCAGAGGTTGTTTAGAGGTCGGAGACCTTCCGAGAGAGTTTCCGAATGAAGATTAAGGGTCCGAAAATAGTTTTTCCGAAGTCACTGACCCCGAAGGGGGTTCGGAGGTTGGGGGTTTCCGAAATCATTTCCAAACGAAGACTAGTTGTCCGAAAATCTTCCTTCCGATAGTATGGGTTTCTCTCCTTGAGTGACCCAATGGTTTAATTCACTATGTTCGCGGGATGTTCATTTAGAATTGTACACATAACATCACAAGATTCCAACCATATTTCATTAAAGTTCTGAAATTTACTTTTTATTACAGGAGTCAGCGTGCTCCTGGCTTAGTCACATTTGACTTTTGTTGACTAAAATTTTACGGTTGTCACGTCATCTACCCGTTAGAAAGAATTTCGTCCCGAAATTTCACTCTTGAGTGGACGCTCAAGGGTCTGGGAAAAGATATGGGTATTTTTGTTTCATTTGGTCTTAGCGTTCCCAGGTAAATTCAGGTCCACGCTTGGCGTTCCAGCGGACCTTCAGTATTGGTATGCGAGTTTGCTTTGTTCTCTTGACCTCTCTGTCCATGATTTCCACAGGTTCTTCAACAAAGTGTAAGTTCTCGTTCACCTCTATTTCTTCGAGAGGAACGACGAGAGTCTCATCAGATAGGCACTTCTTCAAGTTGGATACATGGAAGGTGGGATGGACGTTGTGAAGCTCTGGAGTCGGTATGCCACCGGTCTGATCCTGGCGAGGATCTCGAATGGTCCGATGTATTTGGGGTTTAGTTTCCCACGCTTTCCAGAGCGTATCGTTCCTTTCCATGGAGAGACTTTTAGCAACACACGATCGCCCACCTAGAATTCTAAAGGTTTGCGTCGCTTATCCGCGTAGCTCTTCTGCCGATCACGGGAGGTCTTCACTCGTTCACGGATCTGGATGATTTTCTCCGTCGTCTCCCGTATGATTTCTGGACCGGTGAGAGCACTGTTGGGTACTTGTCCTCTAGCTAACTGAGTATCTCCTACTTTAGCCCAGCACAGAGGGGATCTGTATTTGCGTCCATACAATGCTTCAAATGGGGCAACCTTTATGCTAGTGTGATAACTGTTGTTGTAGGAAAACTCTACGAGTGGTAAGTGTGTGTCCCATGCTTTGCCAAAGTCTATCACACAAGCCCTCAACATGTCTTTCAGCGTTTGGATAGTCCTCTCACTCTGCCTATCTGTCTGCGGGTGGTACGTTATACTCATGTCGAGGTTGGTTCCTAAAGCCTTCTACAGTGATTGCCAGAATCGTGACGTGAATCGACTATCCCTGTATGAGATAATGGAGATTGGTGCCCCGTGCAAACGTACAACTTCTTTGATGTACGTTCTTGTAAGCTTCTCTATTTTATCAGTTTCCTTGATTGGTAGGAAGTAAGCGGACTTGGTCAATCTATCGACGATCACCCATATGGTGTCTAGCCCACCAGTTGTCTTGGGTAACTTGGTTATGAAGTCCATGGTTATTCGCTCCCACTTCCACTCAGGTATTTTGGGTTGTTATAATAAACCCGAGGGCTTCTGGTATTCCATTTTGACTTTTGCACAAATCAAGCATTTGCCCACGTAAGTAGCGATCTATGCCTTCATGATCGGCCACCAATATAGCTTTTTGAGGTCCAAGTACATCTTGTCGGAGCTAGGATGGATGGAGTATCTTGTCTAGTGTGCCTCATTCATAATAACGTCCCTGTACCCACCGAATTTCGGTGTCCAGATTCGATTCACGAGGTAACGAGCTCCATCATCCTTGACCTCAAGATTTTTATCCATCCCTCGCAACGCTTCATTTGCAATGTTCTCTAGTTTCAAGGCCTCTAGCTGGGCCTCTTTTATCTGTGTGGGCAAGTGGGAATGGATCGTTATCGTTAGTGAATTCACTTGGCGACCTGAGTACTCCTTTCGGCTAAGGGCATCTGCTACCACGTTGGCCTTTCCTGGATGATAACGAATTTCACATTCATAATCGCTTAGTAGCTCAACCCAACGCTGTTGCCTCATATTGAGTTCTTTTTTATTGTGGATGTGCTGGAGGCTCTTATGGTCAGTGAAAATTGTACACTTGGTACCATACAGGTAGTGTCTCCAAATTTTCAATGCGAATACCACCGCTCCCAACTCGAGGTCATGTGTAGTATAATTGACCTCGTGGGTTTTAAGCTACCTTGAGGCGTAAGCAATGACCTTTCCTCTTCGCATCAGCACGCAACCCAGACCCTGATTTGATGCATCACAATAAACCATAAAATCCTCTGTTCCCTCTGGAAGGGACAGGATTGGTGCGCTGCACAAAGCTTTCTTTAGAGTTTGGAAAGCGGCGTCTTGTCCGTCTCCCCACTTGAATGTTACACCCTTCTGTGTCAAGGTGGTAAGCGGCTTTGCGATTTTGGAGAAATTCTGTATGAATCTTTGATAGTAGCCAGCAAGGCCAAGAAACTGGCGAATTTCTATTGGTGTCCTTGGTGCTTCCCAGTTCTTGATGGCTGTGATTTTGGAGGGATCCACATGTATTCCTTCATTGCTGACCACATGGCCTAAAAAGTCCACTTTTCGTATCCAAAATTCGCATTTCGAAAATTTAGCATACAACTTTTCAGCTCTTAACGTCTCCAAGACTTGTCGCAGACGACTATGCTCTTCCTTACTCCGTGAATAGATAAGTATATCATCTATGAATACTATCACGAATTTGTCCAAGTAAGGTCTACACACGCGGTTCATTAGATCCATGAATACCGCGGGTGCATTAGTCAGTCCGAAAGGCATCACAACGAATTCATAATGTCCGTATTGCATTCTGAAGGCTGTCTTAGGAACATCTTCTTTCTGAATTTGAAGCTGGTGATACCCTGATCTTAGATCAATTTTAGAAAAGTAACTTGACCCTTAGAGCTGGTCAAAAAGGTCGTCGATTCGGGGTAATGGGTACCGGTTTTTGATGGTGAGTTTGTTAAGCTCTTGGTAGTCAATGCACATACGGAACGATCCATCCTTCTTCTTAACGAACAAGACCGGTGCTCCCCAAGGTGAGAAGCTCGGTCTGATGAACCCTTTGTTTAGTAGTTCGTTTAGTTGGTTGGATAGTTCTAGCATTTCTGCCAGGGCTAGCCGGTATGGGGCCCTTTCTACTGGGATGGCTCCGGGTATCAAATCAATTATGAATTCGATTTGTCGAGCGGGCGGTACTCGTGGAAGATCTTCTGGGAATACATCGGGGAAGTTGCAGACTTCAGGAATTTCTTCGATGCTTTTTATTTCTTTCTTTTCTTCCACTACGTGGGCCAAGAAAGCAAGATATATTTTCTGTAGATATTTTCTAGCTTTGATGCATGACACCCTTCGGAGGTTGGTGTTAGGTTGGTTGCCGTAAACGGCGAGGGTCTTTTCGTTCGGTAATTGAATTCGGATTCCCCGTTTGTAACACACGATGTCGGGGTGATGTAGAATTAGCCAGTCCATTCCGACAATTACATCGAAACTTCCTATCCTAACATGCATTAACATTAAGTTGATTGAAAAGGAGTGATTGTCAAGAGTAAGCGTACAGTTTGTGTATATTTCCTTGGTACTTTCTGTTTTACCGTTTTCCATCTTTATTGTAAATGTTTCGTTAAGTGGTTGTGGTTTTTGTTTTAGTAAGTGTTTAAATTTTTGACTCACGAAACTCCTCTCCGCTCCACTGTCGAATAGTATACAAGCACAAGAGTTGTTGACGAGGAACGTACCGGTGACCACAGTGGGATCCTCCACTGCCTCTGTGCGTCCCATTGCTAGGACCTTCCCGTTCCTCCCGACATTCTTGTTCATCGGGCAATCCCATTTAAAATGTCCTGTTTCTCTGCACCCATAGCAGGCTTGACTCATCCTAGCATTTGAACTTTGGGTGGTTTGTTGGGTCGACGCTCTGCAGTATTTTGAAGTGTGTCTGCTCTTGCCACAACTAGTGCACTGCATATCTCTACAAGCTCTGTGGTGGTGGTAGTGGCACTTGTTACACTTGGGTAGGTTTCCATTGTACTATTTGTTTTGTGCTGGAGCGGTTGGGATGGTAGCGGCATGGACTGTCACTGCTTGTTGTCTCTTAGCGTTTCCTTGGTTTTGCTGATCTCCCCCCCTGTTCCATGATTGTCTCTTGTGGTCTATTCCTTTTGGTGGTTCGGTCTTGAGAGTCATGGTGCCTTGATGAACCCCATGGTCAATTAGCCGTTGAGCCAGTCGTTTAGAACTGTTGTACGTGGTTGGGCTTACTGATTCCACGTTTCCTTGAATCAGAGGGGATAGTCCCCAGATATAACGCTCCACCTTCACATATTCTGGTGTGACCTGTGAGGGGCAAAGGGTTGCCAAGTCGTTGAATCTGTTGGTGTAGGTGGTTATATCTGCACCTTTCATTGTAAGGTTCCACAACTCTTGTTCTAGTTTCTAAACCTCCCCTCTGGAACAGTACTCTTTCATCAGCATGGTCTTCAGTTCTTCCTAACTCATTGAGTTGGCTACGGGGAGTGCCAATGCCTTAACATGACCTTTCCACCAGGATATGGTTGTATCAGCAAAAGTGCAAGCGGCGAATTTGACTTTGAACTCCTCGGGGCACGCAGAGATGTCGAATATCGACTCAGTTTTCTCGATCCATCTTGTAAGAGCGATAACACCTCCATTCCCATGAAAAGTCACATGCTTGCAATTCGCGAAGTCTTTGTATGTACATACTCGCGGGTGGCTCGGTGTTTCTCCGTTCGTAGAATCGTTAGTGTCGTTCCTACTTCCGCTTCCATTTGTTCCATTTGGATTTATCTGGGCTATTATAGCTGCCACAGCGACGGTCACGGTAGCTTGGAAGGAAGTAGCGTCCATCATTGGTGTCTCTGGCGTTTCTGCTAGGGTAATCCTAGTGTTTATTCGCGTAGGTGGCATATTTCTGCCACAAGGAATTTGGATTGGACGATGGTCAGTTTTCAGAAGATTTATTAGGAACAAGGTGTTAATTTGAGTATGGAAATTTACGTCACGTTTTTGTGTTTACTCTCTCTTTATTAAATATTGCATGCACGTCCTTATTATCATGTATGTGTATCAAGCGTTGATTTGGTCATACAAATTATACTAATCACGCATTTCATAAAATCGTACATTTAAATAATAAGGAAAATTTTGACCCTTAAAGAGGTCTATTGCACATAGAGTAAAAAGGGCAACATTGTTGGATTAGTTGTCTAAGTGATGACTTATAAATTGTATTTATCTTATTAATTGAAGCAAAGTCCATTTGGGTTGCCCTCATAGCTGGAGGATTGGTGTAGAGTTAAATAGAGAGAAAGGTTGATTTATTAATTGTTTAATAAATCAATAAAAATAAAATAAATAGTTTATTAACATATTTAAGTGTCAATATATTAATTAGAAACTATAATAATTAATTAGAAATTAATCTAGAATTAATTGGATTTAATTTGGTGATTAATTTAATTAATTAATTAAGCAGGGACTGGTTTGTATTTATTCAATAGTTGAATAACTGGCTGGCCAGTGGCATGGGCCAAAGTTGGCACCAATATGGAGGGCACCTCCATAGTTGGGGAAACCCTAATTAGGGTTTAGAGGCCTTGGTCCAAGTGGTCAACAAGCTTGCCCATTAAGGAGGCTCCTCTAGGGTTTTGACTGTAACCCTTAGAGGCTATAAAAGGAACCTCCTGGAACCCTAAATCCTGCGCCATTTTGAAGTCTCTCTAGAAACTCTGCTGTCTTCTCTCCTCCATAGCTTGGGTGTGACTCCATTTGAGGCAGGAAACTTTTGCTGCTAGCTTCTGGATCAAGAATCAAAGGTTGGTTTTCTTGATTTGTTCTTTAGAGATTTAATTATTGGCCTTAGGTTTTTATTATATGTTCATTGTAGAAAAACATAGATCTCTTCTTAGGTTGCATGTGAACTTAGGAATTTCTAGTTCATTGTTTGTGCAAAATCTTACAAACATGACGGCCCCCAAAAGTGAAATTGTTTGGTTGTGAGAATGTGCCTACACATGATAAACGAGCATCATATAAGGCTTGCTCGTGGGTTCCTAAGCTATAAAAAATCCGAGTAATTGAGGACACTACTCAGGGGGAATTGGGTCCCCTCATTCTCCGAAGTTCGGCCACTAGTGCCCTAAGCTCCGCCGATTCCCGCATGGCCCGCTTAGTCCTCAGCTTTGCGCTCCGGGCTCTCATCTCAGCATCCCTCAGCCTTTGTTCTGCGATCTGTAGTCTGCCATAAACATTTCAGAGATCCTCCCTAGTGTCTCTGATGGTGTCCCATAGTGTCTCCACTCTTGATATGGTCCGTTCATGGTACTCATCGAGGGGCCGTACACGGACTGCGGTGACCTCCGTAGTGGCTGTCAAGTCAAGGACTTGGCTGGCGGTAGCTCTAGCCTGGTCATGGCTCCACGTTTGCATACGCTCCGCCCAGGCAAGCGTTGGACCCTGGTGAGATTCATTTATCAGTAATGGATGTTGGATGGGTAGCACTCTCTTGCGAGGAGTACGTATCCATAATGGGCCGTTGGGATGACGGTATACCTCAAAACTTGGTGCTGGTGGCGGTATATGCATGTTGCGAGGGGGGTAACGGGGATTGACGATCTCTAGCTCGCCGTCAGATTCCTCTTCTTCTTCCTCTCCCCACTGGTCTTCTCCCTCGGACATTTATTTCGGTTCCTCTTCCGGAACCTCCTCTAGGTGTTCTTCTGGTTCTTCCTCAATCCATCCGTTGTTTCCTTATTCTGGGAAGTAGGGGTCTTCGGGTAGGTGGAATCCAGCCATGACGTCTGTACGAGAAAAAAGGGGGTATAAGAAGTATATAATGAAAGTCCTAGATATATAACATTATAGTATTTACAAAATACTCCTACAGTATTTTAACTTTTAGCGTTTGATGAATTAATTATTGATAAGTGTCCGGACTCGTTGTTACCACGACTATTCCTAAGTTTCCGTTAGTCATATCTTAGACCGATATAGTTGATCATGCTCTACCTATCCTGGACATGACTACCTAAACACTTAGGTCTACTCGTAGCGTTCAATTTGTCCTAACACCCTTGTATGTTTTTGTTATAATATCGTCTTAGTATACGTGGATATATTTATACTTTTTATAAATATCGTCGTTGAAATTTTTAAAAGTATATTGGTACGATAATATTTTCGAGAGTCTTAGTCCCATTGTATTTATAGTTGTATATCTTTTAAATGGATGGATATATTGAACTCACTATAAACAATGCTTTGATACCAATCTGTCACACCCTCAAACCGTAATGGCGGAAACGTTCGAGGGTGGGTGACTTCATGTACGATATCATAACAACGTCAAGTAAAATGAATCCAAGCAATCACAACCATCATAATATAATTGCAAAATTTACATTTGTTCAAAGTTGTTGTTTCCATTACAATTACATATGAATCAAAAATACGTAGTTATGACGTCTTAGCGTCCCGCCGTCATTGCTTGTGAACCTTCTTACTGGTTGCCTGAGAATACAAGTATTTTGAAAAGCATCAACAATAAAGTTGGTGAGTTCATAAGCGTTTAATTTCGTAAAAGTCCATTTCTTGTACAAAGTAGATTTTGAAAACCCTGAAAATCCAACATTTTCTTATTTCGAAATTGTTTCAAGTCTTTAATTCAAAGACCATATGGTAGTGTAAACGGTAGTGTACTTTTATGGAAATTGTATGTTTCAACGTAAACAATTATTTAAGGTTGAATCGTTTTCCCATGTGAGGCGTCCTATAACCATACTGTAGACTAGATGGCCTGCTGCGACGTTCGTCAGGCGTTGGAATGTTATGACAGTTGTCACCTTAGACCTACCGGTCTAGCTGTAGCTAACAGCTCAGGTGCGGGGTTGTCAGTCGTGTATAGATCTATACACAATGTCACGCTCTCTTACCGAGATTCTGGTTATAAACTTCAGGACTTATAGTGTGAGTACTAAAAAGTACTGTGAAGACCCGTCTCACAAAAATGTATGTATCATCAACCGGTTTTACGTGTAGTAGTTATAAATCCTTTTGTGTTTTTGTCGTTATTTTAATTCCCAAAATAACGTTGTATGTAATATATATATATATATATATATATATATATATATATATATATTCGCATGGATAATCCTGTTTATTGTTCAGTGTAACGGGAAACCGAGTATTCCGAAAACTATTCCTACAATAGTTTATTTATAACACTGTTTTGTCGAAATGAGTGGGTTCTTAGGCAAACAATATAATAGTTTACTTTTAAAATATGTAAATCTTACGAGAAAGGGGTATGTCAGTACCCACAGTTTGCTGAAATGTTATAAACGCATATACATGGTCTGATTTCGGAATGATGGTCCGAAATCAGGAGCAAATTCATGTGGAATAACAGCTTGTACGTGTGTGTATCTATTTTTATAGCATTATATATTGTATTCTCCCCCTAAAAGTTTCGAAAAAGTAAAAAAGGAGGGGTATGAAGCTCACCCTTGAAGCGTGAATTGTCGAGAAAAGGGCGCGGTTTTCGGAAGTTTGTTGACAGGAACCAAGACTTGGGTCCTTTGGAACTTACGGACCTTCGGATAAAGCTATTATCCGGTGATTCTACGAAATGTTAGTGCGTGTAAATGACATGCAAACTGAGTATTATCGTGTAGAATCATCAAGGGAAACTAACTTACCAAGGATATGAGGTTTTACACCGGGGAAAATGGCGGAGGAAGGCTGTTCACGGTGGTGCTGTTGACGCAGTGAGTAGGGAGAAAGGTGGTCGAAGTTGAGAGTCGAGAGGAATTTAGAGGAAAGTTGGGAGGAAATCTAATGGGTTCGTGGGTTTATGGGTTCAAGGAGTATGGGGAACTGATTAGGAGAGGGGTTATTTATGATTTATGTCAAATCACTTAGTCCTAGGTGTACTTAATAGCAGTTGACCTTGTGATTTGATTGACCTATGCATTGGAACTTGTTATTTAGCAGGTGCTGGGAGTAAGGGTTAGGAAGATGGCCTCCTAATAGGAAGTGGACGTTGCTTGAGAGGGGTAAATTTTGGAAGCATGGAGTCCGAAAATGATGTCTTCGGAACTCGTGCAGCAAGGATTCAAGATTAAGTCTCTCAATGTTCTGATTTCTGAAGATTGGTTTTTTTTGGAGAATCGGTTTTCTGAATATCACTCGGAAACCCGAGTAGTCTCCGAGAGTTACTTCTGAATCGAGTGGCGATTTCGGAGCATGGGGCTCCCGAAGTCGGCCTCAAGGATTTCATAAAATTATAGGGTCCGAAGGTCGTCTTCGGAGCTAGAGGTTTCAGAGGTTTTTTAGAGGTCGGAGACCTTCCAAGAGAGTTTCCGAATGAAGATTAAGGGTCCAAAAATAGTTTTTCCGAAGTCACCGACCCCGAAGGGGGTTCGGAGGTTGGGGGTTTCTGAAATCATTTCCGAACGAAGACTAGTTGTCCGAAAATCTTCCTTCCGATAGTATGGGTTTCTCTCCTTGAGTGACCTTATGTTTTAATTCACTATGTTCGCGAGATGTTCATTTAGAATTGTACACATAACATCACAAGATTACAACCGTATTTCATTAAAGTTCTGAAATTTACTTTTTATAACAGGAGTCAGCGTGCTCCTAGCTTAGTCACATTTGACTTTTGTTGACTAAAATTTTACGGCTGTCACAAACCCCTTGTCTAACAGCTCCAGAAACTGTGGAAAACTCCTGTATCTAGGAGGTGCAAGATGATATGGCGCATTGGCAATCAGAGCCGCACCTGGGACCAAGTAAATACGGAACTCCATCTGCCTCTTGGGAGGGACGCCCGATATACCTGGGTCAAGTCTTCCGGCATTCCACATGTCACGAATCCCAAGGAAGCCGACTGTTTTTATTGCAAAGAGAAGGGTCACTGGAAGAGAAGCTGCCCCAAGTACTTGCAGGATATCAAGGATGGCAAAGTGAAGCCATCACAAGCAGGTACTTACACAATATCTAATAACTCATCTTCTTCCTGTTCTTGGGTTCTTGACACCGGATGTGGTTTTCATATCTGTTCTGATTTGCAGGGCCTAAAGGAAAGTAGGGAGCTAGAGCACGGTAGACTGAACCTGGTCATGGGCAATAGGCGAACGTCACCTGTTACCAAGATCGGTGTCTATAGACTAGTGCTTAGTAGTGGAGTTAGTTTAGAATTACATAATTGTTGCTATTCGCCATATATAGCCAGAAACATAATTTCTTTTCATGCATTGTTCAGACAAGGTTATTACTACGATTTTGATGAGTTGAATGGTTCAATTTCAGTTTTTAAAAATGATGTTTTTATCTTTAATGCTTTGCCTTGTGATGGAGTGTATGAGACTATTATGTGTGTTGACAATTATGGTAAAAATGTGTTGCATATTGATTCTTCAAATGGTATAGGAAAGACGTGTTCGTGGCACTATCGCCTTGGCCATATTAACAAGAAACGCATCGCCCAACTCCAAAAGGATGGAGTGTTGGAATCATTCGACCTTAAACCGGATGATGTATGCGAGTCTTGTTTACTTGGCAAGATGACAAAATCACCATTCAAAGGTTCCTTTGAAAGAGGTGAAGGTTTGTTGGATATCATACACACAGATGTGCGTGGTCCCTTCAGAACAACCACAAAAGAAGGCACGCGGTTCTATGTTACCTTTATTGACGATTTTAGTAGATATGGGTACATCTACTTAATCAAGCACAAGTCAAATACCTTTGAAAAGTTCAAAGAGTTTAAAAACAAAGTAGAAAATCAACTGGGCAGAAAAATAAAGATGCTTAGATCCGATAGAGGCGGTGAGTATCTTAGTATCGAGTTTCTCGATTATCTTAAGGAATGTGGAATAGTTTCACAATTGTCGCCTCCGAGAACACCACAGTTGAATGGTGTTGCTGAGAGGCGAAACCGAACCTTGTTGGACATGGTTCGTTCCATGATGAATCGAGCTTCACTTCCAATCCATTTCTGGGGGTATGCCTTAGAGACTGCCGCCAATATCCTTAACCTTGTCCCAACCAAGAAGGTTGCTAAAACACCTCACGAAATGTGGACGGGGAATGTTCCCTCGTTGGTACATATCAAAGTCTGGGGTTGTGAGGCTTTCGTGAGATGAGAGACTCAAGACAAACTCGCAGAAAGAAGTGAGAGGTGCTTTTTCATCGGATACCCAAAACAGTCATTTGGATACTTGTTCTACAGACCAAGCGAGGACGTGGTCTTTGTAGCTAGACGAGGAGTCTTTCGAGAGAGAGAGAGCTCATTTCCAAAAAGGACAGTGGGAGTACAATTGATCTCGAAGAAATTCAGGAGACAACCGATGAAACAACCTTAGGAGAAACTAGTCACCAACATGAGGAAGAGGTTCCTGTTGGACCAACTGACATTTCATTACCTCTTAGGCGTTTGGGTAGAGTTAGCATGCCACCCGAGTTTTATGGTTTCCATATAACCATGGATGGTGACACGTTTGTCACTGATCGTACCTTTGACAAATTTAGATGAACCAACTAACTACCATGAAGCAGTGGCAGGCCCTGAGTCTGCCAAGTGGAAAGAGGCGATGGACAGCGAGATCAAAGCCATGTATGACAATCAAGTTTGGAACTTGGTTGACAATGTGCCGGGTCGAAAGATAGTCGGGTGCAAATGGATCTTCAAGAAAAAGACCGACATGGATGGAAAGGTACACACCTTTAAAGCTCGGCTGGTCGCGAAGGGATTCACTCAAACCCCGGGGGTTGATTATGATGAAACCTTCTCACTAATAGCCAAGATTAAATCGATTAGGATAATGCTTGCCATAGCTGCGTTTCATGATTATGAAATCTGGCAGATGGATGTCAAAATTGCTTTCCTTAACGGGAAGTTGACTGAGGATGTTTACATGAATCAGCTAGAGGGTTTTGTAGACACAAAGCATCCTAACAAGGTGTGTAAGCTTGAGAAATCAATCTACGGATCGAAAGAAGCCTCTCGCAGTTGGAATCTTTGCTTCCATGAGAAAGTCAAATAGTCTGGCTTCTCTAGGAGTGAAGATGAGTCCTGTGTATATGTCAAGGCTAGTGGGAGTATAGTCACTTTTCTGGTGCTGTATGTGGATGACATACTGCTCATGGGAAATGACGTTCCAACCTTGCAAGATGTCAAGTCTTGGCTCGGGAAGTGTTTCGCCATGAAAGAGCTTGGAGAAGCTGCCTATATTCTAGAGATAAGAATATTAAGAGATAGAAAGAAAAGACTCATAGGTCTTAGTCAGTGTACATACTTGGAAAAGGTACTAAAGAGGTTTAGTATGGAAAATTCCAAGAAGGGAGAGCTACCTATCCAAAGTAATGCGAAATTGAGTAAGACTCAAAGTCCGAGTACCGATGAGGAAATAGCTGAGATGAGTCGAGTACCTTATGCTTCGGCTGCAGGGTCGATCATATATGCTATGACATGTACTCGCCCCGACGTATCCTTTGCACTTAGCATGGTGAGTCGGTACCAGGGAAATCCTGGTAAGGCGCATTAGATAGCGGTAAAGAACATACATACGTATCTGCGAAGGACGAAAAACATGGTGTTAGTCCTTGGTGGCAGTGATTACTTAAAGGTGAGTGGATACACAGATGTCAGCTTCTAGACAGATAGAGACAATGGTCGGTCTCAGTCAGGCTGGGTGTTTCTCTTAAACGGTGGAGCGGTTACTTGGAAAAGTTCCAAGCAAGAGACGGTGGCTGATTCAACGTGCGAATCAGAGTACATAGCAGTGAGTGAAGCGTCTAAGGAAGCGGCATGGCTGAAGAACTTCATCCATGACCTTGGAGTTGTCCCGAGTATTCAGGAGCCAAATGAAACTATTATGCGATAACAAAGGAGCGCTCGCTATGACAAAGGAACCGCGAGATCATGGAAAGTCCAGGCATATTGACAGAAAGTACCACTATATTCGACATCGGGTAGAAGAAGGTCACCTCCTGGTTAAGAGGGTATCATCAGAAGACAATCCTGTAGATCCTATGACTAAGGCTCTGAGTAGGATCAAGCACAATCAGCATGCTAGGAGCATTGGACCGAGGGATTATATTAGTTTTAGTGATTAGATAGGTTGAAACTTGTAACAATATAAATGTAACTGACTTTGGCGATTTTATAATGGAGATTTATAAATGAGTATTGTTTACTGCTTCTGCCAATTGTTTAATATTGTGTTTCATTTTTGCATGTTTAACTTCCTGAGTAAATTCGATTATTCAAAGTTCCACGGTCGCTCATACTTTTAGGGAGTAAGTATGAACGAAGGCTGTCATGAACTCGTTTGTAGATTGTCTAAGGAGTTAGACATTGCAATAAGACTGCTACAACGTTCATGAGTACTTAGAAATATAGATTTAAGTATTGGATAAACCCGCGCTCAACAGATTGCATCATGGATCACATCATAAGCAATGTTGAGACGATAATATCTTATGATCTTAAAGTGGAGAGATATGAGTTGTAATTTACAAGGCAGTTGCTCATTGAAAATGCGAAAACGCATCGGTAACTCGATGTTATAAAACGTATTGTTGTGAGTGATCTGACTGGTAAAAGGTATAACCATATGAGTCGAAACTTATTCGTCCCTTGACCTGGTGGGAAACAGATATCAGTAGGCCTCTCGATGAATTTGAAGTTGACTAAAAGGGTTGGCCAACCAAGACTAAGTTGATGTATTCAATAAGTAGTCTTAAAGTCATAAGCAGAATCAGAAATCGAGAAACAGAGTATCGGACCGAGATTGATCTTAATCCATGTCTTGAGTCTGAAAAATATATTGCTAGACGGAGGATCATATGATCACTTATCTTTGGACAGAACTGAGTGGATCCGAGTTCGGTAACAGTTTCTGTGAAACTGAGATTTGTTAATCAGAAGATAAATTGACATTTAAAGTCATAGACTTATCCAAGTGGGAGACTGTTGGATTAGGTGTCTAAGCCATGACTTATAAATTGTATTTATATTATTAATTGAAGCAAATCCATTTGGGTTGCTCTCATAGCTGGAGGATTGGTGTAGACTTAAATAGAGAGAAAGGTTGATTTATTAATTGTTTAATAAATCAATAAAAATAAAATAAATAGTTTATTAATATATTTAAATATCAATATATTAATTAGAAACTATAATAATTAATTAGAAATTAATCTATAATTAATTGGATTTAATTTGGTGATTAATTTAATTAATTAAATAAGCAGGGACTGGTTTGTATTTATTCAATAGTTGAATAACTGGCTGGCCAGTGGCAGGGGTCAAAATTGGCGCCAATATGGAGGGCACCTCCATAGTTGGCGAAACCCTAATTAGGGTTTAGAGGCCTTGGTCCAAGTGGTCAACAGGCTTGCCGATTAAGGAGGCTCCTCTTGGGTTTTGACTGTAACCCTTAGAGGCTATAAAAGGAACCTCCTGGAACCCTAAATCCTGCGCCATTTTGAAGTCTCTCTAGAAACTTTGCTATCTTCTCTCCTCCATAGCTTGGGTGTGACTCCATTTGAGGCAGGAAACTTTTGCTGCTAGCTTCTGGATCAAGAATCAAAGGTTGGTTTTCTTGATTTGTTCTTTAGAGATTTAAATATTGGCCTTAGGTTTTTATTATATGTTCATTGTAGAAAAACATAGATCTCTTCTTAGGTTGTATGTAAACTTAGGAATTTCTAGTTCATTGTTTGTGCAAAACCTTACAAACATGACGGCCCCCAAAAGTGAAATTGTTTGGTTGTGAGAATGTGCCTACACATGATAAACGAGCAGCATATAAGGCTTGCTCGTGGGTTCCTAAGCTATAACAAAATCCGAGTAATTGAGGACACTACTCAGGGGGAATTGGGTCCCCTCCTTCACCGGAGTTCGGCCACTTGTGCCCTAAGCTCCACCGATTCCCGCATGGCCCGTTCAGTCCTCACCTTTACGCTCCGGGCACTCATCTCAGCATCCCTCAGCCTTTGTTCTTCGATCTATAGTCTGCCAAAAACATTTCAGAGATCCTCCCTAGTATCTCTGACGGTGTCCCATAGTGTCTCCACTCTTGATATGGTCCGTTCATGGGTCTCAAAGAGGCGCCGTTGGGATGACGGTATACCTCAAAAACTTGGTGCTGGTGGCGGTATATGCATGTTGCGGGCGGGGTAACAGGGATTGATGATCTCTGGCTCGCCGTCAGATTCCTCTTCTTCTTCCTCTCCCCACTGGTATTCTCCTTCGGACATTTCCTCCGGTTCCTCTTCCGGAACCTCCTCTGGGTCTTCTACTGGTTCTTCCTCAATCCATCCGTTGTTTCCTTATTCTGGGAAGTAGGGTCTCTGGGTAGGTGGAATCCGGCCTTGACGTCTGTACCTATCCTAGACATGACTACCTAAACACTTAGGTCTACTCGTAGCGTTCAATTTGTCCTAACACCCTTGTATGTTTTTGTTATAATATCGTCTTAGTATACGTGGATATATTTATACCTTTTATAAATATCGTCGTTGAAATTTTTAAAAGTATATTGGTACGATAATATTTTCGAGAGTCTTAGTCCCATTGTATTTATAGTTGTACATCTTTTAAATGGATGGATATACTGAACTCACTATAAACAATGCTCTGATACTAATCTGTCACACCCTCAAACCGTAATGGCGGAAACGTTTGAGGGTGGGTGACTTCATGTACGATATCATAACAACGTCAAGTAAAATGAATCCAAGCAATCACAACCATCATAATATAATTGCAAAAGTTACATTGGTTCAAAGTTGTTGTTTCCATTACAATTACATATGAATTAAAAATACGTAGTTATGACGTCTTAGCGGAACCTGTTTACTGGTTGCCTAAGAATACAAGTATTTTGAAAAGCGTCAACAATAAAGTTGGTGAGTAGATTTTGAAAACCCTAAAAATCCAACATACAAGTCCATTTCTTGTACCAAGTAGATTTTGAATTTTCCCATGTGAGGCATCCTATAACCATACCGTAGACTAGATGGCCTGCTGCGACGTTCTTTAGGCGTCGAAATATTATGACAGTTGTCACCTCAGACCTGCCGGTCTAGCTGTAGCTAACAGCTCAGGTGCGGGGTTGTCAGTCGTGTATAGATCTATACACAATGTCACGCTGTCTTACTGAGATTCTGGTTATAAACTTCAGGACTTATAGTGTGAGTACTAAAAAGTACGTGTAGTAGTTATAAATCCTTTTGTGTTTTTGTCGTTATTTTAATTCCCAAAATAACGTTGTATGTAATATACATATTTAAATATATATATTTTCGCATGGATAATCCTGTTTATTGTTCAGTGTAACGGGAAACCGAGTATTCCGAAAACTATTCCTACAATAGTTTATTTGTAGCACTGTTTTGTGGAAATGAGTGGGTTCTTAGGCAAACAATATAATAGTTTACTTTTAAAATCTGTAAATCTTACGAGAAAGGGGTATGTCGGTACCCACAGTTTGCTGAAATGTTATAAAGGCATATACATGGTCTGATTTCGGAATAACGGTCCGAAATCAGGAGCAAATTCGTGTGGAATAACGGCTTGTACGTGTGTGTATCTATTTTTATAGGATTATATATTGTATTCTCCCCCTAAAAGTTTCGAAAAAATAAAAAAGGAGGGGTATGAAGCTCACCCTTGAAGCGTGAATTGTCGAGAAAAGGGTGCGGTTTTCGGAATTTTGTTGACAGGAACCAAGACTTGGGTCCTTCGGAACCTACGGACCTTCGGATAAAGCTATTATCCGATGGTTCTACGAAATGTTAGTGCGTGTAAATGACATGCAAACTGAGTATTATCATGTAGAATCATCAAGGGAAACTAACTTACCAAGGATATGAGGTTTTACACCGGGAAAAATGGCGGAGGAAGGCTGTTCACTGTGGTGCTGTTGAGGCAGTGAGTAGGGAGAAAGGTGGTGGAAGTTGAGATTCGAGAGGAATTTAGAGGAAAGTTGGGAGGAAATCTGATGGGTTCGTGGGTTTATGGGTTCAAGTAGTATGGGGAACTGATTAGGAGAGGGGTTAGTTATGATTTATGTCAAATCACTTAGTCCTAGGTGTACTTAATAGCAATTGACCTTGTGATTTGATTGACCTATGCATTGGAACTTGTTATTTAGCAGGTGCTGGGAGTGAGGGTTAGGAATATGGTCTCCTAATAGGAAGTGGACGTTGCTTGAGAGGGGTAAATTTTGGAAGCATGGAGTCCGAAAATGATGTCTTCGGAACTCGTGCAGCAAGGATTCAAGATCAAGTCTCTCAATGTTCTGATTTCTGAAGATTGGGTTTTTTTTGGAGAGTCGGTTTTCTGAATATCACTCGGAAACCTGAGTAGTCTCCGAGAGTTACTTCTGAATCGAGTGGCGATTTCGGAGCATGGGGCTTCCGAAGTCGGTCTCAAGGATTTCAGAAAATTATAGGGTCCGAAGGTCGTATCCGGAGCTAGAGGTTTCAGAGGTTGTTTAGATGTCGGAGACCTTCCGAGAGAGTTTCCGAATGAAGATTAAGGGTCCGAAAATAGTTTTTCCGAAATCACTGACCCCGTGATAATGGCATTTTATACCATTATTATACCTTTTATTCTTATTTTTTTATGCTTGTTTTCAACCAAAACTTGGTATTTTTAACTTTATTTTAGAGTTTATTGATGTGTAGGTCTTAATCGATTGAGAATGATGAAAAACGAGGCATCAATACCCATTTATGTCGTTGTTCAAGCAAATATTTCAAATCGGTAAAAGCCTCCAAGAATTGAGAACAAAATAAAAGCCTCCTGACGGGTTTTTAAGCAAAATTAGGGCTCAAAACTTCATATCTTTTACACACATTCTTGAGAGAAGCTTTGGGGGCGATTTTTGGGGGTTTTGCTTCACAAGCAAAACCCTTGGAAGATTATCAAAGATTTGGAAGCAATTTTGGAAGATGGAAGCATTTGACACATTTGGAGCTTGTATTTCTCATATTCAAGGGAGGATTTGTTTACAATTTTGTTGATAAACTTGTGTAAACTTTTGTTCCTCTAAAATATGGTTTATTTATTGGTCTTTAATATACTAGATGTTCTTTGTTACGAGAATGATGGATTTTAGTATGAAAGTAGGAAGTATATTTTACATATTTCTTGTTGGTAACTTTTGTTGGTTGAGTTAAATATCTTGTGCTTAATGCTTTTCTTTATTGATCACATTGCAATGATTTGTTGGTTTCGATTTTCTTGAAAGAGTGATTGTAACTTGTTGTGAGATATTTGACCTATGGTGAGACATTGGATAGACATATACCAACTAAACCCTAGTAACATGTGAAACATTCCTATGCTAAATGAGTTTATTATTGTGTGTGTTAATTGAGAGATATAACACATCATCTAGTAAGCATTCTTGTTACGCCTTGACAGAGGGTAGTGAGGGCATTAGGGTTTGTTGTTTTCAACCGGTATTTGTTGCTAAACTTGAAATACAAATATCATCTTTATATTGGACGCTAAATGAATTTGGACTCCCACTATCTTCCTTTATTTGCTTTCAATCAGTGATCGTCTTCCATTCCCATTATTGTCTTTTTTTGTAGGATGATTCCATTGGTGTAATGGCGGAAGCTCAAAAAACTAAACTTGCAAATTTTGTACCGATGGTTTAAAAATAACATTATATGCAAGTGTGATATATTAAAGAGGGATCATCAAAATACTCCAATTGTTGATGACAATGAGTCTCCACAAGACATTCCAAAGTTAGTATCCATTAAAATCTCAAGAAAATCCAAAAAAAAAAAACGAAAAATAAGAGTTTTTGAGTTTTGCCAAACATTGAAAAGTCATCACTTCGTTGGCCACTTAGTTGCAACTTGAAGCGGCTAAATCTAAAAAAAATGTCATGTGTTTTGTTGAAAAAAAAACCAACAGCTCATATTCGCCACTTGAACGGCTACTTGGTGGTCACTTGAAGTGGCGAATTTGAAAAGAAAATAGAAAAAAATTTCACAGCTCAATTTCGCCACATGAACGGCTACTTCGTAGCCACTTGAAGTGGCGAATTTGAACAAAAAAAAAATTGACAGCTCAGTTTTGCCACTTGAACGGCTACTTCGTGGCCACTTGAAGTGGCAAATTTGAGAAAAAACAAAAAAAAATTCAAAGGTACTTTTATCTGGCCGTTTGCTCGACATTACAACACTCACGCTTACCATGACTACCGGTTTGTATTCTTTTTTGGGCTATTGGGTCATTTTGCTTACATTTTATTATGTGATTATTGTGCTTGCTTTGTTGCTTTTTTTTGTAGGGTTGCATGAAAGGTTTTTTGTTTTAAATAAATTAGATATATGTAAATTAATTTACGTTTCGAAAAAAAATAGTTATTTGTTGTTACCAATACTCTTAAAAAAATTATATATTTTTCATTATTTTTATTTTTATTTTCATTGCATTTAACTTTTTAGGATCACTCTATTTTCATGCATTTTTCTTTCAACTTTCCACTCACCCTTTAGAATGCCTTTAACCGCCAATTGTAATACTTCTAATTAATCAATATCTTGGTTGTTTGATGCCCATGTGTAGGCAACATTCTCACTTTTTGAAACTATAGATCATTTTAAGGAGCCTTTATTTGCTAAATGTTTAGCATATGCGCATAGGGTGGGTTATGAAGCACTTCATGCAAATGAATCTAGTTATAGCAGGTCATAGCAATACAAAGGACAATTTTGCCCCCGTGAGATTTCGTTTGTGCGAAATCGGCTAGGATAGTCCTATTGAAGTTTCCTTCGTTCTTTTACTTGGCAAAACACTTGCATATGGATCAATAGTCATACCCGATCTTCCAACAATGAAAAAAAAAGTCTTTTATTTTTACCTTTGTCGTGTTTGTATTTTGTGTCTTAAGCACATAGTTTCAACTTACGATTTATTTTAGTCTAAAAGTTCTTAGGTTGTATTTTATTTAGTCTTGTTTATACATACATATATATATATATATATATATATATATATATATATATATATATATATATATATATATATATATATATATATATATATATATATACACATATATATATATATATACATATATATATATATATATATATATATATATATATATATATATATATATATATGTATGTATATATATATATATATACATATATATATATATATATATATATATATATATATATATATATATATATATATATATATATATGTATATATATATATATACATAGATATATATATATATATATATATATATATATATATATATATATATATATATTTATTTATATATATATATATATACATATATATATATATATATATATATATATGTATATATATATATATATATATATATATATATATATATATATATATATATATATAATTGGGATCCGGTAAAAAGAAATTTTTTGGTATGAAGGTAAAAAGTTTTTTATTTACATGTTTTTTCGACGAATCAACAAAATGAATCAATAGATGATGCAAAAATAACATGGTTCACAAAAGAAATTCTCGAAAAAACAACTCAATGATTCTTTTTTTACGATGATTTTCTTGTTATTCACTAAAATTGTTTGTAACGTGAAAACCTTGATTTACTATAAAATGATTCATCATTATGGTTTTTCATGAATTTGTTCTACGAATCATGTTATTTGTTATTCATCTAATGATTCATTTTGGTGGTTCGTGTCACACCCCCAAACCACGATGGCGGAATCGTCTGAGGGCGGAACGGGACATAGCATCACAACTATTGCATACATTGAAACATAAGTAGATAACAACCATCATACATTATAATTGAAAAGTTACATTGTTCAAACGGTATTGTTTCAACCCAATTACAGTATGACAATGAAATAAGTAAAAGAGACGTCTTCGCGTCCCATTCCAAAAGGTTAGTCGGACCTGACTAATTGTTACCTGAGAATACAAGTAATTTGAAAGAGTGTCAACATTACGTTGGTGAGTTCATAAGATTTTTGTATGAGAAAATCCATAATCGTTTTTCCTTGTAAAGAGATAATGTTTGAAACCAGAAAATCCAATATTTTCTTATAAATGAGTCGTAGTCTTAAAACCCAAAGACCGAAAAATGTATAAGTGTTCTGTACTTGAAATTAGTATTACGTAGTCTTGTTCTTGTATGAAACCATGTAAATACATGTTTATTCGTAGATTAATTGTAGATTTAATTCCGTAAAACCTTTACGTAGGTAAAATCGTACTCTTATTTATATCTTGATAAAATGTAGTTTTAATTTCCATAAAACTTGTATGTATAAGTAAAACCATACTTATATTTGTAACTTGTTCGGGTGTAGTTTTAATGCCATAAAACTCGTATGTATAAGTAAAACTATACTTATATTTAGTGTAGAGCAACATGTAGTTTTATATTTATATAAAACCATTTGAAGAATGTTTTTCCCCAAACTAAGGATATTCGTTGTCGTTCATGTGAGTTATTATAACCTTACTGACTAGTATGTAGGCCTGCCACGATGTTCTTCAGGCGTCGCAATATTAAGACATTGTCACCCCAGACCTGCCGGTCTAGCTGTAGCTAGCAGCTTAGGGCGGGATTGTCAGTCCCGTATAGATCTATACACAACTATCTCGCTCATGAATGATTAAGGTTATAATCCAGGACTTAATGCGTACATCTTTCAGTACTGTAAAGAAATGTCTCACATAACCACCCAACGTGATGTCTTATCCTAGTTCGTACTGCAATGAAAATCCTTTTGTATTTGTAATCATCAAAATATACTCATGATAATTATAGTGTAAAACCTTGCTTGTAAATGTAGTGAAAACCCTTTGTATTCGTAATTATCAAAATATATTCATGATAATTATAGTGTAAAACCTTGCTTGTAAATGTAGTGAAAACCCTTTGTATTCGTAATTATCAAATTGTCCATGATAATTATAGTATGTAAATGTACTGAAAACTCATTTACGTTTGTAATTATCAAATTGTCCATGATAATTATAGTATGTAATAATTATATAGTTATATAATTATCTTTCGTATTTATGTCGTATCTTTGTCGTTCGTTCCATAAATTATACCCATTATAATTTATATAAATGTTTTCGTTGTGTTAACGTATTTAAGCCTAAAAGATGTCAATGAGTTGAAAATTTATAATTTCTTACATCTAAGGCACTAAATATACTAATAAGATAGATTTAAAGTTTATCAACACGTCATAATAACCTTGTGTTCATAAACTATTCCAATAATAGTCTATTTTTAGTATTCCGTCGTAATAATCATATTTTTGTGAATAATAACGAAGTAACTTATTCAAATGATTATAAATATCATCTTTTAAGATATTTCTCACAAAAATGGTGTAATAACTTGGTTATAACCATTTTTGCTAGAAAATAGTACTTTTGTTTATAAAAACGTAGTTTTTACTAATTTTCGTTTTTATAACGTTTTTATCCAACATCTAGTATTTTTGTACACTTTATTTGTAGTTTTGTAACTTTTACACAACTTAATATATCATAGTGTTTATAATACATGGATCTATCCATATTTCATGTCAAGAATATTTTTACACAACAACTAGTTTTATAAACTTGTGTAAAACATCACTTATAGCATTTAAACACATATAAACTTGTATAAAACAACATTTATAGTAAATGAACTTGTATTCTCCCCCAAAAAGGTTTGAAAAGATGAAAATGAGGGTATGAACTCACCCTTGTAGCGTGCTTTACTTAAAAACTAGGTATTTCTTGGAAGATCGGTGGTAGGAATGAAGATCCAAGCCTTGGAGCTCGGAGGACCCTTGGCCAATGCTATTACCCAAAGGTTTTTCATGAATGTTAGTGTGTGTAAATGGTGTAAAACTTGTGTAATATAGTTTAGAATCATAAGGTGAATGTGCCTTACCACTTGAACTTGCAAAAGAGCTTGGAAATGAAGTTTTGTGATGATGTTGGATGTTGGTGGTTTGGAAGAGAAGAAGAGAGGGAGAGGGCCGAGAGTGAGGAGAGGAAGAAAGAAGAGAAGAATGAAGTTGGTGATTCTCTTGGCAAAGTGAAGATATGATGCTAAGTTAGGAGATTTTAGGTTAGATTTTATTATCTTATTTTATTAATAGCCTTTTATTGCTTAGGATTTGAATAGTGGAGCTTGGATTGCATTGGGAGAAGGCTTGGATTTCTTGGTTCAGCCGATTGGGGTGGGGTGGTTTTTATAAAAAAAATAGCAATATACCTATATAAATGGGTGATTTTTATAAAATCGTAAGACGTTTTAGTGAAATTTTATGCGTTTTTGACGAAACGAAGTTCTAAATAATTATTTTGTATAAAAACATTGCCAAACATTTATTTTGATTGAATTATAACTCGTTGGATGTCGAAATACGCGCTTAAGCGCAGTATTCTTCCGATTTCGCGATTTTTGGCATTTTACCGGAAACTGCATTTGGCTTTGAAATTAAATACTAGATATTATTACGTTCCATATTATATGAATTGTTATTTCATATTTGATATTTAAGACACAATATTTTGTATTTTGAGTCCAAACCCTGTGTACATTTATCCGTTCACAGCGGTTAAATCGTCGTAACTTTCACATACGAACTCTGTTTTCAACGTTCTATATATCCACAGGTTCATATTCACGAGTAGATCGTTTTATGAATATTATTATTCTCAAAATAATAATTGTACAATTATCGAATTTTCACGCTACAGTAATTTACTGTCCGTATTTTCGACGTTTACTCGATAATTGTTTTGAATTAGCGTACGTAGTACTATAATATCTAATAATACATCGTAATATCATGGAAAATTACTTCTCAATATATGGTTTAACGTACGCTTCGTTTGACTATAGTTGACTTTCGTTGACCGAAATTTACAATTGTCACATCATCTACCCGTTAGAAAGAATTTCGTCCCGAAATTTCGCACTTGAGTAGGACCTCAAGGGTTTGGGAAGAGATGTGGGTATTTGAGTTTCATATGGTCCTTACGTTCCCACGTAGATTCAGGTCTACGCTTGACGTTCCAACGGACCTTTACTATCGGTATGCGGCTTTGTTTCGTCCTATTGACTTCCCTATTCATGATCTCTACAGGTTCTTCAACGAAGTGGAGATTTTCGTTGACTCCAATCTCGTCAAGCGATATGACGAGAGTCTCGTCGGATAGACACATCTTTAGGTTTGTCACGTGGAAAGTGGGGTGTACATTGTTGATGTTATTGTGGCAGTTGGAGTCTGTAGGCTACCGGGCCGATCCTAGCAAGGATCTCGAATGGCCCGATGTACCTTGGATTCAGTTTTCCATGCTTCTCAAGCGTATCGTTCCCTTCCAGGGTGAGACCTTCAACAAAGCACGGTTGCCAACCTGGAATTCTAAGGGCTTGCGTCGTTTATCCGAGTAATTCTTTTGTTGGTCACGAGATGCTTTCAATCGCTCACGGATTTGAACGATTTTCTCTGTCGTCTCTCGTGTGATCTCAGGACCGGTGAGAGTGCTGTTAGGTACTTGACCTCTGGCTAACTGAGTATCACTCACCTTAGCCCAACACAGAGGGGATCTATACTTGCGTTTATGTAAAGCTTCAAATGGAGCAACCTTAATGCTCGTGTGATAACTATTGTTGTATGCAAATTCAATGCGCGGAAAGTGGGTGTCCCACGACATACCGAAGTCTATCACGCCAGCTCTCAATCATGTCTTCCAGCATTTGGATTGTTCTCTTGCTTTGCCCCGTCGGTTGTGGATGGTAAGCTATACTCATGTTGAGCCTGGTACCCAAGGTCTTTTGCAATGATTGCCAAAAACGTGACGTAAATCGACTATCTCTATCTAAAATAATGGATATTGATGCATCATGCAATCGTACAGTCAATTTGATGTACGTCCTTGTCAGTTTCTCCATTTTGTTTGTCTCTTTTATTGGTAGGAAAATGTGCGGACTTGGTTAACCTATCGAAAAGTACCCATATGGTGTCCAGCTCACCAGTTGCCTTGGGTAACTTAGTTATGAAGTCCATGGTTATCCGTTCCCACTTCCACTCGGGTATTTCTGGTTGTTGTAGTAAACCCGAGGGTTTTTGATATTGTACATTGACCATGACACAAGTCAAACACTTGCCCATATAAGTAACAATCTCTGCTTTCATGTTTGGCCATCCGTATACTTTGTCTTGCGAGTCTTTTCCAGAACTAACTCCCTGAAGCCACCGAACTTTGGTGTCTGGATTCAGTCCATGAAACACCGTCGGGGCATTGGTCAACTCAATAGTTATCATGACCAATTTCGCAGTGGCCATACTGAGTCCTAAATGATGTCCTTGGAACGTCCTCCTCCTAAACTTCTAAGTTGATGGTACCCAACTTTCAAATCGACCTTTGAAAGGTAATTGAATCCCTGTAATTGGTCGAACAGGTCATCGATTTTGGGAAGTGGGTAGCTATTCTTGATAGTCAACTTGTTCAGTTCTCTATAGTCAATACACATTCCAAAGGATCCATCCTTCTTTTTCATAAATAAAATCGGTGCTCCTCAAGGCGAGAAGCTCAGTCTAATGGATCCTTTTTCTAGTAGTTCGTGTAGTTGACTAGATATCTCCTGCATCTCTGCTGGGGCTAGTCTATATGGAGGTTTTGCTATGCAGTAGCTCCCGGGATCAAGTCGATTCCGAACTCGACCTGCATGTTGGGGGTATCCCCGGAAGATCTTCTGGAAACAAATCAGGAAGGTCACAGTCTTCTAGTATGTCAGTGATTTCCTTCCTAGATCGCATCTGACTGGACCCCCTTGCCTTCGAGCAGTCTCTCTTGAAGTGCTCGGTTTCATCATACCCAAAACAAGCACGTTTGACAGTCAAGTTGGATGCTTGATGGGTTCCCAGTGCCGGAATCTTGCAGGGACGGGCTGTATGTCCCTTCTGCTTGCAGTCATAGTAGGGCATCTCTCTGCAGGCACCATTATGAGGAAGATGGCATTTGCTGTGCTTTGGGAGGTTCCCGGAATGCTGTTTCGACGAAGTTCCTAAAGGTACGTACTAAGGATAGGCAGCAAAGTTTTGATAGGTCTCAAATGTAAGGACTATTCAGGTGTCGTCTACCAAACAAGTTATGAAACGATCGAGGATTTTTGGAAACACAATTCTGTTGCGAGCACTCTCCTTACAATAGAACCATATTCGAAGAATATGTTTAGGGAGTCATTGTCTCTAACGGGGGCCGTGAAAGATCATGATATATTAAACCACATGATCTAGGTGATGTTGGAAGGTTTTAGAACGATAAGTAACTTCACTGTTATCAAAGTGAGTACAACTCTAAGCGAATGACGATACTTACGTCGAAATCAAACAAGGTAGTAAGAGAATGAAGAAATTCCTTATAATAAAGGCCTAAGTCGTCGATGAGTGACTCGTATAGAACTATTTTGATTTCTATTTTGATGATTTATCCAACTGTTTAAGTCAAGCCAATCGCAATTTGCAAGGAGTCGGAATAGAAATGAGTTTAGGAGTCAGGAAATCATTTGAAATTGCAAGGGTAGGGTGCTACCTTGAAGGAAGGCATAGAAGTATTGACCATCGAGAATGAGTACATTCTCAATTTAGTGATTCTAGGAAGGTGATCCTTTGGAGGATAAAGAATCGTAACTTTTAACCTTTCTCCCTTCAAAATAGAGGACCTGGCAAATTGTTTGCACAACCCTTCATGGTGTGAATGCAGTCCTCTACCTTTTATGGGGTCAGCGGTTGAGCTATAGGTTTGACGTGTGGCGTAAGGTGATTGAATTCTTGATAATAATGAGAATACCAATGATGTTAGAAGATCTCAAACGAATGTATGAAACGATATGAGTCGAAAGATAACTCAAAGTTGTAGGGATTTTGATTTCGCGTAAATTATACATATTTTCCGCGTGACATCAGTGTGATTCTAGTTTAGTTTCATACATGTTATGAACTAAAGATACCTAATATGCTTAAATATTCGTTTTGAAGCTAAAAAGACGCGTTTGGAGCTAAGGAACGGATTACACGAGCATTTGAGCTTAAAAAGAAACAAACTGCAAAACTGCCAGCAGCTTGGGGGCACCGCGCCCATATCTAGGCGCACTGCGCCCATGAAGATTCCGTAAATCGCTTTTCGTCCGACTTTTGAGTAAAATAATCAAGCGTGCGTTCATCCAATGATTCAACGGACATGCCATGCATGTGCAAGGGCGCACCCCGCCTACTTTTGGGCGCACCGCGCCTCAGATCCGACATTAAAGCTGCAGACTCACGTGCTTCTTCCAGCGATAAAGATGGGAGCGTGCTGAGATCCACTTAGGCGCACTGCGCCTCCTTTTGGGCGCACTGCGCCCAACGCCAGTGCAGCTATAAATACAAGCCCTTCTCCTCTTCTTTGAGAGACCACAACACATCTCTGCACCTCCACAACACCAAATTCGGCATTTTGCCTCCTGCATCTGCCAGAAGGCTTGTTGAATCGAGGGGGAGACGGTACGAAACATATGGAATCGAGAGCTTGAAGAATGTTCGGCCGGGACTTCATTCGGTTTGCTTTATATATGTTTAGCATTCTTCTTTGATTTCCTAGGCCGTATTCTTCAGATTATGTTATCTGCATTATTTATTACTTAGATTTAAATACTATCTGGTTATGATTTGATTGTTATTTATCGGATATTGAACGTTTTATATTTTATCTTGAATAATTCATTTGACGTCATATATGTTAAGGAACCTTTCTTTTGGACTTATTGCTGACTTATTTTATCTTGAATAATTCATTTGACGTCATATATAACTTGCATGTTATACATATTGAATGTGGTTAAAGTTTGTATTCTTGATAGTCATCTTCATATGATTAAGTTTAATGGCCATTTAAACGTATTTGATCACATGAACCATTATGATGTATAATTGACAACTATATATCATTGGACTAGTTATTGACCATTTAACTAGGAAGGTTATTTAAGATATAAACTTGATTAGTGAAATAAGACTTATATCACATTTAGTTGCAACTCATGACCATTGATTGTATGAACATATCACTATGACCATTAGGATATGGGCTATGTTTGCATGCTAGATTGTATTAATACTTAATGATTATAAGTTATTTAGTTGCATGACCATTGTGCTATTTTAACTTAGCAATCAATGAATTCTTTTCTGTGGAAAGAGCCTCATATATGACGTCGACCGGTACCCAAGGGGAGTCTGTTCCATTTTGCTCCCTTTACTGTTTTGAATTATATATACAATAGAATTATTGTATAATATAAGTGTAGGGTTAGGACGTCATACTGCAATGATTAACTGAGCCAATTAAAATTTTTGTTATCTTAAACTTCTTTTCCAAAATTGAACGCTAAAAAGGTAATTGTTAAGAAAAATGTTTTGAAAATAAATTTGTAGGTTACATTTAATTTTATATGTGTATTTTTGTTTTTCATTGTTTTATCTAAAGTCTAGTTTTGTAGAGGACAAGTTTTTAGGATGGTAGTTACAAAATGTTTTGCATACATAATGAAATAGACCCATTGAAAATTTATCAGTTGTTAAAAATTGAGTTTTTGCCAAAACAGATTGAGTCAGTTTCCCTACTTGCAAAAAAAAATGCGAGAATTATATGCTCTTACTAAATTGAGGAAAATAAGCCTCGATAAATGAACTTAAAATGAGAAAAATTCTCAAGAAATCTGATGTGTTAAAAAGCAGAAGTCAAGTAATGTTATACCATAAGATTGAGACTCGGGAAGGAAAATTCAATCAGTGGCCTTTGGCATTCGAGCAAGTAGACATAAAATGGGGCCTACGGGTATTTCTACTCTTTATTACCTAAAACCAACTGGTTTGGGATAATATTGTCGAAAGCTCGCTACACGGGTGTCATCGAAAGTCATGGAATTTCCTTAGTGACCTTTGGAATTTGAATTAGTAGACTCTGTACAGTCTTGAGTCGAAAATTTGTAATCAAGAGTTCCATAGAAAGTCACGAGTTTCAAAGGTAAAAAAATGGAAATAATAACTTAACTTGATAAATTTAGTCCAGCATGATTTTTATTCTAAATATGGGAAATTCGACAAAAAGACTTGAGGTAGAAGAATCTTTTATGGGTGTATTCGATGTTATGTAAAAATGAGTATTTATCAACCTAAAGACTTGTAGTTTATAGAAAGAGAGTTTATTTAAGATTTTGGAAAGTTAAAAATATGTACATAGGACTAGGTATAATCGACTAAGTTTATTCTTAATTCATTATTCTTAACATCGGTAATAAACGCTAGATCTGTGGGAGCATATGAAAAGTTGTTTGGATATCAAATTTTTGGCTTGGTTATAAATTGTAGTTTGCTTGAGGACAAGCAAAGTTCAAGTGTGGGGTATTTTGATATCGCGTAAATTATACATATTTTCCGCGCGATATCAGTGTGATTTTAGTTTAGTTTCATACATGTTATGAACTAAAGATACCTAATATGCTTAAATATTCGTTTTGAAGCTAAAAAGACGCGTTTGGAGCTAAGGAACGGATTACATGAGCATTTGAGCTTAAAAAGAAACAAACTGCAAAATTGCCAGCAGCTTGGGCGCACCGCGCCCATATCTTGGCGCACTGCGCCCATGAAGATTCTGGAAATCGCTTTTCGTTCGAATTTTGAGTAAAATAATCAAGCGTGCGTTCATCCAATGATTCAACGGACATGCCATGCATGTGCAAGGGCGCACCCCGCCTACTTTTGGGCGCACCGCGCCTCAGATCTGACATTAAAGCTGCAGACTCACGTGCTTCTTCCAGCGATAAAGATGGGAGCGTGCTGAGATCCACTTAGGCGCACTGCGCCTCCTTTTGGGCGCACTGCGCCCAACGCCAGTGCAGCTATAAATACAAGCCCTTCTCCTCTTCTTTGAGAGACCACAACACATCTCTGCACCTCCACAACACCAAATTCGGCATTTTGCCTCCTGCATCTGCCAGAAGGCTTGTTGAATCGAGGGGGAGACGGTACGAAACATATGGAATCGAGAGCTTGAAGAATGTTCGGCCGGGACTTCATTCGGTTTGCTTTATATATGTTTAGCATTCTTCTATGATTTCCTAGGCCGTATTCTTCAGATTATGTTATCTGCATTATCTATTACTTAGATTTAAATACTATCTGGTTATGATTTGATTGTTATTTATCGGATATTGAACGTTTTATATTTTATCTTGCATAATTCATTTGACGTCATATATGTTAAGGAACCTTTCTTTTGGACTTATTGCTGAGTTATTTTAGTATAGAGGACCAATCTGACTATATGACTTTTATCATAACTGTAAGAACCCGCGAAAAAGTTGTAAAAGGGTAAAACGGTCTTTTGACACGTTATAAGATCATTGTGTAAAATAACATGTATTATGTAAAATAATAATATAAGAAATAAAAGTTTATATGAAATTTGGAGTTTTGCCGCATGAATAGTGAAATATGGCCAACAAGGGCAAAATGGTCATTTGACATGGAAATGACCAAAATGTCAAGAAAATGTTAAGTTGGAAGTTAATGAAGCATAAATGGTAAAGTTATGACTCTTGAACCATTTTTGTAAGAGAATTGGAAGGCTAGGGACCAAAATGCAAAGTTTTTATAAAAATTAAATATATATATTATATGATAATTATCCCCTATCATATAAGAACCCAGTAGATACCTCCAGAACATACGAGAGAGAGCTAGAGAGAACGAGAGGAAGAACACGGGGAGATCAAGGAGTTGCCAAGAATCAAGAACCAACCTTGGAATTAGTGATTCCAAGCCTTGAAAGGTAAGATTTCCTTTGTTCTAACCTAGGTTTTTGGGTGTACTCTTGAATTGGTTCTTGGGTTGAATTGAAACTGAAATTTCAATTATCAATCATGTGGTTTAAGTGGCTAATGCTTCCAATAAGTCATTAGTTAAGAACATAACTCAAGAACATGGAAGTAGATTGCTATTCTTGAGAATTTGCAATTTTGATCAAGAACTTTAATTCCTGCATTTGATTGATTGAATCGATTTTAATGGATTAAAACCTTGTTTTAATGGAGGGTTTTAGTCAGGGAACAAACCCCATATGATTAAGACCTGGATTAAGGACTTAAAATGTCAAAACTTCATGCTACAGTGCCAAATCGCGACTGATCTGGAACCCTGCCCAGGCGCTAGGCGCGGCGTGCCCAGGCTCCAGGCGCGGTGCGCCCAGTGCCTGGCGCAGTGCGCCCTCCAGACAGGGGACTTCAAAAGTTAGAAACCATAGCTAGGCATGTCCGTTTGGTCTGAAATTTTTACCATAGCCTTAAAGTGGTATGAAAACATATAGGAAATTTTCAAATTCGTAATCCGACCTTGCGGAAAAATCACTGTAGCGGCAGTGGCCAAACTTCAAGTTTATGTTAAAACTTGATTTTTGGAATTTGAGCTAGACTTGTCCAATGAACTCCAAACTTGAAACACAAGTCTAATATGGCCTAAGATTTCATAGAAAAGTGTCGGAACTGAAATACGACCCCTTGGGGGTACTGTAGCAAAATACGAGTATTTCGGAGAAAATTATAAAATGAGTTTATTAATGGTTATACATTTGTTATGACCTGAAGTTGTATTATATGAGACCTTAGAACTATAGAGTCAGTCGTAGTATGCATTTATTAAATATATATATGTGATATATGTATAGGAGGTGCTTCAAATACTAGTGAGCACGGAAAGGGAGAAGGCGTATAAGAAGCATAATGGTTTATAGCTAAACCAAGGTGAGTTTTATGAGGAATTTTCCTAGTACATAGCAAAATGATATTTTCAGAAAATGAGATTTCCAAATATTTGCAAATTTTAAGGTTTGGAAATAGTTTTGAAAGTAGCTCTAAGAGCTAAGTGTTTAAAAGAGATTTTAAAGAAGTTCAGTATTTAAAGAAGTATAATTTATAAAGTTTTGAAAGAAGCTCCATACATGAGCTAAAGATGTTGAGATTAGTTTTAAATATATTTTTGATTATGAGTCTAAAAGTTTATGAGTTGAGTTATTTATAAATTGTGTCCCATTTTGACCAATTTAAGATCTAATGAGTTAAGAATTAAAGAAAGAAAGAAGAAAGAGTTAGTTGTCCGGACTAGGATCACCCACATAATCGGGGGATCAGAAGACACTACTGGGATGGTACCTCCCGTCCCGAAGTAGTTGTCTAGCTTAGTATACCCTTGTGCTTGAATTCGTTCCAAGTCACAAAGGGGAGACAGAATGAGCATAACCTAGCGGGCGGATCTGTTCTGTCCCGCGAGGGGAGCTAGTAGAATGAATTAAACTAAATTAATTCATGAGTTTCAATTGGTCACAAGTAAATGAGAAAGAAAGCACTTATAAGAAGGAAAGCAATTTTTAAAGAAAGAAATCAGTTTTGAGAAAGAATACAGTTTTGGTAAAAGAAAGTAGTTTTTGAGAAAGAATACAGTTTTGATAAAAGAAAGTAGTTTTTGAGAAAGAAAGTATTTTTGAGTTTTGAAGATAGAAAAGAAAAGAGATTTGAGATTTATTATGAAATAAGTTCTAGTAGTTTACTTGCTTATATTTCAAGTTTTAAAGCAGAAAAGTTTTGGGTCTAAAACCCATACTACTCACGAGACTTTATGTCTCACGTATTATTTCTTTAAATGCTATGTACTTAGGTGAGATGAGCTGGAGCTGGAGTGGGACCGGTATGAAATACAGTAAGTTTAAATTATGGTTTTCTGTATTGAGTCTGTAATACCCCTTGAGAATATGTTTGTAAAAAAAAAATTAAGTGACTTTTTCATAGTCACGCTTTGTAAGATATTTGTATTATAAACTGTATTAAATTACGGTTTGACAAAGGGGTGTTACAATAACTGTGCTATGACCATTAGGCAGATATGACTAGTGATGGACCAAATCCTAGGATTAAGTCACGAAGGTAGAATCTTGTATGTATATGCAAAGTCTGTACTAGAGGGCCAATCTGTACAAACCAATTTGATTGTCATGACCATTGAGATCAAAAGCTCGAATGAATCCTGTATGATACGAACCAATACATGATTATTTGGAATATGTAATTGCATGACCATTGCCATTAATGACCTTATAATCATAGGATTAGGTAGTTGGACCAAAACATCTAATCACTCTAGAAATCGATATTTAACGCTCAATATCCATTGCACTAATAGCATATCAAACATAACTAGATGGTTTATTCGAATCTAAGTATTAATGTTTACTTTTATGTTTTGTAATTTATATTTCCAGTAGCTTTTGCCTAGGTAATGTTGATTCATTAATATAACTATGTGTTGATCTAGTTCTTGATTCGAGTTTAACATTGGTTAGGATATATAACTTGCATGTTATACATATTGAATGTGGTTAAAGTTTGTATTCTTGATAGTCATCTTCATATGATTAAGTTTAATGGCCATTTAAACGTATTTGATCACATGAACCATTATGATGTATAATTGACAACTATATATCATTGGACTAGTTATTGACCATTTAACTAGGAAGGTTATTTAAGATATAAACTTGATTAGTGAAATAAGACTTATATCACATTTAGTTGCAACTCATGACCATTGATTGTATGAACATATCACTATGACCATTAGGATATGGGCTATGTTTGCATGCTAGATTGTATTAATACTTAATGATTATAAGTTATTTAGTTGCATGACCATTGTGCTATTTTAACTTAGCAGTCATAGAATTGGTGACTTGACCATACGATCCTACCACTTAATGCAACCTATTTTAACTCATTGCACATAATCAAAACTAGTCAACATAGGTTTATATGAATCAACAGATCCTAGACGAAAGTTTCCCTTGTTATTTTTGTTATGATCATTTATTATTTCGTCATTTATTTTATAATCAAAGTTTTACGAGTTTTCATTAAAACTCGCCTGTGAGTGTTTGCTTGAATAATTGTTAATTGATAATTGATTTTCTTAACTTAAAGATATCCGTTTTCCCTTGGGTCCGACAACCCGAATTTACCATTACTATACTACAATCGACTAGGTACACTTGCCTAATTGTGTTGTTCTATTTATACATGGTATTTTCCTATTTAAAAATGTAAAACTAATGTGAAAATCATTTTCTAAAATCATATACGCTCGTAACACACCAAGTTCTTGGTGCCGTTTCTAGGTATTTTATATGTATGTTTGAAAACACAACAGATTTCCATGTGTCGACGAAGTTCGAAGTTGATCTGGGAACGAACAGCGTAAGGTCGATGATTTTTTTTTCTAGAAACATGTGATTAATTTGGAGAGTATAACATGATGGTACACTTGAGAATATCACTCATGTATTCTGAGGGCCTTGAACTAAAACTTAGTAATTTTTGACATAGTGGAGGGATTTGTGCATTACGATATACGAAGTAAAGGTGGTTGGGTAAGCATTCCCAAAAAGGGAGGTTTAGAATCAAGAGATATCCTAGCTTAAGTCTTAAGCTCGAGATAGAAATAATCCTAAGTACTATGATCCATAGTGGAGGGGTTTGTGCATTACGAAATACAAATCATGAAATCGAGAATAGTACTATCTCATTATCAAAAAAAAAATTTGAAAAAAAAATTTGCATCATTGCAAAACGTAATGATCCAATTTTTCTGTTTTTATTTTGGATCATTATTTTATTATAAAAAATAATGATACAAAATTTTTTTTTGAATCTTTTTTTCTCCGATATAGTACTATGATCCATTTTATTATTTATATTTTTTGTTTTATTTTTTTCAATTTTTTTAAGGTGTCCTCGCAAGTCCTCATTTTAAGAAGAGTCGTCACCCGATCCTGATTCTATATATATATATATATATATATATATATATATATATATATATATATATATATATATATATATATATATATATATATATATATATATATATATATATATATATATATATATATATATATATATATATATATATATATATATATATATATATATATATATATATATATATATATATATATATATATATATATATATAACTAGGTTCCATTGACAATGAAAATTATTTTGAGAATGCGAGAATGAATCTCAGCCACATATTTTTTTTTCTTGCCGCTCTAATGCTTTGGCGTCGTCGGAGCGTTGACGCTCTAACGACGAGATATATATTATTATTCACATATGATTTTCACCACCACTTCCACCTTCACCACCTTCGTTACCACCACCACCATCGTCGCCGCTACGACCACCGCTGCCGCCGCCATCTCTACCACCACCGTCGCCGCCGCCACCTCTCCCAACGCCACCGCCACCAACCACCACCACCGCCGCTACCACCTTTACCACCACCTCCACCATCGCTACCACCACCCACCGCGACCACTACCACCTCCATCACCGCCGCCACCACCACCACCTTCGTCACCACCCACCTCCACCAACACCACCACCCCACGAACATCGTCGCCACCATCACCACCATCATCGCCACCCTCTATCGCCATCACCATCATCATCGCCACCCTATATCGCCTTCACCATCGTCGCCGCTACCACCACCGCTGCCGCCGCCATCTCTACCACCACCGTCGCCTCCGCCGCCTCCCCCAACGCCACCGCCACCAACCACCACCACCGCCGCTACCACCTTTACCACCACCTCCACCATCGCTACCACCACCCACCGCGACCACTACCACCTCCATCACCGCCGCCACCACCACCACCTTCGTCACCACCCACCTCCACCAACACCACCACCCCACGAACACCGTCGCCACCATCACCACCATCATCGCCACCCTCTATCGCCATCACCATCATCATCGCCACCCTCTACCACCATTCCGACCACCACAACCATATATGTATATTTATATATGATTATTTATATATAATTATATGAATAATCATATATGAATATACTCATTCATATATGAATAAATCATATACGAAAAAAAACCCAGCTCGTCGCCGTGGAGCGGCGCGCGTCAGCGCTAGCGCATCTAGTGGCCCAGATTCATTCTCACGTTCTCAATATTATTTTCATTCTCAATGGAACCGTCCTATATATATATATATATATATATATATATATATATATATATATATATATATATATATATATATATATATATATATATATATATATATATATATATATATATATATATATATATATATATATATATAGTTGTAGGTTCATGTGTGAATGATATATATTGTGTGAATGTAGGACCAATTGTGCTCCAATCAATTCTTAAGGACAAATAAGGTATTTTGCAATTTTCAATTAATAATGGTTAAAACTAAATCCCTATATTTATGGAATATAACATTAATTTAAAATAAACTTCCAAGATTAATCTATTAATTAGGTGATATTCAGAAATTTTCTTTCTCCCTCATCAACAACGAAGCAGTCTCAATGCCGCGTCAAAATCGCTTTTCCGATACAACCTTCTCCACCGATGATATCAGCCAAATCAAAGTTATTTTCGATTTCAAAGTAGTGAGATACGCAGATTTTCGTTTATTGCATCATCAAGCTTTCCTTCTCCGTCAAAAACATTCAGTCGCCTGGAGGTCTTCGAAAATTTCGTCATCTTCAATCGTCATCTGCAAGGTCATCTTCTCCGCCAGTCACTTCTCCATTCGTTTTCTCCATTCAGAACCACAAATCCCATGTTACCTTTTCACCATTGTTTTCATCTTGACTGACGAATCCAAACAATTCACCAGAAGTAAAGCCCATACAGCTTTTAACAGAGCCAAAGTTGAATTAAAGATCTGAGAAAGTTATCGTAAAATTTTCATCGTCAATGGAAGAACAACTTTCATGTTTACCCAAAAATTTGTTATCATCGTTCAACATCATCAGACGCTAAATCTCATATACCCAATGGTTTCTGATTTCAGATGCAATATCGAAACATAATTAGGTAACGCGCCTCGATCTAGAAAAGATTCAGCGTGTTTTTTTACTTATTTAATCTCACATGTGATTCATCGATCTTCAACTGGGGTTGGTGACATATTTTCATTTTCTACATCCCCATTACAGCGCACTTTTACATTCATAGAATATGAAGTGTAATAAGCATATAATTGACAGTTCTTTTCATCAGGGATTGGTGAATATTAGGTACATTTTGGAAAATAAGGATGAGAATTATATGGTGCAAGGGTCTAATATGCAAACTATATAGAATGATATTGGATTGAATGAATCTATAGGTAAGAATAACCATCTTCAGTCCATGTCTTTTTTGCCGATTCTACAGTTAAAAAAGAATTCTTCAAGAATTCTTGCATTCTTCAAGAATTCCCAAAGAATAATCTAAGGATGAGAATTATATGGTGCAGCAAGAGACAACAAGAATTCTTCAAGAATTCTTACATTTTTCAAGAATTCTTTAGTTCTAAACGCGATTCAGATATTAGGGGATCAGACTTTGTGACAATTGTAAATTTTGGTCAACAAAAGTCAACTGTAATCAAACGACGCGTACATTAATCTATATGTTGAAAAGTTATTTTCCATAACTTTTGCGATGAATTATTAATATTATAGTATTACGTATGCTAAATCACAACAATTATCGGTTAAAAGTCGAAAATACGGACAGCAGACTACTGTAGCGTAAAAATTCGGTAATCATACAATTATTATCTTGAGAATAATAGTACTCATAAAACAATCCACTCGCAAATACGAAACTGTTGATATATAGAACGTCGGAAACAGAGTTCGTATGTAGAAGTTACAACCATTAAACTGCTGTGAACGGATAAATGTACACAGGGTTTGGGACCAAAATACAAAATGAGGTGCCTTAAACATCAAATATGAAACGTTATACTTCCAATGACTTAACTAGCCTTTCATTTGCAACCAACACATTTCACCACTCACTTTCTTTCCTCTCTTCTCTTGCTCTCGGCCACACCATCACCATCACCATCTTCATCTTCAAGCTGCCATTTTCAAGTTCTTTCACAAGATCAAGAGGTAACTTTCATACATCTTTTGATTCTAAGCAACATAACACAAGTTTTACACCTTTTACACACACTAACATCCATCCAAATCCATTGGATATTAGATTTGTCCAAGGGTCTTTGAGTTCCAAACTTCATCATCTTCAAAGATCTTTCAAGCTCTCTTGGTAAGTTATGATCATCTAGTGATTTAAGTTCTAAATATCTTCATATACTCTTTTATACACACATACTCACGGAAATCCATTGGATAATAGCTTTGTCCAAGGGTCCTCCGGGTCTTAGAACCAAAATCTTCAATCTTCTTCCAAGGAATCCTAAGATCCACACTCAAGATGAGTTCATACCCCTCATTTTCATGTTTTCAAACCTTTTTGGGGGAGAATACAAGTTTCTTTAACTATATATGTTGTTTATTCAAGTTTATATGTGTTTAAATGATATATATGTTGATTTACACAAGTTTATAAAGTTAGTATTTGGGTAAAAATACCTTTGACATGAAATATGAGTAGATCTTTGTAAAGATGTTCATAATGATACATAATATGTTGTGTAAAAGTTGCTAAACTATAAATAAAATGTGTAAAATGTTAGATCTTGGATAAAAATGTTATAAAGATGAATTTTGACATGAAATATGAATAGATCTATGTATTATGAACATTTTGACATGTTAAGATGTGTAAAGATTACAAAACTACAAATAAAGTGTACAAAAACACTAGATCTTGAATAGAAACGTTATAAAAACGAAAACTAGTAAAAAAACTACGTTTTTATAAACAAATGCACTATTTTCTAGCAAAAATGGTTATAATCAAGATATTACACCATTTTTGTGAGAAATATCTCAAAAGATGATATTTGTAATCTTTGAACAAGTTATTTCACTATCGTTCGTAAAAAATAAGGTTATTACGACGCAATTACTAAAAATAGACTATTATTGGAATAGTTTATGAACAAAAGGTTATTATGACATTTGAACATGACAAAAATAATTATATAAAAATATATAATTATTATACTATACTATATTATCATGGGAAAAATGATAATGGACGAGTTCAAGAGTTTTTACACACAGACGTACGTAAACAAGTTGATTGGAATATATACATTTTTGTGAGATGAATCTTAAAAGTACTTTTATAAGTACCTACTATAAGTCCTGAATTTATATAACCAGAGTCTCGGTAAGAGAGCGCGATATTTGAGTATAGATCTATACGGGGCTTGACAAATCCCGCACCTGAGCTGCTAGCTACAGCTTGACCGGCAGGTCTGAGGTGTCCAAATGTCTAACATTCCGACGCCTGAAGAACGTCGCAGCAGGCCAACTAGTCACAGTATGGTTATATGGTATCTCACATGGGAAAATAATCAACTTATTATTTTTATAAATTGTTTACGTGGAAACACACATTTCAACGAAAGTACACTACAGTTTACATACTACATTTTAGTCTTTGGGATTTAAAGACTTGAACATTTTTATGAGAAAATATTGAATTTTCTTGGTTTTCAACACTATCGTTTACAAACAAAGGACATTTCTTATACAAAATCTTATGAACTCACCAACTTAATTGTTGACACTTTTTCAAACTACTTGTATTCTCAGGGAATTGATAAGTTAAGCCTCGGTGCGATTCGAAGAGACGTTACGACGTCGTTTTTGTTCATTTTGAAATCATTTGTAATTGTGATTGAAACACACAACTTCTAAACGATGTAACATTTGCAATTATGTAATGATGGTTGTTTGCTTGGATTTCACTATTGTGTAACTTTGTTATGATATTGTTCATGAAGTCATCCACCCTTAAACTATTCCGCCAATACGGTTTTGGGGTGTGACAGATTGGTATCAGAGCATTGTTTATAGTGAACTAAGTATATCAATCCATTTAAAAATATACAACTATAAATACAATGGGACTAAGACTCTCGAAAGCATTTTCGTACAAGTATACTTTTAAAATTATAACGATAATTTTTATAAAAGTATAAGTACATACATACATACTAGAACCATATCATAACGAAAACATACAAAAGTGGTAAGATGAGTTGAACGCTACGGATAGGCCTAAGTGTTTGGTAATGATGTCTTGGATAAATAGAGCCTGATCAACTGTATTGATCCAAGATATGATTAACGTATACTTAGGAATAGTCATGGCGAACAACAAGTCCGAACACTTACCAGTAACTAAAAGAACTAAACATGAAATTTAAAATACTATAGGAGTATTTTATGACGCTATAAAACGAAACATGAAACTAAAATACTATATGAGTATTTTACGTACATCACTTAATTATATTATGCGTATTTAAGGATCCCCTTTATATACTTCTTACACCCCACTCCCCGCACAGACATCATGGCAGGCTTCCATTTACCCGGAGATCCTTATTTCCCCGACGAGGGAAATAACGGATGGCTCAACGGAGATCCGGAAGAGGACTTCGAGGAGGATCCGGAAGAGGACTTCGAGGAGGATCCGAAAGAGGGCGAGGAGATTGAAGAAGAAGACCAGTGGGACGAGGAAGAGCCCGAAGATGAACCAGAAGTCATCGACCCTCGTCACCCAGTCCGCAGCTTACATGCACCACCGCCACCACCACTATTTCAGGTATATCGTCACCCTGGTGGCCCGTTATGGATGCGTACACCTCGAAAGAGGGTACTTCCCATTTACCGCCCCTTACTAATAGAAGAACCTCTTCAGGGCCCGACACTAGCTTCGGCAGAGCAGATACGTGTCTGGAGCCGCGAGCAAGACTTGCGACCCCCCCCGTATCACCTATTCTACGACCACTACGACATCGACAGAGGGGGCTATGCGAACCGAGCTCTACCTACCATGGTCGGACGCATCAATCGCCATGAGGAGCAGATCAGGGCGACCACCAGTCAGATTATGGACGTGGGGGCCACCGACGAGGTCACCGCAGCACGCCTCCGACGTTTAGACGAGACCCACGGCCATACCGCTGGACGACTCGACACCCTTGAGGAGGACGTACAGACAGCCCTGGGGATGTGGCGCGAGGCTATTGAGCAAATATCAGATTCTGAGCAGAGAATACGAGATATTGAGCGGAGGGCCGAGGAGGCCGAGCGCGAAGCTGCTGAGCTCAGGGCGCAGGTGGACGCACTACAAGGGACTAGGAGGTCAGGTTCATCATGAGTAGTACTTATACTACTCAAGTTTTGATATAGACTAGGACATCTATGAGTACGCGTTATGTGCGACTCACTATTGTACGTAGGCACGGCTCTACAATCAAGTGACTACACTTTTTGTAAGCCGTTACGCTGTTTATTTTTATCGCTCTGTAGGCCTCTGCGAAGGTCAAATTTTCCATCTTAAAAACCATGTAACGCTACAAATTATTATTAATATAATAACGTGGTTTATTTTTGAACGTTGTACAAATATTTGATATGTATGTTTGATACTGGTTTATGATTTCAACTGATGAAAAGAATAGAACAAGGAAAAACTTGCAATGAGAACATCACATCCTAATGACAATATACTTATAACGACCCTTCTAGAAACTAATCAACGTCAAATCTTGAATCCTTGTGGCAGAAATATGCCACCTCGCCGAAGAAACGCCAGACACGCACCGATCGCAACCCCCGAAGCGCCTATGATGGACTCGGCGACATTTCAAGCCGCTGTCACGGCAGCCGTGACCGCAGCTGTCGCCCATATTAACACCAACGGGACAAATGGAAACGGAAGTGGAAACGGCACCAACGATTCCACCAATGGGGAAACATCAAGCCATTCCCGAACGTGCACCTACAAAGATTTTGTCAGTTGCAAACCGATAACTTTCCACGGCACCGGTGGTGTCCTCTCCCTCACAAGGTGGATCGAGAAGACCGAGTCGATCTTCGATATCACTGCATGTTCAGAAGAAATGAAAGTCAAGTTCGCTGCCTGCACTTTCGCTGAGACGGCTATGTCATGGTGGAAGGGCCATTTCAAGGCGATGACACTCCCAGTGGCAAACTCGATAGGCTGGGAGGGATTAAAGACAATGTTGATGAAGGAATACTGCCCCAGGGGAGAAATCCAAAAGTTGGAACAAGAGCTGTGGAACCTCACAATGAAAGGTTCGGATTTAAACGCTTATACGAACCGATTCAACGATTTGGCAACCCTTTGCCCTTCTATGGTCACACCGGAGTCTGTAAAAGTAGAACGCTACATCTGGGGGCTATCTCCTCTAATCCAAGGGAATGTAGAAGCCGCAAGTCCCGACACTTTTGACAGCGCCAAACGATTGGCCCAACGATTGGTCGACCATGGGATAAGCCAGGGCACCATGACCCAAAAGACCGAACAGCCAAGAGAAAAGGATAACAAGAGGAACCCCTGGAATAGGGGGAGAAACCAACCAAATCAAGATGGTGCGAAAAGACAACAGATTGTGGCAGTTCGTACAGCCACTATCCCGAACGCCTCAACAACCACCAAACAATACATTGGGACGCTACCCAAGTGCAACAAGTGCAATTTCCACCATACTGGAGCCTGCAGAGAAATGCACTGTTTGAACTGTAACAAGAAGGGCCACACCGCCCGATTCTGCAGGACGCCAACCCCACAAGCCACTCAAGTCACTAATGTCGGGGTGAGTCAAGCTTGTTATGGTTGTGGCGAGACGGGGCATTATAAGCGTGACTTCCCGAAAACAAAGAATGTGGGGAGAAATGGAAGAGTCCTAGCTATGGGACGCGCTGAAGCGGTAGAGGATCCTACCGTGGTTACCGGTACATTCCTCGTCAATAATTCATATCCTTGTATACTATTCGATAGCGGTGCGGAGAGGAGTTTCGTAAGCCACGAGTTTAAATACTTATTAAAACAAAAACCTCAACCACTCAATGAAACATTTACAGTAGAAATGGCTAATGGCAAAACAGAAAGCACAAACAACATATACATAGGCTGTACACTTACCTTAGATGATCACTCTTTTCAAATCGATTTAAAGCCCGTTAAAATAGGAAGTTTTGACGTGATTGTTGGTATGGATTGGCTAATTCCCCATCATGCCGACATCATGTGTTACGAACGAGGAATCCGACTTCATTTGCCGGATGACAAGACCCTTGTTGTCTACGGTGATAAACCCAGTACCAGCCTCCGAATCGTGTCTTGCATCAAGGCCCGAAAATATTTACAGAAAAGATACCATGCCTTCTTAGCCCACGTTGTTGACGAAAAGAAAGAAGTAAAGAACATCAAAGAAATCCCCGAAGTCTGCGACTTTTCCGATGTGTTCCCAGAAGACCTTCCAGGAATACCACCCGCACGACAAGTCGAGTTCAGAATCGATTTAATCCCAGGAGCCACCCCAGTAGCAAAAGCGCCATACAGACTAGCCCCGGCAGAAATGCAAGAACTATCCAGCTAACTAAATGAACTACTAAGCAAAGGGTTCATCAGGCCGAGCTTCTCAGGGAGTTCCGGTCTTGTTCGTGAAGAAGAAGGATGGATCATTCCGTATGTTCATTGACTATCGGGAGTTGAATAAGCTCACCATCAAGAACCGATACCCGCTACCCCGAATTGATGACCTGTTCGATCAAATCCAAGGAGCGAGCTATTTCTCAAAAATCGATCTGAGGTCGGGATATCACCAACTCAAGGTTCAAGAAGAAGATGTTCCTAAAACGGCATTCCGAACTCGCTATGGCCATTATGAATTCGTTGTAATGCCCTTCGGATTAACCAATGCGTCCGCAGTGTTCATGGATCTGATGAACCGAGTATGCTGACCTTACCTGGATAAATTTGTGATAGTATTCATTGATGACATACTTATTTATTCACGAAGTAAGGAGGAACATAGCCAACACTTACGACAAGTTTTGGAGACGTTAAGAGCAGAGAAGCTGTATGCGAAATTTTCGAAATGCGAATTCTGGCTTCGAAAAGTGGACTTTCTAGGCCACGTAGTCAGCAAAAAAGGGATACATGTGGATCCCTCCAAAATCAAAGCCATCGAAAGCTGGAAAGCACCAGGAACTCCGACAGAAATCCGCCAATTTTTGGGCCTTGCTGGCTATTACCGAAGATTCATACAGAATTTCTCCAAAATAGCAAAGCCACTTACCACCCTGACACAGAAGGGTGTAACATTCAAGTGGGGAGATAATCAAGACGCCGCCTTCCAGACCCTAAAGAAAGCTTTATGCAGCGCTCCTATTCTGTCCCTTCTAGAAGGAACAGAAGACTTTGTGGTCTATTGCGACGCATCGAACCAAGGTCTGGGCTGTGTACTCATGCAGAGAGGAAAAGTCATTGCTTACGCTTCAAGACAGCTTAAAACTCACGAGGTCAACTACACTACACATGACCTCGAGTTGGGAGCAGTAGTGTTCGCATTGAAGATCTGGAGACATTACCTATACGGCACAGAGTATACGGTATACACCGACCATAAGAGTCTCCAGCATATCCTCAACCAAAAAGAACTCAATATGAGACAACGACGATGGGTGGAGCTACTAAGTGACTATGAATGTGAAATTCGTTATCACCCAGGGAAGGCCAATGTGGTAGCTGATGCCCTCAGTCGAAAGGAGTACTCGGGCCGTCGAGTGAAATCATTAACAATGACGATCCATTCCCATTTACCCACTCAGATCAAAGAGGCGCAGCTAGAAGCTTTAAAACCTGAAAACGTCGCAAATGAAGCCTTGCGAGGGATGGATAAAAACCTTGAAGTTAAGGACGACGAAGCTCGTTACCTCATGAACCGAATCTGGACACCGAGATTCGGCGGATACAGAGACATTATCATGAATGAAGCTCACAAGACTAGATACTCCGTTCATCCTGGGTCCGACAAAATGTACCTAGACCTCAAGAAACTGTATTGGTGGCCAAACATGAAGGCAGAAATCGCTACTTACGTGGGCAAGTGCCTGACTTGCGCCAAGGTTAAAGTAGAATACCAAAAGCCCTCGGGTTTGCTAGTTCAACCAGCAATATCCGAGTGGAAGTGGGAGCGGATAACAATGGACTTCATAACCAAATTACCAAAGACAACCGGTGGGTTAGATACTATATGGGTAATCGTCGATAGGTTAACCAAATCCACTCATTTCCTGCCAATCAAGGAGGGTGATAGGACGGATAAGCTAGCAAGACTCTACGTCAAAGAAATTGTAAAATTTCACGGTGTGCCGAGATCAATCATCTCGGATAGAGATAGCCGGTTCACTTCAAAACTTTTGGCAATCATTACAAAAGGCTATGGGAACCAGGCTTGACATGAGCACAGCTTACCATCCGCAGACGGATGGCCAAAGTGAAAGAACCATCCAAACGCTGGAAGATATGTTAAGAGCCTGTGTGATAGACTTCGGTAAGGCGTGGGAAACCCACTTACCACTCATTGAATTCTCATACAACAACAGCTACCACACCAGCATCAAAGCTGCTCCATTTGAAGCTCTATATGGACGCAAGTGTAGATCTCCTCTGTGCTGGGCCGAAGTGGGTGATACTCAACTAGCCAAAGGCCAAACACCTAACAGTGCTCTCACCGGTCCGGAAATCATACGAGAGACAACTGAGAAAATCATTCAGATCCGTGAGCGATTAAAAGCATCTCGTGACCGACAAAAGAGCTACGCAGATAAGCGACGCAAGCCCTTGGAATTCCAGGTTGGTGACCGAGTATTGTTGAAGGTCTCGCCATGGAAAGGAATGATACGCTATGGAAAGCGTGGGAAGCTGAACCCCAGATACATTGGGCCCTTTGAGATCCTCGCTAGGATCGGCCCAGTAGCCTACAGACTTCGATTACCGCAAGAGCTCAGCAATGTCCATCCCACCTTTCACGTATCCAACTTAAAGAAATGTCTGTCCGATGAAACTCTTGTCATTCCACACGACGAGATCGAGGTGAACGAGAACCTTCTTCTTGTGGAAGAACCCGTAGAGATCATGGACAGAGAAATCAAGAGGACGAAACAGAGCCGCATACCGATAGTCAAGGTCCGTTGGAATGCCAAGCGAGGACCAGAATTCACTTGGGAACGTGAAGACCAGATGAAGCAGAAGTACCCACATCTCTTCCCAAACCCTTGAGGATCCACTCAAGAGTTAAATTTCGGGACGAAATTCTCTCTAACGGGTAGATGATGTGACAATTGTAAATTTTGGTCAACAAAAGTCAACTGTAATCAAACGACGCGTACGTTAATCTATATGTTGAAAAGTTATTTTCCATAACTTTTGCGATGAATTATTAATATTATAGTATTACGTATGCTAAATCACAATAATTATCGGTTAAAAGTCGAAAATACGGACAGCAGACTACTGTAGCGTAAAAATTCGGTAATCGTATAATTATTATCTTGAGAATAATAGTACTCATAAAACAATCCACTCGCAAATACAAAACTGTGGATATATAGAACGTCGGAAACAGAGTTCGTATGTAGAAGTTACAACCATTAAACTGCTGTGAACGGATAAATGTACACAGGGTTTGGGACCAAAATACAAAATGAGGTGCCTTAAACATCAAATATGAAATAACAATTCATATGATAAGTGACGTAATAGTATCTAGTATTTAATTCCAAAGCTAAATGCAATTTCCGGTAAAATGCCGAAAATCGCGAAAACGGAAGAATACTGCGCTTAAACGCGTATTTCGACACCCAACGAGTCAAAATTCAATCAAAATAGATGATTGGCAATGTTTTTATACAAAATAATTATTTAGAACTTCGTTTCGTCAAAAACGCACAAAATTTCACTAAAACGACTTACTATTTTATAAAAATCACTTATTTTTATAAAGTATGTTGCTATTTTATAAAAACCACACCACCCCACCCCACCCCCTCTCCAAAATCGGCAGCCCACCCCCCCCCCCCATTGGGGACAAGTCAACACATCAAGACCTTTCTTTTTAATATTATAAAGTTAGGCCTTAAAAGGCTATGATTTTATAATTAGAAAAGTAAGACTTATACTTCCAATGACTTAACTAGCCTTTCATTTGCAACCAACACATTTCACCACTCACTTTCTTTCCTCTCTTCTCTTGCTCTCGGCCACACCATCACCATCACCATCTTCATCTTCAAGCTTCCATTTTCAAGTTCTTTCACAAGATCAAGAGGTAACTTTCATACATCTTTTGATTCTAAGCAACATAACACAAGTTTTACACCTTTTACACACACTAACATCCATCCAAATCCATTGGATATTAGATTTGTCCAAGGGTCTTTGAGTTACAAACTTCATCATCTTCAAAGATCTTTCAAGCTCTCTTGGTAAGTTATGATCATCTAGTGATTTAAGTTCTAAATATCTTCATATACTCTTTTATACACACATACTCACGGAAATCCATTGGATAATAGCTTTGTCCAAGGGTCCTCCGGGTCTTAGAACCAAAATCTTCAATCTTCTTCCAAGGAATCCTAAGATCCACACTCAAGGTGAGTTCATACCCCTCATTTTCATGTTTTCAAACCTTTTTGGGGGAGAATACAAGTTTCTTTAACTATATATGTTGTTTATTCAAGTTTATATGTGTTTAAATGATATATATGTTGATTTACACAAGTTTATAAAGTTAGTATTTGGGTAAAAATACCTTTGACATGAAATATGAGTAGATCTTTGTAAAGATGTTCATAATGACACATAATATGTTGTGTAAAACTTACTAAACTATAAATAAAATGTGTAAAATGTTAGATCTTGGATAAAAATGTTATAAAGATGAATTTTGGCATGAAATATGAATAGATCTATGTATTATGAACATTTCGACATGTTAAGATGTGTAAAGATTACAAAACTACAAATAAAGTGTACCAAAACACTAGATCTTGAATAGAAACGTTATAAAAACGAAAACTAGTAAAAAAACTATGTTTTTATAAACAAATGCACTATTTTCTAGCAAAAATGGTTATAATCAAGATATTACACCATTTTTGTGAGAAATATCTCAAAAGATGATATTTGTAATCTTTGAACAAGTTATTTCACTATCGTTCGTAAAAAATAAGGTTATTACGACGCAATTACTAAAAATAGACTATTATTGGAATAGTTTATGAACAAAAGGTTATTATGACATTTGAACATGACAAAAATAATTATATAAAAATATATAATTATTATACTATACTATATTATCATGGGAAAAATGATAATGGACGAGTTCAAGAGTTTTTACATACATACGTACGTAAACAAGTTGACTGGAATATATACATTTTTGTGAGATGAATCTTCAAAGTACTTTTATAAGTACCTACTATAACTCCTGAATTTATATAACCAGAGTCTCGGTAAGAGAGCGCGATATTTGAGTATAAATCTATACGGGGCTTGACAAACCCCGCACCTGAGCTGCTAGCTACAGCTTGACCGGCAGGTCTGAGGTGTCCAAATGTCTAACATTCCGACGCCTGAAGAACGTCGCAGCAGGCCAACTAGTCACAGTATGGTTATATGGTATCTCACATGGGAAAATAATCAACTTATTATTTTTATAAATTGTTTACGTGGAAACACACATTTCAACAAAAGTACACTACAGTTTACATACTACATTTTAGTCTTTGAGATTTAAAGACTTGAACATTTTTATGAGAAAATATTGGATTTTCTTGGTTTTCAACACTATCGTTTACAAACAAAGGACATTTCTTATACAAAATCTTATGAACTCACCAACTTAATTGTTGACACTTTTTCAAACTACTTGTATTCTCAGGGAATTGATAAGTTAAGCCTCGGTGCGATTCGAAGAGACGTTACAACATCGTTTTTGTTCATTTTGAAATCATTTGTAATTGTGATTGAAACACGCAACTTCTAAACGATGTAACATTTGCAATTATGTAATGATGGTTGTTTGCTTGGATTTCACTATTGTGTAACTTTGTTATTATATTGTTCATGAAGTCATCCACCCTTAAACTATTCCGCCAATACGGTTTTGGGGTGTGACAGACTTGTAATCGATTGTAGGTGAACACATGCGCGAATTCTTCAAGAATGCTTACATTCTTCAAGAATTCTTTAGTTTTAAAGACGATCCAGATGCTTGAATTCTTCAAGAATGCTTATATTTTTCAAGATTGTTTCACTTGAAAAGATAACCCAGAAAGGAATATAGCCATATATGTAATTTAGAATACAATTGATGTAATTTGGATTTAATTTTTATGAATGTTTGTTATTGCATTTGTAATTTGTAATAAGAGATATTATTCTTTTGATGCAATTGTTTTTATTGGAAATATGCATTCATATTCTTTAAGAATGTTAATTTAAAAAAACAACTCTTGAATGTAACTGTATTCTTTAAGAATACAAAATATAGGAGAACGAACTGGAAAAAAAATTTAAACGTGCTAACAGAAATTAGAATTAAATATGATTTGGTTTGAAATTGATTTGATTTATATTAATTATTTTGACTTAGTTACCTTATATATAGGTAATATTTTATTACTCTCCTATTGAAATGTCATATTTGCCCTTATCATTAATTAGGTCTAATTATATAGTATATGTCACCCCATGATAATAATGTGTACCCTCAATTTACAGCCTTTCATTCTTTTAATCTAATGGTCCAAAATTGGTCCTTCATTCACACAATAATTACCAAATGTATTTAATCCTAACTCTATATATATATATATATATATATATATATATATATATATATATATATATATATATATATATATATATATATATATATATATATATATATATATATATATATATATATATATATATATATATATATATATATATATATATATATATATATATATATATATATATATATATATATATATATATATATATAACCACGTAAAAATTGCATATGTTCGTTTATGAACATTTGTAGTTTTCATGCTCATGTTCACTTATAAACATGTTCATATATAGTGACAGGTTCAATATAGAACCAAATTATACTACCTAACCATAAAACCATGTAAAAACTGCACATGTTCATTTATTAACATTTGTAATTTTCATGCTCATGGTCACTTATGAACATGTTCATATATAATGACATGTTCAATATAGAACCAAATTATATTACCTAACAATAGAACATGTGAAATTTGCATATGTTCATTTATGAACATATGTAATTTTCATGATCATAGATGAAAAAAAATATAAAAAATACAAATCATAAAATCGAGAATAGTACTATATCATAGATGAAAAAAAATATAAAATATATATATATAGGGTCCGGTTCCGGTTCCGGTGAGTACTCATTTTTCGGTGAGGACTCGCGAGGACACCTTAAAAAATTGAAAAAAAATATAAAAAATACAAATCATAAAATCGAGAATAGTACTATATCATTATCAAAAAAAATTTGCATCAGTGCAAAACGTAATGATGCAATTTTTCTGTTTTTATTTTGGATCATTATTTCATTATCAAAAAATAATGATACAAAAGTTTTTTTTGAATCTTTTTTTCTCCGATATAGTACTATGATCCATTTTATTATTTATATTTTTGTTTTATATTTTTTCAATTTTTAAGGGTCCTTACAAGTCCTCACTTTAAGAAGAGTCCACACCTGATCCTGATTATATATATATATATATATATATATATATATATATATATATATATATATATATATATATATATATATATATATATATATATATATATATATATATATATATATATGTTATTTTAAAACTGGTAATTATTGTGTGACTGTGTGGACCAATCAGAATTCAGGAAAAAGTTAGTTTTCGTAATTATAGAAGTGGTTACCGGATTTATAGGATTTTACTTGTTTAAAATTAAAAGATTTATATTTCAATTATTATTATACCCCTGTCCGGATTTAAAATGATTGGTCTATATTTAGTTACAAGGTAACACAATATTTATCAAGATACATTTGATCTTAGTCTTTATATATATATATATATATATATATATATATATATATATATATATATATAGGGTCCGGATCCGGTGAGGACTTCAATTTGGGTGAGGACTACGAGGACAATTCTCGTCCGCTCATTTCCATAAGGGCAATAACGTCAAACGTAATTATTGGCTGGGTTTTTTATTTTTATTTCGTTTTTTATTGTTTTAAATATTTTTTTTCGTTTTTTATACGTTTTTCGTTTTTTTCAGTTTTTTTTTTTTGTCGTTTAAAAATCGTTTTGCATCATATCTCGTTTTGCATCATAACTCGTTTTGGATCTTGGATCATAACTAATTTTGAATCTTGGATCATAAGTTTTGGATCATAAAACATATTTTGGTTTTAATATTTTTGGATCATATATATTTTCTTTTTTTTTTTGCTATTTTGATAAGTTTTGATTCATAAAATAATTAGTTTATAACAGTTTGAATTATTAAACATATTTTTGTTCTTAATATTTTTGGATCATATATGTTTTTTTTTTGCTATTTTGATGAGTTTTTTACTTAAAAATATAAAAACGAACACTTAAAAACATTTTTTTTTCAAAAAATTTTGTTTGCAAACTTACTAAAATAATGTCTACAATGTCCTCTTAAATTTTCATAATTTTTGGAGATTTTTTTTATTTTTTTATTTTTTTATAAAAATAAAAAATAAAAAATATTTTTTTTTTCAAATTTTCATGATGGTTCTTGTTTTGTAGAGAATTAAATTTTAAGAACTTTGGTTTTTTCAGAATTTTTTGTTTACAAAGAAAAAAAAAATTTAAGGCCTAAAAACTAAGTTGGTGGAATAAAAAAAACTCAGCAAACGAGATTGTGACAAGTGTCACAATGGGGTGGGTTACTCTATCAGATTACTATATTACCCTTCTTAATTTGTATTACCACCCACTAGTTTTAATTTTTAGACAACTAGCCCCCCAAGCTTTTAAGATGTGCAAATTTTTTCACAATGAATCTTAGCCACTCATTTTTCAAGATTAGAGATTCAGATTTGTCCTCACAGTCCTCACCGAAATTGGAGTCCTCACCCGATCCTGATTATATATATATATATATATATATATATATATATATATATATATATATATATATATATATATATACACGAAAAGTGCACATATGCACGAAACGTGACACATTGCGAAAAAAGTGCATATGTGCACATTTCGTGTATACATATTATTTTTCAAATTTTTTTTGACAAAAAGTCTTAAGTATAAGCGACTAGGTGTATTATGTCATTGTTTTTGAAAATTCTTTTTTTCAGTCAAAAGGTTCTTGGGTTCCTAGGAAAATAATGGTTCTCATTTGATCCGGACTCTCTCTCTCTCACTCACTCACTCTCTCTCTCTCTCTATATATATATATATATATATATATATATATATATATATATATATATATATATATATATATATATATATATATATATATATATATATATATATATATAGTCTGGATCCGGTGAGGTCTTTTTTTTCGATGAGGACTCACGAGGACACCTTAAAAAATTTTGAAAAAAATATATATATAAATAATAAAATGGATCAATGGATCATAGTAGTATATCGGAGAAAAAAAAAAGATTCAAAAAAAACTTTTGGATCATTATTTTTTTTATAATAAAATAGTGATGCAAAATAAAAACAGAAAAATTGGATCATTACGTTTTACAATGATCAAAAAAAATTTCAAATTTTTTTTATAATGATTTAGTACTATTCTCGATTTTATGATTTTTATTTTTTTATATTTTTTTTCAATTTTTTTAAGGTGTCCTCGCGAGTACTTACCGAAAAAAGAGTCCTCACCCGATCCTGATTTTATATATATATATATATATATATATATATATATATATATATATATATATATATATATATATATATATATATATATATATATATATATATATATATATATATATATATATATATATATATATATATATATATATATATATATATATATATATATATATATATATAGACTTAGGATATTTTGAGAATCAACTTCACCCCGAGAACCTGAGAAGTCCCAAACCGATATTTTTTTCAAAAAACCGACCACATATACGTACACTTTTTTTCAAGTTTTTTTATGGATGTGTTTCTAACATATATTTAAAGCGTTCTGAAAAAAAATTGAAAAAAAATGTACGTATAAAAAAGTTTGCACATGTGCAAATTTTTTTCAAAAAAAAGTCGTTTTTTTCGGAATTTTTTTTCGAAAATGCTTAAATATGTGTGTTTTAGAGGCCTATGGGGTCGGTTTTTTGAAAAAAATATCGGTTTGGGAGTTCTCGGGGGACTTGTGGTTCTCAAAAGATTATATATATATATATATATATATATATATATATATATATATATATATATATATATATATATATATATATACTTAGGATCTTTTGAGAACCAACTTCACACCGAGAACTCCCAAACCGATATTTTTTAAAAAAACCGACCACATAAGCCTCTAAAACGCTCAAATAGGTGTCGGGGCGCTGAAAAAAATTTCCGAAAAAACATCTTTTTTTTTTTGAAAAAAATTTGCACATGTGCAAAAAAAAAACTTTGCACATGTGCAAACTTTTTTATACGTACATTTTTTTTCAAGTTTTTTTTATGGAGGTCTTTCTAACATATATTTAAGGCGTTCTGTAAAAAAAATTTTAAAAAAATTGTACGTATAAAAAAAATTTGCACATGTGCAAATTTGTTTTTTTTTGCACATGTGCAAAGTTTTTTCAAAAAAAAAAAATAGTTTTTTTCGGAATTTTTTTTCGAAAATGCTTAAAAGTGTGCGATTTAGAGGTTTATGGGGTCGGTTTTTTGAAAAAAAAAATCGGTTTGGGAGTTCTCGGGTTCTCGGGGGACTTGTGGTTCTCAAAAGATCCTAACTATATATATATATATATATATATATATATATATATATATATATATATATATATATATATATATATATATATATATATATATATATATATATATATATATATATATATGGTTCTCAAAATATCCTAACTATATATATATATATATATATATATATATATATATATATATATATATATATATATATATATATAGGCAAAAGTTCAACAAGGGACTAATATAAACCATGGTACCAAGGGACTAATCGCATCCACACGATTGTACACTTTACGGTGGACGTGCATCTACCGGATTATTAAAAAACCCACATCGTTTTTTTTTTCGTTTTTTTTAGTTTTTAGGTCTTATTTTTTATCGAAAAAAAATCTGAATATATAGAAATTTATAACTTTTTATCCTCTACAAATAGAGATCCATATTGATATACAAAAAATAATTTTTTTTTTCGAAATTTCCGCTAGTTGAGATTCACATGTGAATCTGAACTGTTATTATGTTCACTTTTGATATTCACAATGACATATGATATTGTCATCTGAATCTGAATAAATTTTTATGTGAATGTGAATAGAATTAACTTTATGAATCATAGTATATTCATTATAAATGATTAAAATATTGAATTGTTAAAATTTTTCTAACTAAATTAATCATATTCATATTTTGAAGTATATTTAAAATACCATATGATATTGATATGTGAATCTGAATAAATTATTGTGTGAATGTAAATTATTTATAGTGTGAATCAGAGTAAAATCATTATAAATGGTTAAAATGTTGAAGTAGTAAAAAACTTCTAAGTAAATTCTCAATATTATATGATTTTGATATGTAAATATGAATAAGTTTTCATGTAAATATGAGTAAACCCACTTGTGAATAAACTATGTTACTTATAAATGGTTATAATATTGAAGTAGTAAAAGTTTTAAAAGTAAAATAATTACTCATATTCAAATTTTTACACTTCAGATTCAAATTTTCCGCTAATTGAGATTCACATGTGAATCTGAACTGTTATTCTGTTATTCACTGTTGGCATTCACAATGACATATAATATTGTCATGTGAATATGAATAGTTTTTTGTGTGAATGTAAATGGAATTACCTTATGAATCATAATAAATTTATTATAAATGATTAAAATGTTGAAGTATTAAAAATTTTCTAAGTAAATTAATCAAATTCATATTTCAGAGTATATTTAAAATACCATATGATATTCATATGTGAATCTGAGTAAATTTTTTGTGTGAATGTAAGTAAATTCAATTGTGAATCAGAGTAAATTCATTATAAATTGTTAAAATGTTGAAATAGTAAAAAACTTTTAAGTAAATTCTCAATACTATATGATATTGATATGTGAATATGAGTAAATTTTTGTGTAAATATGGGTAAGTCCACTTGTGAATCAAGTAAATTACTTATAAATGGTTATAATATTGAAGTAGTAAAAGTTTTAAAAGTAAAATAATTAATAATATTCAAATTTTTACAGTTCAGATTCACATTATGAATCTACACTAGCTGTACTTATGAAAAAAAAATTATTTTTTGTATATCAATATAGATGTCTATTTGTAGAGGACAAAAAATTATGAATTTTGGTATATTCGGTTTTTATTTTTGAAAAAGAATATTGTCGAAAAATTAAAAAAACTAAAAAAATAAAGTGGGTTTTTGTTATAATCCTCTATGAGCTGTACTTATGAAAAAAAATTATTTTTTGTATATCAATATGGATGTCTATTTGTAGAGGACAAAAAATTATGAATTTTGGTATATTCAGTTTTTATTTTTGAAAAAGAATATTTTCGAAAATTTAAAAAAAAAACTAAAAAAATGAAGTGGGTTTTTTGTTATAATCCTCTACATGTGCGTCGATATAAAAATTTACAACCTAATTTTTAGTCGTTGATGATTTTGATTCCGACGATCGAGATTAGTCCCTTGGTACCATGGATAATTTTAGTCCCTTGTTGAACCCAACCCTATATATATATATATATATATATATATATATATATATATATATATATATATATATATATATATATATATATATATATATATATATATATATATATATATATATATATATATATATATATACACACACGTCTTTTGAAAATAAAATATGCGTTGAAGTCAAAGTAAACGAAAGAGATCTAGCATTGTACCAACTTCATAAAGTCTAGTATCGAAAGTCGTTGAACACGATGATGCTGCACGTCAATCCTTGAGGGGAAATTTTTGCTACCTTCCAATTTGCATGGTTAATTTTCATACGTTCTTTTTAGATATAAAATATTAAATTTTGAAATCTGAATCATAATAGAAAAGATCATACATGTCGTTTGAAATAAGAATTTAGTTACGGTATGAGCTTTTAGGGAAATTTCTACAAAAATTACGATATTTTTAACTTTTTTTTTTGAAATTACTGTTTTAGTGTTTCATTAAAATCAGTCATATTTCTATAAGGTTTGTCACATATGCTTTTGACTCATATTTATTCTACCAAAAAACTTTTTTCGCTAACCCTATGGTTAATCTTTTCAAAATCATTTTTTAATTAGCTAATTCATCATTATCTTTTTAAAATGCTATTTAAAGTCCTCTCCTATAATTTTTTTATTTTTTAACACGTCCTATTTTTGAATAATAACATTAGTTGACATTAATATTGAAAAATAAAATAAGACAAAATTATATATTAATGCAATGGTTTTTTAAGTTTTGGTATTCATTTCATTTTGAAAGTTTTGAATCACTTTCTATTGATGCAAATTTATCTAAAATATATTAAATTTTATTTATATATTGAATTAAATAGATCAGTTAATCAAAGATAATGAAACATTGATATCTAAATATTGCTAGAAGCGTACAATAAAATGTTATTTAATAAAAGTATCAAATTTGCAAAATCTATAAGAAAATTAAAATGTCAAAGTTACTAAGTGGTTGATATAATTTTCAAAAAAAAAAAAAAAAAAAAAAAAAAACTCTCATATCTAATGATAAAAGGTTATTCAAAGATTTATTCAAATAGTAAAAAGTTTTTTTTTGAAAAATCTACAGTTATAGATTGTTTAACAATTTAGGTAATACAAATTTTATACCTAAAATAATAATGTCATTTATTTCTTTACTATTATTCTACTACTTAAAATCCGTAATTTTTTGCATTGTGACATGGGTTTTTTTTTCCTTTGTGACATCCGGATGTTTTCTCTCTTTGTCACACGCGGATCTTTATCCGGATCCGGGTTGTCCTTGGAATCCACTTCCTTTCTCGATGTTGTCTCTATTACACTGCGTCTTCTCCACCGATCGTGTGGATCTTGCGTCTTCTCCACCGATCTTCGCTTCGATTTCTCTATTACATTGCAACTGTGTTGATTTTGCGTCTTCTCCATCGATCGTTTCGTTTAATTTCTGTCGTATCTTCTGTTTCTCTTTAGGGTTTCGCCAAGAGCAGATCAGGTCAGCCTCCAGATCTCAAAAAGTAAGCTCTTCTTTTAAAATCGAAAGTTTCTTAAACCGTTCTGTTCGTATCACCGAACGCCTAATATTTACCTTGTCGTTTTCATTTTATATTAAAACAACTAATTTAGTTGATAATAACAATATGTAAAACTCAAGATCAATGTACTTAGGTATCTTACATAATAACAATGCAACTACAATTTCTAATCTTAACAACAACACACTTATTTATCTGTTATAGCATTATGCAACAAATAAAGTATCTATATCTATATCTATATATATATTTATATAACTATTATAATAGAGGTCATCCAAATGAATGTGGTTAAAGATATACCTCTATATTGCACCATATTCATTTGAAACTTCCTTCTTTTCAACTTCTTCTAATTAATTGTTCACTTAAATGTAATATTTTCCTATATAAGAGCATTATTTTCATCCTTGGTCACATGCATTTTTTCTCTCCTTTTCTATTGTTATCTAAAATGTATGAAGATGAAAATGAAGGTGTAAGAGATCAATATGCATCCAACCTCTAAAAGGCAAGTATAAATATCAAGGTTTTCAAGGTCTATAAGTCATTTGAATGATTTCTTTGATTCAATTTATATTCACCTCTTTTTCCTTCCACTTTATTTAGATTTCAAGAAAATATTTATGGTTGTACATCTAGATTCAAGAGAAATTATATTTCAATTTTGTTAAATATGTTAAAGATGTTTGTTCTTAGTTTGTAATATCCTATAAGATTGTTTATGATTGAGTTTCGTTGTACGATATGTATATAATATAATTATGTTATTGGTAAATATTTTACTCAAGTATATACAATTGTAATAATATGACAACATGACAATGTGTCAAATTTCAATATAGTATAAATTTATCGCAAAGAAATGAAAATAGATTTTAATTATTAATTTATCATTATTAGTTTATATTTTTTTTCCGGTTACATTTTAAACATTTGTTAATAATGGACGTATCTAATACATTCATACGTTAATGGTGATTTTTATGTAGACGATGGAAGAGGCGGTTTGACTACAATGTTAAAAACAATATAACAACAAAACACAAATACACGGGCTTAATATTAAAAAATAGTGTGTAACAAAATAAAACAATAAATGTATATGTAGAAGAATTTACAATCATGGAATTATAACAACTAAAGAAGAACTCATGTGCATTCTCAAGTATTTTGATTCATAAATAAATGCAAAATCTCCATGAATATATTAATATAAAGCAATAAACAAATAAATAAACATATATAAGTATTATAGTTAAATTCGTAATAATGGATCTGTAGGCTTTTACATAATCTATTAGTTCCTCACTTTTTAAAATGATATAATATTTTTTAAATGGTTGGTTTATAATACTAATGAATAAAATATACACACATTTTCTACAATGAAATCCATTAAACACCTACCAATTTCCTATTGTCGAATAACTTTTCACCCATTAATTTGATAGTCATACTCTAGAAAACACAGAGACAACATGGTTTGAAAATTTACTTTGAGAGAAATATACAAAACTAAGTTATAACATAAAATTCAAAAGATAGAAATAACATATTATTAGATTTATTAATGTTAGAAAGATTCTAACATAAAGTTTCTAATATAATATAAGACTAAGTGTTAGATGTTTATATTATTTATATAATTAACTAAACATAATTTAAGTATTTCAAGCATATTTAATTAAGCATCACAAGTATCAATTAAATATCATAACTAGAAAGAACCTTTTCAATTGTAGTAGTTTAAAGCTAAATAACCCTTAGTTGGAATTCGAAGAGTTGTATTATGAGATAAAACATCAATGCAATTAACTAACTATTTTTGAAGATGTGTACTCTTAATTTGCAATATTCATAAATGTAATATAATTGCAAGTAAAATAAAACTTTCTACCTAGACTTTAATATTTTATAACACATTAATAATAATAATAATAAGTGGTTTTTAAAAGTCTTCTACAACTCCTTAATAACAATAACTGATTTTTAAACTTAATTGATAATAATAATAATAATAATAATAATAATAATAATGTATTGTAATATAAAAATTACCTTAAAAGATTGTTGTTATTATAAATAATAATTGTGATCAAAATTAAAAGATTGTAAATTAAGTAAACTTTAAATTAACTAATCAAACAACAGTTGAAAATAACTCTAAGTCGAGAATTATATTTAATTGTATTCAAACATAAGTAGCGGGTAGTGGCCATCGAATAATAAGATTGTAATAGATGTTTATTATCGTATTGTTCAAAATGGTTACAATTTTATATATCAATGTAGTGTAAAAACTATTATTTCATAGTTAATGTCAATGAAAAAGTTTTAGCTACATAATTTTAACCTGCGCAACTCGCAGGACATCGCCTAGTATTATATAATACTGTAACAAAATTAAAATATGTCGATATTATTAATAAAAAATATATGTGTATTGATATCATGGGTAATAAGTAAAGTAAATTGTAGTTAATGGTATAAATTATATATATGTTGCTATAATGGATAAACAAAAATTAAAATATATTGCTATTTTACATACAATATAAAATACATAATCCATATTAGTAATGTAGATAAAGTTCGTAAGTATTACTGCATTTAAACTTATATTCAATGAACATATTAAAGGAACTATAAGTGATGCATGCATATATTGTTTATCCCGTTTTGGGTAAGGTGATCACATCTATAGAGTGTGGCGTCCCACCCTGCTTACCCATATGCACCATTGGTCCCGTGTGGTTTTTGGTGTCATGGACCGACTCTTTGAGACTTGGTTGGTCATAAAGGTGTTTTCATGGTTTTTGTGGAACCGTATGCTATAGTTTATCATTATAATCAACCTGATGTAGATTCAAGTCTATTCATCGGTAAATCGTAGATTATAATAACACCAAGTAGTTGATTTTTTTATTTTATTTTTTAGAACAACAATATAAACTACTCCTAATCTACACATTTGTGACCTTTGGTACCAAGAAGTTAATTAATGATAATCTATCTAACGATATACCAATGTGATGATGCTGATATATTTCCTCTAAGTAGAAGCTTTCTAGTTTGAAAATATATTATAAAAGATTTTAACAATAGGGCCTCCTCAATTTTACTTATATTGATGAAACTACATACCATTTTAATACGTGTTTGTATTACAAGTGAATAGAGAAGACGCCTCACACTCATGTTATCAGACGTATGATGTTTAATTGTATTACAAGTGAATAGAGAAGACGCCTCACGTTAAAAAAAAAAAAAAAAAAACTTAACTTTTATTTGAACTAATTGAATTCAACTTAAACTCATTATGAGTTGTCTCTAACCAGATCCTTAAATGGTTCATGGTCACTATTTGTTAACTATTACTCGACCTAAAATAACTTGTTAGTTGGTTAATTGTCTATTCAATATTTATATCATGATACAACCAACAGACAGTTTTGGTAAAAATAATAAATGCCCCATTACTACAAAGGCTTCACATACAATGGCAATTGGTTGTGCAAGAAAGTGAAAAGACACTGATCACTTCTTGACAGGTAGAAGATTCATTTTGTTTCCAATATTGTTGTAACTTGTCGTGGTAAACCACATCCAAGAATTAAGTTAAAACCATGGGATGGCTAGACTGACACTTCATTTTATTAAAAAAAAACACCCTAATGATTAATATTACTTAGATTTTAATGTTTTTAATGTTGCTTTATAATAAAAATATATGTTTTCTTATAATAATAATAATAAATAATTCCAATATATTGTTTATAGAACTAGTATATATTGCATTGTTTATAGAACTAGTATATATTGCAGACATTCAGGGATGGACACAGGATTTACCAATAGGCGTGGTACAGGAATTTTTTTTTTCTGAGCTAATATAATAAGATAATTTTTTTTCTGGCGAAACATAATAACATAAAAACGTTTGATCATCTAACTGATTAGAGTCAAATCCCACAAATACAACTTCAATTAGGCCATAAGGTACATAAACACATAAGTTTGGACTTCAAATTATAATCGAGTTTCTATTTGTACACTTAGGCTTTTAAATTGCAGCCTATAGGAACACTTTATTTTTTAAGTAGTGATACTTTTTTTTCCACGGAGTTCCACCCTATTACAAAAAAAAAAAAAAAAAATGTACTACGTGTATGGAATTTAGTCGTTGCCTGAGTTACCCCATGACCCCATAGAAAACCGCCCCTGCAGACATTTCAAATGAGAAAATATTGTCAAAATTTTATAAATTGAGATACTTACGTGGATACATAATTTAATAAAAAGTATTTAAAAATACAAAATTAAACAAACTACAAAGCGTAGTCAATTCATAAATATATTGTACAATTACTAAATAAAAAAATTATCTAATTTGAGACGATATCTTTTGGAAAATTAACATATTATGTTCTATTAAACAACGTTACAAGCATAATATAGAAACTGTGGCTAAAGGCTTGTTGATGTAGTGATGTTTAACTTTTTAATAAATATAATAATACGATCGATGAATGAAAATGCAACAATATTTATCTTTATGAACTTTTTATGATTTTTTATATGAATGTTTTCTTTTTCCCAATCTATACAATATCATTTTTTTTATTAGTTGTTATAACTTAAGAATAATATAACCGTCACTTAAAAAATTTAAATATACTGTACTTTGTAAAATATTGCATAGTTTATATTTTGAGAAAAAAATTAAAATAAATGAAACTCATCAGTCATCACCGCGTGAATTAAAGAAATAAAAAACGTTTATATATAAAAGGGGCCTACTGTAAAAGCTGTTATATATTAATATATTATGAATAACTAAAATATGATTATGGAAATGAAGAAATATTTAGATTTTTAAAATCCAATAATCCTTCCAATAACCAAATCACACACTATTTAACGTTAAATAGTTTGTTTGATTTTTGACCAAAGGTATTTATAGAGTGTCTATTTAGACAAATGGCATAAAAACGGAACAGGGTTTGGTTCATACGAGACTATTATATTTCGTGAGACTGGAAGACGAATTTCTAGCCATTAATTTTGGGTGTAAAACAAAAAAAATATTAAAAATACAAAATAAATGAAAAAATTGAAAAAAATTATATTTATTTATTATTTTCGTCATTTTTATTCAAAAAAAAGTTTTAAAAAATTTAGCTTTTTTTTCATATTCTAGTAGAATATTACTATATTCTGTGTAATATTTTATTAGAATATTACACATCCAGCAACATTCCACTGAATTTTTTTTTATTTTTCCAGTTTTTTTGATTTTTTGATTTTTTGATTTTTTAGATAGAATAAATAGCGAAAATTAGTAGAATTTTTTTAAAATTCTCATTATTTTAGCCTATATTTTTTTTTATCTCCAAAATAAGTTGTTAGGATTGTTTCTCCATGTCTTACAAAATTTGTATGGTCTCATTTGAACTTCTAGTAAATGGAACATTCTTTATACTTTATGCCAATCGTCCGTTCCAATGATCGTACTGTTGAACACACATATACGATAATATATAGATTCAGTGACATACAATTTGAGATCTCAAACAATTCGATAACGTGATAAATTGTTTACAATGGTGCCCATTTATTTGTTTTCTTTTTAACTTGAGATACTTTATTCACTGCTGTGGAGGTTTTCTCATATGTTGTTCTTTTTCACCTTTTGTAATAAAAAAAGTTAGAGAAAATTACACTTATAGTCCTTATGATTTGCATGATTTTTCGGATTGGTCATACTTTTGGAAATCCCACATATTTGGTTTGTATTTGCTTATAAATTTGGTCCTAAAGATGTTATTTTCTAATGAATTATGTTAAATATGGGTAAAATGACTATTTTACCTGTTATTTCTTTTTTAATTTATTTATTATAAAAACTCTCTCTCTCTCTCTCTCTCTCTCTCTCTCTCTCTCTCTCTCTCTCTCTCTCTCTCTCTCTCTCTCTCTCTCTCTCTCTCTCTCTCAAAGAAACAGGCCACCACATCTTCTTCTTTCTCTCTACATCTCGAAAATATCTTGACAATAATCTCCATTGAAATACACACACACTTAACACAAACATACATATAGTGAAATTAGAACACATACACACTCTGAAACAATATACATGGACATAGTGAAATTAGAACACATACACACATTGAAACAATTGATGAGTAAGTTATGAGCTAAATTTTATGGTTTGCTTTATCTAAAAAATATATATAATTATTTCATCCATGTTGTAGATATTTGACTTTTAACAGTTAAAAATGAAAGTAGATTGCTATTATAGACATATCAATAAAAGTAGGTGGTTATGTATCAGTAGTTAACGGTGTAGAACCCACACACTGATGCAAGTCACGACGTGGTACCGTGGTCCACGACCACTCTTACATTTTTTTGTCATACGAAAGTAATTATGTCTCTTAGAACATTACCCACCGTGAATGAGCTATGTAGAAAAAATCAAACATTTTTGGTTTAACGGTAGAAAATAACATCAATAGGAGATAGGAAAAGCTTGTGCAACTACCATATATTAATACGTAGAAATTAAAGCAAGAGGGATGAAAAATTTCCAACAACCCTAACCATATTTCCATAGTCAGATGTCATATATAATATGTTGTATGCTTCCAAATGACCAGCTTTAACCAAGGGTAGTCCAATGATTAGATAATGACATTTGGAGTGAAAAATGAACTCCCAAAATGTATTTACATATCATCAACCCTAATAGAAAGTACTTGTAGCATTTACAATAAATATTCTTCTCAATAGTATTTCTTATATTTTCTCTATTTTGATTATTAAACTGCTCGTTTGGTCATCAATTGAAACATCCCTCACCTTCGGTCATTGGGAAATGCAACATTTTATAGGAAAATCTCATATAAAAAAACAAATTTGCGTATGTGTAATAGTTCGTACTCGAAACATGGGTAAATGAATCCACTTACAATAATCCGAATGAGATAAGAAAACAGCGTTTGAGACTAGAAAGTTTTATAGCTAGGAAATAAACATCAAGCAAATCATCGAGCTTTATTATGATACCTTACTTCTTAAACCTGATACACACATCCAAATATACGTCAGACTGGGGATTCTGGTGAGATACATAGGGTTTAGACTCATTATATAATAAGTAGAGACATCTTAACACTGAATCACATTAAAAACGCATACGTCTTTATTAGCTCATTTCCCGTCCGCTTACTCCGTTCTCGAACTCACATCATTATGGTTTGCATGGGGGGAGTCACCCATGATTGGTGACGTGGCAGGGGATGAACATATCAGTCTGCCAATCGTTTGTTTGGGCTACGTCTGGACCTCTCTAGTCAACACTCACCCTTTTCCCTTTTACCCATTTTGCATGCAAATGTAAGACATCATATTTAATAATCTTTAAAAAAAATACATTCGAACGCATAAGTCACCATACGCACGTATAATCACATATATTCAAGTAATACACATAAGGCACATATGGCAAAAACACTTTTATTTCTATAGTGGATGTGTGCTCGAAAATTCCATGTACTCACCTTGATGTCGACTGAACAGTCGACACTAAATTTTCAAATGTATTGTCTATAAATGGCCTGATCCTAGACATCTTCCTTGTGCACCAAATCCATATATATGACCAATGATATAAAAATAAGTACAACTTTTAATAGAGTTCCGTGGCGTCGTCTATTTGAATCCAAAATTCCGATCAAAAGATAAAACCTATCTCGACACTCGGTTAAATTTAACGATATAGCCCCTAACTATGCTCTGAAAGCATAAAAGAAGAAGAAGAATTAGAGAAATATCATTGTTCTGTTATTAGTATTGATAATGCTTACATCAGAACTAGTACATAAGAGTTTATATATCAAGACATTACAATTGACTTGTATTAACTATAGTTAAGCTAGACAACTCTAGTTGAGTAAACCTAACTAACTTCTAACTTCTCATAACCAACTTAACTAATTCTGTTGACATCCCCCCGCAAGCGAAGCATTAGGAAAAATGTGAAGCTTGGATGTAGGTATAGAAAACGAGAATTCGTGAGTCCCTTGGTGAGAATATCCGCTATTTGAGAATCGGTGTGAACATATCGAACAACAAGAGACTTATTTAAGACCATATCACGTATAAAGTGAGCATCAAGTTCTATGTGTTTGGGTCGTTGATGAAAAATTGAGTTCGCAGCAAGATACGTAGCACCAAGATTATCACACCATAAAGTAGGAGGAGTGGATAAAGGATACTTGATTTCACTTAGTAAGGACATAACCCACTTAATCTCAGCAGTGGTATGAGCAAGAGATCAATATTCCGCTCCCGTACTTGATCGAGCAACCGTGTGTTGTTTCTTTGAATTCCAACAAATTAAATTTGAACCAAGAAAAAGACAATACCCACTTGTTGACCATCGATCATCGGGACAACCGGCCCAATCCGCATCTGAATACGCATGCAAAGAATTTGAAGAAGACCTGTGAATCATAAGCCCGTAATAAGACGTGCCATAAAGATAGCGTAATATTCTTTTTACCGCAATCCAATATTTATCAGTCGGGTTTTGTAAATATTGAGACACTTTGCTTACCGCATAAGCAATTTTGGGTCTACTAATTGCCAAATATTGTAGAGCACCAACCGTACTTTGATACATAATACCATCATCAAGTGGTGTACCGGAATAGCGAGATAATTGTTGACCGGAACAAACCGGAGAAGCAAGAGATTTGCATTGTGTCATACCAGTGCGTTTTAGTACCTCAAGAAGGTAACGTTGTTGAGATAAATGCAATCCATCATTAGTGAATGTAGCTTGGATTCCAAGAAAATAATTGAGTTGACTCAAGTCATGTAAAGTGAATTGAGAATTAAGTTTATCAATTATTTCACCAATAAATGTTGCTGAGCTTCCGGTAATGATAATATCGTCAACATATACCAAAACATATGTGATAGCATGAGCGTGAGAACTCACAAAAAGTGAAGTATCAGAAATACATTGTTTGAACCCAAAAGAAATCAAAGCCGTTGATAATTTTGCCCTTGGTGCTTGTTTGAGATCATATATAGACTTTTTGAGAAGAAAAACATGATTTAGGAAATTTTGGTCAATAAACCCAACAGGTTGATCCATATAAACAGTTTCTCCAAGATCACCATGTAAAAATACATTATTTACATCAACTTGACGAATTTGCCACCCTTGTGAAACAGCAATCGAAAGAATAAGTCGAATGGTAGTTGGCTTAACAACGGGACACAAAGTCTCATTATAATCGATTCCTTCTGTTTGAGAAAAACCCTTTGCTACAAGACGTGCTTTATAACAACCAATCGTTCCATCAGAATTATGTTTGATTTTGTAGACCCATTTACAACCCACAATATTTGTATTAACCGGTCGAGGAACCAAAACCCAAGTTTGATTTGCATGAAGAGCATCAATTTCGGTTTGCATCGCCTTCCACCATATCGGCCATTTTTGAGCTTGTTTAAAAGTTGTAGGTTCAATAGTAGGAGATACTTAAGTTTGATAAACAAACTCATTGTTGCGAGATTTTGGCCTGCGAGTATTGTCTCGATTTCTTGTTATCATTGGATGTGTTGAAACAACATTCGTTGATGGAATATTAACCGGATTTTGAATGATTGGAGATGAAGCAACGGGCGAAGAAATGGGTGAAGAAACATTAGACAAAATGTTTGATTGAGAATGTAAAGAGGGTAGTGTGACCAAGTTCGACTTATGAATAGAATCTCTTGGAGATGATTTTGGAATGGAAAAAGTATTTTCGTAAAACGTTACATTGCGTGAGGTATATGTGTTGGAAGTACAAGGATCAAAACATACATATCCTTTGTGATTTGGCACATACCCAATAAAGATGCACAATGTCGACTTTGGAGAAAGTTTATCAACACGAGTATCTCCAAGAAATGGGTAACACAAACACCCAAAAGTGCGTAACAAGGTATCATTTGGTTGAACCCGAAACAACAATTCAAACGGGGAGCAATGATTAAGCTTTGAAGAAGAAATTCGATATATAAGAAAAGCCGTAGTCGCATAAGCACCAAAATTCTTTTGATAAAGTAGCATGTGAAAGAAGAGCACGTGCAGTTTCAGATAAATGGCGATTTTAGCGTTCGGCAAGCCTATTTTGTTGGGGAGTATAGGGGCAAGAAATCCTATAAGTAATACCCGAGTCGGATAAAAAGTGTGCCATTTGACCTTTAGTAAGTTCCGGGGCACCATCACATTGAAACATTTTTATCTTTGAAGAAAAACGATTTTCAACATGATTTTTAAAATGTTTAAAAGAAGCTAACGCATTTGACCGATGAGACAATGGGTAAAGCCAAGTAAACCGACTACATTCATCAATAAAAGAGATGAAATAGCGAAACCCGGATCGAGATCCAACGGTGCCGGTCCCCAAATATTTGAATGTATTATCTTGAGTGGTATTTTACTATATTCGTATTTTTCCGGAAAAGGTAATCTTGTTTGCTTTGCAACATTACATGCATTACAATGTTGAACAACGAATTTTTTATTCAAAAAGGAAAGTTGAGTAAGGACATACGAAGAAGGATGTCCTAATCTAAAATGCCAAAGGCGATATAAGGAATAATCGAAGCAATCTTCAGCAACAAAAGTGTAAAGATCGCTGGTGCTATGCCGAATGTGATGGAGAACTTGACCTGCCCAATTCTTGATAAAAAAAAACCATAAAATGAGAACTCCACGAGATGAGGATTATCTTTTACGAGTTGAGCAATTGATAAAAGACTTTTTGTTAACTTCGGAACCAAAAATACTCTCGACAATTTAAGCACGCATTTTGATAATTTTAAAATCGAATGGCCAACATGAGAAATAGTAAGAGATGTACCATTTCCAACAATAACACGACCCGTTCCGGTATAAGGAATCACATCATCAACAAGTTTCTGATTCGAAATCATATGAGCAGTCACACCGGATTCAATTGCTTGACACATATCTGGTAAAGACAACTCAGATGCAAAAGCAATATTAACAGAAAATTTATTATTGTCATTCTGTTGAATATACCCTGGCCAAGACTGATTTGAAGCCCACGAATTAAAGTGATCAGATCCAAAATTTTGTGATGACCCAATTGCAGAAAACCCAATAGCATTAGGATTTACTTGTGGCTGTAATGGGCCAAGTCCAGGATTACTTGGGTCATAAGGAGGATGTGATGGATTTAATGATGTTAGACTATGACTTTGAGTTTGACCAAATAACCCTCTTGGAGTATCACCGCCTACATATCCATCGCCGGTTATCATCGACGAGTTCGGAAAGTTCCAATTATTTCCGGCGACGAAGGGATGAGGGCTGAAGTTATTGCCGGCGACAAAACCTCCATTATTTCCGGCGAAACCTCCAAAGAGCTCAGCATTATTTCCGGAAAAACCTCCTCTATTTCCATTATAAAAACCTCTTGAAGACCTTCCTCCTCTTCCTCTGAAATTCGTTCTACCTTCTCTTCTTCCTCCTCGATTTTGAGGAAATCCATTATAATGGAAGCAAATACTTACATCATGTCCGCTTTTATTGCAGATTGGGCATATCGTAGATGATTTCTCGGCATGTGGGGGTTGCGTGGGACTATGAGACATAAGCATAGCAGTAATAGGTTCTGTAACTCTTTTTGATTGCATTGCAATCCTTTGTTCATGTACAAGAAGTTTAGATTTCAAGGAAGTAAAGCTTGGTGAAACATCAGAATTCTCAATCATCATCACGAAATTATCAAAAGCAGCATTCAAACCATGAAGGCAGTGAAGAACAAGATCAGATTCAGGTACAACATCACCAACAGACTTTATTGTTCATGTAACCTCTTAAATTTTTCACAATACCTTGGGTAATACTCTGAAGTTCACCTCTTAACTGAGATCTTTTTGTAAAAGCTTCTTGTAGATGCGAAGTCTCCAAAACCTTCCACAATTCTGCTGCACTGTTGACTCCTATAGCAACTGAAGCAACAGAATTGTGAAGAGTAGCATGGATGCAAGCTTGAACATATCCATCTAGCTTCTTCCATTGTGAAAACTCAGGAGATTTAGAGGAAGGTTGAGCAACTGAAGAGTCAACATATTGTTCTAGATCTAGAGTTTGAAGAGTAATCAGACCTTGTTTTCTTGCTCTGATACCATGAAAGCAGAAAAGAAGAAGAAGAATTGGAGAAATATCATTGTTTGTTATTAGTCTTGATAATGCTTACATCAAAACTAGTACATAAGTCTTTATACATCAAGACATTACAATTGACTTGTATTAACTACAGTTAAGCTAGACAACAACTCTAGTTGAGGAAACCTAGCTAACTTCTAATTTGTCCTAACCAACTTAACTAATTCTATTGACATGCTCAATTATCTCTAATTGGTTAATCAACCCACGTCGTATTACTAATCATATTTTCGTATATTATCATTTTAATTATTAGTGATCCTTCCTATGTCTCTTTTATTTCTTTTAAAGATAATGTTATGGATCAACATCGGTAGTTAAATTTTCTAAAATGCGATAGTGTTTTCCCATCACGATATATAACATAGCTATATAACTTCAAAATGTAACATCATGGCCTCTTGAATCCACAAAATACCCTAATTTTAATTTCCAATTATATTTAGTTTAGACATTTTTATCCAAATTAAAATTTGATAACGCCTAATTTATTATCAAGGTTTAGTTTGTAATTTTTCTAGCTTGAGAATGGAATTAATTATGCGTCTTAATAGGATTAAAGTAATTGGATAACCGGAGTCTTAACAATTACTTAACCTAATCTAACGATTATTTAGACAACTATTATATATTCTAAGCCATTAATTTTAGTAGGATATAATTATCAAAAACCTGTCTTGCAAACTATACAGTAACAAAGTTCTTAAACTCCCGAATTTTATGTGGTGTTTACAGTATAATATTAGCACCTTAAGTACTAGTTTAATAATCAATCCAACAATTATAGACTAAATAAAAGTAGGCATTCCATACCTTTCATTGTTAGAGCAAGCCACGTCAAGGATATGGCACCATCCATACACGAAAGTTCCATTATGAATTATGATTCTAATCTTCAAAAACTATTCCTCTGATCCACAGTTCCTATCGCAACTACCATTAAGTCACCTTCTCATTCTCGATTACCTTGCATGCTATTTGACCTTCACACACTATTCTTCTGGTTAGGATCACAACCCCACCTCTCAAAGTTGACCCCGCAGCTCCATAGCATCTCTAAAACACAACCGTTCCATGCTACAACCGGAATGCAGATCATCGCAGTAGCCGCCAACACTCTCGTTGCGGACTCGTCGGAGAAAATCAAGACAAATATTAGATGGTTGCTGTTCCATTCGCATCGGGGAACTGACCAGAATCGAACCCCGACTTACTCCATCAGTATCACCAGCGGAGAACACCGATCACTTGCCAGACGCGAATATTCACAAACTTGTGTAACTCCATATTCACAACATCGCTCACATGCAACCTCGTTTTCTTTAATCGGGGCTCTTATTCTTTTACTTTTCCATCACGTTAATCACAAATGGGTCCTGCCAATCTCTCGCTTTTGATGAACCTCGACCGGTGTGTCTACCCTCGATTTCTTTTTCTTCATCCTGGCAACATGGGTATTGGTCTAAAATGGGTCTTGGAATTGTTCTCTTGCCATTGTTCCCTATCACAAAGAACACTCAAGGTCTCAAGGAACGCTCGCCGGCCTCCTACATCGTTCCCGTTCTCTAAGTATATATCTCTCTTTGTCTCTCCCGCTCACGACTCTCCATTTACCTCTTGATGAGTTGCATGGACAAGAAAGGAAAACATGGTTCCCTCTTGTACATCGTATTTATATATGTGTGTGTGGGGATTTAATTGTGATAATGAAACGGAAGATTGTCACCGGTTTCAACCGGGACGTATACCTGCAATAAATGAAATCTTATGTAAACTGCGTAATGTACAATTCTGGTCCCTTGATTTTGCGATACTAATTTATTTCCACCCTATCTCTTATAAGTTAACATTTTGAGTTTTTTTTTCTAGAATGTCAATCCGGCCACTACACTATCAAAATGTATTTTCCCTTTAGTCAATTTACTTGTAATTTATCACAATTTAGTCTATGTTATCGTTATTGCTTATTATCATTTTTATTTCTTTATTTTTCACATATTTCATCCATTGATCAATAAATAATTAAACTTACTCAAAATATTAAACTGAATATTTAATATATTAATAACAAAGATTCGATTCCGATTCGCGGGTGTTAGTTCAATCGAGATACTAAAAACTTAAAGAAATTAAGAGATACAAATAAAAGTCAAATGATATATTAGACCAAAAACTGAAAGTACCTTGCTATTTATTGCATTTATTTGACTCTTGAATGCGTATGATCGCTAGCATTGTATTGTGGTGTCCAGATTTTCTCTGTTTTTTTTGTAGCATGGCCACCTCAAACACATCCAGATATGGAAGTTTTGATGTGCATTTGTGGGTTCATTTCTGGTTCTTTGTTTTGTTCCCCATGCATACATGATAAAATTATATGGGGTGAACCTTTTGAGGTACAAGTATGTAAACCAAGACCATAAAATTTATCAAGTACAGGACAACGGAACCGCAAAGCAGATGAACATAACCCACACAAACACTCAAGTTTATTCTAAGGCAAAAAAAAATAAACTTTTTTGCCAGTCAACAATATCTTTGGGTATAAAGGAAAAGTCTACACCAACTAGCCTGCAACCCAGCCAAGTCCCATGGCAGATTTCCTATGTTATTAATAAAAGCCTCCAACCCCATTTCCTTACACATCCATGTAACGGGTCCTTGCATTCCCCTCATCCAGAGCCATAAAATGATTTTGTCCATGCTGCAAAATAATAATAATAATAATAATAATGCAATATAATGAAAGAGATTACAAAAACTTAATTAAATCAAAATAACCTTTTGTCCCTTGCCTCCTGGAGTGGGTATCCAAATCTTATGGAAAACCAAGTTGCCTCCCACTCGCAACCATTATCCTTTACATATGTTCATGACAGAGAATCCAAATTTCTCAACGAAATGGATTGCCCAACCATCAAAAGGATGGGGTGATTATATCTATTGATATCTTAATAAGTTGATCGAAACATAAAACTAACTTTATTCAAATATAGCCAAACGATTACAAGAACTAAAATAGATCAAAATACGTACAGTGTTCAAAGAGTGTTGCTAGTCGTGACCACCAGATTATAACATGAATCCAGCAATACAAACAAGACATTAACTACACTCAACACACTGAAAACATACCAGAGTTTCAAGAGGAAACCCTAGAAAGATGAAGCTGATCAGAGAGATATATATGGCAAGCTTGAAAAGATGCTAATGAGAATAATCTGATCCTCTTTGAGAAAATAACCCATCAGTACAATATAGATGTGAAGACGACCCGAACACCTTCTAACGGAGCCCCAAAGTCCGCGCCTTAATGAGAGAAAGAATGCGAGCCCCAGTCCACCAGAAACAGAAAATGACATACGAACCCTTCAACTTTTAAATACTGCACCAAAAGAATATTAGTTAATAAAAAACGTTTTTCTAAAATAAGCTAAATGTAACAAGGTTGAGATTGACTTATCTGATGCAGAAACCTCAAGAATTTTCAACACCCTCCCTCAAGCTCAACCTTGGAAGGGATCACTCATATTTAACTTCCCACACAGATAAAAATGTTGAACACCCCCAAGTGACTTAGTCAAAATATCTGTAATTTGATCTTTAGAAACAACCTTTAAAACTTTAACAATTCCTTTCAAAACCTTTTCCCTGACTAAGTGCACATCAATATCGATGTGTTTAGTCCTTTCATGAAAAACTGGATTGAGAGTAAGCTGAATTGTAGAAGAATTATCACAAAACACATTAACAGGAAAACAACATTTAATCTTTAAACCTCTTAGAATTTTAACAACCCATAAAATTTCACAAGTAACCGAAGCAAGTGCTCTGTACTCGGCTTCAGTAGGAGACCTAGAGACAGTAGCCTGCTTCTTACTTCTCCAAGATATAAGAGACTATAAGCAGTAACCAGTTACAGACCTTCGAGTACTTAAACATCTTCCCCAGTCAGCATCAACATAAGCTGATAAATTTAAATTTTCAGACCTTTTTATATTGATACCTTTGCCAGGGTTAAGCTTTAAGTACCTTAACACTCTAATAGCAAGTCTCAAGTGAGAATTTCTAGGAGAGTGCATAAACTGGCTCAGAGTTTGAACAGAAAAACTAATATCAGGTCTAGTATAAGTTAGGTAAATAAGTTTCCCAATTAACTGTTGATAACCAGTAATATTGGTTAACAAAACATCATTTTTGTCAACACCAAAATTGCTAACAGAAGTAGACAAATCCAAGGGAGTATTAACAGGTTTACAACCCAACAAACCAAATTCAGTAAAAAAGAGATAAGTTTTTCATTCCACTTACGAGGGGCCTGTTTTAAGCCATATAAAGATTTTCTGAGTTTACAAACTTTTTTCTCATTTTTTGAAAAATAACCTTGAGGAAGTGTCATGTACACATCTTCCTCAATTTCTCCATATAAAAATGCATTATTAATATCCAACTGATACAAGTTCCACGAACAATTAATAGCAAGAGTAATAAGACATCTAACAGTAACAAATTTAACTACAGGAGCAAATGTTTCATCAAAATCAATACCTTCCTTTTGGGAATATCCTTTTGCTACAAGTCTTGCTTTGTATCTATCAACATCCCCATTAGGTTTGTATTTAATTTTATAAATCCATTTGCACCCTATAGGTTTTCTATCACTAGGCAAATCAGTTAATTCCCATGTTTGGTTTTGATACAAAGCATCTATTTCTTGATTCATTGCATCAATCCAATTGGGATCATTACAAGCCTCATGATAATGTTTTGGTTCAACAGTTTTATTCATATTAGTAACAAAACACCGAATATCAGAATCCAAGTGAGAGTAATTAACAACCTTTTCAATATCATACTTGCACTTCCCATCTAGAATAAAGTCATCTAAACTCTTAGGTAACTTAGGAATTCTAGAAGACCTTCTAAGACCATGATCCTCATTTGTAGGGGCACTAATATTACCAACAGTTTCTGACTCAGAATTTTCAAAAACATTTCCCTCAGTTCTGTTATTACTTGAATCAACACTAAGCTGATAATCATCATTGTCACCCAGTGTACAAGATCCTGATTCCCAACCAGACTATCCAGACTGAATTCAGAGTTCTGAAAAGAGCCATCAAATTCACGAAGAGCAATATTTGAAGTTTCTAACGAATCACTAAAGTTAGAAAACTCCATATCATCACCAACACCACGATTTGTTGCTCTATTAGAACCGTGAAATTCAGAGTTGACATTTCTATTAGAAACAACAGGATCATTACACCGTGAATTATATTTGAAAAATAAACCAGAACTATCATCATCGGGAGTAACCGGGTCAACAGTATCAAAGAAATGCGAATACTGAAATGTATCAAACATATTTTTTGAAAAAGGAGCACCAGACGACATTTTGAAGGGAAAAATATGTTCATAAAATTGCACATCCCTGGAGAAAAAAACAGAATTAGTCTCCAAACTTAACAATTTATAACCCTTTTTAAAACTAGAATATCCAATAAGAACACACTTATCAGCCCTAGGTTCAAACTTATCAAAAACATAGAGTTTTGTTGCAAAACAAAGGCATCCATAAACACGTAAATGAGCAAGAGAAGGCTGTTTGTTATACATTATTTCAAAAGGTGATTTTCCTTTTAGAACGGATGAAGGAGTTCTATTAATGAGATAAGCAGCAGTTAAAATGGTATCTCCCCAGTGTTGCAAAGGTATCCCACTTTGAAATAAAAGAGACCTTGCAACATTAAGAAGGTGTCTATGTTTTCTTCCAGCAATACCGTTTTGTTGAGGGGTATAAGTAATTGAAGTTTGATGAATTATACCCTTGCTTTTAAAAAAACTTGAAACATTGTTATTTGAAAACTCCGTTCCATTATCAGATATAATAACCTTAATTCGCTTATCAAATTGAGTAAGTAAAAGATTGTAAAACAACTCAATATTTTCAAACACTTCAGACTTACTTTTTAGCAAGAAAACCCAAACAGAACGTGTAAAATCATCAACCACTGTTAGAAAGTATCTAAAGCCTTCAACCGTTGGTACTTTATAAGGACCCCAAACATCAAGGTGAATAAGATCACCCAAAGAGGAAGTCTTATGGTTACTAAGAGGAAATGGTTCCCTGGTCTGCTTAGCCTTATGACATATATCACAAGGAGGAAGAGTTTCAGAACCAATGTCTAACGAATGTTTAAGGACAGCAAGAACAGGTTCAGAAGGATGACCTAATCTACTATGCCAGGTAGATTTGGAAATATAACACTTAACAAGACTAGAGTAATTACATTTAAACTCTTGACTGTTACCTTCATCAATAAAATAAAGACCACCACTTTGACTACCGGTCCCCACTATCATTTTTTTCTGTAAATCCTGAAAATAACACTCAGACTCATCAAAACAAACACGAATTTTGTTATCTTTGACAACCTTGTGCACTGAAAGTAAGTTAACATTAAACTTAGGAACAACAAGCACATCAAATAAAGTAACTGAGTTAGAAAGAGGTAAATTTCCAATTTTAACTATTGAAGCAGATGATCCATTTGGATGATCCACTTTAAGTCTTAAATCAGAAATATCCACAACATTTTTAAGATTACAATCAGTACTTGTCATATGGTGGTTTGCTCCTGAATCAATAACCCACTTTAAGTTTCTAAAAATATTTGAAAAAACATTTTTGGTAAACACACCTGCCTTGTTGGCAACAACTCCTTCAATTTTCTGATTATCACCAATTAAACTCAACAGCTTTGAAACTTGATCAGATGAAAAAGGGAAAAAATCACTAGATTCTTTTAAATCTGCTTTTGTCATATTGCTAGAAAAAGATTTGTTAGTACTTTGAAATTCACCTTTTCCTTTAATATCCTTTGGATATCCAATCAATTTATAACATCGTTCAATTGTATGTCCTTTTATACCACAGTTTTTACAAACAAATGTATTTTTGTTAATCTTTTTCTTCCCAGTATCAGAAGTTTTAGCAAAAAAAACCAATAGGAGTAGATTTATCAGAAGATGAACCCGTTGAAGAACTAATTTTATGAGACTCTTCTCTAGAGCAAATGGAAAAAGCCATCTTGACACTAGGAAGAGGCTCACGTAAGAGAATATTACTTCTAACTTGAGAAAAAGAGGACTCAAGACCCATTAAAAATTGCATGAGTTTAATTTGATCAGAATGATCAGAGAATTTTTTTGAAGCATCACAGGTGCATGGAGATAGATTTGTAAGAGAATCAAATTCCTTCCAAAGTGCACTAAGTTTGTCAAAGTATTCAGAAAGACTAGAATTTCCTTGAGTGCAAGCATTAATTTTCTGATAAACATTAAAGATTATAGAACCATATAACTTCTCATAAGTTTCTTTTAAATCAGACCAAACTTCATAGGCAGACTTAGACAGAACGTGACTAGCATATATGGACTCAGAAACAGAAGCCAAAAGCCAGGACTGGACAACATCATCAGCACGATCCCATAACTGAGCCTTATTTTCATTATTAGTGGGTTTGGTACAAGTACCAAGCACAAATCCAAGTTTATTACGGCCCCTAAGTGCAAGTTCAGTTGCACTAGCCCAAGATTTGTAGTTTATAGCACCTTGAAGTTTAAAGCTAATAATAGAAACAGTACTAAGGTCACTATATAGAAGCACCACAGGGTCAGATGGGTCAACCACATCGGGTTTATTTACCCCAGATGCCTAAGCAGGGGCCATGACAATTAAAACAGAAGGCAAAGCCAAAAAACAACCAAGAACAACACAAAAAGAGCAGCCCTGCTATAGGCCAAGGACAATAGCCTGATAGAGGTGATATCAGGATATCCTTGCTACAGGCAGGAAAGAGAAGAAGGCTTACAGTACACCTCAAGTAGAACTATTATCAAGGCTTTTGATGAAGACAGCACAGGCGGAAGCATCAATACCAGGAAGGAGATCCCGAACAAAGAGCACCAATAACAGTTCAAACAGTCCCGTGACAAGTCAAATCGTCCCGAAGACAAAAAACAAAGAGACAAGAAACACAAAAACAAAGTTAAGCAGATACAAGATGAGTTAAGACACAATAGAAGAGTAAAGATCTAGGTCATCAGGTCTGATATCGAGAATTTCGTAAAAGAGCAACAAACCCTAAATTTTAAATCACAAATTTAGGGTATCGATGCATCAGATCTGAAAACGAAGAAATTAGGTATCAAGAAGCAGAATCGTTGGCTCTGATACCATGATCGAAACATAAAACTAACTTTATTCAAATATAGCCAAACGATTACAAGAACTAAAATAGATCAAAATACGTACAGTGTTCAAAGAGTGTTGCTAGTCGTGACCACAGGATTATAACACGAATCCAGCAATACAAACAAGACATTAACTACACTCAACACACTGAAAACATACCAGAGTTTCAAGGGGAAACCCTAGAAAGATGAAGCTGATAAGAGAGATATATATATGGAAAGCTTGAAAAGATGCTAATGAGAATAATCCGATCCTTTTTGATAAAATAACCCATCAGTACAATATAGATGTGAAGACGACCCGAACACCTTCTAACGGAGCCCCAAAGTCCGCGCCTTAATGAGAGAAAGAATGCGAGCCCCAGTCCACCAGAAACAGAAAATGACATACGAACCCTTCAACTTTTAAATACTGCACCAAAAGAATATTAGTTAATAAAAAACGTTTTTCTAAAATAAGCTAAATGTAACAAGGTTGAGATTGACTTATCTGATGCAGAAACCTCAAGAATTTTCAACATAAGTTTTCATTTATTTAGAAATGTCATATGTAATTGATCCTTTTTATTTAGAAATGTCATACGTAAAATAAAGGATCTATTAATTATTACCTTTCTAATTGAATGAAAATTTATTAAGATATCAATAGATATAATCACGCCTCCTTTTTGATGGTTGGGAAGTCCATTTTCTTAGAGAAAATTAGATTCTCTGTCATGCACATATGTGAAGCATTTGATCAACAAACGATAATAATATTAGGGTAATGCATTTGATTTTTTATATCATTAATTCAAAATAGCTAGAAATCGATATATGTGTCATGTAGGTTTTAAAAAAACTGATTGTGTATATATATATATATATATATATATATATATATATATATATATATATATATATATATATATATATATATATATATATATATATAGAGTTAGTATTAAATGAAATTGTTAAATATAGTGTGATTGTAGGACTCAATGTGGACCATTAGATCAACAAAATCAATGGATTAAATCAAATGGCATTCTTGTAAATAAAATCAAAGAATTCACGTGATTTAATTTAAAAAACCCAGTTGAGGGTAAAATAGTCAAAACCCACAAACCCATATTAACGGAATGTAATCTTCGTAAGCTAAAATCACGGAAACGATATGATCGATTTCAATTAACACTATCAATAATCAAAATATACACAATCAACATCGGAGGATAGTACAGATGCATTATCGGAAAAAAAAAAAGTAGTTAGTAAGAGTTTTGAAATTCAATTCTCAGAGAATGGGTAGTAGGATTGTCAACTTTTTTATTCCATTCTTCCGTATTACATTCTTTTTTATTCCATTCTTCAGTTCTGCATTCCATTCTTCAAGAATCAACTTTGAGGATGTTTTCCATTCAATAAATCGTGTTTTATGCATTCCATTCTTCAAGAATCGGTTCAACTTTGATGATGTTTTTCATTCTCGGAGAATATGAACTTTGACAGCATTCTCAGAGAATATGAACTTTGACAGCATTCTCAGAGAATATGAATTTTGACAGCATTCTTCAAGTTCTGCATGTACTCGTAAACTATCATTCTCAGAGAATATGAATTTTGACAGCATTCTCGGAGAATATGGAATTTTTGGCAACGTTGGGTTAAAAATTCATATTCTTGAAGAATATAAATTTTGACAGCATTCTAAGAGAATGAACGTCACCAAACTACTAACCACAGACCATAAATTTTGGATAATTACCAAGAAAAAGCCCCAAATCAAATTTGTTTCCAAATCAATCTTCTTGCACAACCTTTTTATTCCCTTTATCCGTAGCTTTTATTTCACAGGTCGCACTTTTTAGCTTTTCCCAATTCCAAAATTAGGATTCCCACTTTTTAGCTTTTTCCAATTCCACGAGACTTCAACAAACACTTGTTGTCTTGCGATTTTCATGTGGATAAATGGCAAAATCAGAAATTGCGATTCATAGCCGGAATCGGATGAAAAAAAAGGCTTGGACTGCCATCGACATCAATTAATCAACATATTGAACCTTAATTAAAACCTTAGATTGGTAGATCATCTGCATCAATTAATAAACTGTTTCGACTTACCGGTGCAACGGTCATCGACAACAACGAACTGGACGCCGGTCAACGATTTGAATGCCGGTCGGGAGCTCGCCGTTGGGGCCACTGAAGGAGACGACGCGGTAGGAGGGAGAGGTCGACTAGGGTTAACGTATCAGAAGAAGATATATAGGGAGAGAGAGATAATTTAGGAATTACGTGATTAGGGATAAAATCAAAATAGAATTAATTAATTAGTATGCTAGTTTCCTATAATGCCCTTTATAATTGATTGGACCAGAATTGGTCCTACATTCACACAATATTTAGAAAATGTATTTGAACCTACATCTATATATATATATATATATATATATATATATATATATATATATAATATTAGCCACTCATTTCGAGATTAAAAAATTAAAAAAATAGGTAAAAATAATGAGAAAATTTTAAAACAAATATATGCCGGTTAGAATGTTACACATTCTAATAGAGCATTACACATATAGTGTAATATTCTATTAGAATATTACAAAAACACTAATATTTTTTAATTATTTTATGTTCTTTTTGTTTTATTTTATTTTTTTGAATAAAAAATGGCGAAATTAATAATTAAATATATCTTTTTCAATTATTTTGCATTTGTTTTATTACATTTTGTTTACACCCAAAATGAATAGCTAGAATTGCGTATCTCCATCTCACGAAATCTCTATTGTCTCATATGAACCTAACATATATATATATATATATATATATATATATATATATATATATATATATATATATATATATATATATAGAGAGAGAGAGAGAGAGAGAGAGAGATAAGCGATCGAGTGAGGACTCTTTTTAAAGTGAGGACTCGTGAGGACACCTTAAAAATTGAAAAAAAATAAAAAAATATATAAATAATAAAATGGATCATAGTACTTTATTGGAGAAAAAAATTCGAAAAAAAACTTTTGGATCATTATTTTTTTTATAATGAAACAATGATCCAAAAAATAGAAAAAAATTTGGATCATTACTGTTTTTCAATGATCCAAATTTTTTTTCCAATTTTTTTTTATAATGATATAGTACTATTCTCGATATTACTTATAAATGGTTATAATATTGACATAGTAAAAGTTTTAAAATTGAAATGATTACTCATATTCAATATTTTACAGTTCAGATTCACGTTGTATTTACACAATTCCAGACCTGATTATAATATATTTTAAAGACCAATAAATAGGATCCTGATGCATAATATGGATGTAAATAAATTAATAAACATAGCAGAGAAAGAATGATGTGTCGGGTTCTACTCAACCATATTCACTATTTTGTAGTAAGGGTTTCAGATACATTGAATTTGACAATCTTTGTGCACAATGAAAAGGGTTCACAATTACACTTCAGCCCTATCAATTCATATAAAAAAACATTTTCAAGACTTTTATCAAACACTTAGTGTGAAACTATTGATTGAATACAATCAAATGATGAAAGGGTATGCTTTGGATATCAAAACATATGGCAGTGCTATTGGAAGAAAATGGATAGGACATTGTTAGAATCTTAAATCGACATCCAGTTTAAAGATATTACAAATTGTAGTTAAAAAGGGTTAAAAATCAATTTATTTTACACAAATTCACTTTAAATTCTTAGTACAAGTTCACGGTAATGATAAAAGAAACAAATTCCACGCCACAAAATCAGAACGGAAGAACAAGAAGACACTACATAATATCCACAGGAAAATCTGACTGAGATAAAAACAAGTACCTGGTTAGTTATCGCCGATGTCAAAGAAATGGGCAATTACTTCAGGGGAATGTAGGCATGGAGGGCAATGAAATCGATTATGAACTTGAATCCCTAAGGGTTTAAACACGAACAGAATAGAGGTGAGGCGGATTAGGGTCAGTAATTTACATAACGATCAGGCTGTCGTTGTAGATGATTTTATCGGGGGTAGTGTTGGACTGATTCCCATGGATGATTTGATTGTGATTGTTGTTGAAGAGAATGATATGAGTTCTAAAGGGATGGTGAAGGGCAGGTGTAATCCTGAGATTTAGGCACTTCAACATGAACATAATCAAGGTGAGGCGGATGAGGGAACGAGGGATTGCATATGAAGCCGTGTGGATAAATATTGAACCATATTGCGTCGTTCGAGTGTGGATGACGTGGCATCCATGGAAATGGGTATTTGAGATGCAGAAGGAAGGAGAAAAACCGCGTTTCTTTGTATAGTAATGATATATATATATATATATATATATATATATATATATATATATATATATATATATATATATATATATATATATATATATATATATATATATATATATAGAGAGAGAGAGAGAGAGAGATAAAGAGATGATATATAGTAATATATATATATATATATATATATATATATATATATATATATATATATATATATATATATATATATATATATATATATAGATGTAGGTTCATATATAAACCATAAATATTGTGTGAATGTATGATTAATTCTGGACCAATCAATGTTTAGGGGCATATTAGTCAATTTGTAATATATAATTAAATTTCTTCTAATTAATTAATTAATTTACCCTAATTAAAAGCCTACATTTATGGAATGAACCCAACCAAAACCTAATAAATAGAGCTTCATCATATCATCTGTTACATCTTCTTCCAAATTTTCGTATTCACGATTTCTGGAAAATCTCCATCGAGGGCAACAATAAATTTTTAGGTTTTTCCTTTTGTGTTGATCATTATCAACTTTGTATTTGTGTCTGCAGGTGAAGCAACATGGGGGAAATTTATGTCGATGGCAACAATTTCCGGAAAATCTCAATCGACGGCAGCATATTCCGGAAAATTTAAGTCACGACAACAATAAATAGTCTTGCTTTTTTCCTTTTGTGTTGATCATTATCAACTTTATGTTTGTGTGTGTGTGCAAGTGAAGTAATATGGGGAAGAGGCAAAAGCAACGAATGATCAAAAACCAGAAATTTCCAATCGACGGTAACAATGATATTTTAGTTTTTTTTCAATTTTTTCTTTTGTCGTGACATTTTAACATTAGAAGTAGTATTAGTGGATTTTAATATTATTTTTCATACAAGTTATTCTAATTTTATTTGTCAGAAGTTTGTTAGAGCAAAAAATTATATAATATGTTTATAAAATTGCATACGTAATTTTGCACCTAACGTATTTATATTTGGTGTTTAATTATAATTCTGAATTTTATGTAATCAAAAAGTGTACTTAAGATCTCCTTCTTCAATTCCGCTCTTTATTATGAACAACGGTTTTTGTAATTTTTTTAAAGAATGAAATATTGAAACCATTGCATAATAAGTGTATTCTTTAAGAATGAAACCAAAGTATTCTTTTAGAATGAAGGCTGGAAAAATAGAACTGATGGTTTAATAATGTTGCAGGTAGTGTTGGCTGATGGAAGAACACATGTTCGGATTCTTCAAGAATATTATGCATGAGTGCTTAAATTCTTCAAGAATGTTAACATTTTTCAAGAATTATTTTGTTCTAAAGACGATCCAAAATCGAGGAGGAACGGACTTGTAACTGATTGTGAATACAATTCATATTTATTCTTTAAGAAAGCCAATACTAGCAATTGTAATTTGTAATAAGAATTGTTATTATTTTAATATAATCAAAATTGCTTTGCTTGAAAAAAAAAAGTTTCATATTCTTTATGAATGTTAACTAAAATATATATATATTGAATGTAGTCATATTCTTTGAGAATATAAAAAATATGTGAGAACAAATTGAAAAAAAATATTTGATCGTATTGAATGAAATTCGTATTCCCAAAAAAATCTAATTTAATTTGAATATGTAAAATAAAATTTGAGATTTGATTTAATTTTTATTAATTAACTTGATGTAATTACCTAAAATATATCTAATATTAAATATCTATTTCTTAATAAAATGTCATATTTACCCTTATAATTAATTAAGTCAAATTATATAGTAAATGCTATCCCATGATAATAACATGTACCCTAAGATCACAACCTTTCATTCTTTTAATCTAGTGGCTACAATTTTGTCATACATTCATACAATACTTGTGACTCACATTTGATCCTAACTCTATATATATATATATATATATATATATATATATATATATATATATATATATATATATATATATATATATATATATATATATATATATATATATATATATATATATATATATATAGAGAGAGAGAGAGAGAGAGATAAAGAGATGATATACCTAGCTTAAATATAGCGACTAGAGGTAACCGACACCGACGCGAAGGAGAAGATGAAGGGAAATGTACAATGAAGAACAAAACCTTGTAAAAAGTTGGGGAGATGGAATCAATCCCTAATAAATTTCTTAAAGACAATAATAGAAAAATAAACTGGACACAATGATATACGTGGAAAACTCTAACCTCCAAATAGAATATCTATTATATGATAAATTATTACAATTACACTATCAAAGTTTTGACTACTTTCAACACTCTAAACATAAGAAAAAGAATGAAAAGAACCAAACACTTATATGTATTGTTGGTTGGGGTGCTTTGAAATCAAAGCCTTAGTATTCTTTTATAAACTTGGAGACCTCCCAAACTTTCATCGTTGTACCAATGTGGGATGGGAACACTATTCATTCTTTAGCCAAAACTCAACAATCTCCACATTGGATAAATGAATGAATAAACGAGACCACATTAAAGGAACATCGTCTTCATCAACAATCATAATTCTAAAGACATTGAATTATCATACTACACTATAAAAATTGTCACCACTTATAATAAACCATTCTAAGAATTTCACATCGGCACATGTTGAAAAATCTTGCTAAAAATTATGGTACAACTTCCCATTTGGCATACCTGGAAGTTCATCAGCCATCAACATATTGCATTTATGCAAATCCAAAGCCATATATAGTTCCCCCGCTAGAAAAACACATCGCTTTCCATGGTATCACAGGCATAACATATGGATGACACAACTCAAAAGAATTCATTACTGTCAGTAGTAACGGAGATACTATTAGCTGTATTGGGGCCTTTTGTCAAACCCATTCCATCTAGATAAATTCTCTTGACATGCCTATATTTTCCACATTTCTAGCATACAAAATTCTTCTTTGTGTTTTTCTTCTTCCCTTTCCCGTACACCATAATTGTTCCTTTTAATAAAGTGTAACGTCCCAAATTCCGTGATAAAATTTTCATTTAAAAAACGATTTAAATAAATGAAAAGGGTTGCCAAATAAAACCATCCAAATTAAAACTTAGTATTCAAACATATAAAATCGTATTTAGCAAAAACATTTGTAAACATTATCTAGCGGAAGACTATATTATCAAAACCTCAGATGTGATACAGTCGCGTCGTGCTCCAAGCTCAAGCCAGCAAATACCTTAAAAAAGAGTTAGGGTGAAAGAGTAAGCACAAAGCTTAGTGAGTTCCGCAAAATACCACACGATCTATTCCATAACACACAATCCGCCTCGACTAAAAACTGACGAGCTTGTCCCATTCCGTCCCTCACCGAATCAACTCATTCTTTAATCTTCGAGTGCTCAGGTACGACCGGTCATGTATCGTCCGTTGTCATGCAGCAACCCCCAGATCGATCAACTCATTCTTCAATCGTTGGAACGAATCCCATGATTGTCACATATAAGCACAACAGTCTAAGCATACAGCCTAACCCATCAGGTTTCTATCATCAGTTCAACAGTCATATAACGTAAGGCACGCCTAGCTACCATACATTACTACACACAGTAATTAAGTTACCTATGCATGTAACTTCACCCATAGTATAGTGAAGAGACTCACCTGATCCGCAAAGCCAAACAACGTTCCACACGCGCGTCTTCAGATCCCGACAGCGCGAACCTCCTAAACAGGATAAACTCCACTTAGAACTTCCTAAATCCCAAAAAAGATAAACTTCTAAGACCGGTACCCCGAACCATCAAGTTTGACCAAGAGTCAAAATGGTCAAAAAGTCAAAGGTCAAGAGTCAAAGTCAGCAAAACTCAGCTGCCACAGTTAGCGCTTGTAACTCCCCTAGTTACTGTCGCTAACTATGAACAGCCTCAAAAGTTCTTAATCCATTCAGCTAAAGTATTAAACCCTCCAGGAACATTCCAACCAGACCCTAAATCCATAAAAATCCTAACTTTATCAACCCCACATGACCATACAAGCTCAAGAACAAGATCTAAGTCCAAAATGGTCCAAAACATCCACAAAACCACTAAAGAGAGATTAACTTACTCTTTAAACCAACTTAATGGTTCTAAATCAGGACTTTAAGGCATAAAGTGCCAGACTTTAGCCTTTCCAAACATGAACAGCACTAAAAAGACCAACACTCCATTTCAATCCATAAAATCCCACCAAGAACACAAGAATAAACTCAAAACATAGAAAGGTGGGAACTTTACTCATAATGGTCCAGAAATAAGAACTTTAGCTGATTTCCCACTTGAAGAACGTCATCTACCAATACCCCCAACCTTCTAGCATCATCAAGGCTCCAAAACTCCATCCAAAGAGACCAAAATCATCAAAACCCCATTCAAGAAGGCTAGAGAAAGAGAGAAAAACAAGTTTGGAGGCTGAAAGGGTGCAAATGGCGGCTGCCCTAGGGTTCCACACCCTTAAATATGGCCCAAGCATGAAAATCTAGGGTTTTGGCCCAAAATTAGCAGTTAGCGCCGCTAACTGTGATCGTGCAAACCCACAACTGAAACCACTCATTAGCGTCGCTAATACCATCATTAGCGTCGCTAATGATAGAAATAGCGGCGCTAATGCCCTTTTCTATGACTCATTAAAACCGAAACTCAAACTTCCCGGGATTAAGGCCTTACAACTCTCCCCTATTTATCGGGATTTCGTCCCTGAAATCCTTTCTTTACAAACCCTAACCGCGCGTCAAAAACCTTAGACCAATCCATGATCAACAAAATCCTTAGGCGCCCAAAATTTCAAAATCAGAAAGATCTGACCACCAACGTCAACAAGATCATGGTCACTTAAATCCTTAGATCCCCGAAATTCCAAATTCGGAATATTTCAACACAAAACTCCGAAATTCGCCAACACCCGATGACGACTCCTTCAACGCTAACATCCACACCCTGTAATTCGAAAACAACACTGACAACCCCTCGACAAATCTACGCCAACTCCAGATACACACCTCTGGAAATACATACTAATCCCTATCGCTAACCAATCCAATCTTTCGATGTCTTAGGAGACACTCAAACGTATAACACCATATCATTATTCACACAACAAAAAACACCGATCTACTGACATACGAGAACTCTGTCCAAGAGTATCAGAACAACCAAGATCCAAACACGCTATACACCACTCATGCACGGCCCATCGGGCTATTCCCGCACTCATCATCATTCATGGAATCACAGGTTCTCCGTTTCGTTCAGCTCGCAACCGAACTCGCAGGCTTTTCCCTGTTTCATCCATTCAGGTTTCTGCTCCGCCCAGCTCACGACTGAGCTCACAGTCCTTCGCTGACTTACCTTATTCATGTTGTCTGCTCCGTCCAGCTTACAGTCGGACTCACGGTCCTTCCCTAATTCATTCTGATTTCTCTCAGTCGCAAGGCTACACACAACCTTTCCAAATCCGACTCCAGGTTCCCGACCTCGGATCAACTACTCAACCAATTGCAACGAACTCAACCAGTGAATCCACTCGATTCTCTAACACAGGGCCACTACGAACGATCCTTTGGACACAACAGACCAAGAAGGCGTAACCGATACCCATCATCCCACGTTGAAAACTTGTAGACCCAAGTGCACCCGGAAATCATACGATCTCTCACAAATTTCGAAAACCAACCCGCATTACACCTGAACTGAGACCACAACTACTTAGCTTTCTCCAACCCGACAAGAAAACAGCTACTTACTATATACCAGTTCGACCTTTGTGCAGACAACACTTCCCAATGGAGATACTCAACCATATCTCGACAATCAAAACCCGATTCGGAACTTAACACATTAAAACTTCCAACCACTTCCCAGATAGGTTATCCAACCGGTCCCTAATGCACTGCCTAGAGCCTCCACTAATACTTAGCGCTTCCTACACAACCGTTCCATCTTCCTGATAGAAACCCGAATAACCAAACCAAGAATTACTGATGCTGAAGAACTGAGGTGCTCATGTTGCCTATGAACGAACACGCTATTAAACATTCCATGTTCACACCTTCCCGGTTGTTCTACCGCACGCGCCACCGCTACTACTCAACCCAAACGAGAATAGATAAACACAACCTGAAACACAACAAGCTTAGAAGAATTCACCGATGACTACACACTCTCTCCTCGATCCAACTATACAAAGCCCCAACGACTACACCAACATTGACCCGAAACCTAACTCTTAACGAAGATCCACTTCCAAGAATAGCACCAAGACCATCAACCTCCCGACGACCCCACAACGTTGACACGAATCCAGCCGCACCACAGGCAATTCCAATCAATCCTATCATGTAAGCACACTTAACCGACAACCAGACAATAGAACGAACAGACAACCACCTCCAACGCAACAATTGAAGACATCATCGGACCGACCACGAATGTCGTACCCGAACGAAATATTCACAATAACGAAAGCACAACCAACTCCGACCGACTCAACCACTGATGAAATCTTCTTACTCCACGTAACAACTTCTAAACCTTGCCACTGACCCTCGGTCTCATCTACAAATCGTACCCCCAACGATAATCCACTAGCAACCACGCGGAATTCGACTCACCCTCAAACCGGCAAACATTGAACTCCCAACAACCCTTGAACCAAAACGGCGAAGCACACACTGCTTTCTGCTGTGTATGGAAAAGTGACGCCCGGTCAAAATTCCGTACCACGCCCAGCCTGAACTAACTTCCACTTGGTTTGCACTAAATATCTGAAACTTTCTACCGCATAAAAGAACATCCTCATCTTATCGCCACAAACTGCCTCCGCCAATCCCTCTTTAACCCAACACTGACAACGAAGTCTACCCATGATGATTCAGAGCACAAGATCCCAATAAAACACTCACTGCCCAACGAAACGCACCGACACAATTCTTCATCCTTTAATCCAACAGTTCTCCCCTACTTAGAGCTCGAACCCACTAACAGCTGACCCGACAGCCACTGTCGTTCCATCAGCAATCCACCCTCCACTCGCTGCCATAACGACAAACAATAACATGTTTTCATTCGCTCACTCGAGAATAGATCCCGAAGTAACTACCCACATTTGAAGAAACACAAGACATTGCAACCATTCTAAAAAGTCGCGAAAACGAAACAGCAGAAACATACCGACAACATCTGATGAGGTTCCACCTCCACATCCAGCTGCTAAGCCACGCCTTCCAATTTTGGGTCCTCTATTTTCACCTGACGAATACCCTCACACTTCGGGGCAACAAAACCCGAACCTTGACTAACATCCCTTGACAATCCCTAACAACTCGCCTTAACGTGGCCAATCTGATTGCATGAAACACAAAATCTCACCTGCTGCTTACCGTCCCAGCGATAAGGTCCTCCATTCTATCTAAAACTGCAGCCTGAAACTTCTTCACTGACGGCTGACCCAAATCCTAATCCTGCCTCTTCTGCTCCAGCAGAGCATGAAACTCAATCTTCCTCGACGCAGCAACAGACTCTATCTCAGCAAAAGTTTGACATCGAGCAGCGACCACAAACTCACTGATCTCCTTTCTTATCATATCCTGGCATCGAGTCATCATCGCCTCCTCCTTCGCGGAGAATCGTTCCTCAAATAACACTAGCATCTCCGCCTTGACCGAATCAATCACCGGAGGGAGCATCCCGAACACAACCCTAGTCACCTCCACGACGACCAAATCTCGAACATCCTCATCATTCATCTCAGGCCCCACCCGACCTCGTGAACCTGACCCGAGTCCCGAATCATTTCCTCATGGATCAATCTTCCTCATTCTGAATTCTGACCAGAAACGGGTTACAACACCCGCATAACACATCGCTCACACGATTTCCTCATGTACAGACTCCTTAGGTCCCACGGGTCTCCCTTCATCCTAGGTATGAATCCCGTGCTTCCGATAATACAGGCTATTGTACTATCTTCCACACCTATTTGTACTTATTCTGAAGGTCGTCCGGGTTCCTTAAGTTGCCTCACTCCTTTCTAAAGGGCATTCAAATATCATTCAAACAACCTTGCACCGAAGTGCCTAACACTATTCCTAGTCTACCTAGGAATTCCACATCACACCTACACCGCAAGAACTTCTGCTCACACCTTCAGGTTGTCTCATGAATGCGTAACCGTGGTGTGTGTGTGTGTGTGCGTGTGCGTCTGCATGTGTGTGTGTGTGCGTGTGTGCGTGCGTGCTTGCATATGTTTATGTATGTGTAGTGTGTGTGTGTGTGCGTGCGTGCGTGTGTTTGTGTTGTGTGTATGTTGTGTGTGCTTATGTGTGTGCGTGTGTGTGTGTATGCATGTGTTTTTGTATGTATGTATGTGTGTGTACGTGCGCACATGTGTGTGTATGTGACAACCGTCAAAAATCGGTCAACAAAAGTCAACTAGAGCATACACTAGGTTAACATGTTGAAATGTAGGTTTCATAACCTTTGTATTATATTATTAAATATTATAATACTACATGCACTAGTTGAGAACAGTTATCGAATAAGCACTATAAATACGTATAATAAATTACAGCAGCGTAGAAATTCGATAAACACACAAATAGTATTTTGGTATAAGTAATATTCATAACACAATGTGTTCCTGTTCACAAACCCGTAGACATATAGAACGTCGAAAATGGAGTTCGCATGCAAAAGTTACAACAGTTAAATCGCTGTGAACGATAAAAGTACATAGAGTTTAAAGCTAAAATTCAAAACGTGGTACCTTAAACGTCAAGAATGGGGTAACAAATCATATATTATGACGCGTAATATTATCTAGTATTTCATTTCATAGCCAAATGTATTTTCTGGTAAAATGCTGAAAATCGCGTATTCAGAAGAATACTACGCTTAAACGTGTATATCATCATCTAACGAGTTATGACTCAATCTAAATAAATGTTTAGCAATGTTTTTATACATAATATTTATTTTATAAGGTCATTTCTTCGAAAACGTATAAAATTACGCTAAAACGCTTTAGGTATTTTATAAAAACGCTTATTTTTATAAGAGAAGTGTATTATTTATAAAAACCAACCCACCCCACCCCCTACCCCCCATCGGCAGCCAAGCCACCCTAGATCACATCAAATCCTTGGGTTACTATTCCATATCTTAGGTTTGATGCTAGATTGGATTTTATGATTAAAATACATAAAGGCAAATCTTAGGAAATCATATATAAGCTAGAGGAAAGCCTTTGATCACACAAACCAACACCCAAACTCACTCTCCTCTCTTCTCTCCAACTCTCGGCTCACTCCACCACCCTCCTCCACCACTCAAAATTGTCGGCAACCTCCTCCCACCTCCACCATTCTTCATTCTCAAGTGTTTTGAAAAACAACTTGGTAAGCTGTGTTCATCTAGTGATTCTAAGACTTCTAGTATCATTTTCATCTCTTTTACACACACTAACATTCACAAAAATCCATTGGATATTAGCTTTGTCCAAGGGTCCTCCGAACTCCACCATTCATCATTTTCAAGAGTCTTGCAAATCAACTTGGTAAGTTATGTTCATCTAGTGATTCTAAGACTTCTAATACCATTTTCATCTCTTTTACACACACTAACATTCACGAAAATCCATTGGATATTAGCTTTTTCCAAAGGTCCTCCGAGCTCCAAAGCTTGAATCTTCACTTCTTCCACCAAGTTCTCTAGATCCAACACCCAAGGTGAGTTCATATCCCTCATTTTCACTTTTATCCAAGTTTTAGGGGGAGAATACATGTCTTAAAAAGTGTATGCTATGCTCTCGAAAAACAATGTGTTTATATGTTATGTTCTTGAAATGTGATGTGTTCATGGTTTGGTCATCTTACTATAAAAGTGTTTGGCACAAAAATGGGTTATAATAAACTAAAATACATACTCAGTTTAAAAAAATAACATGCAAGACTGTTACACACATTTGTCACCAACAAAACTTCATATTTTACCTTGTTGGTGAAATGGTCATAAATAATGGTATACTATATGATCTTTTGACAAAAGATATGAAAATACACTTCTACTAAAATAGTCATAAGACATTTTTGTCATATGAGGTTTTGCAATAAACAAATGTAAATGTTTACGTAAGTAAAATCTTCTAAATAAATATGTCGTTATTATCTTTACGTTGAAGCTACTTATTTGTAAAAAAAGAATGTTATTTTGACGTAATAACGACTATTTAGACTTATAACATCATAATAAACTTGGGAAATGATATTTTTACAAAGAAATTGTATTTTGAACAAAAATGACTATATTTATAGTAAAGTGTATGAAAAATGACCATTTGGAAATATCACTATCATTTTGACAAACGTAGACGAACATATATGAACGAACCTTCACGAACGTAAATGAACGAACGGGTGCATTGTCTGTGTTCGTTCGTTTAACTAAATGAACGAGATATGTTGTTCATGTCCGTTTGTTTACTAAATAAACAAACATAAACGAACTTCCCGCCGAACGGTTCACGAACAGTTCGTCGAATGTTCGGTTCGTTTACAGCCCTAGGCGAGAGTACAACAAATCAAGATGCAAACGGCCAAACGCAACATGCACACACTTTAAACCAATCCACATAATCTAAAATACATTGTGTTATTAATCGTCCCGTTTAGTGTAACGAAAAGCTAACGGAAGGAAACCAAGTTTCCAAAAACTTAATAAATCATTATCAAAGTTCTCACTTCTCAAATCTTACTAGCAAATTCAAGACCCTCCTTGGCAAGCACATCTAGGCTCGAGGCCAAGGGTTGGAGTTTGGCCACTTTAGTTATGGCTTGGTTCTCTTCGGGTGTACCACCTTCTAGAAACGCACCCACGACCTTCCCCTACTTGATCCAGTATGACCCGAACTTTGGTTTTGCAGATGATGGGTTGTGGTTACCGAAGATAACAGTGTCACCAACATTGTCTCCGTAAAATTGCCATGAGAGATGAAAGGAACGCAAATAGAAGTATGGAAGGTAATCGTAAGTTTCGATTTCCTTCACTTGCTCGCTAGCGAAAATGGCCTGTTTAAATTGATAATGAAGATGCAATGCCATTGGAGGAAATTGTTAGCGTTGACAACGTTCGTCCTTATCCAGCTGCTGTGGAGGTGGAATTCTATCCTGGTGACATTGTCGATGTTTGGCACAACGATGGTTGGTGGTAGGAAAGTACCGCCGTTTCGATGCAAATCATCAAGATGGGAAATTTTATAGAGTTTATTTTGACTATATAGTGGAGGGTATGCGTCATGAGAGCTATCATTTGGAGGATCTTCGTTTGCATCAACAGTTTTATTTTGAAGATTACGTTGATTTCATTCGTGTTTGGAGTTATAGAAGGATTTAGGTATGGTTTGGTGTTTTTGTAGGTGGTGGTTTTTGTTATTTTGGTGGTTTTCTGATAGGGATTGTATGTATGTAGGTTGGTGTAAGTTTAGATGGATAGATGATGGATCTTGTTTCTTTTGGTGATGTGGTTATAACAGCATAGTGCAGTAAAAAAATGTTTTATTTGTTATGTTGTTTTATGGTTGTTGTGAAGGGTTTCTATGCAATCAATGAACACAAAAATACCTAAGGTTCACATGCAACCCTAATATTGATCTATGTTTTCTTCTATGAAGATTAGAACTAAGAACCTAAAGGAAACAATTCAATTCTAAAGATGAATTAAGAAAAAACCAACCTTTGATCTTATGATCCTTTAAAGCAGCAGCAAAAGTATCCTGCCTCAAATGCAAGTCACACCCAAGGGATGGAAGAATCAGTCCAGCAGAATAACACAGAGAGACAGATGGCGTGAATATGAGGTGCCAGGGGGTTCCTTTTATAGCCTCCTAGGGTTACACCTGAAACCCTAAGGAGCCTCCAACTGGACAAGGCTTTTGACCACTTGGACCAGGCTTACCAAAACCCTAATTAGGGTTTCGCCAAACCCTGGAGGAGCCTCCCGGTTGGCGCCACTTTTGGTCCCTGGTTTTACCTAGCCAGTTATTCAACTATTGAATAAATGCCAAACCAGACCCTGCACCTTTTAATTAATTAGTTTAATCTCTAAATTAAATACAATTAATTAATATAGTTTCTAATTAATATATTAACACTTAAATATATTAATAAAACATATACTTAATTTCTATTGATTTATTATGCAATTTATAAATCAACTATTCTCTCTACTGAACTATATATCTATCCTCCATCTATGAGGGCAACCCAAATGGACTTTGCTTTTAATCATAAGATAAATACAATTATAAGTCATGGCTTAGACACCTAATCCAACAGTCTCCCACTTGGATAAGTCTATGACTTTAATTGTCTGAACTCTGACCCAGTCAGTTCTGTCCAAAGATAAGTGATCTGATGATCCTCCGTCCAACAGGATATTTTCAGGCTCAAGACATGGATTAACATCAATCTTGGTCTGACACTCTGTTTCTCGATTTCTGATTTGCATATGACTTTAGAGACTACTAATTGAACACATCAATTTAGTTCTGGTTGGCCAACACTTTTAGTCAACTTCTAAATCATCGAGAGGCCTACAGATATCTGTTTCCCATCGGGTCATGGAACGGATAAGTTTCGACTCATATGTCCATAACTTTTGCGGGTCTAAATACATACAACAATGCGTTTTATAGCACCGAGTTACTGGCGCGATTTCGTATTGTCAATAAGCACTTGTATCGCAAATAATAGATCATATCTCTCTACTTAAAGATCACTAGATATTATCGTCTTAACATTGCTCGTGATATAATCCATGAAGCAATCTGTTAAGCGCGGGTTTATCCAATACTCAAATCTCTATTTCTAAGTACTCATGAACGTTGCAGCAGTCTTACTACAATGTCTAACTCTTTAGACAGTCTGCAACCAATTCATGACAGTCTTAGTTCATACTTACTTCCTAACAGTATGATCGACTGTGGAGTTTTAAATAATCTAATTATTAAGGAAGTTAAACATGCAAATATAGAAACACAGAAATAAACAATTGACAAAGGCAGTAACAATACTCATTCATAAATCTCTATTATAAAATCACCGAGTCAATTACATTTATACTGTTACAAGTTGCTAATCTTTCTAATTACTAAAACTAACATCATCCTTCAATCCAATGCTCCGAGCATGCTGATTGTGCTTGATCCTATTCAGAGCCTTAGTCAAAGGATCTGCAGGATTGTCCTCAGATGATACTCGCTTAACCAGTAAGTGCCCTTCTTCTACTTGATGTCGAATGTAGTGGTACTTTCTTTCGATATTCCTGGACTTTCCATGGTCTCGCGGTTCCTTTGCCAAGGCGACCGCTCCTTCATTATCACAGAAAAGTTCCACCGGCTCCTGAATGCTCGGGACAACTCCAAGGTCCCCGATGATATTCTTCAGCCAAGCCGCCTCCTTAGACGCTTCACTCGCTGCGATGTACTCTGATTCGCACGTTAAATCAGCCACTGTTTCCTGCTTGGAACTTTTCCAAGTGACCGCTCCACCGTTCAAAAGAAATACCCAGCCCGACTGGGACCGTCCACTGTCCCTATCTGTCTGGAAACTGGCATCTGTATATCCACTCACTTTTAACTCATCACTGCCACCAAGGACTAATACCATATTCTTTGTCATTCGCATATACTTGAGTATGTTCTTGACTGCAATCCAATGTGCTTTTCCAGGATTACCCTGGTACCGACTAACCATGCTTAGTGCATAGGATACGTCGGGACGAGTACATGTCATAGCATACATGATCAATCCCACTGCCGAAGCATAAGGTACCCGACTCATTTCAGCTATTTCCTGATCGGTACTCGGGCTTTGAGTCTTACTCAATTTAACACCACTTAGGATTGGTAACTCTCCCTTTTTGGAACTTTCCATGTTAAACCTCTTTAACACCTTTTCCAAATATGTACACTGGCTTAGGCCTATCAATTTTCTCTTTCTATCTCTAAGTATTCTTATCCCGAGAATATAAGCAGCTTCCCCTAGGTCTTTCATGGCGAAACACTTCCCGAGCCAAGCCTTAACATTTTGCAAGGTAGGAACGTCGTTTCCCATGAGCAGTATGTCATCAACATACAGCACCACGAAAGTGACTATACTCCCACTAGCCTTGACATATACACAGGACTCATCTTCACTCCTAGAGAAGCCAAACTCTTTGACTTTCTCATGGAAGCAAAGATTCCAACTGCGAGATGCTTGCTTCAACCCGTAGATTGATCTTTCAAGCTTACATACTTTATTAGGGTGCTTAGTGTCTACAAAACCTTCTGGCTGACTCATGTAAACATCTTCAGTCAGTTTCCTGTTAAGGAAAGCGGTTTTGACATCCATCTGCCAGATTTCATAATCATGAAACGCAGCTATGGCAAGCATTATCCTGATTGACTTAATCTTGGCTACTGGTGAGAAGGTTTCATCATAGTCAACCCCCGGGGTTTGAGTGAATCCCTTCGCAACCAGCCGAGCTTTATAAGTATGCACTTTTCCATCCATGTCAGTCTTCTTTTTGAAGATCCACTTGCATCCGACTGTCTTTCGACCCGGTACATTGTCAACCAAGTTCCAAACTTGATTGTCATACATGGACTTTATCTCGCTGTCCATTGCCTCTTTCCATTTTGCAGACTCGGGGCCTGCCACTGCTTCACGGTAGCTAGCTGGCTCATCCAAATTAGTCAATGTACGATCACTGACTAACGTGTCTCCGTCCGAAGTAATATGGAAACCATAGAACTCGGGCGGCATGCTAACTCTACCTGAGCGCCTAAGGGGCAACGAAATGTCGGTGGGTCCAACAGGAACTCCTTCCTCATGTTGGTTGCTAGTTTCTTCCAAGGTTGTCTCATCGGGCGTCTCCTGAATTTCTTCGAGATCGATCGTACTCCCACTGTCCTCTTTGGATATGAGTTCTCTCTCTCGAAAGAACCCCCATCTTGCTACAAAGACCACGTCCTCGCTTGGTCTGTAGAACAAGTATCCAAAAGACTGTTTTGGGTATCCGATGAAGTAACACCTCTCACTTCTTTCTGCGAGCTTATCTAAAGTATCTCGTCTCACGAATGCTTCACAGCCCCAGACTTTGATGTGTGCCAACGAGGGAACTTTCCCTGTCCACATCTCGTGCGGTGTTTTCGCAACCTTCTTGGTTGGGACAAGATTTAGGACATGGGCGGCAGTCTCCAAGGCATACCCCCAGAAATGGATTAGAAGTGAGGCTCGACTCATCATGGAACGAACCATGTCCAACAAGGTTCGGTTTCGTCTCTCTGTAACACCATTCAGCTGAGGTGTTCTTGGAGGCGACAACTGTGAAACAATTCCACATTCCTTGAGGTAATCGAGAAACTCGATACTAAGATACTCACCGCCTCTGTCGGATCTAAGCATCTTTATCTTTCTGCCCAATTGGTTTTCTGCTTCATTCTTAAACTCTTTGAACTTTTCAAAGGTATCCGACTTATTCTTGATTAAGTAGACATACCCATATCTACTAAAATCGTCGGTAAAGGTCACATAGAACCGCGTGCCATCTTTAGTGGTTGTTCTGAAGGGACCACACACATCTGTGTGTATGATATCCAACAGACCTTCACCTCTTTCAAAGGAACCTTTGAATGGTGATTTTGTCATCTTGCCAAGTAAGCAAGATTCGCATAAATCATCCAACCCGAGGTCGAATGATTCCAACACTCCATCCTTTTGGAGTTGGGCGATGCGTTTCTTGTTTATATGGCCAAGGCGACAATGCCACAGACATGCCTTTTCTACACCGCTTGAAGCATCAATAGTTAAAACATTTTTACCATAATTGTCAACACACATAATAGATTCATACACTCCATCACAAGGCATAGCATTGAATATAAAAACATCATTTTTGAAAACTGAAATTGAACCATTCAATTTATTAAACTCATAATAAAAACCTTGTCTAAATAGTGCATGAAAAGAAATTATGTTCTTTGCCATATCTGGCGCATAGCAACAATTATGTAAATCTAATCTAACTCCACTGCTCAGCATCGGTCCATAAACACCAATCTTGGTAACAGGTGACGTTCGCCTATTGCCCATGACCAGGTTCAGTCTGCCATGCTCCAGTTCCCTACTTTCCTCTAGGCCCTGCAAATCAGAACAGATGTGAAAACCACATCCTGTATCAAGGACCCATGAACGGGAAAAAGATGAGTTATTAGATATAGAATATGTACTTGCCTGTGACGGTTTCACTTTACCGTCCTTGACATCCTGCAGATACGTTGGGCAACTCCTCTTCTAATGACCCTTCTGCTTACAGTAAAAGCAGTCGGCCTCTTTGGGGTTCCGAATATGTGGAATTCCGGAAGACTTACCTTTCGGGGCACCGCTAGATGACCCGACATGAGTCTTTTCCTTCCAGTTCTGCTTAGGATAGCCTTTCCGTTTCTTTCCCTTTCCGGAGCCAATAGCCAGAACAGGCGGGTTGACAGGGAGCACAGCCTTTCCCTTCATCCCGTCCTCAGCCGTACGAAGCATGCGATGTAACTCAGCTAGATTTGCCTGGTTGTTGTTCAAATGATACGCCAGTGTGAACTGGTCATAAGAACTGGGCAAGGAGTTCAGCACTATGTCAACTGCTAAATCCTCATGGACAGGCATTTCTAGCTTTCTAAGCCTTTCCACATAACCATGCAACCTCTGCACATGTGCACAGATGGACTCGCCCTCCTTGGGCTTGCTGTTAGTGAAAGCTTTTACAATCTCACGCCTCTCGATGCGCTCTTGCTTGTGGAACCTTTCCGCGAGCTCTTTGTGCATCTCGTAAGGCCAATAGTCCTCATAGATACGCTGCAGTTCAGCGTTCATAGTAGCGATCATGATGCAAGCCACTTTGGTTGCATCATCAGAGTGTTTGGTGTACGCAGCGATTTCCTCGGGAGTAGTGGTTTCAGTGTCCACATCAACAAGCTCGGTTTCTAGAACATACTATTTATGTTCAAACCTTAGAGCCATTTTGATGTTGCGGATCCAGTCATTATAGTTAGTGCCGTCCAACGTCACTTTTGAGCATAATGACAGAATCGAGGTGACATTACCGGGATTTGAGTAGGGAACGGATTGGTCAGAAGACATCTGAACAAGAAGAAGGTAGTTTTAATTAGATAGAATAATAATAATAATAATCCTTATATTCACCCAAGAACAAATATAAGGCTAGGATCCTACAATAACAATCTACAATACCGAAAAGGGATGTCGTAATCAATATTGCAAATTTTACAAGGTAGGCGAATGACGATTCAGCCAATTCCATCGCGGAAACATAATCATATTATAATGGAATTCCTAGTTTCTTTGAGATTTACCGAACTGTTCGATAGCATGTTTTAATCTCGGGAATGCCCCGTTGTTTGTGACTGGGATACCGAGGATCACAAACCGGGTGTGAATAACCATGCAAATTGCTTGGTACTCTTGAAGTCAATTGTCATCTCTAATTAACGTGCCGGTAAACCACACACGCTCCGTTAATAATGACAAAATCAAGAAACCCATTGCGACTCTTTGCAGACCCCAGTTGGCATGCCGGTAAACCACACACGCTCCACCAACGTTCCACAAAGTGCAATGTGCAATTTCATGGATTAGCACCAATTTACATTTTTTTTAACCTAAAGTAACTAGATTGGGATTTGTTTTAGGGTTCTAGTACTTTCAATTATAGCATTATACTTTTAAGAGGCTTAGCGGTTCTATCATACCCGTTCGGCTAACGACACTCGACTGACCAGGAGAGCGGTGGGTAAGAGTAGATACCCATTAGACTAACATTTTATAGTCAGTCGCCTTATACCCTCTTTATAGGACAGTTTTGTGAATGAGGCTTACTAGCGGTAGACTAACCAATTTTCTTATATATATTAAATTAACTTTTAATCTTAAATATATATAAGATATATTTTAATCTCATTAAAATATTTTGGAATTAATTTTATCTTAATTTTTCACAAATTATTACTAATTTTTGAAAATTTCAATTAATTCTTTAAACTGATTTAATTGGTCTTTTAATTAATCAATTAATTAAACTAATTAAATCTAGGTTACAGATTACCAAATTAATCAAATTAATTTATCTGTATGTGTCCCTATGATTTTCGAAAATTTCAAGCCAAGGAAATTAGGGTTCAAGTTATTTTAGTTGATCTAGATACCAAAAATAACAACACATAATTAAGGCAAGCAAATCAAGCAATCAAGGGGGACCAATAGGGCATGGCGGCTAGGGTTAGGAAACCCTAGCCAAGCCGTCGACTTCAAGGCCTCCCAAGGGTGAGATTTCGTAAAAAAACACCAAGGCCAAGAATCATGCAAGCAGTTCATAATCAAATCACAAGAAAACAAGCTAGCTCTGATACCACTGAAGGGTTTCTATGCAATCAATGAACACAAAAATACCTAAGGTTCACATGCAACCCTAATATTGATCTATGTTTTCTTCTATGAAGATTATAACTAAGAACCTAAAGGAAACAATTCAATTCTAAAGATGAATTAAGAAAAACCAACCTTTGATCTTATGATCCTTTCAAGCAGCAGCAAAAGTATCCTGCCTCAAATGCAAGTCACACCCAAGGGATGGAAGAATCAGTCCAGCAGAATAACACAGAGAGACAGATGGCGTGAATATGAGGTGCCAGGGGGTTCCTTTTATAGCCTCCTAGGGTTACACCTAAAACCCTAAGGAGCCTCCAACTGGACAAGGCTTTTGACCACTTGGACCAGGCTTACCAAAACCCTAATTAGGGTTTCGCCAAACCCTGGAGGAGCCTCCAGGTTGGCGCCACTTTTGGTCCCTGGTTTTACCTGGCCAGTTATTCAAATATTGAATAAATGCCAAACCAGTCCCTGCACCTTTTAATTAATTAGTTTAATCTCTAAATTAAATCCAATTGATTCTAGATTAAATCTCAATTAATTAATATAGTTTCTAATTAATATATTAACACTTATATATATTAATAAACCATATACTTAATTTCTATTGATTTATTATGCAATTTATAAATCAACTATTCTCTCTACTGAACTATATATCTATCCTCCATCTATGAGGGCAACCCAAATGGACTTTGCTTTTAATCATAAGATAAATACAATTATAAGGCATGGCTTAGACACCTAATCCAACATGTTGTGTAATGGAAATGTAGTTTGTTTATTTACATTGCATATTATGTCCTAAAGGGTTGTTGTGTAATGGCAATGTAGTTTGCTTTATTTACATTGAATCTGATGCTCTAAGGGTTGTTGTGTAATGGCAATGTAGTTTGCTTTATTTACATGGCAATGTAGTTTCCTTTATTATAATATCAAAAATATCAACAATGTAAACTTTTGCTTACCTAAACACTAATAATAAACATAATTCCCATACAAAATTACTTTTTGTGAATCAAATCATAATTGCATCATCATTTACCATATAATACTAATCATCCAAAACAAACACACATATCAATTCTAAACACAAAACAACCAAGGATAGTTATCTAGTTTTCCTTACAAAACACTAATAAGAAACATAATTCCCAACGAACAGACAACAAAATATCACAAAGCACCAATTCCTTGAACCCTCAATTCAACTTCATGCAGATGATCTTCAGTGTAAATCTTTTTTCTCTTGTAGGATGTCAGCTTATCATAATCTTCAAGAGTTGTAAGAAATGAAGCTTTACACAAATTCAAATCTGACAACAACAACTTACCAAGATACTTCTTTCTCATATCTGTCAGTTGAAGTTTCTGATTGGAACACGGGCAATATATCTGCATCCAATTTCTCCACTCCTCCACCACGATAAACCTCCATGTGTCTCATAAGAAACACTCCACAGTCCACATCATTTTCTTTGGTCTGCCACTCCATCTCAAACCTTTCCATTTTCATTAATTTGAATGCATTTATTCGAGGATGATCCGTAATTGTCATATACTGTTTAAACATTGTTTTCTACATAACAAAAAATTTTTTTTGATTAGTTTAACAAAAAAAACAAACAAAACTAAATAGAAGATAAAAGAATAAACTACCAAAATATCAAGAAAAACCCAATATTTTGAAGGGATCCCTCCTGTAATCATGTCATTATCAATCATTTGCATCTTCTCTTTGACCATGTCAAAAACAATCAAAAAGTAATGTTCCTTCCTAAGAATAGGAAAGAATACATGTTCGAAAACAAAAAAAAATTAAACTATAACATAGGAATCACTTAATTTAATAATATATAAACATAAATAATTAACATACTGACAACGCTATCGTCACACGCGTCAAAAACAATTTATAACCCACTTTTACTATGTAGATAGGACAAGCGGGGTCGAGTCCAAGGATTTAGTGGTTAACTTGTAATGAGTTGTAAAGAAGAATTTTAACGGTGATGGTAAAAATATTGAGATTGTAACTTGAGATTAAAGAAAGAATTACTTCCGGTTTAGTTATCAACAATTAATTTCACATGTATTATTACAATGATTCCGATATAATTACTTTAACGTAATTACAGTTTACTGACAATTACTATTACATAGGTAAATACATAACATGTCGAATCAATTATTTGTCTTTGTCTATCAATTATGTAGATTAGGCACAAACAATGGTATAGCAATATTATGTTTTATCTGAATGATAGTAACGTTACTACTTCTTAGCATATTAAATGGGCACAAAGTATATTAACTGATTATCCGTCTTAGCTCGTTGATTTAAGTGAGATAGGCACGAATAATATGTTGGTAATACTATGTCTTGAGAATATGATAATAAGTAGAAGTAAACACAAATGATTCACTAGTTGTATTCAAAGAGATAGGAGTTTAAGAATTACAATAGTAAAACACTTGTCGGAATCAAAGTAAAAACATGCTATACTAAGAGTTGGATAACATTACCGGAAGTAATCTGAAGAGATTAGCCTTCCATTCGTGTGATGATCGTAGAGATGGTCTTGGTGTTCCTTGACATGTGACTTGATGCGGTTATCTTCCAAATTATCTTGAATTACAACAAGAATTACCACCGAGAGGGATGATATTTTGATTCTAAACAACTAGCTAAGAGATGTTTCAAGCTATTCTAACTGATAGAGAGTGTTTGAGTATCCTTATTACAAATAGAGTGAATTGGTGTCTAAATCCGTGCATAGAAGGTCTCTATTTATACCAACTGAACACAGTGCTCGCGTCGCGACCAAGGGTGCCGTCGCGGCGCGAGGATGCGTACTGGTGCTACTTTTGTCGGCCACTGGTCTGGCTAGTGCGTTTGTTGGTAGTCTCGCGACTGGAGAGTTGGTATGGTCGCGTCCAAGAGCTTCGCGTCGCGACCACAGCCTTCGTCGCGGCGCGATTGCTGTAGCTTTTTGGTCTTCTGCCTTGTTTTTCTTCAAGTCGCGACACAGGGTCTTCAAGTCGCGAGTGCTGTGTATTTTACGCATTTTTCGCCTTTTATCTCTTTGGTTTTGAACATCACTTCCTCGGGTTTGATTGTTTCATTGCAGTTCTTGGGTCTTGTTCCTGAAATAAGCCATAAATGTTAACACACAAATCCCTCTTGATTTCCTCACACCAGCAGCTCCGGAGAACTCTGTTCAAGTTAAACATAAATCGTAATTCATGTTTAGCCACCTGTTAATATAAGCCTGTTTTGATGTTGAGCTTATCAGGATTTCCTATGGTAAAAACCATAGTTCTGGCAGATTTGCATCTGCAACACAGCAGTGGCTGTGATGTGCAGTGTATGAAAAATGAGATATTCTCTCGTTTAGCTTGCTATTTTGTGAGGATGTCTGGGGACGGCAGACAAATTAATCATAATTCTATTGAGAGAATTAATGACATCATAATAGGATTTCCCCGTGATTTGTGAGATGTTTTCTATGCGAAAACAAATGGCTGGCTTGGGTTAGTAATGACCCGACAGTAGATCTATTATCACCGCCAGACTTTTGGGAGTCTGTGGTGTGCATCAGGAGCTGCCGTTGGAATGTGAGCTTTTGCCTATTTGTTGTGAAAACATGCATACTTATAAAATGTGATTGTTTGGTTTTAACAGATGAGGTAGGTTAGACGGGCCTGTCTGAACCATATCTGTTATGAAGAAGTATTTTGCATGTTTTAAGGCGGTTTTTGGATTCTTTTATTTTGCACAAAAATATAGTTTTTGCGTGCCTCTGAGCATATTTATGCAATAAAATAGTCTTTAAATGATAGTGTTTTATTGTAAAAATAAAACACTATCACATACCAAATTTGTGGTACGTAAATTCTTGACACGAGGAAACTTATCCAAATGACTTCGAATTCTTTCAACAAATCGTGAATTAATATTATCTGTTTTCTTGAAAGCAATATTTGTCTAAGAAAAATGAAAAGAGTTAGAAAATTTTTAATATAAAAACAAAATATAAATAAAATAGAACATACCATCAGTGAACATGGCATGAAAAACCTTGATGGATGAGTATGACCTTTAAGGCAAGCAAATCAAGCAATCAAGGGGGACCAATAGGGCATGGCGGCTAGGGTTAGGAAACCCTAGCCAAGCCGTCGACTTCAAGGCCTCCCAAGGGTGAGATTTCGTAAAAAAACACCAAGGCCAAGAATCATGCAAGCAGTTCATAATCAAATCACAAGAAAACAAGCTAGCTCTGATACCACTGAAGGGTTTCTATGCAATCAATGAACACAAAAATACCTAAGGTTCACATGCAACCCTAATATTGATCTATGTTTTCTTCTATGAAGATTATAACTAAGAACCTAAAGGAAACAATTCAATTCTAAAGATGAATTAATAAAAACCAACCTTTGATCTTATGATCCTTTCAAGCAGCAGCAAAAGTATCCTGCCTCAAATGCAAGTCACACCCAAGGGATGGAAGAATCAGTCCAGCAGAATAACACAGAGAGACAGATGGCGTGAATATGAGGTGCCAGGGGGTTCCTTTTATAGCCTCCTAGGGTTACACCTAAAACCCTAAGGAGCCTCCAACTGGACAAGGCTTTTGACCACTTGGACCAGGCTTACCAAAACCCTAATTAGGGTTTCGCCAAACCCTGGAGGAGCCTCCAGGTTGGCGCCACTTTTGGTCCCTGGTTTTACCTGGCCAGTTATTCAAATATTGAATAAATGCCAAACCAGTCCCTGCACCTTTTAATTAATTAGTTTAATCTCTAAATTAAATCCAATTGATTCTAGATTAAATCTCAATTAATTAATATAGTTTCTAATTAATATATTAACACTTATATATATTAATAAACCATATACTTAATTTCTATTGATTTATTATGCAATTTATAAATCAACTATTCTCTCTACTGAACTATATATATATCCTCCATCTATGAGGGCAACCCAAATGGACTTTGCTTTTAATCATAAGATAAATACAATTATAAGTCATGGCTTAGACACCTAATCCAACATGTTGTGTAATGGAAATGTAGTTTGTTTATTTACATTGCATATTATGTCCTAAAGGGTTGTTGTGTAATGGCAATGTAGTTTGCTTTATTTACATTGAATCTGATGCTCTAAGGGTTGTTGTGTAATGGCAATGTAGTTTGCTTTATTTACATGGCAATGTAGTTTCCTTTATTATAATATCAAAAAATATCAACAATGTAAACTTTTGCTTACCTAAACACTAATAATAAACATAATTCCCATACAAAATTACTTTATGTGAATCAAATCATAATTGCATCATCATTTACCATATAATACTAATCATCCAAAACAAACACACATATCAATTCTAAACACAAAACAACCAAGGATAGTTATCTAGTTTTCCTTACAAAACACTAATAAGAAACATAATTCCCAACGAACAGACAACAAAATATCACAAAGCACCAATTCCTTGAACCCTCAATTCAACTTCATGCAGATGATCTTCAGTGTAAATCTTTTTTCTCTTGTAGGATGTCAGCTTATCATAATCTTCAAGAGTTGTAAGAAATGAAGCTTTACACAAATTCAAATCTGACAACAACAACTTACCAAGATACTTCTTTCTCATATCTGTCAGTTGAAGTTTCTGACTGGAACACGGGCAATATATCTGCATCCAATTTCTCCACTCCTCCACCACGATAAACCTCCATGTGTCTCATAAGAAACACTCCACAGTCCACATCATTTTCTTTGGTCTGCCACTCCATCTCAAACCTTTCCATTTTCATTAATTTGAATGCATTTATTCGAGGATGATCCGTAATTGTCATATACTGTTTAAACATTGTTTTCTACATAACAAAAAAATTTTTTTGATTAGTTTAACAAAAAAAACAAACAAAACTAAATAGAAGATAAAAGAATAAACTACCAAAATATCAAGAAAAACCCAATATTTTGAAGGGATCCCTCCTGTAATCATGTCATTATCAATCATTTGCATCTTCTCTTTGACCATGTCAAAAACAATCAAAAAGTAATGTTCCTTCCTAAGAATAGGAAAGAATACATGTTCGAAAACAAAAAAAAATTAAACTATAACATAGGAATCACTTAATTTAATAATATATAAACATAAATAATTAACATACCAAATTTGTGGTACGTAAATTCTTGACACGAGGAAACTTATCCAAATGACTTCGAATTCTTTCAACAAATCGTGAATTAATATTATCTGTTTTCTTGAAAGCAATATTTGTCTAAGAAAAATGAAAAGAGTTAGAAAAATTTTAATATAAAAACAAAATATAAATAAAATAGAACATACCATCAGTGAACATGGCATGAAAAACCTTGATGGATGAGTATGACCTTTAAAATTTTCAATATCATTCAGAAAAGCTGACCATAAATCAATAACACCATAGTGAATCCTACAACCTGGTATGAGAGACTCTATCACAGCTCTTATACCAACAAATCCATGAGCAGTTTCATAAACTTTTTCCCTAGAAACAAAATTATTTTTAAAATACAATTATATATATATACATATATATATATATATATATATATATATATATATATATATATATATACAATAAAAATAATTATAAAAACATCAATGAACACATACCTAGGATCACGAGTAGCCAAAAACAGAGAACCCGCAACCCTTTCTTCCAAACGTGTCACACGTTCACTTGAATCAACTTCTTTTTGATGATAAGGTGAACAAAGTGCAGGGCCAGGTTTTACATCTCTTTTTGTCCTTCTTGGTTCAACAATAAAAGACTGTATTGGTATTGGAGAAAATATCATTGGTTCCTTCATCTTTTCTGCAGAACTATCAAGTGGAACTGCATCTTTTGGAGTTCTAAAATCTCTATCTAACCCACTGTCTCTATCTAACAAATTACTCTTAATCAACTCATCCACTACTTCTGCATTGCTTTTAGATACTTCACCAACAACCAAAGGATTATTTGAAAAAATAGGAGAAACATTTGCTGAACGGGTTGGAATGATAGCATAAGAATCTTTAACATTGACTTGGTTTGGGTCAACACCGGCATCTTTCGAATCTTCCTTATTTTTCATAAACAACTCCAATTGTTCATGAACCCGAGGATGATCTAAAAATGGTGTCATAGACAATTGATCAAGCTGATCATCTCCTATCTCTTCTGAAACTTGAACTTCTTCATTTTTCTTTTTAAAAGTTCTTAACTCATTAGAAACTTCAGCATCTTCATTTACTTCTGGATCAAAATGTAACTCAAGCCTTTCATGAACTTTGTTAAATTCAGAAGTTCGTTTGTCAGCATACTTTAGAATCTCTTTATTTCCTGGGAATTGATTCCAAGCACGCTTGATCCAATCATCAATAGTAGGTTTCAAATAACAAAAACTCTTGAAGAGAAAATCTATCTTTTCCTTGAAATCCTGAAAAATAATATTAATTTGAAAAAACTTGTACACCATATTAAAAAAGCTTAAAAAACATGTTCCAAAACAGAATTTGATTCAAAAACTATACCTCTAATGATTTTGAACCATCAAAAATAATATCAAATCGAGGAACAGAAGGACCACTATCCATCCAATCTTCATTCACATTATCATTTTTATCAAAATCACCTAAATTAAAATTTCAAATTAGTTACTCAAAAATATATAAAAATATATATAAAGAATCAAACTTACCATCATCTTCCACACCATTGTCATTTCTGTTATCTTCAACAACATTTTTTCCTCTATCAGAATGATCTAAAGTAATAGGCACTGTTTTAAATTATAAAGGTTAATAAACATAAAAATCGAAATAAAAACATAAATTATAAAATAATAAAACTTACCATCATCTCTCAATTCACTTTCATTACATGTCTCTTGACAAGCAGTTTTCCCTCTCTCAGAATGATCCAAAATAGTAGAAACTGAATCAAAATATAAGATTCAGTATAAAGATTCAAATTATAAGATTCAGAAAAATAAAAACCAATTAAAAAATTCATTTACCTTCAACTTGCTGAACATCAGATTTTTTCTTTGAACTTTTCTTCTTTTTTTTCAAAGGAACATCACTTTTCATTTTTTTTCTTATCCATCTTTTTTTTCATAACCGCAGCAAGAGATATCTTTTCTTCGTGCTCTTTCATCTTTTTCTTTTGAATTCTTCTTCTTATAACATTACCAAATGTCATGTTTTCCTCATCTTAAAATATAAAAAATTAACTTTTAATAATAATAAATATATTGTAACGCCCCAAATTTCAATCAAAAATTTTCTTTAAAAATGTAAGTAAAAACATAGATAATCTTATTAACATGCTTAAGCGGTGTTCATCAAAACTATTATCAGAGTGTATACGACCCATAATTATATAAATCTTATTTAATAATATAACTGCAAATCATAAATGTGCGATGCGCCGCCGTCACGCCGAGCTCATCCCTTTATCAACTGAAGTACCTGAAAATGTTTTAAAATCAACGGGTAAGCATAAAGCTTAGTGAGTTCCACAAATTAGCATACATGCCCACACATTAAACAATCCGTCCTCGAGAACGACCCAACCCTACCCGCCATACAACAGCTACGGGGGTCCATCATACAACAGCTATGGACACGGGAAGGTTCTACCCATCATACAACATCTATGGGTTCCCGGTTATGGCCCAGCCCATCATACAACAACTATAGGACAAGGCAATAGTCCAACTCGTCATACAACAGCTACGAGGGGACACGCATCAGTACTGAGCCCAACAACAAATAACCACAGATATAGAGCAAATCATATAACTGTAAATAACATACAAGATGCCTAACATGCAACATCATATAGTAAGGTGAGGATACTCACCTGAATCACAACCGTCCGGATAATCGCTAATATCCCAAACTAGGCTCGTCCGATCACCTAAATCCCACATATACAACATATTAAGTACTGGCCAAACTCTTATAGACTTGCCTAAAGGTCAGACCCAACGTTTTCCACCAAACCAGGGTCAAAACCAAACCTTTGGGTCAAACAGTCGCTCGCCGCGGTGTGGCTCCTCACACTACGCGCCGCGGCTACCATCGCATAATTACGGGGGTTCAGCCGAGTCCGCGCCGCTGACATAGCCAGTCCGCGTCGCGGCTCGTAACATTCCAAAATGTTATTAGCGCTTAACAGTACATCAATCGGCTAGGGTTCCTTTCTAAACCCTTCCTGGTATCAGAAACTACCCTAAGGTCACTTCCTTATGGACATGCAAGTCCATGCATGTCCTCGGTCCAAACCCTAAGTGTTACAAGTCATCTAAGGCTACAAACCAATGGGTAACACTCCATGACGAGATAAAAAGGAAAGTCAGAAAGGTAAATCTTCTTACCTTACTTCTGAAAAGCGGAGTGATGCCCACAATCCATCGCAAGCCTTCTCTCGCGTTGGAACTCCCTCTTCTAATCTCCAAAAACCTCCAAAGTTTCGAAACCGAAGAGTCTCTACCAAAACCCGTCGCCTCTACTCTATAAATTGCCAAAAACACGAACCCTAGGGCTGGGTCCCTTTATATAGGCGTTTAAACTCGAATTAGGGTTTTTCATGGGTGCGCCGAGGATTTTACCGAGCCGCGCCACGCGTACAAAATCACTTCGCGTATCCAGATCCTTCCCGAGCCGCGCCGCGGATCCATCCGGGCCGCGCCTCGGTGGAACGGGTCTTACAATTCTCCCCTACTTGAATGGATTTCGTCCCCGAAATCTGTGCCTGAAAACAACTTGGGGTAATACCTCCACATTTTCTTCCTCGGGTTCATATGTCCATTCAGACCCCTTACGATGCTGCCACTACACCTTAACTAACCCTATCGTCTTATTTCGTAAAGTCTTTATTTTCCCTTTCTTTGATAGGAACCGGTCGCTCCACATAATTCAAGCGTTCGTCAATTTGGATACCCTCCAAGGGTACAATTGAAGTTTCATCGGTAATACACTTCCTGAGTCGGGAAACGTGGAACATGGCGTGAATCTGGCTAAGCTGCTCGGGCAGCTTCAATCGGTAAGCTACCTTACCTACTTGTGAGATGATTCGATATGGTCCAATATACCTAGAACCAGGCTTTCCTCGATTCCTAATAACCCCCTCCCAAGGCGGCACCTTAAGAAGAACAAAACTTCCAACCTGGAACTCGAGATCGGACCATCGTCTCGCAATTTCTCTCCCAATTGCACGCTACAGAATGCGTCGCATTGCACAGCCCAACTAAGAAATCTAGAAGTTACTACAAGCCTGATTGAGCCATAGATTCTATCTACTACACTAACAACGATCCGGTATACCTGGGGTCCAACTTTCCAGTACATCGGTACCTTAACGACAAAACTCCGACCGATAAACTCAGGTCCTATCACTGCATATTATCATGATTCTTCTTCCGGCTCAAATCACTCTACAATCTCTTCCTGAACACATAGAAATCCTGACACCCTCTCCCGTACGACTTCTTGCACAAGAGACCATTTCTCGTGTGCTCACCATTATCATAAAGGACTCTACCAACGTTACATAAGAAACTACAACTCCCACCAAACTAAGAACGTAATCCCGAAGGAACTCCTTCAAGCGTCAACATTGATCTCCCCATATAGCCATCCTTCTAAGGGTGATGCACAATACTGAAACAAAGTTGATTGTCGCAACTTTACGAACCTTCTCCTAAACTCCTGGGTGAGCTGCACCTCCTTACCTGATATCACCATCCAGAGCACCATATCAGGGTACCTTCTCCCGAGCCTTAACATCATCCACCCTTCATAGACCAGCATACTATAATAGACTTAAAGAGAGCACTCCTACTCCATCGGTCTATGACATCCTTGATTCTACCTCTGGAACCTTCGGAGACCAAATTAGCTACAAGTCCTTTGGTGATTAGCCTTGACCTTCCCACCGATCAAACATCTCACCACTTATCCATTCCCACTCCCTTACCGGCCAGATCACCAATAATCGTCTCAAATATCATATACATCCACATCACCCTTCGGGCAAACGAAAAACTTGACACAAACTCTTCGTTCATCACCGCACAAAAGCCCCGTCTGTATCTAACATCCAAGGCGACCATAATAGGTTAGCCATCCTCCGCTAACCCCACCCCACAACCTTTATTTACCCGAACTGTATCACTTAAAGGCGTTCCCTTCCACGGTTTCCCATCTAAATCCTTATCTTGAATCTGATCCGCCCAGTCTTCATGTCGCCCTGATCCGCCCTTGGTTTTCATTCCTACCAGCTAAGCAGCCTTCCGAAAATCAAGGCAGTCTTCACCTCAACTAATCTGACAAATGCGATCATGGAGGGGTCCATAATTATCTCCCATCCTACTGAACAATCCAAGGGTACTAATCTTCGGCACCCAGATAACCATTATCTCTTCCCGTACAGAAATCATCTGCCCCCACAAACCAATTTGACCAATCAGCCCGCTATAACTGTATCTCGTACTTGTGGGAACATGGCGCAGAATTGCTACAATAAAGGACCCAACACTTCCGATCAGCACGAAGTACTCACCAGAACACCACACTGCGCCACCGCAACATAGTATTCTCCATTCGACAACACCCTACCTCTCACCGAGGCACAATGCAGCTCAATCTTGGACAAGGCACAGTACCTTGGTACTCACATGAGATACTAATCCTCCACGACGTAAAAATCTCAATCGATCACTAACCAATAAGACCCAATGCTCCTGGCCAACGCTTATCCTTGTTCCTAGCATCCCTTATATTCTCCGAATAACATAACTTCCGCCATGGCTTGATCCCATCGTTGCTTAATATGTTGCTTCCGCGCTGATCCTTCCTGATTGATATACAATCTCACCAAGACATTTCCTTAAAACCTCGCTCTGACTCCTTCCTAACTTCGCCCAGCCCTTCTTGCCTGGGAAGGATTCTCGGCTCGCGATACTTTCATTCCTTGAAACTATTGACTAGCGCTCCTGAGATGAGCTGTCACATATGACACATTCCTTATTTCGAAAACGTTTGTCCTACATGCATAACTCTTGCTGAAGCCTGAAGTAGATTCCCGGTCTCAGAATAATTTCTCTGCGTCAATCCTTCTGAGTATCAGTCCATGCAAGCAAAACCCCTGGTGTCCAAAGTCACCATAGCTTGCGTAATCTTGCAGTCGAACCAACAGGTCACGTTGTCTCCTTAGTCCGGCGGCCCAGCTTCCATGCTCTGCCTTTTTTTATACCAAACTTGACTCTCTCGCTTCTACTGCCATCCAGGTCCTGAGTTGAAACGAAATACAATCGTCCAACGTTCTCCGCACCTTAATGGAAATAATCAAAACTCCCATGGAAGTGACCACGCATCCCTAGCATGGCCAAGATCCTTGCCTCTTTGCAATGCACACAACCTCCAACCGCTTCCTTGAATTTGCAGAATTCCCTTTAGTCAAAGCTATTCCAAACACCTTTACCCTAAGGTGAAAAGCTACTCGATGCACCAATAACCACTTGCTAGCTCCAGCACGCAATGACACTCCCATCTTCCTCCTCCAAGCTACAACTTTCCCTTTTCAAGGCCTTAGCCCCTGCCAACAAGCTCCCTGCCTTGTTAGATCGCGGGTATCCATCCCCACACCGTCTCCCTCATTGCCATGAGACTTCCATCCTCAATGGTCGGTTATGTCACACTAGGAACCCTTCTTCCCTTTTCGCTTCAACCCTCTACTTGTGGCTATCTGTCTAAGGAGCCATCTTCTGTGGGTCTTTATCCCATAAGTCACACGCTACTCACATTTTTCGTCATACCTTGTACGTAGTCTCCAATTACTCTAACTTCAGCTGGGTAGCAGGAGTCAAGGTCCATCAGCTTCAGCAGCTGGACGGGCCCCTCCTGCTCTTCGAGTAACACAAGTAGACATAATGTCGGCACTTAAATCAATCTGGATTCTAGTCCATTCCCTAAAGGAGTACCTAGTAATCCTCTGGAACCTATCTACAGATTCCCAATTCACAGTTTCCAACAAGCTGCCAATCCCTTCTCTCTCTATCATCATAACCCAAGCTAACGCTTGATAATTCGTAATGCAAGTACTCCCATATTCCAGTAGCTGAGCTATACACGCATTAAGCTTCATTTATTCTCTTAGAACACCAACTCTCCCCCACTTGGAATCTGTGCCAATACCTAGTGCTGATCGCGATCGATCAGCGCCTTGAACCTTTGTAACAAATCCAATCCTCATACCATGCCGTTAGTCCATTAAACAGGAATAAGGTCTATCGGGATTCATATCCATAGACCTTCGAAACATCGACATGCAAAACCCAGATGCATCGGCTAGCAACCCGGATGCATCGCCTAACCCATTGCTATCAATCATAACCCTCGTTGATACCTCAACTGCGATAAATTGCTGCACCTATGATCCATCATGATCTACCTCAATCGGTTACACCCGAAACTACTCCCAATCCACTCTTCATTACCGAACATCGCCACGATGAAGACGTGTGCTTCCTTTTCACCACTAACCCATAATGTGAATCATACCTGATTCTCTACCCTACCCGGTTCCTTAGAATTTTGGGTAACTCTTCCTGACTCATGTATGAATCATGTGCTTTTGGTAGTACGGGCCTTGTACTACCTTCCACACCTATTCGTACTTGTTCCAGAATTTGTCCCCCAATACTCTAATTCACCACTCACTCATCTATTTGACATTGGTATTCATACTGTCTCGCACCCAAGTGCCTAACACTTATCCTAGGCTACCTAGGATCTCCCACCCCACCCATGCCTAAAAGAACTTCTGCTAACACCATCGAGTCGCCTCACGGACACACAGTCGTACACAATCGAGAATAAGATAGACATTAAAATAAATGATCCTACCCCAAAGTCACAACCAAACAAGGAACAACTAGTAAGGCTAGACCAAGAATTCTTAGGCTATCTTATCCTAATTGTATATAACTCAATAGCATTCACTAAGCAACCTAATAGTGTTAGCATAGATTCTAAAGCAGCACAAATAACAAACAACATGCAGAAGGCATCCTATTCCAAGCATTTCTAGTATGCATTTCCTAACTAAATTAGACGCCTATTTTCTGGCATACATATATCATCACATAACACAGACTTGGCATGGGTAATTGGGAATCACAAAAACTAACTTGAGCTCGGTTGACGGTTCGCATCACATCTCATTCTTTTCGAAACTCATTATCTGTTAAAAATCATAAGTCAGGTGTGCATACCATGTTTCAAACCCCCAAGCAATAATCAAACAAGAACATGCAAGGGAATCTTCCACATGTTATTCAACCCAACTACTTAAAACTTTTATAGAGAAGACATTATTTCTTTAACGAAAAGCTCTCAGTCCTAAGTTTGAGTTTGGATTCCCAATACAGTTCATCCAAATCCCTCAAACCAAGGCTCTGATACCAATTTGTAACGCCCCAATTTTCAATCAAAAATTTTCTTTAAAAATGTAAGTAAAAACATAGATAATCTTATTAACATGCTTAATCGGTGTCCATCAAAACTATTATCAGAGTGTATACGTCCTATAATTATAGAAATCTTATTTAATAATATAACTGCAAATCATAAATGTGCGATGCGCCGCCGTCACGCCGAGCTCACCCCTTTATCAACTGAAGTACCTGAAAATGTTTTAAAATCAACGGGTAAGCATAAAGCTTCGTGAGTTCCACAAATTACCATACATGCCCACACATTAAACAACCCGTCCTCGAGAACGACCCGACCCTAACCGCCATACAACAGCTACGGGCGTCCATCATACAACAGCTATGGACACGGGAAGGTTCTACCCATCATACAACAGCTATGGGTTCCCGGTTATGGCCCAGCCCATCATACAACAACTATGAGACAAGGCAATAGTCCAACTCGCCATACAACAGCTACGAGGGGATACGCATCAGTACTGAGCCCAACCACAAATAACCACAGATATAGAGCAAATCATATAACTGTAAATAACATATGTAAGACCCGTGCTAAAGTTAGTTTTTGTGATTCCCAATTACCCATGCCAAGTCTGTGTTATGTGATGATATATGTATGCCAGAAAATAGGCGTGGAATTCAGTTAGGAAATGCATGCTAGAAATGCTTGGATTAGGATGCTTTCTGCATGTTGTTTGTTATTTGTGCTGCTTTAGAATCTATGCTAACACTATTAGGTTGCTTAGTGAATGCTATTGGGTTATATACAATTAGGATAAGATAGCCTAAGAATTCTTGGTCTAGCCTTACTGGCTGTTCCTTGTTTGGTTGTGACTTTGGGGTAGGATATCATTTATTTTAATGTCTATCTTATTCTCGATTGTGTACGACTGTGTGTCCGTGAGGTGACTCGATGGTGTTAGCAGAAGTTCTTTTAGGCACGGGTGGGGTGTGAGATCCTAGGTAGCCTAGGATGAGTGCTAGGCACTTGGGTGCGAGACCGTATGAATACCAATATCGAATAGATGAGTGGGTGGTGAATTAGAGTATTGGGGGACAAATTCTGGAACAAGTACGAATAGGTGTGGAAGGTAGTACAAGGCCCGTACTACCGAAAGCACAGGATTCATACTTGAGTCAGGAAGAGTTACCCAAAATTCTAAGGAGCCGGGTAGGGTAGAGAATCAGGTATGATTCACATTATGAATTAGTTGCGAAAGGAAAGTACACGTCTTCATCGTGGCGATGTTCGGTAATGAAGAGTGGATTGGGAGTAGTTTCGGGTGTAACCGATGGAGATGGATCGGGATGGATCATAGGTGTAGAAATTGATCGCCGTTGAGGTATCAACGATGGTTATGATTGGCAGCAATGGGTTAGGCGATGCATCGGGGTTGCTAGCCGATGCATCTGGGTTTTGCAAGTCAATGTTTCGAAGGTCTATGGATGTGAATGCCGATAGACCTTATTCCTGTTTAATGGACTAACGACATGGTATGAGGATTGGATTTGTTGCAAAGGTTCGAGGCGTTGATCGATCGCGATCAGCACTAGGTATTGGCACAGATTCCAAGTGGGGGAGAGTTGTTGTTCTAAGAGAAGGAGCGAAGCTTAATGCGCAAATAGCTCAGCTACTGGAATATGGGAGTACTTGCATTACGAATTATCAAGCGTTGGACTTGGGTTATGATGATAGAGGGAGAAGGAATTGGCAGCTAATTAGAAATCGTGGCTTGGGAATCTGCAGGTAGGTTCCAGAGGATTTCCAGGTACTCCTTTAGGAGAATGGACGAGAATCCAGATTGATTTAAGTGCCGACGTTATGTCGACTTGTGTCACTCGAAGAGCAGGAAGGGCCCGTCCAGCTGCTGAAGCTGATGGACCTTGACTCCTGCTACCCAGCTGAAGTTAGAGTAATTGGATACTACATACAAGGTATGACGAAAAATGCGAGTAGTGTGTGACTTATGGGATAAAGACCCACAGAAGATGGCTCCTTGGACAGATAGCCACAAGTAGAGGGTTGAAGCGGAAAGGGAAGAAGGGTTCCCAGTGTGACATAACCGACCATTGAGGATGGATACCCGTGATCTGACAAGGCAGGGAGCTCGCCGGCAGGGGCTAAGGCCTTGAAAAGGGAAAGTTGTAGTTTGGAGGAGGAAGATGGGAGTGTCATTGCGTGCTGGAGCTAGGAAGTGGTTATTGGTGCATCGAGTAGCTTTTCACCTTAAGGTAAAGGTGTTTGGAATAGCTTTGAGTAAAGGGAATTCTGCGAATTCAAGGAAGCGGTTGGAGGTTGTATGCATTGCGAAGAGGCAAGGATCTTGGCCATGCTAGGGATGCGTGGTCACCTCCATGGGAGTTTTTATTATTTCCATTAAGGCGTGGGGAACGCTGGACGATTGTATTTCGTTTCAACTCAGGACCTTGACAGCAGTGGGAGCGAGAGAGTCGAGTTTTAGTATAAAAAGGGCAGAGCATGGAAGGTGAGACGCCGGGCTGAGGAGACAACGCGACCTGTTGGGTCGACTGCAAGATTGCGCATGCTATGGTGACTTGGAACATAAGGGTTCTGCGTGCATGGACTGATACTCAGAAGGATTGACGCAGAGGAATTATTCATAGACTGGGAATCTACTTCAGGCTTCAACAAGAGTTATGTGGGTAGGACAAAAGTCTTCGAAGTAAGGGATGTGTCATATGGGACAGCTCATCTCAGGAGCGCTAGTCAATAGTTTCAAGAAAGGAAAGGATCGCGAGCTGAGAAGCCTTCTAAGGCAGGAAAGGCTTGGCGGAAGTAAGGAAGGGGTCGGAGCGAGGTTTTAAGGAAACATTTTGGTGAGATTGTGTATCGATCAGGAAGGATCAGCGCAGAAGCAACATATTACGCAACGATAATATGAAGACAGGACGAGGGTTATGCTAAGCGATGCTAGGAACAAGGATAAGCGTTGGCCATAAGCATTGGGTCGTATTGGTGTAGTGATCGATTAAGGATTTTACGTCCTGGAGGATTGGTATCTCACGTAGGTACCGGGGTACTGTGCCTTGTTCGAGGTTGTGCCCCTTCGTGCCTCGGTGAGAGATAAGGTGTTGTCGGATGGAGTGTGCTATGTTGAGGTGGTATTGTGCTTTGTTCTGGTGAATACTTCGTGCTGATTGGGAGTGCTGGGTGCTTTATTGTAGCAATACTGTGTCGTGTTCCCTCGAGTACGAGATACGGTTTTAGAAGGCTGATTGGTCAGATTGGGTTGTGGGGCAGATGATTTCTGTGCAGGATGAGATAATGGTTATATGGGTGCCGAGGACTAGTACCCTTAGGATTGTTCAGTAGGATGGGAGATGATTATGGACCCCTCGATGAACGCATTTGCAAGAGTAGTTGAGGTGAAGACTACCTTGGTTTTGCTGATGGCTGTTTAGCTGGTGAGAATGAAAACCAAGGGCGGATCAGGGCGACATGAAGACTGGGCGGATTGGATTCAAGATAAGGATTTAGATGGGAAATCGTGGAAGGGAACGCCTTTAGGTGAGACAGTTCGGGTAAATGAAGGTTGTGGGGTAGGGTTAGCGGAGGATGGTTAACCCATTATGGTCGCCTTGGATGTTAGATATAGACGGAGCTTTTGTGCGGTGATAAACGAAGAAGTTTGTGTCAAGTTTTTCGTTGCCCGAGGGGCAACACGGATGTGTATGATATTGGAGAGGATTATTGGTGATCTGACCGGTAAGGAAGTGGGGAATGGTTAAGAGGAGAGAGGTTTGATCGGTGGAAAGGTCAAGGTCAATCATCAAAAGATAGGTAGCTGATTTGGTCTCCGAGGATTTCTGAGGTAGAATTTGGAGGTATGCCTGTATGGGTTCAATGCGGAAGTACCAAGGAACCCCTCAGTGTATTGATAAAATCAAGGATGTCGTAGACCGATGGAGCAGGAGTGCTCGCTTTGAGTCTGTTATAGTATGCTGGGCTACGAAGGGTGGATGATGTTAAGGCTCGGGAGAAGGCACCCCGATATGGTGCTCTGGATGGTGATATCAGGTAAGGAGGTGCAGCTCACTTAGGAGTTTAGAAGAAGGTTCGTAAAGTTGCGACATCCAACTTTGTTTCAGTATTGTGCATCATCCTTAGAAGGATGGCTGTATGGAGAGACCAATGTAGGAGTTCCTTCGGGACTACGTTCTTAGTTTGATGGGAGTTGTAGTTTTCTATGTAACGTTGGTAGAGTCCTTTATGATAATGGTTAGCACACGAGAAATGGTCTCTTGTGCAAGAAGTCGTAGGGGAGAGGGTGTCAGGACTTCTATGTGTTCAGGAAGAGATTGTAGACCGATTTGAGCCGGAAGAAGAATCATGATATTATGCAGTGATAGGACCTGAGTTTATCGGTCAGAGTTTTGTCGTTAAGGTACCGATGTACTGGAAAGTGGGACCCCAGGTATACCGGATCGTTGTTAGTGTAGTAGATAGAATATATGGCTCAGTCAGGCTTGTAGTAACTTCTAGATTTCTTAGTTGAGGCTGTGCAATGCGATGCATTCTGTAGCGTGCAATTGGGAGAGAAATTGCGAGACGATGGTCCGATCTTGAGTTCCAGGTTGGAAGTTTTGTTCTTCTTAAGGTGTCGCCTTGGAAGGGGGTTATTCGTTTTAGGAATCGAGGAAAGCCTGGCTCTAGGTACATTGGACCATATCGAATCATCGCACAAGTAGGTAAGGTAGGCTACCGATTGAAGCTGCCCGAGCAGCTTAGCCAGATTCACGACACGTTCCACATTTCCCGACTCAGGAAGTGTATTACCGATGAAACTTCAATTGTGCCATTGGAGGGTATCCAAATTGACGAACGCTTGAACTATGTGGAGCGACAAGTTGCTATCAAAGAAAGGAAAATAAAGACTTTACGAAATAAGATGATAGGGGTAGTTAAGGTGCTGTGGTAGCATTGTAAGGGGTTTGAATGGACTTGGGAATCCGAGGAAGAAATGCGAAGGCATTACCCCTAGTTGTTTACAGGCACAGATTTCGGGGACGAAATCCATTCAAGTGGGGGAGAATTGTAAGACCTGTTCCGCCGAGTCGCGGCCCGGATGGATCCGCGGCGCGGCTTGGGAAGATTCTAGATTCGCATATGAGTTGTATGCGCGGCGCGGCCGGGAAGAATCCGCGGCGCGGTGCGCCGCAGTCATGAAAAACCCTAATTCGGATTTAAACGCCTATATAAAGGGTCCCAGCCCTAGGGTTCGTGTTTTTGGAAGTTTTCGGGAGTAGAGCCGACTTGTTCCAGCAAAGGCTCTTCGGTTCCAAGGCTTTGAAGGTTTTGAGAGATTGGAAGGATGGGATACGACGTGGGGGAAGGCTTGTAGCCGATCGGGTGCATTCCTTTGTTTTCCAGAAGCAAGGTAAGAAGGTCTACCTTTCTGATATTTCATTTTACCCGTTAGATGGTGTTATTCCTCGGTTAATAGTCTTAGATGACTTGTAATACTTAGGGTTTTAGACCATGGACATGCATGGACTTGCATGTCCATAAGAAAGTGACCTTAGGGTAGTTTCTGATCCCAAGAAGGGTGTAGAGTGGAACCCTAACCGATGACTGTTCTGGTTAAGAGCAAAAAGAGGATTTCGGACTATTGTGAGTCCGCGACGCGGACAGGCTATGTCGGCAACGCGGGTTCGAGTAAAACCCCGTAAATGTAATGATAGTCCGCGATGCGTAAGAGGAAGGTCGCGCCGCGGCGAGCGGCTGTTTGACCCAAAAGCTTATTTTCGACCAAATGTTGGGTCTAACCTTTAGGCCAGTCTATAGGAGTTCGGTCAGTGATTAATATGTTGTGTATATGGGATTTAGGTCATCGGACGAGCCTAGTTTGGGATATTAGCGATTATCCGGACGGTTGTGATTCAGGTGAGTATCCTCACCTTACTATATGATGTTGCATGCTAAGCATATTGTATGTTATTTACAGTTATATGATTTGCTCTATATCTGTGGTTATTTGTGGTTGGGCTCAGTACTGATGCGTGTCCCCTTGTAGCTGTTGTATGGCGAGTTGGACTATTGCCTTGTCCCATAGCTGTTGTATGATGGGCTGGGTCATAACCGGGAACCCATAGCTGTTGTATGATGGGTAGAACCTTCCCGTGTCCATAGCTGTTGTATGATGGACGCCCGTAGCTGTTGTATGGCGGGTAGGGTCGGGTCGTTCTCGAGGACGGGTTGTTTAATGTGTGGGCATGTATGGTAATTTGTGGAACTCACTAAGCTTTATGCTTACCCGTTGATTTTAAAACATTTTCAGGTACTTCAGTTGATAAAGGGGTGAGCTCGGCGTGACGGCGGCGCATCGCACATTTATGATTTGCAGTTATATTATTAAATAAGATTTCTATAATTATGGGACGTATACACTCTGATAATAGTTTTGATGAACACCGATTAAGCATGTTAATAAGATTATCTATGTTTTTACTTACATTTTTAAAGAAAATTTTTGATTGAAAATTGGGGCGTTACAACATACGAGATGCCTAACATGCAACATCATATAGTAAGGTGAGGATACTCACCTGAATCACAACCATCCGGATAATCGCTAATATCCCAAACTAGGCTCGTCCGATCACCTAAATCCCACATATACAACATATTAAGTACTGGCCAAACTCTTATAGACTTGCCTAAAGGTCAGACCCAACGTTTGCCACCAAACCAGGGTCAAAACCAAACCTTTGGGTTAAACAGTCGCTCGACGCGGCGTGGCTCCTCACCCTACGCGCCGCGGCTACGATCGCATAATTACGGGGGTTCAGCCGAGTCCGCGCCGCTGACATAGCCAGTCCGCGTCGCGGCTCGTAACATTCCAAAATGTTATTAGCGCTTAACAGTACATCAATCGGCTAGGGTTCCTTTCTAAACCCTTCCTGGGAACAGAAACTACCCTAAGGTCACTTCCTTATGGACATGCAAGTCCATGCATGTCCTTGGTCCAAACCCTAAGTGTTACAAGTCATCTAAGGCTACAAACCAATGGGTAACACTCCATGACGAGATAAAAAGGAAAGTCAGAAAGGTAAATCTTCTTACCTTACTTCTGAAAAGCGGAGTGATGTCCACGATCCATCGCAAGCCTTCTCTCGCGTTGGATCTCCCTCTTCTAATCTCCAAAAACCTCCAAAGTCTCGAAACAGAATAGTCTCTACCAAAACTCGTCGCCTATACTCCATAAATTGCCAAAAACACGAACCCTAGGGCTGGGTCCCTTTATATAGGCGTTTAAACTCGAATTAGGGTTTTTCATTACTGCGGCGCACCGCGCTGCGGATTTTACCGAGCCGCGCCGCGCGTACAAAATCACTTCGCGTATCCAGATCCTTCCCGAGCCGCGCCGCGAATCCATCCGGGCCGCGCCTCGGTGGAACGGGTCTTACATATATGAAAACAACATTTAAATGATATTATAGAAATTTAAATTTTCATTAAAATGGAATAAAAGAGAAACATGTTTCTCTTTCTGAATGTTTACCTTCTGCCCCATCCATGTAGTCAAACATATGATTGAATGACTTCAACATTTGCATAACCTCCATTAATGGATAAATAATCCAAATTTTCTTTTACTTTTGTTGGAGTCCAATAAGATGATGCAGGAAATACCCTTTCTAAAGGTTCTGAAGTTCTCAAAGTACAATGAAGATACAACAACTGCATAAGATGAATAAAAATATAGTTAATAATTAATTCAAAAAAATTATTTCAAAAAATATAAAAATTAAACTTACCACAAGAAAAGCAATAGGACCACCATATTGCATATTCTTCTTATCTTTTTCATTTGAATGAATGTTTTTGCTATGATTCAAACAATCAATCACAAAGCCACACCAATCAAGATCTTTAATAGAAACTTCTTCTTCAAAATTCTCCAAAAACTTTTGATTGCATGTACCTATAGCAAGACCATCAATCATGATGGTAACATATGCAACCAAAAAGTTTAATATAAAAATAAAATCAGAATCAACACTTTTCTTTAACAACTCTCTAAGATTTACAAGTCTAATCCTAGACATAGAAAACTGACTCCTCCATTTTTTATAGTAGCACTAGCAGAACGAATTTTGACAGGCAGATTCATAGGAATATGACCCATTGGAAGACCATACTTATCATGGACACCTCTCCTGGTAATATGAATCTCCTTGTTGTTGATACAAACGTCATATCTCTCAAGTAGCCATGAACAAATATCCCTACTAAACTTTTTGAGAACAAAATCTTCAACGAAACCAAATTCTATTTCCTTAACTGCAGCTTTTTGATTGTCATTAAAACTTCTGTAAATCGTAGAGATTAAACATGAAGGATTCCTATATGTAATTTCACCCTTCTTAATATAAACTTCACCGAAATCAGGTGCAGACACAAAATCATCATCTTCTTTGTTATTTTTTGGTCTTTTTTGTCCTTAACCTTTTTAACTTTAAGAACTTTAACTGATGAATCCCCTTTTGAAGACGATGAAACATCAACTTTAGACTTGGAAATCAAAGCAGACTTTGAGTTAGAAGACACATCTATGACTTTTCCTTTTGCATCTTTTGGAAGAGACAGCCTCTTCCTTTTTTTTATTCAACTACATAAGAAAACATAAGATACATTATGTTGGAGTTAATACCAAATGAACAGAAAAATCCATGAACATTAGTCATCTTCTGTAAGAACAAGCATGTGCAGAAAATACAAAACCATTTCTCTTCACAGGAACATTTCTTTACACACTAAAACACATAATTTATTAATTAACTACAAAGAAATTTCATTACATAAAACAAATATATATAGACATTAACCAACACAGCCATTCTAAACCATTGCAACTCTTCAACATTGGCGGTTATTTTCTGGGTTACACTAACTTAACTGTCATATAACTTCCAACCAATAAATACCCTAATAAAATTACCAAACTAACCTAAGTCTAGATTAACTTTCTAACACATTATAAACAATAACACAAAATTGACCTATGTAGAAGCATTAAAAGCTTAATGAAATTAACAAATTTTGACAAACATTGTGGTTACACATTCATGGAAACAGAGATCACACATATAGCACAACATAAATGATGCAATACATGTTATCAACAATATGTTTGAATCATTTAGTTTGAATTGACATATTGTTAATAAATTATATTGGATCAATATATGATCACAACTGGACAATCAATACATAAACAACAAATACATGTTACTTTCAATCAAAATGTAGGCACATCAGTCACACAAACATACAAACAGACTACCTACTTTGCTTGCTAGTGTTTACATGGACATAATAGAACTTAAATTAAATTCTATGAAATATTAAAATAATGAAAATGATCTAGTCACTCTTAATATAGATCATAATCTCATCTATGAACATGATAATGCAGTTTTCAATCAAATGATTAGACACAATTAATTAAATACATGAATATGTCTGGTGTTTTGGTAATACACTAATACCAGTGTTGTAAAAGTCGGCCTAGGCGGCCGCCTAGGCGGCGCCTAGGCGCTAGGCGGTTAGTTAACGCCTACGATTTGTAGTAGGCGGCCAACTTATGCGGTTTCGGTCAAAGGCGGTCAACAACCGACTAGGCGGGCAAGTCGGTCAACAAAGTCAAACATAAAAAATTCAAATTGCTGCCCTCTCCTTAACCTAATTGACTATGTATATAAAGAAAAAAAATTTCACGCCTCTCTTTTCTGTTCCCCGATCCATCCTCTGATCCTCTCCCGACGAGGTTACGGTGTCTCCTAAAGCTCCGGTAAATTCGGGAATTACAGGTTACGATCGAGTCTGTTAAAGGTTACGATTGAAGTTCGTCAATTGGTAGTTCTTCGATTCCATTTAATCGCTTCCGATTCGTTGCCACCAGTTTGGGAATTGCAGGTTACGATCGATCCAGGTTCATGTTGCATTTTTCTGATCTGCAATATCAAACTTCATATCCGCCTCCGACTTCCATTTCAACTTCATCTCCACCTCCGAATTCTTATTGATTTCAGATAACAAGACAGGTGGATATTGGTGCTTCAATTGTAGTCTGATTGCTTCAAATGATAGTCTGATTGTAGTCCGATTGCTTCAAATGATATACCGTCTCCTGGTGCTTCGATTGTAGTCTGATTGCTTCAAATGATATACCGATTTCATTTAGATTTCACTTCATCAGGTTGGTTATCAGATTTCTTCTTTGTTATCGATTTTGGCAATCGATTTCTTCTTTGTTATCGATTTCTTCTTTGTTATCGATTTTGGTTTGATTTCAAAAGTACTTAAGTTCTGGTTCTATCGATTTCGATTTCAGATTATATATTTTGGTTTGATTTCAAAAGTACCGATTACAGGTTGTTCGATTTTGGTTGGATTTCTGATTTACAGTTTGTTGGATTTTGGTTGGATTTCTGATTTACAGGTTGTTGGATTTCTTCAAGAGAAAGTACATTGCTATTCCGATTTCACCTCTTTGCTGCATATTTACATTTGGTTCAATTTTTCTGTCTGCCTATTCATGCAATAAACTGACATCTCTCTTCCTTACATATTTCTTCACTGGAACTTTGGCTGCAAAGAGAAACCTGCTGCTGCTTGTAAGTGATACCATGTTTCATAAAACTTAAACAATATAGGCTGTTGTAAGTGATACCATGCAAAGAGAAACCTGCTGCAGAAAATTACAGATTTGAGCCTGCATTTGTAGAGGTAATTTTTAATTCTATTTACAACAATCCATCTACTCAAACAATATGGGCTATTGCAGAAAATTACAGATTTGAGCCTGCATTTGTAGAGGTAATTTTTAACACTTTTCATCTTGCACATTTGGTTTTCATTTATATCATAAAGATTTTGCTAGACAAATTTATTTGGTTTTCATTTATATCATAAAGATTTTGCTTGTATATTGATTATTCATTTATTTTTTGTTAGGATATATATATATTTTATTTAAAAAAATAAAATTATTACAATTAATACTCCCCGCCTAGGCGCCGACTAGTCCTCGCCTAGACCGACTAGTCCTAGGCCCCAGTCGACCGCCCACCTACCGCCTGGCGACTTCTACAACCTTGACTAATACTAACTGTATCTTATACATTTTTTTATTTCACACGAAATTCATGAATATAAGCAGCAGCAAATCATTGGAGATGAGTCACAAACTCGAAATTAAGCATATGATTAACAAAAACAGATTATCAACAATAAAAAAACAAACTACTATCAACTAATCAAACAAATTATACAATCCTATACACACAAGGAAGGATTATAAGCTTCGATTATACCGAAATTCAAGTAGAGTAAAAACTAGGGTTTCAAATAGTATAAAAACACTAACGATTGACAATTAATCGAACAATTTATGCAACTATATGAAGAAATTGAACGATTAAAGGCTTCGATTGAACACAGATTCAACAAAAAACAAGAAAAAAAAATGAACTTAAGAAGAGATAATTACCTCCTTCCATCACCGATTATCGACCAATAACGAACGTAAAACACAGATTCAAACACGATTACGATATCTTCGTCGTCCGATTTACATTACACATTCAAAATCGTCACGTTAATCGAAGAATTACGAACAGTAGGGAGATGGAACTGACGTGAAGAAGTTACAGAAGTAGTATATAGGTTTATAAAGTCTAATTACCAAATTGCCCCGCATAATATTGACATTAACTGGAAAGTGGCAAAAAGTTGGACATAATTTCAATTATGCAACAGCCGGATTCTTTTAAAATAAAAAGAAAATCGAAAAACCACAGCCACTCATTTAATTAGATGAAAGGTCCGGATTAGTCCTCGCAGTCCTCACTATTTTTTGAGTCCTCACCCGATCATATATATATATATATATATATATATATATATATATATATATATATATATATATATATATATATATATATATATATATATATATATATATATATATATATATATATATATATATATATATATATATATATAGAGAGAGATAAAAGTTCAATAGAGAACCAAAATAAAACAACGAACCAAGGAACCAATCGTGAGCGTCGGAATTCAAATGATCGACAGCCGAAGATAAGGTTGTAAATATCTTAATTGAACGCGCATGTAGCGGATAATTCCAAAAAACACACTTCATTTTTTATTTATTTTTTATTTTTAGAGCTTATTTTTTATCGAAATAAAAATCGAATATATCAAAATTTATAATTTGTTATTCTCTTTCAATAGACATCCATATCAATATAGTAAAAACGAAAAAAAATATTTAAAATTCTTGTTCAGATTCACAACACTTAATCAATGTGAATCTGAACTATAACAAGTTTTACAGAAGATTATTCACATGTGAATGATCATTGAAATTATTTTTTTCTACAATCATTGATCATTCAATAACAACTTATGTGAATTTAAATAAACTTTTAAATACAGACGTGAATCTGACTAAATTTTCATATTGAATTTAAGTAAATTCGTTTATATTCTTTACAATTTCAACATTTTGTAATATACAAGTGAATTAACTAAGATTCACAAATTAATTTACTTAAACTTATACACGAATGAACACAAAATTGCTAAAAAATGGGATACAATTATCATTTATATGTGAATTAATATATCTAAAACTATATGCATACTATTTTTAACCTTTTGACCATACATAAATGAATTAATTTAGATTCACAAATTAATTTGCTTAAAATTCACATGTGGATGATAAATTTTTTTTGAAAAAGTCAGGTACAATTACCATTTATATGTGAATTAACATGTATAAAACAAGAAGCAGTTAAAATTCGCAATGTGAATATAAACTGTATTAAATTTGTATGGAAGATATTTCATATGTAAATGATTAATGAATTCATTTTTTCAATAATTGTTAATCATTTAATAAAAACTTATGTAAACTTAAAAATATTTTTAAATTCAAATGTGATTTCAAGAAAAATCATTTATGTTTTTACAATTTCAATGTTTTAATATCATATACAATTGAATTAATCGAGATTCATAAATGATTTACTTAAAATTCACATGTAATTAGTAAAGACTTATTGAAAGAATTAGATAGATTTGTCATTTAGATATGAATAAATATATTTAAAACAATGCATTTCAGTTCAGGTTCACAAGGTGAATCTGGACGAACTTGAAGTAAAAAAAAAACAAAAATTTTTGTATATCAATATGGATCTCTATTTATAGAGGATGAAAAATTATGAATTTTGGTATAATTGGTTTTTTTTTTTCAAAAAGAGAATAAGCTTAAAAATTAAAAAAAAAAACATAAGAAACGAAGTGGGTTTTTTGTTATGATCCGCTACATGCGCGTCCAATTAAGAATTTTACATCCTTATCGTTGGCCGTTGATATTTTGCATTCTGGCCGTAGGATTGGTTCCTTGGTTCCTTGTTTAATTTTGGTTCTTCATTGAACCTAACCCTATATATATATATATATATATATATATATATATATATATATATATATATATATATATATATATATATGTATGTATGTATGTATGTATGTATGTATGTATGTATGTATGTATGTATGTATGTATATATATATATATATATATATATATGTATGTATGTATGTATGTATATATATATATATATATATATATATATATATATATATATATATATATATATATATATCCTATACTAATAAATAAGTAACTCTTGTACACTTGTCATCGCCACATTGAATTTGACACATGTCATTTTTTGATAATTTTGATTTTTTAAAATAATGGAAAAACTTGATAGTTACTCAATCCCTCCTTAATTATCAGTTTCTCTTGTCTCCTTGATGATTGTGTTTATGATTCTCTCATCCGTTCCCTGATTATTCTCTATTTCCACCAAATTCGCCTTCTTTTGCAAACCGATCATCTTCAAATTTGAATAGGATTTCTTTCTTTACTCACCAAATTCGCCTTCTTTTTCAATCAGCCTCTTATATACTCCACCATTTTCAATTTGACAAAACCCTAATCCTCCCATTTTTACTATTCTCTTGGAAACCGATATTCATCCCCTAAATCTCGCATTCACAACTCGTTGGTATGCCCCTCTCTCTCCGGTTTATCTCTCTAGCAAACTTGTTATTGTAACCAATTATGGATGCGATTAGGGCATCACCCAATTGGTCCAATGCGACGGCAGATTTTGACCCCATGGAGAAGATTGAATTGGAGGCAGCAGAGGCTGTAGCACGATTAGCTCATTTTCCGGCCAATATGTCCGAATCTCGCGGCAATGACTCGGTTGCTAAATGAGTCAAGGACGAGTGCATCAATGTCTCGCGGCAATGACTCAATTGCAGAAATGGGGTTTTTACTTTGTTTCTTGAGTTATTAAGAATCGATTTTGTTCCATTTCACAAAAAATGATTCTGAAGGTTAGTGCCATTCTTCTCGTGCCCTGGATTGGTTAAAGGATTAATTAGATCTGATTCTTTTAATGGCTGTTAGTAAAGTTCTTCATCTATATCTTAATGTGATGTTCCCCGTTCTTTTGTTCTTCATCTGGTGATATCTCTTATCTAATTCGAAAAAAGCTTAGAATCTCATCTTTTTAGCCGAGCTTTTCCACCATTTCCATGGAAAAAAAGGTTATAAATCCTTCTTGGTGCAGCCCAGGGACTTGCGTATCTTAACGAGGGTTTAGAAATTCAGGTATATTTTATAAGTTGTAAAAAAAGGGTAAATTGCATAAAAGTCACTAACTTTTCCAATTTTCTCGATTTTGACACTACATTTTTAATTTTTGCAATTAAGTCATTATGTTTTCAGAAAATTGCAATTAAGTCATTATGTTTTCCAAAAAGTTGCGAAAATGACCATATGACTGGATAGCAACAGGTTACCAGGTCATATGGTCAGATTTGCAATTTTTTAGAAAACCTAATGACTTAATAGCAAAAATAAAAAAAACATAGTGTCAAAATCTAGATATCTGAAAAAGTTAGCGACTTTTCGGTAAGGTGACCTTGTTTTCGATAAATATGAAAACGAACCATTTAATATTGTTGTTTTGGAACCAAATTAACCAAACCGATTAAACGTTCAAATAAGATTAGATGAACCATTTAATTGTAATTCCTAATGCTATCATTTCTATTAGGAAAAAAAATGGTGTTATATAATCTAATATAAAAATAAGTATATATTTAATATTAATTTTTAAACGGTTTACGATTTCAAACCGAAATTTTTTAACGAAACCAAACCCGAACCGCCAAACCGATTAAAGCCTATCACCAACTCGAAAACTGAACTGTAACCGAATAACCCGAACCCGAAAAGTCGCTAACTTTTTCAGATGTCTAGATTTTGACACTATGTTTTTTTATTTTTGCTATTAAGTCATTAGGTTTTCTGGAAAATTGCAAATCTGACCATATAACCTGGTAACCTGTTGTCATCCAGTCATATGGTCATTTTCGCAACTTTTTGGAAAACATAATGACTTAATTGCAATTTTCTGAAAACATAATGACTTAATTGCAAAAATTAAAAATGTAGTGTCAAAATCGAGAAAATTAGAAAAGTTAGTGACTTTTATGTAATTTACCCTAAAAAATAACCATTTTATGACGTATTAAATTTTAATCTAATGTTTTTTGAATTAAGGTGATACTTCGCTGACTTCAAGTTGGCAAATGTGTTGCTGGACGAAAATTTTAATGTGAATGTGGTAATTGTGTTACCCTTCTATGTTGATTTGATTTTTTGATTTATTATGTAGCTTTTTTGCTCAGCTTGTTTTTCAGATTTGGGGCCAAGAAGAAGGTGCCACTTAATTAGATGATGGAGTCAAGAAATAGTGTAAGTTTTGGGTTGAAAATGCAAAATATCAAGCTCACAAGCCGAAGAGTTATGAAGATAGTGAAGTCCATAAGCAACATCCGTTGTGTCTTCCCTTTTCTCCTCGTGTAAGTTATCCCTGATTATTCTTGCTGATTTGTTGATACTTGTGAGGGGGCAAAATTGTCAGGTTGGAAGTATTTATACCTTGTGGCTTGAATTACTATTGAAGGTTTCTGGGGTGGGTAGTCATGACAGAATAATAATGGAAGTTAATTGGATAACAGTGAAAGTTGTGAAACCTGGTTCCAAGACTTTTCTTGGTTAGATGAAGTTATCTTTTTTCTTAAATATGACATGATTTAAGGTAAACTAAAACATGACTCATTTCATCATCAAGACTCTTTCTTTCTTTCTTTTTTTATTTTATAAAAATATAAAGATTCTGACGACTTTTCAACATACAGATAAGCAAAGAACTTGATGTACTAACATGGTAACACTACAAGTTATGGATAACCATTTTCTATGAAGCACAAAGACAAGGAAGAATATCATTTTTTTAACAACAACTGGTGAAGAGGCAACTAATATTGCATCAGCTGCAGCTCTTAACATCAATGATTTTGTCTTCCCTCATATTTTTTATCATCAATTCTCCTTTTTTTGTAAACTAAGCTAAATTTGATTTTGTAATACGGTACAGGGAGGAGGCAGCTGGAGTTTTATTATGGAGAGGATTTACTTTACAAGAGTTTGCTAATTAATTATTTGGAAACAAATATGATTATGGAAAAGGAAGACAGATGCCTATACATTAGGGGTCAAAAAAGCTTTACTTACATTACAATCGCATGAACAGCGTAAGATACCAACTTCAATTTTTCATTTTCCAATTTTACCCCTACTGACTTGACATAATTGCAAATGTACCCCAGAACACAAGTCCAATGCACTTGGTGTTGCATATTCTATGAAGATGGAAAAGAAAGATTCATGCACGTTTACTTATTTTGGTGATGGAAGCAGTAGTTCAGTAATTAATTAAATATTAACATCATAATGCATTTAATGCTACATTTATTTTATAAAAATTGATCATTTTTATGTGTCATATTTTATTACACCAGGGAGATTTCTATGCTGCTTTAAATTTTGCTGTTGTTACGGGGGCCCCCGTAATTTTTTTCTACAGAAACAATGCATGGGCCATTAGTACACCCGTCCATGATCAACTCCGAAGTGTAACATCCTACTTTTTTCAATTACATTTTTTTCTTATTAAGGCATTGTACTTTCAATTCTATTCTTATTAGGACAATGCAGTTTAGGTGTACAAGATAACAAGGAATGTACTTTTACCATGAAGAATAGTACCTTGGACTAAAGTGAAATCTTTTCTCAATAGGATGTTTTTAAATCCAAATATTTTGTATTGATTCACCAAGACAAATGTATTTGTAGTCTTTTTCCTTCTGTAAGCCTTTTTTCGGTAGTATAATTATTATATAATTGAAAAATTAGTTGATGTTTAGATCTTTTTATTTAACAATTATTTGTATCATCCTGTGTAATACATGGGTTTTACAACTACTATATATATATATATATATATATATATATATATATATATATATATATATATATATATATATATATATATATATATATATATATATACATATATCAGCATATGATGCGGGTTATTGCACATGCCTTTTTGTTTATAGAGATCGACTAGAAGAGAAAACTACTTATACTGCCTACTCTATTCCTAAAGGAAGATAATTCATTCCCATTCCTTAGAACAATAAACAGCTTCCATTGAGTCTCTAAATGAAAATGAATGAGTCTCTGAAGCTACCCTCACTCAATGCGAAGAACTCTCCGCCCGAAGCTTTCATTTCCCGGGGCGAGCCTTACCCGGAGCAGACAACTCTTGATCTTGACTGGCAACGGAATTCGCGGCACTCACTTTCCTGGGCCTTCGATCTATCTTTTGTGGGATAAGTCTCTTAGTACGGGATAGAAGGGGCAGCTGCTGTGGGAGTAAGCATAAACAAGCAGTAAGCCAACCACCGATCTATCTCAATGCCATCGGCAAGCTGCTACATCGGGGCTATTATCCCGGGTTGTTCTAAGACTGAGACAGAGAATAATGAATTCTAATATGCTATAATAAGAACACTTATGAAATCCGGATCTATTTTTAAAAAGGTGACACCCTTTCGGCAACTACTCTCGGGCAAACTGCAACTACCTTCGAATAGGTTCTTTCTCTAAAGTCAGGGTTCGCATAATCTGATAAAGAGGGAAGGGGATTTATTCTCTTACTCACCGGGTTAGGGTTTTCACTCTTGTCGAAATGCTAGTTTCATATTATACTTTCAAGCTGCGGCTACCCGGGTTTTCTTTCTATAGCTATCCCGCAACTAATCCTAAAACTGCTTCTACAGATATAGGATAAATAGAAGATAGAGTGAAAGAAGTCTTTATTTATGTACCATCCCTCTACAGACTGACTTGAGATAAAGAACTGGCATTTTGTAGACGTGGTTCGGTTATATATATATATATATATATATATATATATATATATATATATATATATATATATATATATATATATATATATATATATATATATATATATATATATATATATATATATATATATATAATAGTTGTGAGACCCGTGTATTACACGGGATGATACAAAAAAATTATTAATTAAGAATACTTAAATATTAATAATTTTACATAAGAAATTTGTTTGTGTATCGTGACATTTTGCTTTTGATTTTTACTATTATGACTTTGTATTTTGATAAATATAATTGATTATGAGAATGTCACTGGTACTAAAATCAAATTCACTATTATTATTGTAATCGTTCTTCAAAATATTATGACGTCAATTGTCTCTCTATTGTCTCTCAAATCATTCTACACATTAAAACATAATATGATATTAAAAATTAATTAATTTTGAAATTGAATGATAACAATTAATTATGAAATTGAATGATAATTAGACCGATCATTAAGGAGTTATAAACGTTTCAAACCAATATATACATACATATATATATATATATATATATATATATATATATATATATATATATATATATATATATATATATATATATATATATATATATATATATATATATATATATATCACAACCCAACCCGCACACCTCCATCTAACACGAACCCATTACTACTACGTCCATCTTAATAAGAGAAAGAAAAAACTTATATAAAAAGGGATCGCGGAGTTGATTGAGTTATCCTCTTAAAAGAATAGATGCAAAATGGTTTCGGATGGTTGGAAAGAATCCAACTCTCATCCTATTAATAGGTACTAGGGTTGCACTATTATAAAAAAGTTGTACAAGATTTATAAGGTCGTTTTTAGTAATAAAGAACGGGACATTCATATCTTTTGCATAAGCGAGAGATGAAGAGGGAGTCTTTCTCCCACCTTTTTCAAACAATTTGAATCAGATAAAAAAAATCACAATTTGTCTTACCTACACCAGTCTCACATTATAATTCATGTCAAACGCAGTACACGACTGTTCTTCACAACATAGCAAACACGCAAAAATTGAGCTACAAGAACCATAGAAGCATCAAACACCATGCAATCTTAAGAACACTCTTCTCTGCATTCAAGGGCGAGAGTACAACAAATCAAGATGCAAACGGCCAAACACAACATGCACACACTTTAAACCAATCCACAAAATCTAAAATACATTGTGTTATTAATCGTCCCGTTTAGTATAATGAAAAGCTAACGGAAGGAAACCAAGTTTCCAAAAACTTAATAAATCATTATCAAAGTTCTCACTTCTCAAATCTTACTAGCAAATTCAAGACCCTCCTTAGCAAGCACATCTAGGCTCGAGGCCAAGGGTTGGAGTTTGGCCACTTTAGCTATGGCTTGGTTCTCTTCGGGTGCACCGCCTTCTAGAAACGCGCCCACGACCTTCCCCTCCTTGATCCAGTACGACCCGAACTTTGGTTTTGCAGATGATGGGTCGTGGTCACCGAAGATAACAGTGTCACCAACATTGTCCCCGTAAAATTGCCATGAGAGATCAAAGGAACGCGAATAGAAGTATGGAAGGTAATCGTAAGCTTCGATTTCCTTCCCTTGCTCGCTAGCGAAAATGGCCTATTTAAATTGGAACAATAATTTAAACAAAAAAAATTCAGTTAATATCCTTTTGGGCTAAATGCAAGAAATAACAATGTACTTTTATTTATTTATGTGTGTTATTATAGCTTCCTACTTCTATCCTTTTTATTAATTTTTTCATATTAAGGCCGCTTTCTACTTTTATAAAATCTACGGTACTTTCGTTTTTTATAATTTTAAGATACTACACTTTGAAAATTCTACCCAAGAGTATATTACATTTTTGGTCCTTTGACTATAGCTGATTTTCACATTGTTGATCCCAAAAAGTTTTCTCTTGCAATCTTGGTCCTTATGGGGGTTTTTGTAACGTTTTTGGTTTCTGTTAAAATGACTATACTTTTGGAACAAAATTTGCAAGAATCGGCTATAATGAAAAATAGTCAGCTTACTTGGAATAGTGAACAAAAACGGTACACGAACCAAAAATGAGGACGAAAATGACAACAGAAAACATTTTAGGACCAAAATTGTTAAAATCAGCTATACTCAGGGACCAAAAACGTAAATTACTCTCTAACCAATTGTACTAATGAATTTGTTTTAATTTTGATGAAATTGTTATAATTGGGTAGATTTTTCAAATTTACAATGTTGCAAATATGAAATGAAAGTAGGATGCCATAAAAACCAAATCAAATAAAGTACGTTGCTATTTTCAATTACCTTAACAGCTTGTTCAGCAGATTTACGGGAATGGTCAACATGTTCAACTCTCCTTATATCACCATACAATTTCATCGGAAAAGTAGCAACATCACCAACAGCATACACGTCCGGAACGCTAGTTTTAAAAAAGGCATCCGTCTGTAATTAACAACAAAAATCTATAACTTTTTCACATCTATAATAACGAATCACAAAATTGATATCAAAATTAAACACAAACCTTAATTCCACCTTTCTCTTCTTCGACCTGTCCTTTAAACAGATTCGTAAGCGGCCGCGCTCCGACACCGACCACCACAATATCCGCCTCCAAAACCCTTCCGTCCTTCAATTTCACTTCTTTCACCTGAAAAATCAACACTTCCGTTAATTACACAAAGTGATTCACAAAAAGCGAATCGAATCGAATCGATTTCCGTTACCTCTCCGTTATCGTTACTGGTGAATCCAACGGCGACGGTGCCCTTGATGATACTGACTCCCTTTTTGGCGTAATAGCCCTCGTAGAAAGCGGCGATTTCGGAAGTGAATAGACGGGGCACTGACGTGAAAGAGAAAAAGGAATTATCGCAAATGGATTTGAAATTGAAGGGAGAAATTGAGATCGAGATGTGTTGTTGACTTACTGCACCATGGTTCGGGGTACACCATTTTAACATCGAAGTTGTTGATTTTGAGTACTGCGCTAAGTTCGAGACCGATGTATCCTCCACCGACGACAACCGCGGTTCCGTTTTTCTTCGCTTTGATCGCTTCCACGAGTTGATCGGCGTCGTCGATCTCTCGTAAGTAAAGAATGTTCTTGGCGTTAGCGCCTTCAACACCGAAGTCTGTCAGTTTGAGAGTCTGCGAATACGGTTATCAATGAGTTATTCTGTAATAATAATGATAATAATAAGAATTATAACGAATCATGATTGTAAATTTACTGTGGAGCCGGTGGCGATGATGAGATATTTGTATGTGAAGGTTTCTCCGGCTGCACTTGTAAGAGTTTTTGAAGTAAGATCGGCTTTGACTATCTCGGTGTTAAGGATCAAGCTTATTCCTGTACAAGCGTTGGATAGATTTAGTTAACGAACTGTTTAATGTCCTTAATTGTAACAATTGTAGAAAATGGGATAGATTGTTAACTACACTGAATAATGTGGGATCGATGTAGAAAATGAGTAGCGAATTGATATCCGATGTGTAACTGTAAGATGATAAGACCATACCTTTCTGTGTGTACCACTCTGGTAGTAGTCTCTCTCCTCCACTTCCAACACAGACATGGAAACCTGGAAGTCTGGCAGCTCCTGAAAAATAATATAAATTAAAGAGAAAAAAAGAATAGTTAGAACTCTAGAAAATATGTAGTTAAATTGGCAAAAGAATCATTGAAGTTTTATATTCGGGGATAAGAAAAGTTGAAGCTTGAACTAGTTTCTTCAGTTTGAAATTTATGACATTTGTGTAATTTGGGTAAAAATGGAAAAGGGTTTTATTATTCTCCAAAGGGCTAAATGCAAAAATAACAACTTTTTTGTTATATTTTGTGTATTATAGCATCCTACTTTTGTTACAACAATGCACTTTCAAAAAAATTTGTATTAAGAGATTGTACTTGGAAAAATCTACCCAATTATAGCAGTGAAAATTGCTTTGTAATTGTACCTAACTGTACAACATTGCTATAACTTGGTAGATATTTCAAAGTACAGTGCTATAATAGAAAGAAATAAAAGTAGAATGCTATATAAGGAAATCAATGTAAGTACATTGCTATTTCTTGCAATTAACCCTTCTCCAAATAGTCCCTAGGGTTAACATTAGGAAACTAACAAAAACTGGCTTACCTTCAGGAAACAGATAAGCCTTGCTTAGTGCAGGACGTTCATAAGGAGCCACCTAAAAGATCCAAAAAAAAAGGTTAGCAAAACCATATAAATAGTTCTACTTTCATTGTAAATTAAACTTTACATTAAAATATATATAAATATCCAAAATAGTACAAGGATACCAGGTAACAGATTAGAAATAAAAGCCATAGTAATAAAGAAAGTATGAGTATCATAAAGAGGCAAAGATTCGTGAACATACACCCTCCTTTGAAATGACTGCTAGCTCGCCTGGTTGGACTCCTTGCTTTGAAAACTCCCTTGCAGCATAACCCTGCATGTACAATGAATAGATTTTCAAGATGTAAGTTACAGTTTAAAACAAATGACCTACAATTTGATGAATATGCCAAATTTAGTACTTTCCATGTGTAAGATTGTATACGCTTTTGAAAAAGTAGCAACAATGTGTTTTTCAATTTTGTTATAACGATTAAATTAGTTATAGAGGTTTCTGAAAATTTAGAGGGCTTTTATCTACTTTAGAAGATTTAACAAATCCCATACATGTATTAGACACTAATCCTTCTTCACTGTCCTCCGTAATCCCAAACGAAAGCGTCAATATACGGCAAAAACAGAACCTCAAGTACATACTCCTACTAGAAATGTGTAAAATCGTAGGTAACATCCTAGTATATACAGTGGTATGACTTATTAAATTAACAGTAGAATAGAAAATGATGAGAAACGATTTTCAGATCTCTATAGTAGACGATCAGCATACGCAACCTAAAAAACTTAGTCCCTCAGTATATTTCAAACAAGTTCTGCTGAATCCTAACACGTTCGTAGATGATTAGCTTTTAAATCAGTTATAGAATTTTGGATTGCAACAATTATCAAGGAACAAAAACATTCAATTGAGAAGACACGATGGTGAAATTTTCAAATAATTGAGACGATCGATGGAGACTCACAGCTGAGACACCGCCGCCGACGATAACGTACTTGAAAGACTTCTCCGCCATTGACTTCGATGATGATTATCGGTTTCCGATCAAATAATGTATTTAGACAGGTATTAAGAACGCCGGGATTCTAGAAAATGGGATTGGCGGATCGGTGTATATAGGGGAAGGTGAGATAGAAGATCCAATGAAACACGGACACATGGATGATGATCAACCGTGTTAATTTTGTTGACCGTAGGATCGCCACGACTCAATTTTTTATTCTTTAAGTGGACAGGCAATAATCAACCCTTTCATATCTTCAACAACAAATATATATATAAACTAGACGTAAGCTCGCACGTTGTGTAGGAATATAATTAAATATTAAAAAATATTGAGAGAGATATGATGTTTAAATAACAAATTCAATGCAATATGTAATTTTCAATAATTTATTAGCTTATAGAAAAATTTATGTTACTTTTTAACTAAATAACTAGAGATGAAAACATTTTTTTTACTAATAATTGGGTTGAAATGAGATGTTATTATCAAGAATGATGAAATACATAACCAATGGAGAAATATATAACAAAGAAATATTATATATGGTAAATCACGTGATGAGAATAACATTTACCTGTTTAATGGACATATACCGGCGAACGTTATATTTTGATCTAAAAAGTAAATTTTAATAAGGTAAAAACAATATTGTGTCCTCATAATAAAAAAATACAAAATTGTATATTAAAAAATATTATGGCATCACAATAGAAAACTAAAATTTTGTAGGTTAAAACAATATTATATTCTTACTATGTCTTAAATATATTAGTATAATTAATTTTGCTTCTCTAGATGATGTGTGATAAGATATCAAATAGTAAATTCCTTTGAAACTTTGATTAAAATATGTCTTTATCATGAAATGACAACTAATTAATATTATAGGCTTTAAAATCCATATAATAATCCAGATTGTTGGATGAAAGAAACAAATAAATTGTATTATATAAGGTAAAGAATAAATGTTAGATTGATGTGTGAAGATTTTGTGTGACAAATACAATAAAATTCAAATTAATGTGGTAAAAGATACATTAGTTATATTTAACCACATTGTTTTGAATGCTCTATTTTATAATATATATATATATATATATATATATATATATATATATATATATATATATATACAATATACAATATACAATATACAATATACAGATAAAGATTTAAATATAAAAAATAGATATAAGATAGTTCAAATGTCTATTATTAAAATTTTATATGCATATATTTCGTATGAATCGAAAAAATGTATACGACAATGCCAATTTTATACAAACGACATATTAAACTTGTAACATAATCGGGGTTTTAATACTTTAAGGAATTTAAATCTTCATTTTTTAAGTTTCAATATTTACGCAAACTCAAACCAAATATTAGAGTCATTTAAAACTTTGAGATAAAAACATACTTTTATGATAAAATGATCACTTTATAGATTTTGAAAGCCATATTATGATCAAGATTTATGTCTAACGGGAGCAAATGAGTGGTATTATATAAGGGATAGATGAAAGGTAGGATAGATGTATGAAACAATGCGGGACAAATGAAAAATATTCAAATTAATGTGGTAAATTATAAACAAATTATCTTGAACCACATTGTTTAAAAGGTATATATATATATATAAATATATAGATATATAGATTTAACTATTTTGAAAATAGTCTTTGAATATATTTTTAAGTTTATATGATTTTAAATAATTTTAAAAGTTATAATTTCATTAATAGGTAGTAAGTTTTATTTTTTGCACTTTTTTAACAATAATTAACCAATTTATAATCATTATTAGAGATAAATTGAAAAGTCATGGGAGTTTCAAATCAATATGGTGCAAGTATTTATGCTTCTTTTATAAGATATATAGATATAGATTATATACATGGTTGAAATTTTGAAATAGAAGCATAATATAGTTATAAATAGTAAGAATCGGTCATTTTAATAAGGATTATTGATATAAATGGTCATTAAACATCAACTTGTACTAATGTAAATCTTAAAGTTACAAAATTGTCACTGTCTAACTACCTGAGCAGTCTAATCGGTTTACGGTTGCAACTTGCCACATGGGTTCGTGTAGCTCTAGAATGGAAAACGAAACTCATTTAACAAATAAATGAAACAATGTCGTTGCGATCAAAATCAACATAACTCTAACTCATTTGGTTTGAAGTCACGATCAACGTTCTTCTCTCTTGCTCTCCTCTCGTTTTCATAAATCCAAATCAAACGTGTTAAGATGTCATCATCCTTTTCTAATCAGAGGTTTATTAAGTTATTATCACAAAGAAATGTATGGTGTGGGTGTGGCTTTATACATTGTTGACTGATTCAAACCCTTGCAGAAGGTTTATGACTTTTCCTAACTCCATGGTAAGTTTTGTGGATGCATGTGATTTTATTGTTATGTGTTTAATGTTCTATCTTTGTGTTTGTAGGAACAAACTAGTAATTGTGATTTTATTTGATTGGGTGGACCCATAATTACCCTATAACTGATATACAATTCAGATGATGAAGATGCATAAAAAACTAGAGGAGTCTAATCGTTAAAACAGTTCCAACTTCATTGAGGAAGAGATCGAAGCATTTTTCAAGGAGAATCTAGTATCACATATTCAGGAAAAACATAACCTTGAAGCCAAGTTGTCTCGGTCCAAGCTATTGAATCATGTTCTTGTAGTGGTGATTGTAATTTTAATTACCTTTTTGGCGTTTGGGAAAGAATGATGGTGTAATGTAGTGTAAATGGTTGGTTAGTGTTTGGTATTTGGTTGGTTAGGCATTTGTATTGTAATAGCTTCAATAGGATTGTAATAGTCATTTGACCATTTTACATGGTAAAATACAAGTCATTTGAGATATAGTTTCACAGATTTAATTATAAGTTGAACATTTAGATAGTAAGTTGTTATGGTTCCAAACAACATATTAAGTTGTTAAAAATGGTTCCATATAGCATAGACAACATGACATGAATACGATAAACAATACATGGCATTCATAAACCACATTTTCAAACAACACATACTAAGTTCTTATAAATTAGTCTATAATATTGAAAAGGCGGTGTTTTTGAGTAAACACTACATATGATAGGAATTATAGGTAAACATAACCCAACCTTTACAAAATATGAAGAGAATGATAACTGAAGATTTACAAAAAGAATGCATAACTATTTTTGACAAGTGTACTAACTGTCATACAATATGTTATACAATCTGCTGCTTCCACTCTCAAATTACTCTGAAAGTTATTGATATTTCAGATGTGGATCCTATTAGAGATATAACTGCCAACACAACAAGTTAGCGACACCGTTAATATATACATAGGCATATTAGGTTACATGTAAGGCTCAATACACAAGCAATAAATAAATAAATAAATATAGGGACTAGTTTATAGTTCATCACAAGTTGATGGTTTAATTAGAAACTATAACTAATACGAACTTAATTTGCAATTAGGTATATTTAATTATGACTAGATAATCATCTATTTAATTATAGATAATTATGTCTATTTAGGTAGCTTGGTTTGCAAGTCTAACATCAAAGCTTTAGAGTTATTACAAAAGATAAAATAGTCTTTTTATATGGACCAGAGATGAGCTCTGTAATTCTTAGCTACTGTCGCAATCTATACACTTTGGACCAAATCCTAAGGATCATTTCTATAATTCACTATAACTATAAACTTTAAGTAAATTACACTTTTAATCCCTGTCTTTTGTCCAAAATCACAAATTTTAGTCCAACTATTGAAAATTTGATATAGATTGTCCTTGTGGTTTCCAAAAGTCGCGTCTGTGGTCTCTGAGGCTATTATCGTCTATAACCCTCCGTTATATGGGTGTAAAACAACGAAATTACCCCTATTTTTTCTTTTCTTGATTTTGTCTTTATTATTATTTTTTGTTTTTTAAACCTGACGCACCATTACTGTAAAATGTTGGAAATTTCTATAAAGGCCTTGAAGCATTCATTTTTTTAATTGTTTTGTTTGATGTTCATGTTTTGTCTGCGCGGCTGTATGTGTATTTCTTGAGTAATTTTTTGTAAAAAAAATTTGGTTTGATGTTCATGTTCTTCATATAGCAATATTTGTTATTATTATTTATTGAAAAAATTTTGTCCTCTTTAATTGATCTAATTTCTTGATTTTACACATGTCTAATCCGTACAAAATCCAATAGAAAAACTTCGATCTATCTGATGAAAGGTAGATTCAAGGGGGAAACAAAATTGAATTCAAATTAAATATATAATCAAAATTTCATTGTTCATTGACGTCATCGTATTATCTTCAGAATCGAAAACCCAAATCAAGTATGGAACCAAGCTACAAAATCTAGAAATTAAATCTTCAAGTGTCGATGTTATAAATATAATATTGTGTTCCCAAGTCTCATTTAAGGAGAGAAAGGGAGAGAAGTTGATAGAATTGAGAGGAAAAAGAAAATTTTTGATGTTCTTGAGTTTTTTTATGGAAGGAAGTTGAAAGAAGAGAAGTGGAGTGGAGGGATAATCGTCCCTCCTAACTTTCTTTCCGATTTGGAGGATTTGGAAAGAAAGGATTTGACTAGTAAAAATAACACTTAAATATAAATTTCTTTTCTATTCCTTTCCACTCGGGAACACATAAAATATTCATCTTCTTTTTATTTTCTTCCAACTCGGGAACACGAAAATATAAATTTCTTTTTTCTTTTCTCTTCCCTTCTTTTCTCTTCTTATTTTCTTTTTTATCCTTGCTAAAACTCGTGAACTAAGCGTAGTCAAACCATATCTTGAACATAAACATTGCAATGATTAACATATGCAAATAGTGATGATTCTCAATTGCAAACGTGAACAATGCAAAAAGGAACAAATGTAAATCAACAACAAATAATCAAACCAGATTGCTTCAAGCTTAAGAATGAAGAAGATAAACCTATGCAAATCAGCGATGAAAATCGATTTTGTTTAACTTAAAACGATTCTCTTGAAGAAGATTAAGAATAACTAACTCATGATTAAACAAAAAAAGTTTCAACTTCGAAACTTGAAGGAGGTGCAAAAAAAGTTTCAACTTCAAAACCTGAAGGAGGTGGGGCTAGAGCTGTCGGTGATGAGTTCGAAGTAGGCGATGAAAAGTGATGACAGCGTCGAAGCTAAAATAAAGAGAGGGCAATTTCTAAGGTAGGTGTTGTAAGTGAAGGGAAGAGGAATCGACACTGGAAGTGAAGGGCGGACTAGGCAGCATTTGGGTAGAGAGTGAAGGGTTTTAGCAACATGGTGAAGATATGTGTATTATGTATTATGGGAATCATAATTCATTTTGAACAATTATAGGTTATTTTGGTCCCTTAAGTTGATAGGCTTTATTATTTTTGGTACAAGGGTAATTTCGTCATTTTACACCCATCTAACGGAGCATCATAGACGGTACCAGCCTCAAAGACTACCCGTGCAACTTTTGAAAACCATAGAGACCGTTCACATCAATTTTTCAATACTTGGACTAAAACTGTGATTTTAGGAAAACCACATACCAAAAATGTAATTTACTCTAATACTATATTAAATTACATAACTTCTTATTTTGGTAAGACCTATAAATAAGTCATATGAAAAACTTCATTATAATGAATATACTTTGATGTTTTTGGTTTGTTGAGTTTGTGCTTATTCCCCAACATAAAACTTAGTGAAAAATTTTCTTATTGTGAGTGCTCTTGTAACATGCATTTCATATGAATCATGTCATTCTACAAGTATTCACGAAAATACTTCAACCACATTCATTTGAAACTCCAATGACTTTTCAAATGCATTTTAATAATGATATTGTCATACTATTTATGGTAATTTATTCTACATATTAATCATTACAAGTGAACAGTTTTTAACTTATAGGTATTAAGTAATAATTATTGTATCTAATTGGTTAGTTGGTTTATATAGAGATATAAATAGTGAGAAAATAATGATTTCGAAACACATAAAACTCTACATTGGAGTTCATGTAAAATTTTGGATGATGAAAAACAAGATAAAATTTTGGAATATGGAATTTTATACAAGTAAGATCAACTCGACGTCTACTATATTCGTTTCCTTGAAAGTTACATCCGAGAGAGATTTCATGTATTTATATTGAATGAGGAAGAGGAAGATAAAAATTTGGAAGATGTAATTCTATACAAGCAAGATCAATTTGACGTTTACCATATTCGTTTCCTTGAAAGTTACACCCGAGAGACTAATAAGCCAAACAATATCATATTTATTTTCATTTCATACCAAAAGTTGATGTTTTTTATAATATATGTTGATTTTTAATTTTTATTCTTTTACAAAAAATTTGATATGTTGTAGCATGTAACTAAATAAACTAAAAAAGATGATGCACCTTTTAGAATAGATGTTATGATTACGTCATTAGATAAATCGATATCATATGTGTATTACGAACGAGATAAACATATCTCAAATATTATGTAAAGTATTTTGATTCTCAATATTCTCTATATTGTTTTAGTTTCTTAAATTTTATATTATTTAAAATAAACATGTTGTCCTAAAGTTAGCTATTAAGTAAAAACGTTTGTTGCAAAAAATAAAGTAATGATCACATGTATAAGAAAGTCGTGTATTAAAACTTACTAACAATTAAAATAGTTATTTTATAATAATTATAATTTGAAATGAAGAATAAATAAAATAGTTGTAGTTATTAAATCTCATCACATAGAATATCATTTATCTCATGAAATTTAATAATGAACGCGAGTTTTAGTATCATATTGTTCAAAATAATAACAGTATTTTATTATCTAATAATTATTTTTTCATACTCAAGTACAAATACTGTATTTATAACAATATATAGTTTTATTACAGTTTTCAACTTGCTTATAACTAATTTACCAAAATCATATTTTAATTTCTGTAAAATCGTATAACGGCCTATAAAAAAAACGGTTATTTGTTACTTTGAATAATATATAATCTTTTAATGTTTTAATTATGTAATTATATTCGTACGCACCGTAGTTTCATATAAATCATGTCATTCTGTAAGTATTAGACACGATACAAAATGATAGGTTAAAATATGTCATAATTTAGCTTCACCGAACTAAACGCATTTCACTAATCACAAACTCTTAACAAGATAATTTTTGTCGGAAAAAGTTGCATCGAGGATCACAATATCCTTTTTTGCACATGTAGTGGTCAATTATATGGTAGTTATTAAAGACATTGTCAATTCCTTATATGTCTTAATATATGGACAATTTACTGAATGGCTCTAAAATGAAACTAATTTAAGTTTTGAAGTAATAAATAGTATTACCCAAAATATGATTTCATTTGACTATAATATCCGACCAAAAGTTAAAAACCATTTAGTAGTTTGGTCGAAAATATTAGAAGATATGAGGAGTCGGTTTTTTCGTTGTGTGGATGGTAAGGAGAAAAAAATGGTGTGGAATGGGGGGGGGGACAAGGTGTGTGCAGATAGGGATAAGGGTGGTATTGGAGTTGGAAGTTATTTTGCTTTGAATAGGACTTTACTTTTTAAATGGATTTGGAGATTATGAATAATCCTAAGGTGATGTGGGTGAAGGTTGTTAAAGCGATTCATGGAGAAGATGGTCTTTTAGGATATAGCAATGTTCCTAAAAGAGCTTCAGTATGGCGTGATGTCGTTACCTCGACTAGAGATTTGATAAAGAAGGGAATTGATCTGATGAGCTTCTGTAAAAGACGGATTGGGGATGGTATGTATACTCTATTTTGGAAAGATGTTTGGTTAGGAGATACTTGCTTCATGCGTAGGTTTCACAGATTATACAACTTGGAGGAGGATAAAAGTGTTACTGTGGCTTCTAAATGCACAGGTTGGTAGGGTGATTCTTTTAGACGAGTGCCGATGGGGGGTGTGGAGGAAGTGCAGAAAGGGGAGTTGGAGAGAATTATGTGAGGCGTATATATGTCTAATAATCGAGACATTTGGCTTTGAGATTTAGTGCCGGATGGTTCTTTTTCGGTTAGCTCCACTAGGCGGTGTATTGATGATGTGGTCAATGGCGGTACGGGAGTGCCTACAAGGTGGGTCAAGATGATTCCTATAAAAATCAATGTTTTTGCTTGGAAGATGATTGAATGGTTTACCTACGAGATGGAATATGTCTAAAAGAGGCATATAGTTGGAATCTATCTTATGTCCGGTTTGTGGAGTTAAAGCTGAAGAGGTGGCTCATCTATTTTTCGAGTGTAGTCTTGCTCAAGAGGTGTTTACTCGAATTGGAAAATGGTGGGATGTGGCTTTAGCAACCGTTTGATCTTTAGCGAATTGGAGGTCTTGGCTTCAAGATTTGAGATTACAAAAGCTGGTTAAAGAAATTCTGGAAGAAGTCTTTTTTTGTGGCGTGGTGGTACATCTGGAGATTTCGGAACGATATTATTTTTGGAAAAACACTTCCTAAAAAAGTGTTATATTTGATGATATTGTTGCTCAATCGTACATTTGGTGTGATAGTCGGTCTAAGAAGAAGATAGATTGAAATTTGTGGCATTTAAACCCTTCTTTAATTGTGATGTAATAGTTTTTTTCCTATGCTAGCTTCTTGCTAGTTGCTTTTAATAAAATTTCGCCGTTCAAAAAAAAAGGTTTGGTCGAAAAGGTTTCCACAAACCATAAAATTAAGTTTGGTCGAAAAGGTTTCCACAAACCATAAAATTAGACAAGCACAAAGCGACATACTGCGAGAGAATATTCCATAAAACAAGCTTTGTAATCGCATATTATTTTAGAATAAGACTCATAAGTCTTTATTTAAATTCTCAAAAACTACCAAAAACTAAAGTCGTTCTTTGATAAAAAAAAAAAAAGGGTAGAATTAGTTGTCCACCAATCCACATCCAGACAAATTTCTTTCTTTAACTTTTCATTACTACTTACCTAATTAAAAAGATTATTTTCTTTTTATAAAAGTATAACCCGAGTAAAGAACTCATTTGGAATCAACAAGTACAAAGGTTGTTCTTGTGCTCATGGGACATGCATGATTATGTCTAGAATGGTATATTTTCCAAGATTCATATTTGATTCAAATCTGATTTATTGAATGTGACTTAATCAACAACATGCATGTGATATCATTGAAATATTCCTCTTAGTCACAATGAAGGACAGAGAAATTTAAAGCTCGTTCATGTTCATTAACTCTTTTTCTAAGAACATATGATATAACTGATGTATCACCTATGGATTCTCTTTTTATAAATATTGTTGATTGTTTCATCATTAATTTATTTTTTCATTAATTTAATATATAAATTTTAAAAATCAAAAGTTATTATCTTATAATTGAAATAAAAACAGCATAACTATTAAAAAAAGGATATATCAGTATTTATTTTGGTATGGCAAGTAATAGATATGAATGTGTGAAGTATGACGTCTTAAAAAAAGATGCTTGGGATTATGAAAGCTAATTAATATTCATACAAATTGCAAACTATATATACGAAATGCCGATAGTTTATTTTCAAGTGTGAAAAGCATATTCTTTTAGTGCGTTGGTTTGATGAGATGATATATAAAAATCCAAATAAGGAGACAATTTAAGGGCCCATCAAAGATATTAGAGGGGGACCTACGAAAAAGTTTAAGTTGGGATAGTTTAAAATGATAAACATGTACTATTTTATTAATGTTTTATTAATATATAAATTAAATATAACAAATGAAATATTAATGTTTTGAAAACCGGACCGGACATCGAACCGGCCGCTTAACTGGTTCGATGGTTCAACTGGTCCAACCGGTTAGACCGGTCGTAAAAACCGGGTTTATATATATATATATATATATATATATATATATATATATATATATATATATATATATATATATATATATATATATATATATATATATATATATATATATATATATATATATGCTTTTATGTCAGTTGTATTTATCTAACCATCTTAAATTTTTTTTATGTCAAACACAATAAAATGGCTTTTGAGAAATATTGTTTATTACTTTTGCTTTACTGTAATTTACACTTTGGAAATACGAGGGATTGCTGATAAAAATTAAAATTCACTCTTTGGAATTACAATGAGTATTTCGTTTGGTTTGTATAAACATCTTATCCCACATCGATGCCGAACAAGAAATGGGAGAGATAGGAGTCCCTATAAAAAGCAAGGTGGAACCCTACTTAAAAGCATCTACCCTTGAGCCGTGTTACTGTAAAGTATGTGGGCTTGAAAGGGCCTTCTATAAAGTTTAAAATATTAAAATGTTTTGGCAAAACCGGTTTTTGGCGGTTTAACCGGACCGGTTTTGACCAAACCGTCCGGTTTTGACCGGTTTGAATTACAACTGGTTTTTTTAGGTTAAAAAACCGGCCTGGCAAACGGTTCCCGGTTAAACCGGTTCAACCGGCCGGTCCGGTCCGGTTTTCAAAACAATGTGAAATATTGATTGTCTTTTTTTTTCTCTCAATCTGTTATGATTCATAAAAATAAGTGGCGTTTTTATTTTCTGTATATTTATAATTATCATGGATGAGACACCCCATTTCTACTGTTTGCAAATACTATGATTTTTCGTATAAATACTTGAATACAAAAATACGGTTTAACAAAAACCGATTAGTTACATATTTAAAACTGTGGGTGTTACAAATCCATACCAAACTAACCATAGTAAGCAAGAAAAGGATTAAACCTTGCGTCCAAAATAGGAGCTATGTGGGCTCCACTCCAGCTAAACTTCATCCAATTATAGCTTAGCATTTAACCTGGAATACATGGCATAAAAATAGAATACGTAAGACAAAAATTGTCTCGTGAGTTACATGAGGTTTAGACTCAAACCTTTAACTTCTTTACCAACTTTTACAAAACTTATAACATAATCTTCTGTCAAATCTTTATATAAATATCATACTATGATTTTACTTCTCAAAATCGTTTCATAACATTCTTTATAAAATAACATCTTTCAAAGTTTCAAGATATTACCATACCACTATTTCTTAATTTCTTTCAAAGCCATTTTTTATCATCCTTTGCATAATTACATTCTTTCAAATTTTATAATAGAATCATAGTACAACTCTTAACTTTTCAAGAAAATCATTCTTTGACATACTTTATGAAAATAACATTGTTCTTACTTTCTTTGACTGGTTTTATAAGCTTGCTGGATTTTTATAATTAGGGCTTTAATCACTATAAGTGATACCCCAAGTCTCTATGGCTAGAAAGAACGGATCAATCCTTACCATAGAAGTGCTGAGGCGATCTACTTCGCGATGGGGATTTTCCCCAGTAGACCCCTTACCTAGCCCGGGAAGGTTGGAACATAGTTCCCTTACTAACGCTGCTTGCTACAATTACCAGCCGTACAAAACATTTTCTGCTTGCTTGAACATTACTTACATACATATAACTTGTGGCTAAAAGCCAAACTTTATTACTTTCTATCTTTATGGCTATATGCCAAATTTATAACTTTCATTTTACATAAACCATGTTTTTAAAACATGTCTATTTAACATTTTAGACTTAATGTCAAATCATACTTTCCAACATCTTGTGGCTATATGCCCTCTCATACTTGAAAACATATACAATTTGTATCCAAAACATACCACTTAAACATATTGTGGCTATATGCCTATCTATACTTTCAAACATGTACAACTTGTATTTCAAAATACACTTTCACATAATTGGTACATAGACCAACATACTTTCACTTATTATAATTTGTAGTTCAAAACTTAGCTTCAAATATAGCTTTATACTTTCACAACAATTTAGAAACAATACTCTTGCATATAATTTCACATATATAAATTTTATAGAAAAATCTTAAAAATACTTACTTGCCATGTACCCCAGAATGGGTAAAAATACTGCATGTACTCACCTCATAGATCTTGAAAAGTCGATTAGACGTTCCTTGGCTCTTTACCCTTTTGATGTCCAATCACTTGACTTACACCTAAATGTAGTATATGATACATTAATTTATATTCTAATGGACTCTATAACATATTAGAGTCCTTATTATACCATTAAAAGTCAAGACAAGTGTATAACTTTTAAATATTTAACTTTAGACGAGTCGTATCCAATACATACACTGTAATAGTACCCTCGAGGGGTCGTATTCCATATTAAAAATTTATTCCACCACTTTTAAACCATTTTGGACATGTACTTAAAGTTTGGGATCATTTGGGCATGTATAGCAAGTTTCGGAGTTCAAAACCCCCTGCTTGAGACACACGACCCGTGCACATTTAAGTCTAAAAGAGCACGACCCGTGCAACATCAAAAAAAACAACATTTTTGATGTCCAGGGGGAGCACGAGTCGTGCATAATGAGCACGACCCGTGCTCTTTCTGGGCAGCCTCCTCTTGCTTGTTCTTGCTTCGGTTTTGCACTGTAGCAGTCCGATTTTTACACTATAACTTCCTGTTTTGACTTATTCAGAACTTGATACTTGACTTAATACTTAGGGAATCATTTCATGACCAAAACCCATCTTTTAAACAAGTCTTTTAACCATGGAATCACCGATTCCATCCAAATTCCACAAAAACCCGTTTTTGACATTTTTGGTCCAAAAATCCAAATTTCTGAAATTAATCACTTAGGAGTGTCTTAATACATCCTAAGTGATCATTTAGACTTAGTAAAACCATAAAAACTAGCTTTGATCTTGCAAACCCGTGAATTAGGGTTCTTGAGCAAAATAGCCATTTCTTGATTTTTAACATGTTCAACTACTAGAACATGTGAAATTAATGATTTTGAGCAAGATGATGACATTAAACTCATGATTTCTGGAAATTCAGAAATCAAGTTCACCATTCCCGTTAAAGAATTTGGGTAGAACAAGTTTAAAAACATGGAATTTCTTACCTTTTGAGTCTTGGAATTACTAATTCTTCTTATGTTCCTTTGAATCCTTGACCTTCTTCTTCTCCCGTACTCTCTCTTGCTCTCTCTAATCTTTTCTCAAAGCATCTACTGATTTCTGGAAGAAGAGAGTAATATCTCTCTTATTTATATTTTAATTTTTATACAATACTTTCACTTTAGTCCCTAATCTTCCACTTTCTTCACAAAAATAGTCCTAGGCTCATAACTTTGCACTTTAAGTTCTATTTGACACCAACTTAACCTCTTAATGGAAATTTCTTAACAAAATGATCATTTTTATGTCAAATGACCAATTTGTCCTTGTTGGTCAAATTTCACTATTCACGCACTAAAACTTCCGAATTTCACATAAACTTTTATTTCTTGTATTATTGTTTCACTAATACGTATTATCTGTCATAATGGTCTTATTAACGGACCAATAGACCATTTTACCCTTCTTATGGTAAAATGACCAAATTACCCTTTTTCACCATTTTTCTCCAAACTCTTGAAAATTTTGCTACAATTCCCAATAAATTATTTTAAAACTTTCAATATATTTTAACCTTTCTCTTATTTATTTTCTTGAATATAATTTCAAGATTTTTTGGGTCGTTACAATGGAGCCATAAAATTCCAACGGGGCAAGTGTTGATTCTAATTACTAAGGGGCTGTTTGTTTTTTATAAAAAGTGTTTCTAAACTCTTTTGTCTTCAGCCTCGCAGACGCGCACAGACGTTTTTAATCCGCAGACTGTTTGTTTTTTCACAGCCTGCAGACCTTAAAAGATCTGTGCATCCTCTTTTGCTAAAGTGACAAAATAGCCTCTTTTGATCTCTTCTAAAAAATACGGTTCTTTTGTGCCCTAAAAAAACACAACTGCTTCTTATTCCTCCCGTTCCCGATCAAGCGACTGGTCCGCCATCGTCCCTCCTCCTTCCGGCACGCCACCGCTGCATCATTCTTCCGGCGTCGCAGCTTCCGCCGGTCGTTGCTTCTCCAATAGCAGGTATCTCTGACGGCTGCTGCTTCTCCAATCGCAGCTATCTCCGATTGGTTTTTTCCGATTGTTTCCATCCCCGTCGCTGCTGTCTCCCGTTGCTGCTATCCCCGCCTGACCGGTCACCACCACTGTTGCAGGTATGCTTCTAGTACGATTTATTGTTGCTTATTCCCATGACAGAGAACAAAAGCGGCGACGTGGTGGTAACAATCTCCGGCGAAGAGAAAATATTGAAAAATGCTACTCCTGGAACACCGAGAGATGCAAAACCAAGAGGTGTTCAGTCACCTCATAGAAAATCCATTGATTCATATCCCGAAAATGCATTTTTATGCCAAGTCCTAACAGGCCTCCTAAAATTCCTAATCCTGAAAATCTAACCGGCAAAAAACCTTAGCAAAATCTATTTACTCCAAGCCCAAATCATGGTTTGGTGAGCAACCTCTAATTGATCACGACATGTTCGATGATATGCCTAAACCAGTTGGCCAGACCTCAAACTCACCCATGAGGATATCAACTCGAGCCTCTCCTAAAATGGCAGGCAATAATACTGCTTCTCCAACTGGTACACCACAAATCGGACACCAAGAGCTTTGTCCATAAATACAAAAACTCCATTAATGGCATCACCTGGAGGTAATGATGATGATGATAACGATGAAGAAGAGATTTACAGGAAGGTTAACATACGAAAGCAACTAAAGCTTAAAAGGGTGAAGATGAAAGTACTATTTCAATGGGCACTCTTGTTATTGCTTGTGGGTTGTATAGTTGCTAGCTTAACGATTCACAAGTTGGAAAGTTTCATGATCTGGAGTTTGGAGTTATGGAAATGGTGTGTGCTTGTAACAGTGGTGATTAGTGGTTTGTTAGTCACCAATTGGCTTATGCATTTTATTGTGTTGCTGATAGAAGAGTGTTCAAGTATGCATATGGTTGATTCTAGTTCTTGTTTTAGTACCTAGGAAATAAAATTAGTATGTTAACCGTATTCAAAGAAAGCCAATGTCTATCTCTAATTTAAAACTATCAACATTCAACACTTGGTTAAGTTTTTTTTATAGATTTTAGTTCATTGAATATATCTAGTTATGTGCATATTAGTCTCGATTTTAAGATTTGCTGGTTAAATATTGTTGAAAAGCTTATTTGTGTTTATGGTTGAAATGTTAATTTGTGCTTCTGGTCCCGGTTTTATTGCTGCTTCTTCCCATCATGCTAATTTTTGTTTATGTTTAATATTGTGGCTGATCATGTTGGTGTTTATTGTTGAAATTGCTGTGTTTATTGTTGAAATTGTTGTGTTTATTGGTGAAATTGCTGAGGTTTTTCTTGGTGTTAATGGATGTTGAAATTGTTGTTGTTTTTCATGTTGGTGTTTATTGTTGAAATTGCTGTGTTTATTTTACAGTTTTGCAGATTTTTAAAAAACAATCAGTCTTCTTTTTGCAGACTGCAGACATTTGGTGATAATTAATTTTTATAGGGCAAAATTATTAAAAATTATTGTTTCTATAGTTCTGAAAATAGAAAATCTTTGATGATAATTAATTTTTATAGGGCAAAATTATTAAAAATTATTGTATGTTTATCGGTTTAATTACCTAAAGGATATTATTCTGAATTATTCAACTATTGACACTCTGATTATTTTAAAGCAATTATCTTAATTGGGTATAAGTGTTTTTCTAGTAATTTTGTTTAATCAACAAATTTTAAATTGTATAAAAATCATTATAACTTTTTTCCAGTTTAACCATATGTAACAAAAAGATTATAATTTAAACATAAGAATTTTGAAATAAAAAAAATAAATTTATCTAGAGATAAGAAAATTTCCTTATTATATTGATGCTTTTTAAAATCTTAGAAAATATATAACTATTAATGAAACTTTAAATTGTTTTTAGAAATATATGAAACATAATTATATGAAAAAACATTTGGAACGGAAACTTATTAGACAATAACTAAGCAAACTTTTCAAAACATCTTAAATATAAAGACCAAATGATAATTTAGATATTTTAAGATATTTATTATCAAATTTTGAAAATTTTATCATACTTAACAAATAATTTGCCATATTATCAATATAATTAGAAAAAACTCTTACACCTAGTAAATGCAGTTTTTAATAATAAAAGGTAAAGTACTTGTGTTTAATTCATAAACACATTCCATCAATTTTTTTTAAAATAAAAAAAAACATATTTTTATTTAACCAATTTTGTTAAAAACCAAATCGGGCTTATTTAATCCGACAGTTTGTAACGGGATTTTAAAAAAAATTATGTTTCTAGATTTTTCTCATGAGATTTTTAATCGATTCAGAAAAAAGCCGGATTTGTCCAAAAAACTGGTTTTGTTTTTTTTTTTTTTGTTTTTTTTTTTTTTGTTATCGTGGGAATAGAAATAATCATAATATCAATAAGTAGATGTTAGGAATAAAGTAAAGTATTTTAGCCATTAGAATATAACTCTTTAAATCAGTATTTAATGAGCTATAATCAAAAGAAAACAGCTTTCTAAAATTTTCAAATTAGAAACAATATATCATCTAAATAAGAAATATATAAAGGCTAAATGTTTAATATGTAATTCCATAATATAGGAAGCAAGTTTATCAGAGTTAAATTCAAATTAAAAAAAAAATCAAATCTGATAGGATAATGCAAAAACCAGAATTTTTGAAAACCAGTTTTGTGCCGTTTTCACCAAAATGTAGTATCTAAAAGCTGATCCGGTGCAAATCAGATTTAAAAAAAAATACGATTTTAGTTTTAACCAGGATCGTACACTTGCACCTGGATGGTTAAACCAAAAAATGGAAGACTATGATTTTTTTTTCTCTATAATTTAAAGTTTTTATGGTTAAACAAAGTTATCTGAAAACACCCCTTTTACTCCAATTCTAGCAGTCGTTTGAAAAAACCAAATGCTTAACCCATGAAAACATTACTTAGTTAAACCAAAAAGTTCTAAACATGAATGATCTTTTTGTATAGGAAAAATAACTTATAAGTGTAACGAAGTATCAGAATTGTTCAAAAAGTACCATTGAACTTTTTTTGTTCACGTATTACCAACAAACTATAGTCGTTGTACACGTAAAATTATTAAAGTTTATCATTTGTTCAAAAACTACCATTGATGTTACCAAAACTATACATTACCGGCCAATGATATTTTTTGAACAAATGATAACTTTAATGGTCATATGTGTACAACGACTATAGTTTGTTGGTAATATATGTACACAAAAAACTTCAATGATATTTTTTGAACAATTATGATATTTGGTTATCCTTATAGGTTATTTTCCCTTTTCTATACAAGCATAGTTTTGTGGACCGAACTATCAAATGTGGATATTATGAGTTGAAATTTTAAGATGACGTCTAAATATGACATTCAAAACATAATTTTAAAATAATTATTGTGTAAGAAAAATATAATGCTAAACGAAGAGTTGTACCACATGCGATGTACGTAGTGGCAACTTTGTACAAAAATATGTAATTATTTGCATTAGTGTTAAGTTTAAATAACTAAAAGGGTGTGTTGAATCCAATAACGAGATTTAGCAAGCACTTGCCTAGCACATAATTTGTATTTTCTTGGCTTGCAATCATGCGAACGTTTTGCCGTAGAGTTTGTTTGATTATATTTGTTAGAACGTTTGCCATAGAGTTTGTTTGATTATATTTGTTAGGATGATAATAAAAAATGATTTTTTAAATATATGGGAATAATCCAAACCCAATAAATGCTGATGCCAATTTTATTCCCTCTTTTCATCCTCATGTCCATGATGCTTCAAATCATTCTTGACAATTGGTCTTCTCTTTTGTCGACATTGTTTTTTATACCGATTAATTCGATTTCGGTTCGATTTTTTGGTTAATATGCTCACTCCTATTAAATAGTCTAACAAAGATAATATGTTATATAATGATAGGCCTAGTTAAAATGCACTGTCTCATGCAATATTTTCCTTATTTCATTACGCTTTCTTAATGTTTTCATCCTTAGATTATTTGTACTTATCCGAGAATCATTTAAATGGAACTATAAGTGAAAAACTGTGGGAATAGTTCAAATTGAAATATATAGAAGCAAACCGATGTCTGATTTCATACACAGCTCAAAGAAACCCATGATTAGAATATCATAAAGTACCAGTTTGATCCTTAGACTAATTAAAACTATGCAACCAGATGTCTGATTTCGTACACAACTCAAAGCAAATTTCAAGAAATAGCATCCTTTGATTTCATCAACTTTCATTAGTAAATTTCAGGAAATAGCATCCTACTTTTACTTCTTTCTATTACAACATTGTACTTTAAAATTTTAAAAAATCGGAAAATCTACTCTATAATAGCCATGTCAATTTCCATTCCTATGATTGGGTAGATTTTTCAATATATAATGTATTGATGTCATGATAAAAGATGAATGAAAGTACGTTGCTATTTCTTACAAATAAAATAAAATTTCGTGTCTAATTTACCTTGTAAGAGGTTGTATATACAATTGTGGGTTTAAGTTTCCTGAATAGTCTGGTTTATCACTTGAAGAAATGTCAAATAAAACGGCCAAACAAGTGTCATTGTCAAGTCTACATAACTTCCATGCATTAGTATTCCTCTATCCAATTGTTGTACTTGCAACTGTGGGTCCCTTCTGTAAGGCCATATTTTTTTAAAATATATTACTACCCAAAAACAGACATTTTTTAAGATATTAAACGGATATTTAATGGGTAATTAGAAGTAAGATTTAGTAAATTACTTGAAAAAACAAGAGAAGTATTAGAAGAGATAGTTATTTCATCTCATCATTGTCAGATTTTTAATTTTTGATTAGGAACATAATGGTTATTTGTCAAATTTCAATGTTAAATCCACTAGAGTTGTTTAGTGTTCAAGATTTTTCAGAATGGTAAAACCCACCAATAAAAAGGAAGAGACGAGCCACCTTAGGGTTACTACTTCATTTTTTCTTTGGTAAAATACATCCACTATTACCATAAGCAATTTACGTATTTTGTACAGATGAGAAATTGATACTAAACATCTATCTTTCTGAATATCAACAAAAGTTAGTTATCTTTTATGTGATTAAAGAAATATTTTTGGATTAACTGTCTTTCTAGGTTTATATTAAGCAACCTGTAATATTGAGTTAAAATGTTTATAAGCAACCTGTATTCATTCGTAGGTTTTAGAAGAAATATGGCTCCTAAGAAAGATTTTGAAGATGGGGTAACCTGGAGCAACGAGAATATTATAAGCTTGTGTGATGTTTGTATAAACTATATAACGAAGGATGGACGTGGTCAACTCATTAGATGGCGAGACATAGAAGAAATGTTTGCGGAAAATGTTGGTAAACGACGTCCCTTTAAAATCTAAAAGAACAAGTATAATAGCATGAAGAAAGATTGGCGCTTTGGAAAAATGGGAGAAACCGGATTAGGTTGGAACCCAACAACCGGAAAGCTAGATTGTTCATATGAATGGTAGGAAAGAAAGCTAAATGTATTAATTACTATTTGCTAGTTGTCATTATTGAGAAATATATTATTATAGAGCCTTAAATATCCATTTTAGGAGAAACCCGACGTGAAAAAGTACCGATATAAGGGAGTTTGTCCTCAAGTTGAAGAAAAATGGGATTAACTGTTTGGTAATGTTGTGGCAACAGGAGTAGGTTGTGTGGCTCTCAGCAAATCCATAATTGGTTGATAAACTAATTAATGGCATGGAGGAGAATGAAAAGATGGTTTAGCTTAAGAGGCTTTTCGTGAATACTCACAATATTCTGGAGCATGCAACCGGATGATCAAGAAGGTTTTTTTTGGCATAATTTTGCTAAAGAGGTTATTGGTAAACCTACAAACTCTGATGTTCCTAAAAATAATAATAAAAGTGTGAAGCGTAGAAAAGGGAGTTTGGTGGTACTTTTTTAATGAGGGAGCATATAGAAAAGGTTCTGACATCCATCATGAAATTGTATATTTGATCAAGCAAGGTACCAACAATAAAAAAGGACGACATAGGAACTACTATTCCTATGGTCATGGATATTATGAATCGAATAGCTACAAATGATGATCTTGAGGTTGGTGGGGAAATTTGGTGCCCATGCGATGCTTATGTTTCAGACTCCAGCTAATAGAGATATTCTTCGAGCAACCAAGTGATGATGCTAGATTGGCCTGGTTGAAGTTTGCTCAAGCAAGAAACATAATTTGAAGAATTTATTTTGATTGAAGGATTTTATTAGTACATATATTTTTATTCAAAGTTATTGATGTTGGCACTTAGTAGGATATTTGTCTTTTAATTGGATGATAATATATTTTATTTGCTAGACCTTATGTTTTACTTGAGTGTAATATTTGCTGTTGGAATTTATTTACTTATTTGATTTGTAATGTTTCTAATAAATGAAGCATGAAATTGATGACACTCAAAGGAATCAACTTATTTTACTTTTAACATTGAGTAGTATGGATTAACATGTAGCCGTAATTAATTATTACTACACTCATATTTACAAGGAGTTGTGTATGACGTCAAAGCAAATAGGAGAAGCATGGATGAAGGAGGTGTTGAATGGTCATCCAATACAATGTGTTAATGCTTTTCGAATGAGCGCAAATTGCTTTACAAAACTTTGTGAAGACTTAGAAAAAATATTATGGTTTAAAGTCAAGTGATAGAATATCCGTAGAAGAAAAGGTTGGGATATTCTTGTATACATTTGCACTAGGTCTTTCAAAGAGAGATGCTGCTGAGAGATTTCAACATTCTGGAGAAACATTTAGCCGAGCTTTTCATGATGTGTTGGAATCCATATGTGGATGGAGTAAAGGGTTATGGGTCTTGCACGTGAGTATATTAGACCTATATATGCAACATTTAAATGTATACCACCTCATATTGAAAATGACAGTCGATATATGCCTTATTTTAAGGTAAATGACTGTGATATTTTATTTCCATACATTTTATATTTTAATCAAAACATTTAATTAACAGGATTGCATTGGGTGCATAGATGGTATGCATATAGATGCTTGTAGCCCAGCTGCCCAACAACTAAGATATAGGGGAAGAAAAGGAGTCCCTACTTTCAATGTAATGGCCGTATGAGACTTTGACATGTGTTTTACGTTCATATCCATTGGGTGGGAAGGATTGGCGCATGATACCCGGGTGTTCCTTCATGCAATTGGGACACCTTCTATGAATTTTCCTGTGCCTCCAGAAGGTAAACTAGTTTCATATTTGTTTATAATTTCTGCACTAACAATCATTTAAATATACCTTTCACTTATCTTTTTTCATATAGGAAAGTATTATGTAGTAGACAAAGAATACCCTGATCGAAAAGCATATATGACATCATATCCGCGTCTTAGATATCATGAATCACAATTTAAACATGTGCTTCCAACCAATGCTCACGAGGCCTTTAATCATGTGCATTTATCTCTTCAAAGTTGCATAGAACGTTCATTTGGAGTGTCGAAAAAGAGGTGGAAAATAGTGAACAAAATGCCAAATGTTAGTGAGAAAACGCAAATAGATGTGATAATGGCAAGTTGGCAACAATTACCATTCATAACTATATTCGAAGGAATGACTCGACATATATGATTTTCAACATTGTTGAACAACATTCTGATTACATAACTTCAGAAGAACAAAACAACCATTCAATATCTAATCATACGAACAATTGAGAGTCACGTCACGAGATGCGATAACGTCGTGATAATATTACGAATATGATATGGGATGCAATAAATTTATTTTAAAATCTGAAATCTTTAATTTAGTATTTACTTTAATTTAATTTAATGTATTATATTTTTTCTTATAATATTAGTTTAATTTTGTGCATGTCATTTTACGATTTCCAGCTAGTTCTATCAGTTAGTTTTTACCAAACGTCATTTATTATCATCTAGTTTTCCAGGTCAGCTAGTTTTTCAATTAGTCGTTAGTTTACTAGCTACCCGCTAGTTTTTCAGCTAACAGCTAGTTTTTCAGTTAGTCTGCCAAACATAACCTAAGTCAAACCTTCCTTATTTCGAAAAAAGTATAGCAAGAACTTGCCTAGCACACAATTCCTATTTTCTTGGCTTGTAATCATGCGAACGTTTGCAATGGAGTTTGTTTAATTGTATTTGTTAGGATTACATAAAAAATGACTAACTTTTTTTTTTTTTAAATATATGGGAATAATCCAAACCCAATAAGTGTTGATGTCAATTTTATTCCTTCTTTTCACCCTCATGTCCATTGATGCTTCAAATCTTTCTTGACAAGTGGTCTTCTCTTTTGTCGACATTGTTTTCTTATATCGATTAATTCGATTTCGGTTCGAATTTTTTGTTAATATGCTCACTCTTATTAAACAATCTATCAAATATAATATGTTATATAATGATGGGCCTAGTTAAAATGCACTATCTCATGCAATATTATACATTCCTTATTTCATTACGCTTTCTTATTTGATTGTTTCCTAACTTAAGCCTTCCTTATTTCGAGAAAAGTATAGTAAGAACTTGCCTAGCACGCAATTCCTATTTTCTTGGCTTGCAATCATGCGAACGTTTGCCATAGTTTGTTTTGATTATATTTCTTAGGATGACAATAAAAAATGACCATTTTTTAAAATATATGGGAATAATCTAAACCCAATAAGTGTTGATGTCAATTTTATTCTCTTTTTTTTCATCATGATGTCCATTGATTCTTCAATTCATTCTTGACAAGTGGTCTTCTCTTTTGTCGACATTGTTTTCTTATTACCTAAGCTAGTAGCTAATGTCATCATGGTCGTTAAACTCTAGCATCGAGCCATCAACTCGGACACTCGGTCCCTAAACGATTCAAGTGTAGATCGGTTTTTCGCGATCCAATAAAATGGGTATCACTTAAGCCCACCGAGCCCAATCCAAGCTCCGTCAAAGTAATGTTTACATTTTTATTGCTCGAATTATAATAGATTTCAATTTTAAACTTTAAGCAGAGAAGTGATTGAATTAAAAGATAAAAGCAACTTTTTAATAATCTAATAACCTACTATAACACCAACATTGTTTAAATATCTTAAATAAAATTTATAAAAAGTAAATATATAAGCGTGTTTGGGATTGTTTATTTGAAATTCTTATTACTTATTGTGGGAAATTTAAATGTTTGGATATGAAATTATTATTATTTATTAATTTAAATAATAAGTTTTAAGAAGTTACTTTCTACTAACTTATTGACTTATTTAACGCGTTTTTTATAAGTTGTTTCCTAATTACATATATAAGCATTGTTTGCCAAACATTAAAAAATAAATTATCAGCTTATTATATTTTAGTACCAGATAGTAGAGGTCCACATGTGAACCGGTTTTTCTAAAAACAGAAAAAAAAACCAGAACCGGTTTTTTGCATTTGCCAAGTTTGTCATCCAAGAAGCACTTCCATTCGACCACTTCGACAACCCTTGGCTTACGGAAATCATCAAAATGAAACTTCAATTACGATATAGCGTTATAAGTCATACTACTCTTAGACGTGATGCAATTAAACTTTGGGAAAAAGCGAAATCTGAAATAATTTTAGGATTTGCAAACTACAATGTTTGGTGTCGCTTACTTATGACGTTTGGACCGCCCACCACGGAAATGTCAATTCCTACTTAGCCGTTACCGCACATTGGTTCCATCCCGAAAGTTGGTTAATGATGAAATGGACCATTTGTTTTAAATTATTTGGTTATCCTTATATCGGTGCAAATTTAAGAAAAAATTTACAAGACATTGTGATGGAATATAATTTAGAAGATAAAGTTTTTTCAATTTCACTCGATAATGCTTCAAACAACATCAACGCCATCAATAGGCTAAAATTAAAACTAAAACCACTTTTAAATGGTGAGTTTTTTCATACCCGATGTGTTGCACATATTATCAATATAAGTGTGCAAGTTGGACTTCTTGTTTGTGATGAGTTACGTATGAAATTTAAAAACCTATTATCAACAATTTATAGATCCAGTAACGAACGACAAACAAATTACCGATATTTTTGTTATCAATGTAACGAACCTTGTTTAGGCCCTAACTATGACAATCGTACAATATGGAACTCTACTTGTATTATTTTTGAAAGTATTTTACGACAAAAACTCACACTTCACGCTTTTAATGAAATACTTGTCAAAAAACGCCGACCAATTTCAATCCCTGAATCGGATTGAGTACTACTTCAAGAATTAAACAATTTTCTACAAGTCTTTAAAGAGGCAACAACCTTATTGTCGGACGTTTATTATCCTACAAGTCCTTTAGTTCAGAATTAGAATTTTGTAATGACGGAAAAATTGGCAAATTACAAGATGTTACTAAATGTAATGTTTTCTAACATGGTTCTTAGTTATTTACTATGAAAATTAAGTTTTTAAAATATTTTCAGGAATTGCCTTTAGTTTTTACATGTGTCGTGGCCCTAATCCTACTATAAATGTAGGTGGTGTAATAGTTTTAATGAGCCAAATTGTCGCAAACTTAGATTAAATGAACTCGAACCACATTTCATTGAAACTCAAGTTTTTGAATTCAGTGAGCATTTTAAACAATTATTTCACCATTATGCTACCAAGTAATCCAATAGTTGATCATATCCGAAGGGGGGTGGCGGGATCATCTTCAAGTGATAGAAACGTCAATATCCAGCTATAGAACACTTTGATGGGGAGCGCGACTAAACGCCAACGAACTTCGGGCCCGAGTAGCGAAGTGGACTTTTATATGGCATCGCACTTTTTAGCCCACTTTACCATCAAGGAATTTCATAACCTTGACATTTTGGCTTGGTAGAAAGAAACGAAACCGCAATTCCCGATTCTAGCCGCCATGGCCCGCGATTTACTAACCGACCAAGCTTCCACTGTAACTTTAGAATCTGTTTTTTCTTTTAGTGGCAGGATCATAACGGAACGAATGTCCAAACTTACCGCTCAATCGATGGAAGTATGCGTGCACTTGAAGGATTATTTGGATGGGGTCGAAATGATACAACATTGTATTTCGCTTGAAGGACCATTTTTACCACCAGTCGAAGAGTATATCCACGAAGAAGATGTCGCATTAGAAATATCACCTCCAATGACCGAAGTAGATGAGGGTGAAGTTGAAGAGTTATCATATTAAAAATGTTCGCTTTCATGAAGACGACCAACTTAAAGACTATAATTCCTACTATTATATGTATCCACGTTTATGTAATTTGAAGTTTAAACTATGTTATCCGAAGTTGAAGATTATAATTCCTAGAACTTTTAGTATCGATGTTTACGTTTATGTAATTCAAAGTTCAACCTAGGTTATTTAAAGTTGAATACTATAATTGCTGCTATTTTTCATATTGACGTTTATGTTTATGTAATTTGAAGCTCAATCTATGTATGCAAAGTTCACACAATTGTGTTTCTTATTTTATATCCTAAACCAAATAAAATAGAAGTTATTATATATTTTTCGAGTAATATTTGAAAAAAATTTATATATAGGTTTTTTTTCCCGGTTTAACCGAAACCGACTTTTATAATAACCAGTTTGACCGATTATACATTTCATTGAGAAAAAACCGGCTAAAACTGGTCCAGTTAAAACCGAAACTGGTTGAACCATAACCGATTATTTGGGAAACCGGTTCTTAAAATAACCGAAACCGGTTAAAACCGGTCAATGTGCACCTCTACTTGTATGGGAGCCAAATATGGAAAACATGGAAAGAAAGAATCAAGGATAGAAAGCAGCGTTACGCTTTCTTATTATATTTTCCCTAAGTTTAAGCCTTCCTTATTTCCAGAAAAGTATAGCAAGAACTTGTCGTAACACACAATTCCTATTTTCTTGGCTTGCAATCATGCAAACAATAGCCATAGAGTTTGTTTGATTTGATTTGGTAGGATGACAATAGAAAGAATGGCAATTTTTTTTTAGGAATATATAGGAATAATCCAAACCCAATAAGTACTCGCGTCAATTTTATTCTCTTTTTTCATCCTCATGTTTATTGATGCTTCAAATCATTCTTGACAAGTGGTTTTTTCTTTTTTCGTCGTTTTCTTATTACCCTAGCTAATGTAATCGTCGTCGTTAGATGTGAATAAACTCTAGCATCTACCCATCGACTCGGTTCAATAACAATTTAAGTGTAGATCGGATTTTCAAGCCTAGTGATCCTAAAAATGGGTATTAGTTAAGCCCAACAAGCCCAATCCAAGCTCCATCAAAATACACTTTATATTTTTATTGTTCAATGTTTAATTATGAACTAGTATTCGGACAGTCCGCGCAATGCTGCGGAAGCCCCGTATATTGAAAAAACACAGCTCGACAAAGACAATTTACGTAAAGGACGAAAAATGTAACTTTAAAATATAATAAGGGACTGGAATCGTAACTTACGAAATACCAATAATATAACTTTATAATAAATATGATGAAAACAATTAATTCAAAATTAGTTGAGGGAAAAAACGTAAATATAAAAGTTTGCTATAAGAAGAATCAAAATTGCTATTTCCAAATCAAAACTTATTTGTAATTTGTATCCTATATTTTACCAATAATACTATTATCTGAATTTAGTAATTATGGTCCTGAAAATAGCAGGTACCAAATGAATATTGAAAAGCTCTCACATGTTCATTTTGGTAATTTATATATATATATATATATATATATATATATATATATATATATATATATATATAATTATAGATTTTAATTTTAAATTTTAAGCAGAGAAGTGTTTGAATTAAAAGATAAAAGCAACTTTTTAATAATCTAATAACATACTATAACACAAATTTGGGATTGTATATTTGAAGTGTTTATTAATTTATTACAGTTTTCAGTAATAATAAGTTTTAAGTATTTGAATATGAAGATTTTATAATTATTTATTTACTTAAATAAGAAGTTACTTTCTACTAACTTATTGACTTATTAGAATAAATTTTTATAAGTTATTTCCTAATTAGTAATTACACATATAAACAATGTTTGTAAAATATTAATAAATAACTTATCAAATTATTATATTTTAGTACTGAATAAGTTAAATCAGACAATTTATCTAGAACTCTATTTTAATATCGGATAAATTAATAAAAACTTGATATAAAAAACACATAAGCTATTTTAGATAAACAATGCCAAACACCCCATAAATAAAATTACATTACATAGAATTAAAAAAGAAATTAATTAATATAAAAATGATTAAATAGTATCAAACACTACATCTTCTAGGACGTCGCATTCACGCCGTACTAAGCCTTGCCCCAAGCGTAGTTCAATAAAATATCAAGTTTGTGTACGATCGTTTTTTATTTTTTTGGCACGACATATGATCGATTGTGTATCTTTAGTTGTTATTTTGCCTCATTTATCATATATAACATTCCTTTTTTTAAATTTGTGTATACACACTACTGAATTCTCATATCGAGACACAAATAGATCGTCAACCCATTACATAAATAATAGTTTTTACGTAACCCTCCTTATTCACATTTTTGCCCATTTAAATAAACGTATTTTGCTCGTTTGAAGGGATGAATATTGGAGGAGTAAATTTAGTCAACCCACCTACATTTTTCTATTAATAATAATAATAAGTAGGAAATATGCAATGATATTTAATCTTCGACTCTACTTTATTTTTTACTCTAAAAAATATATTTTTTATAACTTATGCAAATTGTCTAAAACACATTTTATTGATTAGATTATAACTAATATGGATTATATCTTTTTCATTACAATAATTTTAAATTTATATCATCACAAACTAATAACAAAATAAATTATTTTATCTAATATGATTTTATTTAAGCAACATTTACTAAATACATGTATAACACGCTTTTGAATTAATATACTACGTATATGTTTAAAAATATTATATATTCACCGTTTGGACAACATCTTAGTAGCAATATGAGATATGGATCTAGTTTACCTTATTATTATACTAATAGTATTGTCAATTGTCGATTTTTATTCGATTAATGCTATAATATATAGGTTAACTGCATGTTTTATTAGAATATTTGCAAGATGCACGTTCTTGTCCCTGTGGTTTGAAAGATGCACGCCTGAGATCCGTGAGGCTAACACCTGGTTCTTTGCACCGTTAGTTCTTTATACGGGGTTAGATTGAAATGGGCATTTTCGTCATTGTAGTCCACTATCATGTCCTTGCAGCAAGAAGGTGATATGATACTTTGTAATCATATCACACCTACGCTTCGTCTTCCTCCTCCCGAAAAAACCCTCTGCAAGCTACCATCCGATCATCTGATCAGCTTCTACATTAACGAGATAGGATAATCGTCTGATTGAAGAACATAGCTTACTTCTCGTTGATGTCATAACGTTTGATGTGGAAACTCAGAGCGACTCATAGACCAGTTGATTTGGAGGCAGTTTACAGTAAGTTCGTTATTTACGATCGTTAACCTCAAATCGTAATGTTTTGTTTCCGTTAACTGAGAAATCATCTGTTGATCTACAGGGGATTTCGAGAATCTGTTTACGATATGCATCAACCATGATGAGTTTTTCAGTAAATCACTTGAAAGGAAGTATTTAGACGGTATGGTAAGTTATGTCGACAACGTCGACATTGATGAGTTTTACATACATTAACTCAACTTTATGATAAAAGAAATAGTTTATCTGAACTTGAACCCATGTATTATCATTTTTGCATGCCGAAGGTTCATTTGGATTTTGGGTTGTTGCCATTGGGTAACGATCAATATGTGATATTGTTATCCAAGTATGTAGCGAACTTTAAAGAGATAAACGTCTTCATTGAGCATGACACAACTAGGATAGGATCACATTTGAAATCTCCTTGTCAACTTCAAATAGAGGAAATAAAAGTAAATCCCTCTCCTGAATATAACACTAATATTTAACCAAGGAAAACTATTGTTGTTTGTAGTAGAAAACTCTCATTTGATTTGAACAACCCTGTAGGTTCTTCAAGTATAGCTGAAATCGATAACCCTCTTAACACTGCAATGACACTTATTCCATTATACAAAGGTGATACAGGAAAACAAATTCTTGAAGGTGATATGGACAGTGCAACCCAGATGGATGAACCGTTAGTTATGCCTGAACCTAGTATCCTTGTGGAAGAAGAAGTAGATTATTTGATGGATTACGAGGTTTTTGCATCGCAAGAAGACCAAATTCGTTTCACTAGGTTGGAATATGAACCTGAATCTAATGAGGAATGTTTGAAATCTTCCCTAGAGAATGAATTTGATGTTGATTAGACGAATGAGGTACAAGATGTGGACATTGAAATGAGAACCTTTCAGAGTGGTGTGGAGACTATTATTGAAGATGATGGTGGTGCATAGGTGAATAAGCAAGAGGATAAAGATGAAGCGGAAGGAGTGGAGGAAATAGACCCAGACTTGTTTGAAAGTGTTGGTGAAGAAGTGAGTTTGAGACAGACCTTGTTGCAGAACCTAAAAAATCACTTACTTGTAGTGAAGGGCTGACTCATGCACCAGATTTTGAACTTAGTGAAACTTTTTTGAGCAAGCAAAAAGTCATACAGTTACTGGAGAGCCTGGCCATAAACACCAGAAGAGATATTAGGCTTGTGAAAAATGACAGGTTAGAGTACGGGCCAGGTGTATGGGATATGTTCCAGTTGCTAGTAGTGAGGAGTGTGAGGCAAATGTTAAAGGAAAAGGCAAAGTTGATGAGGGAAATATTAAAGAAAAGGGCAAAGTTAACCTTTCAGTCACAACAACATGTCTGTGGGCCCTATACGTTTCAAGAACAAATATACAAGATAATTGGATGGCGAAGACGTTTAATAACAAACACACGTGCTTTCCCAACAGGATCATTTAAAGCTGCATCCAAGGCTTTCTTGCCAACCAAATTGTTCATCAATTGTCCTCTCATCCAACTGTTATTGTTGAAGCATTAAAAGATCAAATCCAAAAGAAATATTAGCTCTAGATATCCAGAATGAAAGTTTTTAGGGCAAGGGTGATTGTGATGAACAAAATCCATAAAGACTATGAAAAGCAGTTCCATATGAAAAGAGATTATGTCTTGGAGTTAAACAGGCACGACAGTGAAAATAGAGGTGGAGGAAGAACCAAACTTCTCTTTGACTACAAGTAAGTTCAAAAGAATATACGTTTGTATGGGTGCTTTGAAACTTGGTTTCATATCTAGTAGGAGAGAGTTGTTGAGGCTAGACGGAGATTTCTTGAAAGGCCCTTTTCCTGGCAAGATTTTAACAACTCTGGGCATAGATGCAAACAATGTTATATACCATGTAGCGTATACGGTTGTAGAAGCATATTACGAGCTCCAATGGGTCTAGGATCACTGATATCGATAAATACCCTTTAGAACTTGAAAGGATGAGGGAACTAATGCATGTCATAGTCACACTCATACATACATGATACTTATTTTTTTTCTTGTAAATTTGTTGGTGACATATAACTTATGTCCTACAAAGAACCACAGTAGAGTAAAACAAAAAGTTCAGTTCAGCTGCAAAGCATATGAGTATGTATGTATTTTACTAAAATAATAAGTAGATGAAAGATATCTGTTGATCCTCATATTGGTGGGTCATAAACCATATGTGTATTAAAAAATGGTTGCACCACATTATCATGTCATTCAATAAATCAAGAATGTGTTCAGCTAAAGATCTAATGCAACACATTTGCAATAAAGTTGCTGATAGACGGGGTAACAATCTCCATTCATTGCTCCAGTCGTCTCCCAACTCAGCTCAATATTGATCGTCGGGGTATCAATCTTCATTAAGAGGTGTTAGTGTATCCCACATTGGTGCGACACGGTCCGATAAGTGTCAATATATGTTGGATCGGAGTCTCCCCTTTCTCCATAAGGGCTCTATTGGAGAGACACTTTTGGGCTCCACATATATCTTACATGGTATCAGAGCCGGCGTCCAACATCCCCGTGGCCTAGCATATCCTTGTTTATCCTTATCGAGCATGCGTCTCTGAGGGGGAGTGTTACTGTATCTCACATTGGTGTGACACGGTCCTATAAGTGTCAATATATGTTGGAGTCTCCCCTCTCTCTATAAGGACTCTTTTGGAGAGACACTTTTGGGCTCCACATATATCTTAAAAGAGGGTCACATTTTCACCTCGCACACGACTAGTAACTCGATTTGGGTAAAGGTCCGCAAGTGGTCGAACATGCAAACATGCAACTTCATTCATTTTTGTGCGCATCCCCGCTCCTAAGTCTTACCAATTCAACTCTTTTAAAGGACTGTCAGAAGAGACCTCTTGATGTTGTGGTGCTAACAACGTTTTGAACAATTGGGAGTTATTGGAACAATATTTGTTTCAAGGAGAAGAAGCTGATAAGTGATTGTGTTTTTAAGAGCATTCTCGCCCATTCTTTCAATTGGATCTCTGATAGGTGTCATAAGTCTAGTTTAGATTGGGACGATTTAGATTGTGCGTCTGGTTGTCGTGTCCCTATTTAGCTTCAGTCCCGATGTATTTCCTCTTGATTCGACGCTGGATGTTTTTTTTTAATAAGATTATGTTTGAAAAAAAATAGATGAAGATCTTGTAGTAGATTTTCAGGAAAAAGATACCTACAAGGCTACAACCTTATATGGAGACGATGTTTGCATGCATTGTCCAACTCAATGGGGTATTATCAAAATCTAAAAGTGGAGCATTATAAACAATTATTTTGTGGATGTCCACATTCTTTAACCCCATCTCTTTATCTCCATGCAATCACAAAATTTTCTGGTTTTTAATTGAACTCTATTTGATTAGTGCATGAAAGTATTATGGCATTGTATGGTTCGATGATATTAATAAAAAAAACATGTGTGTGCTCTCTCATTCTTTCTGAAAACTAGTTTTGCCGGGTAGTTGGATGGATTATACGTAGATGCTACCTTCAAAGTTGAAAACCAAATAAATATTATAATGTTATTCAGATTAAACTTATAAAACTACGTAGTTTTGTGCTAAATTTTAGTTGAAAACCACAATAATCGTTTATATTGTCAAATCGTAATAAGAGACAACGAGGGTTGTGGGTTGTATCCGACACATCATGTGGATGGGGACAGTCAGTTATTTTTATTTATATGTAGAATCCTATGATCATTTCATTTGTTTTCTTTCATTAACAAATTAATTGACTCTTTTTATATTTGATTAGAATCCTATGGTCATTTCATACGTTTGAAATCGATAATTGTTTGCTGAATATTAGTCAACCACAATTGTGGCAAGGGTAAAAAAGCACTTCTCCTAACTTGATCCCAAGTCTTATACATTAATCAAGTAATCCGACTTATATGCTCCTATTCCCTTGCTTATTTCACTATATGATGTGGAGTTCAAATAGAGCAAATACTATCAATTATCTCACTACAATATTATAATGGACTTTTAGCTAAATGCCAAATTCGTAAGTCCTCCGTAGATAATGGATTTCAACGACACATTCCCCACCATCCATTGCATAAATGCATTTCGAAAAATTTTCCCATGGATTTATCAAGTGGCTTTTTTTTAAAAGTTTTCATCATCCTTGAAGGCTGTTGAGAGCAAGTGTAGAGCCTAATCCGAATCGGTGCTACCCAATAACAACCGAAGTGGAACCGTTGTGCGAAGCAACCAGAAACAGAGACAAGACTAGTCAGTACTGTTGAGGTTTCGGTCAAGTGGGAGTCCTTTGCTCCGGTCAGATCAACCATAGCGGATCAGCACAAAAGGAAGTGTTTCCTTCAGAAGATCAGCAGCATGTTGAAACCAAAGACATGAAAATCAGCAGGACCGAAGTCGTTGCTTCGTCCGGATCAGGAGTCATGTTCTTGGTTGAGGCTTACGATCAATGCATACAAGACAGACAAAGACAGATAGCAGGAGTCAGTTGATAACAGACTGGTTACCTAACTAAAGATGTGTGACTAAGCAAGTACTAAGTCCGGACTGAGAAGTTGTGTCCGAAGAAGGCTTCATCAATATCTTATGCAGACCGATGTTCACAGTGACAATTGTAGCTTGGGCTATGGTCACAGTAGTGAACATGTCTTTAGCAGAAGAAGATGAATCAGCAGTATCCTCCGGCCAATACGAAGTTTAGTGTAAGACCCGTATCCTGATTATAACATATACTTAAAATAAGAGTGTTAGGAATTATATGATCATTGGTAGTTATAAAGCTAAGAAAAACTTTAGTTACAATTTCACATGAAAATCAGCATTTTGTGTCATTTTTAGAAAAATCATAATTAATTATAGAAACATCGTTTGGACCTCAAACCAGTGCACAAAGTTTACAAATTGAGTCTAGTACAATTACCAAAAATAATAGTAAGCTTGAAAATGACATTATCTATGGTAAAAAATGCAATCTTTACTGATTAGTTCGGAATTGACAGATTAGATAGTCTGTTTTCAAAAATTCATAATAAATCATAGAAAAATCGTATAAATACGTAAAATACATCCCTGGAAAGGTATTGAGATAAATTTCTGGAATATCAAATAAAAACGTGAATTTCATGGGTTTAAAGTCGGCTAAACCAGCCTTGAACAGACTGATTCTAGAAGGTATTAATTTCAACAAAGTTATATTATTAAAATCTTTTGTCAAAAGTGTCATGCCATTTTTTATTCAAGAATTCAAGTATAAATACCCCTCAAAACATCTCATAAACCACACAACTAAATCTCAATCCAATATATAGAGGTTTCTAAGCACTAGAGTGTAAGCAAGTGAGCGGAAGGAAGCTCAAAAGCCTAACGAAGGAGTTATAGATCTCGACGATTGGTCATAAGGTAACTACAAACCTTTCTATAGCTTAATTAGGTATTGTAAAATAGTTTTTGTTAAGAAGTAGAATATTTAATAAGTATAACATATGTTATATTATACTAATTTCTAACAATAGTAAAGAAAAACCTTAAAATGTCGTTATTATAACAATTCGTAATTTCCGAAAATAATACCGATTGATTTACTTACGAGGACGGTGACTAGGCCGATTACTTGGGATCTGGTTGTTGGATTTTCCGAAAGGCTAAAATGCTGAAAGGATCCTGCCACCCCATCTAATCTTCTACCTGGCCGTTCTTTACTTGATAAATCATGGAGTATCATATTGGAATTATTGAAGGGTTTAATGATGCGACTCTAATATAGTTAAGGATTAAGAAATGATAGATTTCTTATTATGTTAACAGTTAAAGTTGAAGGAAATACAAAGCCGAGAAAGATAAACGATATAGTCAACTATAATCAGGTGAGTCTTCTCACTATACTATAGGTGATATTGCATGCGTAGGAAGGAAGATATGTTAGACTAAGGTGATCTTACCTGTTATGATAATTATATGAATTATTGCTATGATAATGGTTGTTTGTGGACGGAACGGGAACAGCCTGCGAGCCAATAGGCGGAACGGGAACAGCCCGCGAGCCAATAGGCGGAACGGGAACAGCCCGCGAGCCAATAGCCGGAACGGGAATAGCCTGCGAGTCATTAGACGGAACGGGAGAAGCTTGCGAGCGATAAGACAGAACGGGAACTGCCCGTGAGTCTTCAGCGGAACAGGGATAGCCCGCGAGTCTCACAGACATATGAATGGTTATGATGTGTTGTATGTTATGTGATGGATCGTATGGTATTTTGAGGAACTCACTAAGCTCCGTGCTTACCCTTTCCCTATATAAACTACTGTTTCAGGTACATCAGGTACCATGGATGGCAAGGCGTGACGTGTATACACTGTGCTGCTTCATTGGAGGACTGCTTTTGAATGGATGTTCCGCTATGTTGTGATTTCATTAACTTTTATTAATCCTGGGATGTTTTCATTAAACTTATAAGTTATGGAATTTTATCAAAATTAATTAAGTGGTTTTTCTTATATTGAAGTTTTCGTTTAAATTTTTTAAAATTTTACCATAAAATTTTGGGATGTTACATTTAGACAGAAGAATTCTTTCTTGAGGGAAGAGTTGGCCCTTGTACGAAGTGTAGTTTGACAAAAGTGTAGAGGCACAGTCGTACAGTCACAGTCTCGTTCGAAGGGAAGCACTCGACCGAAGATAAATTGGGAGATCTCTGTCCAAGATAAAGTCTTGGTCAGACCCTATTTGGTATTGTCACCTCGCAGTCAGAAATATCTTGGGAACATGCGAAAAGCAGTGCTCTATGTCAGGGCAGCATATGGAGCATGGAGCAGTGACCTCACCGCCTGTAAAATGACTAAGTGCAGGGCTAGTTTGTCCTTTCCTCTTTCTGCCCAAGACTTGCGTGTTCATTCTTCCATATCCCGATATTTATATACCCCTATATATGCATTGTAATATGTCAAAAAAAATATAGGAGTGTGTAGTCATAGATTCTCTCTTGTAAAATCATTGATGTTTATTAATGAAGTTTCTCTCGTTTCTCACCGTGGATGTAGTTTGGCTTATTATCAAGTGAACCACTTTATATCATTGTGTTTCTTAGTTTCAATTCTTCGTATTTCTCACTAGTCTTGATAGAAAAAGAACGTTTGTCGGAGTACTTGGCCGTGTTCGTTGGTGCTTCCGCTGCCCCAACAAAAGCAACTACATTGCCACAGATTTGTTGAGCTAGCGATTCATATTTAGTGTAGGATTTCCAATGTTTGTTTTAGCGATAAATGACTGATTTATGTGATTTAAACGTATTTTTGGTAGAGTTTTAAACGACGGAAATTCATCGCTAATCTGTCAACATATTAAAATTTTATTTTACACTTATAAGATATAAAAATATCCAAATTTTTCTAGAATTATTACAGTGAAAATTTAATATAACGGAAAAATAACTCCATCTTTTTCAGTATAAAGCTAAAACAATAAACGTAAATCTAGGATGTTTCTAAGACTAAGCGGTATGGATTCCTATGATATCTCTACATCCGGTGTCACGTAGGCTCCACGTAGATGCCTACGAAATCCTATTTTTGCCTACAGTAGGGTGTGGATGCCTATGACTAACGTCGGCGATAAGCAATTGCATTTCCGCGAGTCGGTCGGATTCATGATCTCTTTCCTTCGAGTATTGCATATGTTCTTTCAAAGTAGTACACAAACCCGAGAACTCTGTTAGGATTCGGATTGTGTTGAGATTTGACATCCGAAGTACATATGTTCCTGACCTAAGATTGATATGCGAAGCGAAAGGTTGATGCGAAGTTGGAGACTACTGATACGAAGTCAATGTGCTTATCTGAAGACTTTTTGTACTTATCTTTTATAGTAGATAATGTTTAGGGTTCTATGCTTATCTGTAACTAGTTGGATTATGTGTTTATCCAATTAGACCCTAGTATAAAAACACTCTTAACCCTAAATGTTTAGTACGTACTCCTTAACAGTCGAATATTCATTGTAACGCTCTTATAGTTGCTCGTCGTTAAAAAAGACTTGGGAGCACTTATTCTTTTATAGTGAATAAAATCATTCGACTGATTGAAAGTTCATTCTCGTTGTTAGCATTGATTGTTAGTTTTTTCTTACAAGTGGTATTAGAGCAGGTTGTTTGCTGATCTGATATTGAGATTAAAAATCTATTTTCTTTGATTCGTAGATTCAAATTGTTCTTGGATCTGCTCTTCCGTGTTTCAGAGAACTTTTAGTCTTGATAATTTTCCGGCAACGATCTCATCTTTCAATGGCCTACAACGCGAACAACGCCGTGATGAATTACGCCGCCTTGCTTGGTTCAAACAACAAGGCACCCATGCTAATTCCTGAACACTACGATCAATGGGCTGATCGAATGGAGGATTACTTATCAGGCATCGATGAAGATCTTCTGAGATCCCTGAGGGATGGTCCTTTTGCTGCAAATGTCCAGACTAGATTTGCTAAATCTGGTGAATCTGCTACTCCTCCTTTCGAGACTGAAGCTACTATTGCTGCGAACAAGAGGAAGATCGAGAACGATAAACGGTGTATGCGAGAACTGAAGAGCGGTTTGCCTCCTGTTGCTTTTAATCTGATTCGAGGGTCCAAGTCTGCTAAAGAAATTTGAGACAGACTGACGATGCGATACGAAGGCAGTGATGTCATGAAGAAAAGCAAAGTCAACAATATTCTGGCTGATTTCAACAATTTTAAACAACTGGACAATGAAAAGATTGATCAGACGTTCGAAAGATTCACACACATTGTTTACGAACTGGAGAAACATGGAGTCTCAAAGACTTCGCATGAAACTAACTTTCGATTCATGCAATGTCTCCGAAGGGAATGGAAGCAAATCACCATGATGGCGAGGGCACATGAGAAGATTAATTCCTACTAACTTGAAGAACTCTATAATCTACTCAAATCATACGAGTATGATGTTCTAGATGAAGCCGGTGATTAGTCCAATGCTGGAACACTTGCTTTTGTTTCAAAAACAGAATCTGATGAAGTCACCGATGCTGATGATGAAGGTGAACAAGAAGAAGAAAGTGATACGAAGGCACTGTATTCCAACAACAAGTCCTTTCAGAAAAGACCACTGAATAAAACTAACTTTAATCGAGACTCTAATAATGGAAAACAGCCTTCCAAACCGGTAGACTTCTCTAAACCTAAACCTGAAACAATTCCACAGCCTGAAAAGAAGCTGTTGGGTGATTCTGGATATGACTACAATTTCTACAATGGGAAGAATCATCTAGCCAAAGACTGCATGCTGAAGAAAGCTAATGAGAAAAAGGAGAGAGTCAAAGACGAAGCATACTATACAAAGAAACTGGAGGAGGTTCGGGCGAAGATACAAAGCTTGTCACTGGTAGCTCCAAATAATGGTGATGGTACCTACCAGATCTGGTCTTCTGGTTCTGATGATGATGAAATTCGAAGACCAACTCATGGAGCAATGTTTGCTGCTCACACTGGACATGGAATATGGTCTGATGATGAGAGTTCGGATCAAGAAAAGGAAACTATGATTACTGGTGTCTATTGTAATACCATAATTTTAATTTATGGTAGATTTATTTTAATTTTGATATAAACGAGATTAGATGAGTTAAAACACGAGTTAAGATGTTTAGAAACCCATCTATGAGAAGTAGGATGTTAAAAAGGGTAAAAGAAACAACTTGGGTTCTTGAAAGGTCAAACCGGGTCGTGTTAAGGAACCCGGGTCATGTTCGATAGTAACCCGGGTCGTGTGATCCAATCCGGACCGTGTTAAACCCACTGAGTAAACGGAACATTTTTTCGTAGATGGACCCGGGTCGGGTTCTGTAACCCGGGTCGGGTTACGCGTACAGTGCATTTAAAAGTGCAGAAAAATGTCATTTTCTCCATTTTCGAACTAAAAACGGAAAGTTGCGATTTTCAGAGCTCAAGGAGGCGATTTTGGGTCAAATTACACCTGAAGATTTGTGGGGAAACATAGAGTGATGCGGATCTAATCCCGTACACACGTTCTTGCTTCCTAATTCGTCGAGGTGAGTGATTTCTTTAGTTTGGGGTTTTTGAAACCCTAACTTTGATTTCGTGATTTCGTTATATATTGTTATATATGTTGATAGTAGATTGTTAGTGGATGTCTTTAGAGTTATTGGTGAGAGTATTGTCGAGTTTCTACGGTTGAATGAGTAGAACCGCGGAATTGGGGATTTCGGTAAATATTGAGTTGATATTTACCGTTTATACTCCTTTTTCCTCTTTTGAGTGATACATCTTTGAGATAAATGATATTGAGATGATTGTGGATGTTGAAGAATTGATTTAGACTATGGTGATATAACAAAGTCTAGCGAACAGAAGCCCGGTATGCGCAAATTGGGAGTTCCACGTACCAAGCCGATATTAGGTGAATAGTTATAATTCATTATGTATAGTTTGACTATATCTAAATTGAATTATGGTACATGTTAATTGGTTGAGATACTAAGTTGTATGAGTTAAACAAGGATTAGAATTCACTGTTATATACGAGTACTTGGTTTGAATGAATATACTGAATGACTGAGATAATCATAGAGATTGAGTTAATACATATGTTGTACATATATGTGTGTTGTATTGATATTGCGGTAGCTTAGAGTTAAAGTGGTTATGTTAATTGTGGATAACAAGAGACGAGTTATAGTCTATACTTGAGCATAAGATCAGAGTATATGCTAGAGTGAGTGACTTAAAGAGTCTTTGAGTTTAATTGTTACAACCATGATAACTGTTATAATTGAGCATAATTAACAGTGAAATGAGTTTATACGAGTATGTAGGATTGAGTTTATGAGTAGTATCAGTTGAGATACTTAATTATTGAGTTGATATTACTACTAATTAGCTGGTGTTTGTAAAGCTAATATGTTTGCAGGTTTCAGAGTTTAGAGAGAGTGAATATTGCTAATGAGACTAGCAAAAAGAAGAATGAGAAGAGAGGTTACTAAAAGAGATTGTGGAGTATGATTGAGATTTCTCACTAAGCTTTATAAGCTTACACTTGAATGTTGTGTTGTTTTGCAGGTATTTGTAGCTGTGATAGGGGAAGGCATGTGATAAAGAGAGATGGAAAAGTTTAGAGCCTGTCCTTTAGTTGAATTAGATTAATTGTAATGCCTGGTAAATTGTAAGGACCTTTTGTGTAATTATTCATGTTTATAACATCTTGATCCTTGGTTTGAGTACAAATATAACCAATTTAATGTGTTATTGTTTGAAAATTTTTGGGTGTACTTTGTATGAGAAACCGGGTGTTACAAGTTGGTATCAGAGCATGGTTTAAGCGAACTAGGTCTTTGAGTGTAGAGTCCTAGACTTGAACCGAGAAGAGAGAGAGCCCCTATCACATGCTTGGAAAAGATACGGCTGCAGATGTTAGTGTATGAGTTAAGTATAACTATTATGTTATATTATTATTTGTTGTTTTCTGTGTGTAAATACAGATATGGAGTCAGATGAAGGATGAGTTGAGAAATTGGTAAGAGCCGGTTGGACCAATAGTGGATGATGAGACGAGATTTTGGCTGATATGAGATATCAACCAACGAGAAGAAAAGAAATTCAGCTAATTATGAGATGTTAACTGAATATGAGATGAGATTCTGTTGATGGCGAATTTCCAGATGATGATGAGATGTTAAGATGAGATCCTGGTCGAGGCAAAATTCTAACTGATGATGAGAAAGGGTTTGAGCATATGTTGAGCATGAGCTAAGAGTTGAGATATTTGAGTGTAGCCGAGTACACTCAAGATTTGAGAACCGCGGTACGCAAGGTTCAACTAATGAGGAGACGAGATTTTGTTGCTACGAGGTATGCAAGTAATTTTACTTAACATGTTAGCTGTAACGTGTCGTACGTGTTTAATTGTTGATAATACATGTAATAGAATATGTATAAAATATGTAGACACGTAAAAGATCAATTGAGATTACATGTATTAGAGAATTGTGGTTATAAAGTGTAGTAATCGGCATTGAGATGAGAATCTCATGTCCATTTGAAGTAATGTTTACATATCACATAACGAGTGCTTTGTGATTGTATGTGACTGAGATTATAAGTGGTTGCTTGACGAGTACTTAACAACCTTAGAGAAGTGTGTATAAAGAGTATATACATGGTAAATATATATATATATAAAATTTGATATTATATATATAGTGTTTGTTGTTTCACAGATGTGACGAGACTTTTATGTACAAGTACTTTGTGGTTGAGACCACATGTTTTGTGAGGCCACATGACTAGTACTTGTGATTGATCAAAATAAATTGCTGAGATAGCCAAAAGAGTATGAGTTGAGAAAGACGGTGAGTGTGTAGTTGATTGCACACAATAACTGATTATGAGTTGACATACTGAGAATTGAACTGTGTGGTTTGGAGTTGTCACAGAATGAGATATTTGTGACAGCGTTATCAGAGGACACTTGAGTAACCACATAAAGAGTACCTTGTGGTTATAATTGAGAGAACCTAGAGTGGTTCATCTAGGCCTTATTGGCTTAGAGATTGAGTTAGTTACTGAGTAAATGTGGTTGAGACCACATATTTTGTGAGACCATATAATGAGTAAATATGGTTGAGACCACATAATTGTGGGACCATATATCGAGTAAATGTGGTTGAGACCACCTATTTTGTGGGACCATATATTGAGTAAAGTGGTTGAGACCACATACTTTGTCGGGCCACATAATGAGTAAATATGATTGAGACCACATATTACGTGGGGTTACAGGATGAGTAGCTGAGGTTGAGACCACATATTTCTGTGGAACCACATGACGAGTATTTTGTGGTTAGAGTAGTGAGGATCTTTGTGACTCAAACGAAAGGAGGAGTGACGGCGAGTCTATATGGCTCGAGATCGTAAGGGTGAATTGCTAGAGTTAAAGAGGAGATGGATTGAAATCAGAAAATGGTATGAGGTACCATGATTTGATTAGAGGACGATATGAAATACTGTGACACAGCGTTGAGTGCTGAGAACAGAGAATGGCACGATGTACCGTAAGAGAATGTTGAACATTGAGGTCGACGAATGGTATGAGGTACCGTGAGATTGTGTTGAGTAGTAAGTTTTGAGGAAGGTACGAGATACTATAAGTTGAGCTGGAGTAGTACTGCAGTGTTGTGCTTGTGTGTAGACAGGCATGTACTTTATGGTGATGCTAAATAATGAGAAATATAATATCCTTGCATGTGGATATATATATATATATATATATATATATATATATATATATATATATATATATATATATATATATATATATATATATATATATATATATATATATATGAATGTAGTAGTAAGCTTGTGTGACTTAAAACCTTGTGGGTTGAAAAAGGTATGAATCAGAGGCTGAGTAAATAGTACGCAAGTACTATGAGATGATACCGTGAATAAGACTGTTGAGGAGTGTTGTTGTGAGTAAGCATGTTTATGATGTAGTCGTGTTGAGGATGTGTGAGATTTCTTACATGTTGAACGAAATACAGTTCTATAAATATATAATGAGAAGATATGAGTTAAAAGAGAAAGAAAGTAATTATGGTTGTGATTAATAGGATTCGTTCCTTAGCAATCAAACCAATTACTGCCAGTGAAATAAATGTGTGAGTGTGAATATGACAACTATTTATTCGTATGAGATGATGAGTAATAAAATTTGCTATAATAATCTTGAATTATTTCTTGAGATTAATGAGTAAATCGGATAATAAGATATGGATCTCACCGAAGAGATTGCGGTGTCTGATGTTATTATTTTAAATCGTGTGTAAAAATTTCGGTGAGCCGTATATATATGAACTATGTTGTGTCAATCGGATGAATTAGAAATTGAGATGATAATGACAGAAAAATGGCAAAAGGAAAATCCTTACTGATGATGTATCAGGAGGAATATAAGCGGTTGTGTTGATAAATTATTTGAGAATAAATTATCGAGTTTAATATAGATCTAATGATTATCGATTGAGTGAGAGCGTGATGTGGATTGTCCACATAAGAGATGATATAATAAGCGAGTACATTATGAGAAACAACATGAGGTATGTTGTTGGACTGGGATGAAGAAGAGTCATTCGTGGTTGAGGATTGTACGTTGTATATTGGGTGAAACACCTAATATATGTGCTGAAATGAAAGCAAGATATATGAGATTTTGACGAATTAGTGTACAGTTATAAAGGAGAGGCAACTAAAAAGGAGTCTTATGTGACCAAAGTATCGAGAGTTGAATACTAAATTTTAAAGGAGCCACGAGTGAAACTCGATATAGTTTCTAATATTTTATTTATTTGGATTTTATCTTTGGGTTGATGAGTCGTATGAAGTGAATAAGACATTTGAATGTTTGTGTCTTTTATATTGTATGAGTGTTGTTCCTACTCTAAACAATGAGAATGTGTAAGTCAAAGAAATCAATAACTGGCGTGTTGTTATTGGAGGAGTAAATTAAGAGAAAGAATGAGCTTGAAATTGGTAACACCATATTCTTATTGAGTTAGAGTAAAATAATTTCGAGAAAATTTGAAACAAAAGTTGAGTTTCAGACGGCTATATGGTGATTAGTGTATCACTTGAAGAGTGAGGCAAGATAGCTTGGTGTCAACGATGCCATAGCAAAGTGTGTGGCTTGAAAGAATGAGTAATTTACTACGTGGCAGTGATGATAGCCAATATAACTATAGGGATCATATTGTAAGAATGATGGTGGGTGTTACCTGTATTATGAGTAAATGAGTTATGACAGTATGTACATGTTATATGAGCTGACGAGAGGATAATATCATTATCATACGTGATGTTTGATTGCGGGGGTGAGATGGTTGTATAAGCCATGCCTAATCTAAGAGATTCCGAGGACGAAATCTTTTGAAGGGGGTAAGAACTTGTAATACCGTAATTTTAATTTATGGTAGAGTTATTTTAATTTTGATATAAACGAGATTAGATGAGTTAAAACACGAGTTAAGATGTTTAGAAACCCATCTATGAGAAGTAGGATGTTGAAAAGGGTAAAAGAAACAACTTGGGTTCTTGAAAGGTCAAACCGGGTCGTGTTAAGGAACCCGGGTCATGTTCGATAGTAACCCGGGTCGTGTGATCCAACCCGGACCGTGTTAAACCCACTGAGTAAACGGAACATTTTTTCATAGATGGAACCGGGTTGGGTTCTGTAACCCGGGTCGGGTTACGCATACAGTGCATTTAAAAGTGCAGAAAAATGTCATTTGCTCCATTTTCGAACCAAAAACGGAAAGTTGCGATTTTCAGAGCTCAAGGAGGCGATTTTGGGTCAAATTACACCTGAAGATTCGTGGGGAAACATAGAGTGATGCGGATCTAATCCCGTACACGCGTTCTTGCTTCCTAATTCATCGAGGTGAGTGATTTCTTTAGTTTGGGGTTTTTGAAACCCTATCTTTGATTTCGTGATTTCGTTATATATTGTTATATATGTTGATAGTAGATTGTTAGTGGATGTCTTTAGAGTTATTGGTGAGAATATTGTCGAGTTTCTACGGTTGAATGAGTAGAACCGCGGAATTGGGGATTTCGGTAAATATTGAGTTGATATTTACTATTTATACTCCTTTTTCCTCTTTTGAGTGATAAATCTTTGAGATAAATGATATTGAGATGATTGTGGATGTTGAAGAATTGATTTAAACTATGGTGATATAACCAAGTCTAGCGAACAGAAGCCCGGTACGCGCAATTTGGGAGTTCCACGTACCAAGCCGATATTAGGTGAGTAGTTATAATTCATTATGTATAGTTTGACTATATCTAAATTGAATTATGGTACATGTTAATTGGTTGAGATACTAAGTTGTATGAGTTAAACAAGGTTTAGAATTCACTGTTATATACGAGTACTTGGTTTGAATGAATATACTGAATGACTGAGATAATCATAGAGATTGAGTTAATACATATGTTGTACATATATGTGTGTTGTATTGATATTGCGGTAGCTTAGAGTTAAAGTGGTTATGTTAATTGTGGATAACAAGAGACGAGTTATAGTCTATACTTGAGCATAAGATCAGAGTATATGCTATAGTGAGTGACTTAAAGAGTCTTGAGTTTGATTGCTACAACCATGATAACTGTTATAATTGAGCATAATTAACAGTGAAATGAGTTTATACGAGTATGTAGGATTGAGTTTATGAGTAGTATCAGTTGAGATACTTAATTATTGAGTTGATATTACTACTAATTAGCTGGTGTTTGTAAAGCTAATATGTTTGCAGGTTTCAGAGTTTAGAGAGAGTGAATATTGCTAATGAGACTAGCAAAAAGAAGAATGAGAAGAGAGTTTACTAAAAGAGATTGTGGAGTATGATTGAGATTTCTCACTAAGATTTATAAGCTTACACTTGAATGTTGTGTTGTTTTGCAGGTATTTGTAGCTGTGATAGGGGAAGGCATGTGATAAAGAGAGATGGAAAAGTTTAGAGCCTGTCCTTTAGTTGAATTAGATTAATTGTAATGCCTGGTAAATTGTAAGGACCTTTTGTGTAATTATTCATATTGATAACATCTTGATCCTTGGTTTGAGTACAAATATACCCAATTTAATGTGTTATTGTTTGAAAATTTTTGGGTGTACTTTGTATGAGAAACCGGGTGTTACATCTGTCTCATGGCACAAGGAACAAACTCTTCATCAAATGCTCGCCTTACTATCCCAGAACATGTATCTCTTTTGCTCCAAAACTTTAATGTTCCTGAAGAACTCTTTATTAATGACCTTAACGAAATTACTTCTGACTGTCTGCATATGAATCAACTACTTGTTTCAGCAAATAGTGATGCGTGCCAGGCTAAAGAGGAAGTAATTTCGCTCAAGGGAAGGGTTGAAGGAATGCGTGGGGTGCTAGAGAAGAATCAACTTAGAATAGACATACTAGAGGAAAGTAGGGAACAATATGTAAAGAACAATGAATTATTATTAAAACAAAGGAATATTTTTTGTGAAACTGCGAAAAGACTATATGCTTTTATAACACGTATCTATCATTTTTCGCATATAACTTTGGACCATCACAAAAAGTTATTACCTTTTATTGAATTTAAGCTAAAAGATGTAGATTCACTCTCATACGAATGTGAATCTATAGTCTCTTCAGTCGAAATACCAAATCCAACTTATGCTCATGGTGTTGTACCATTTGAAAAGTTTTTGAGCCCTAATGATCTATTAAAAGTAATGGATAACTCTCTACCCACAATTTCTCAAGCAATAAAAAGGGATTCTGAGATTGTTATTGTTAATACTTCTGATGATGACACTGATTCGGACATTGAAGAAATAGACTGCAGTGATTTAATAAAACAAACTACCTCAACAGTCTGTTCTTTAAGTAATTCTGAATCTTGTGCAACTAACAAAGAAAACATAAGGACTTCTGAAGGCTTGTCGAACTTGCATGCACGTATCCTAAGGTTGCTAACTTCAAAAACAATGTTTTTATTAAACAAGGTGTGTCACTGGAAGGCAGCTGCGAACTCAATTTACTTATAAAAGAGGACAATGCAAATGTCACATCCGAAGGTTTTTTCTCATCTGATAAAATGCTTGAAAATACACTGAATGCTGAAATGGAGTTCAAAATCAATAAACGAAAACAAGAAATCCATCAGATAAAAAACACCTTCGGACGACGTAATAATCAACATTTTTCAAATAAGCGAAAATTTTCAAACAATCATGCTTTCTCAAATAATCGAAACTTCACAAATAATAGAAAATTTTCAGTTAATCGAAATCAAACAAACAATCAACCTTCTTCTGTTGAACAACACAAACAATTTTACGATAATAGACGAAGGAGAAACTATCGTGATTCCCAAAACAAAAAGAAAGCATTTCAAAATCAACAAAAATCATCTACTGTCAAAAACTCTTCCATAAAACCTCAGAAATTTGTTTTCGAACCTACAAAACCGGTTTGTTCAAACAATAAGTATGAAAAAGCAACAAAGAAGACTTTTACCAAGGGAAGCAACTTAGTTGACACGTTTCATGTTTGGATTGACAAGAATATGGATCTGTTTAAAGACAAAAGCCTCACAATTCAAGATTTCAAACTTGCTTATGAGGAGTTTCTATGCGAATCTACTCAATGTAGTACTTCGTCTGGAAAATCTCTTCTTTCAAACCAAAAATGGGTTCCTGTGAAACCGAACTCACTTTCAACCTTGAGTCCTAAAAAGTAAAATCCAAAGAAAATTTTGAAATGGGTTCCAAAAGTCGCTAAGACTCACGTCAATGAACCCTCTAGTGAGTCCAATATTGCATCAACTTCTGGCACCAAAAAGGATGATATGATTGCCTCTTGGATCTATAATCCGAATACTTACCCTCAAGGACCCAAGCCATGTTGGGTACCTGAACTCTCTCTCTAAATTGCAGGTGATGGTTGATGAGCAGTACGACAAAGAATGGTATATCGATAGTGGCTGCTCACGACACATGACAGGGAGAATAGAATACTTAAGGGACTTCAAAAGCTTGGAAGATGGAGGAGATGTTAAGTTTGGAAACAACGAAACTTGTCCAATCAAAGGTTATGGGAAAATAACAAATGGAAAGTTTACTATCAACCGCGTTGCCTATGTAGAAGGACTTAAGCACAATCTGGTTAGTGTTTCTCAACTCGTGGTAGGTACAGGACTGAAAGTAAAATTCGATGAAAATGGCAGCATCATCAAAAAGAAAAAGACCAAGGAGGTTCTACTAAAATCAAGGAAAAAAGGTGAAATGTTGCCACTTGATATGAAGCCCATCGTAGGAGCCCCTTCAATATGCTTACTTTCAAAATCTTCTTCGGATATGAGCTGGTTATGGCACAGACGCTTATCTCACCTGAACTTCAAAAATATCAACAAGCTGGTTGCACTCGATTTAGTCAGAGGAATGCCTACGTTGAAATTTGATAATGATACTTTGTGTGCTGCATGCGAGCATGGTAAGCAGAAACGTCAAGCTCATCCGATAACCATAGACTCCAAGATAACCGAACCACTTGAGCTTCTACACATTGACCTTTGTGGTCCATCTTCGGTTGAATCACTTGGAGGAAAGAAATACATCTTAGTTATTGTGGATGATTTTTCACGATTCACTTGGGTAATCTTTCTATGACAAAAGTCAGACACACCAGCAGAGCTTATAGCCCTCATCAAGCAAATCGAACTACATCTCAAGAAACCAGTACGCGCAATACGAAGTGATAATGGCACTGAATTCAAAAATCAAACAATTGACTTGTATCTGAAGAAAAAAGGGCATCACCCATAACTTTTCTGCCCCTTATACCCCTCAGGAAAACGGTGTAGTTGAGCGAAGAAACATATCCTTATGTGAAGCCGCTCGTACCATGCTTGACTATGTGAATCTGCCGATGTACTTCTGGGCTGAAGCAGTTGCAACCGCATGCTTCACTCAGAATCGATCATTCATTCACCGTCGATTCAATATAACTCCATATGAAGTAATAAACAAAAGGAAACCAAACATTAAATTCTTCCATGTTTTCGGATGCCGATGCTTTATCATGAAACTCAAACCTGGAACTACGAAATTTGAATCTAAATCCGATGATGGAGTTTTCCTGGGCTACTCTCACTCTGCGAAAGCCTAACGCGTTTTAAACAAATCAAATAGAAAGATTGAAGAAACGTTTAATCTAACGTTTGATGATTACTATATCAAGAAATCTGATACCCAATTTCCTCGATCCCCATCTTTCCAGAAACACCAACCGATATTACTCCACTGGAAGCGTTCAATCTTGATTTTACCTTCTTATTCGATGAGCCTGATCGTGCAATCCATGCTGAATCTAATGCTTATGACAACAACCTACCTGAAGTCACTAAACTCAATGATGATAAATCCACTGCAACTTCATCCGAACAAACTCCTTCTACCAATGATCTGGTACAGCCGACCAACGACAAGCATCCTTCGGTTGAGGGGGAGTGTGAGAACTGCAACCCAAAGGAACCTTCAGAAGACCCAACCTCATCTAAGGCCATTCCTTTAAATCTGAATCTCGATCACTCCAAAGAATCACCTGAATCTCATTTTGAGGGGGAGTCAACTGACAAGACATCTTCTATTGAGGGGGAGTCATCTGTCCAGGCCGCTTCGGTTGAGGGGGAACAACAAAATCCTGGCAATATACCTGAAGACAATCAATCATCTTCGGATTATCCATCTGACACTGAAGAGGTGCACGGAGAACTATTACCAGAATATGATCCTGCCTATCCTCCTCTTGAAAAATGGACACGCAATCATCCGAAGACATAGGTAATTGGCAATCCGGATGAAAAGGTACTTACTAGATCCCAACTCAAAGCAAAACAGCATGCACTGAATTAACGTTCTGATTTTTGCATGTTCAATGTTTTTATTTCCAAAATTGAACCTAAAAATGTGAAAGAAGCTTTTCAACACTCTGATTGGGTGGAAGCCATGCAGAGTGAGTTAGCCGAATTTGAAAGAAATAAAGTGTGGCGCCTTATTCCTAAACCTGCTAACTCCTCTGTAGTTGGTCTAAAATGGGTTTTTAGAAATAAACTTGATACAGAAGGTAACATTGTACGAAACAAGGCTAGACTTATTGTCAAAGGGTATTGTCAACAGGAAGGAATCGATTATGATGAAACCTTCGCACCTGTTATCAGACTCAAGTCCGTCCGAATCTTTTTAGCCTTTGCAGCTCATAAAAACTTTGATGTTTTTCAAATGGATGTCAAATGCGCATTTTTAAACAGCGAACTCGAGGAAACAATATATGTGGAACAACCACCTGGTTTTGTAAATGACAAATTTCCAAATCACTGTTATATCCTTGACAAAGCAGTCTATGGGTTAAAGCAAGCACCAAGAGCTTGGTACGAAACTTTAACTTGGTTTCTAAAACAATCAAACTTCAAAAAAGGTTCTGTTGATCCGACTCTCTTTCGAGAGAAAGTAGGTAATCATCTCATGTTAGTGCAAATCTACGTGGACGATATCATCTTCGGATCAACAGACCCTGCTCTTTCAAAAGAATTCGAAACCTTAATGAAAAGTAAATTTCAAATGACTATGATGGGAAAGATAATTTTCTTTCTCGGATTACAAGTCAATCAAACCTCCGAAGGCATTTTTATAAACGAAGAAAAATACACACGAAGCCTGTTAGAGAAATTTGGAATGGAAAACTGCTCAAATGCGAAGGTTCCGATGGCTGCTGGTACACGCCTCACCCCTTCGCTTGACAAACCTGCTATTGACCAGAAAGTCTATAGAAGCATGATTGGGTCTCTACTCTACTTGAATGCCAGTCGACCAGACATCATGTTTTCAGTCTGCAATTGCGCAAGATACCAGACGAATCCTCGAGAACCCCACTTAACAGCCGTAAAAACCATTTTTCGCTATTTACATCACACACCTTCTCTTAGACTATGGTACCCTGCCAACTCAGGCTTCTTTCTACAAGCCTACTCCGATGCTAATTTAGGAGGATGTGCACTCGATCACAAAAGCACTTCTGGGGGTTGTCAGTTTCTAGACGGCAAGCTCATCAGCTGGCAATCGAAGAAACAGACCTGTGTCTCCATCTCCACAGCCGAAGCTAAATACATAGCTGCAACTGCATGTACTTCTCAGATGATTTAGATCCAAAGCCAACTGCGTGATTATGCAATTCACATGAAGAAAATTCCTTTGTTTTGTGACTCACAAAGTGCTATACGAATTTGTCACAATCCGGTTCAACACTCGAAGACAAAACACATTTCCCTCCGATATCACTTCATTAAAAGTCATGTGGAAGAAGGCAACATCGAAGTTCATTTCGCTCATACGAATGATCAGCTGGCAGACATCTTTACCAAAGCTCTTGATGAGAAAGCTTTTACAAGAATCATCCATGGATTAGGCATGCTTGAATCATCCGCAGTCCCTAATACATAATCAGCTAAGTACATTCTGTCCCCCAACTTTGTCCCACATTTCTTTCTTTACTTATGGTTTTTAAGTTTTTTTTTAAGTTTTTTTCGGTTTTATAATTTTTCTCCTTTTACACTTAAGTTTTTTTTCAACTATCCCTGTCATCAGAAGTGAAACTGTTCCTATACGAATCTTCAGTTCCATTCGTATATGCTGACAATAATCACTATTCACTTCCGACGCTTCAGTTTACTTCTGGTGACACGTACATACTGACTTCTGCTCATAACATCCTTGACGTCACTCTCATCCGAAACCAAACTTTGCAAAATAACTACTACACATTTAAAGGACAAAACAGGGTTTTTAGAGTCTGTTGAGCATACCTCATAGCACTAAGAGGTATTTGGGACTCGCTTTGCAACATTGGTAACACTTCGGATGATCTGATTATGGTTAATAACCTTGTGACATATTTATACTTCGTACAAGCCTTCATGTATACCTCATATCTTACTTGCACCCAGTGGTTCTATCCTCGCATCAGCAAATAACTAATCAGAAAGACCTAGTATTTTCAGGATATATTTCAGGTATTACGTGGTTAAAATTATTTGACAATTCCTGATGCGAAGACAAGAAAATTACAATACATTTAATTGGTGGGATTTATTAACACATTTACGATACATCTTGCTGAATTGAATATGAAAAACTCATAAAGTGAAATACTTGCGATACGCACAAAAGAGTTGACAACAATCAAAAGAAAAAGCCAGGCAACAACTTCAACAATACCTTAAGTCTATCTTCGGATACAATAACGACTAAAGTTAGCACAATACGAAGTCCTCAAGGCGTACCTCCTGTCTTCAATGCAACAATCAGGATCTCCTGTGACACAGTTGAGAACCAGGTTGAAGGTATGAACATCTTAGTAAACCGTCCACCAGGACAAAGGTGGAGTAGTGCACAATTTTCAAAGGCTTGTCATCCGAAAAGCGTGTCCAGATACTCCATCTGGTGAAACGAGATAAATTTTTAAACCCCATCAAACTTTAAAAATTCAAAATTCAGAAAAATAACTCTTTGTATTGGGATGTGTCATCTAAGGTTACTCTACATAATACTTCGAATCTTTTAACCAGACAACTTTGCTACTAACATGGCGATGGTAGAATAATCACACTGGGTACAACTAACCATATGAATGCACCTTACATTACTCTTGTTCGAGTATCAATGTGTCAAACGGACTGCCTAGGATAATCAGCTCTCATCCTACGAATTGAACCAAAAATCTTAATTTCACAACTTCATGGATCATTGTCTTCGAACTTCGGATGGTTGACACCAATGCATAATGAGCAGACTTCGGTTCGTACAATATCATATTTCAAATTATCAATCATATTTTTATTTTTTATTTTTCTTTTCTTTTTATTTTCATTAATTGCGGTAACTGATCGTCACAATATCAGTTGGGATTCAGCGAGATTTAAGGGATATATTTGATCCTTGTTTTACGTTGGGATATGCAGGAACCAATAAGCATCAACCACAACGGTTACTTGGGGGCATGCAGCTGTCACAACGATAAAAAGGGAATGTCCCCTCAACTTACGGATGACGTGGCGACACCCTATTCGACCATTCCAACACGCGCATTAAATGCTCATTCTCTCTCCACTCATCACACCCGTATATAACCCCGACAATACCCTCATTCATCCCTTCCGCTTTCTTACTCTCTGCAACTACAATCAAAAACTCCCAAATACTCCCAAGTCTCCCACCTCAAAATCGTTACAATGGTCACCGATGAAATTTCCTTCACCGCCGGCGATGTCGATTCCGTCTCTGATTTGAACCCCATGTCTGCAAACCATATTGCAAACCTTGACCCTGAGGCTTACTCTTTACCGATGTCAATGCTGGTGCTATGTCTTCGACATTCACCACTTTCATATGCCATGACAGCAACTGCTCAAGTTCCAAAGCTATGGGTCAACAGGGCACACCATACAGCATGCCTTAATGCCGATGGTCAATCGATATCCTTTGACATTCTCACCACCAACGACAACAAGAAGACGATTACTGTAAAGAAAGACCAATTTGCAAAAATCCTTCGTATACCAGTGTCTGGAAGGTTTCAGATGGCCTCTCAGTCTGAAATCCTGAACATGCTGAATGAGATGGGTCATACCCCAATAACTCGATCAATGAGTTCCTTCAAGAAAAACAGACTTCCTTCAATCTGGGGATACTTTTTCAGTGTTATTCTACTAAGTCTCTCAGGAAGGACTTTGGGTCTTGATTCTGCAGCCTACACTTTCCTGCAACTTCACTACAGTATCTACTACAATGTTCCTGTTGACTATGCTTCGATCCTATTGGATAGACTTCACTACCTACTTGAATCATGCGAAGCTAGCCACAGACATCGCTTCAACACGTTTCTGGGCACTTATCGTTCAAGCTGCGTATGCCCATGAAAATGTACCAGTCCCTTCGGATCTGCCCGTTCATGACTTCAGTACTGTCCAAGTCCCGTCTGGTGCAAATTCGGATGAAAGGATGGACTTCATTGCCCAAATTCCAGAGGCGATGTTGTGCAAGGTCCCTGATGATAATCAAACCTTGATCGACTATCGCAAGACAATCACAACACCTACACCCCTCCGAGTCTTTACAAGGGTCACAGAATCCGAACTTCCTAAGGCCAAGGGTGGCAAACGTAAGGGACAAGCTGAACCATCCGAAGTCCCAGCCAAGAAGACAAGAACCAGGAAGAAGACTCAGGCAGTTAAACCACCGAAGAAGAAACAAACACAGACTTCCAGACCATCCACTCCTCGATCCGAAGATGAAGAAGAAGAGGAAGAGGAAGAACACACGAATCCGGCTGATACTATCACACCACCATCCCCAACCGGAACGACAACTACTAGGGTACCGCCTGAAACTCCACTTCTTACTACCACTGAAAATCCGATGGTGACTACACATATGACCTCTGTTGAAACATCTAATGTGGAGACAAGTCATGTTGAGACCTCTGTGAACACATCTAATGTGGACGCACATCTCACATCGGATGATCAGTTCGGCAAAGATACACCACCTTCACCGCCAACGAAAACAACATCCATCTTCACAACAACAACCGCGGTCCCTCCTCCATTACATTCATTTTTCATGGATGATCTAGCCGACTCACGTTCCTCCCATGAAAGTGATAAACTAGAGGAAGATTACTTCGAGACGGCCCCAATCAATATCCAAGATGAAGATGATGATGAACCAGACACCAGCCTAGTCTCCATGAAACAGTTTCGTCAACTCAATGCGAAACTCAACATTCTGATCCAAGCCCAGACCACCTACACTTCGGACAAAGCGTCAGCGGTTACCACTAAGGCTCTGGTGACTTCTCTAACCTCCTTTGAGGAATCAATCACTGGGAAAGTTCAAACGAAAATTGATGAAGCGGTCAAGCTAGTCGAAACTGATGTCAAACAGATGACTACAAATGTCCTGGAGAAAATTGACCTAAGATGCAAATCGGTTGAAAAGCTGTTGGAAGACAAAACTCAACATCTCCAGGATCAGCATAATGCAAGCCTTAAAGACGTCCTCACAAAGCTCAATTCTGTACATACTGAAGTCCAAGCAAAGCTTGCTGCATTGACCACTTCGGTTGATAATCTATCCAAACGAAGCGCTGAGGAGTTTGATGTTCAATTAACAAGCCTTCGGATGGATCTCAATGCTGCGAAAAAGACAATCGCTGAATACGAACCGATGGTGCATTAGTTTCACGCATACAAAGAAGCCAACAACATCACTCAACAACAGATGAAGATCTTGGTGTCTCAAACCACTGACTCTATTCGAAAGGATATAACACCTTTACTATCACTGGTCAGTCGGTTACTTGGTGCTCCGAGGCCCTCCGTGCCTTTGTCACAAGGGGGAGAAGGTTCTCGACCAACCAGAAGACAAACCACGACCACCTTCGTACCAACAGCAACAATTACCACCTTCGTACCAACAGCGACAATTATAACCCTCGCGCCACTAACTCAAACTTCAACCATCACAACAGCACAAGCAACAAAGCCACTTTTTGGCTTCACCTCAGCTCCATTATACACAACCGTCTCTACAACAACTCCGATTACCACCAGATCCACTTCCAGCCTGATCAAACGATTCACCAGTGGAATCAAAATCGGACAGGGCTCTGCACATTTTGCTACATCAACAATAACTATGTAACGCCCCGATTTTCATAAATTTTTTTTTTCAAAAAAAAAGCACGATAACGTTAAAAGCGCACTAACGCTAAAAGCACAATAACATTATTCCATCATGTTTTAAAACATTATGTGACAAAATGTCAACTTTTAAAAACTTTTCTCATGACCTCGTGTCATGTCTTAAAAGTTTGGTCCCAACAAAAACCATTTAGTTGTAAAAATTTTTATACAACTTCGGGGATTACAACTTCATATCATAAACGACCATAGAAAGCAAGTTAGGATTACAAACCAGTACATCGGCCAATGTTCACTCCATCTAAGATCCTAATCTCTTCGGGTCATCTACTTGCTTCTATCTCTCATGTCTAGAACCTAGGATACATGGCATAAAAATAAAATACGTAAGACAAAAATGTCTCGTGAGCTACATGGGTTTGGACACAAAACATTTATAAACATAATATATATCATTTTCAAAATCTTTGTAACCAAATCATTTCATACACTTGCTTTTAAAATCATCATAACTGAAATGTATCATCGTTTTGCTTTTAAAGTCTTTCATAAGAATTTGTCATTCTAAAGCTTTCATTACTTAAACTTGACTGGTGTTCAAACCTTTATGAACAGTTTTCATATAATGACACTAGATGTCAAAACCTTTCATACATCATATAAAAATATTTTTCTTTCAAAGTCTTTTTAATAATCAAGTAATAAAGCTTGTAATGCAATGCTTTTCTTTTTCCTTCTTTTAGTTTGATTGGCATTTGAACATGATAGTATTTTTATACTTAGGGCCTTAATCACTCTTGGTGATACCCCAAGTCTGGACTGAGATGGTGAGAACAAAATCAAACCATCTCAACGTCATATCACATGCTTTGACTGGTATCTCAACATGCGTGCTTTTTATACTTAGGGTATTAACCCCAAGTCTGGACTAGGATGGAAAGAACAAAATAAGTCCACCCTAGCGTCATATGGTTTTAGGAAATCTACTTCGCGAAGGGGTTGGTACCACCCCAGTAGACTCCTCTGGATTCCCTTGCGGGAACGTCATCCCCCGGGTACAAGAACTTTTCCATTACTTCATATTACTGTGCATTTCATATCATAATACCAGTCCATTAAAAACACATTGAGGCTAGATGCCCAAAACTTTCTTTCATAACAATATGGCTTATTGCCAAAACGTACTTTCAAATCTTTATGGCTTGATGCCAAAACATACTTTCAAATCTTTATGGTTTGATGCCAAAACATATTTTCAAATCTTTATGGCTTAATGCCAAAACATATTTTCAAATCTTTATGGCTTAATGCCAAAACATACTTTCATAAACATTCATTTCACAAAGCATTATAACGTTATTTCATAAGCACAATAGCACTTGCTATTTCATATTTTCAAAACATAGTATAAGACTTTCATAATCATGTCATCGATAAGTAAACTTGCATATCATTTCATATTAGAAAATCACATAAAACTATATAAACATTTTTCCATGTATCCCATAGTGGGAAAAAGCCACATGTACTCACCTTAGTAGCTAGGTACGTCTAGCTACACTAATCCACATAACTCTAGTCATTTGCTACTTCCAAGCGTCCTTCAATCTCTATTAATCTAATAGGAGATTAGAACATATTAGACAACTAAACATATATCATGTGTCTAATCATTCTTGACTACTACTAGTCATTATCTAATTCTATTCTAATGGTTAAGTATGACTCTTAAAGCATAATAACCATTTTGGACAATTTTACCCATTTTGTCCCATTTTGACAACTTAGTCCAAAATTCATGTAAACTCTTGTTTAAGTCATTGTTATATAACCCACCAATGTACCAATAGTATTTAAAACATGTATAAAGCTTCATGGAACCTTTTAAGCAACTTTTCGTTTCGACACTTTTTGATCGTTTTTCTATTTAGGTATCCTACTTTGCCCAATTGTGTTTTCACGGGTTTTAACATGAAATTTTAGTTACTTTCTGATATCAACATATTTATAAATCAATATCAATGCTTAGATGTCAAAACATCCTTCATTTCGCTCTTTTATTATATTTTTGGCAATTTTGCCGCTAAAGATTATAAAAATAAAAAGTATTTTTAAACATCACACTTTTTACATATTTTGTTGCCAAAACCACCCAACAACACATAAATGTTAATATAAATTCATTTCATACTCATACGGGCTCGTATTTGCTAAAACGGTAACTTTTAGTTCAACCGCGACTATTTTGATCCATTTTTAAACATAACCAAAACACATTCTTTCTTGACCCAAACTTGGTTATTTCTTTTAATCTAGCATACTTATATGAAAATGAACCATATTATTCAAGTCTTGGGGCAAATTCTCAAACTTTTGCTTCTTAGGCCTAAAACGGCCATTTAACTAAAATAGTCAAATTATAGTCTTTTTATACGTAAATGATACATTACATGATGTTTAACCAAATACTTGTGTCACCAATCCAATGCTACCATATTAAAGTATAAGCATGTCCCATGAATCATACTTTAACTAGTTTCTTGATCACAATGATCAATTTTCATTCTTGTCCCATTTAGACTTTTATAAAAGTGAAACTTGTTCCTCTTTTTGACATTTGATTATCACCAAGCTAACTACCTTCATTTTATTGATTCTTTGGTGTTTCTAGTTCCATACTAATGGCATATCATGAATACAAGTCCAATTTTAACATAAACCAAACCTAACCCAACCAATTTGATTTCTAGACTTGTGGCTTGACTTTGACAGAAAAGTCAAAGCTATCCAAATTTATAAATGCCAAGTTTCATTCCCTTGCTTCTTTCATAATTCCAATTCAATACCAAGCAAAAGACCCTTAACATAAAGCATTTCAAAGAAAATATGAACCCAACTTCGTCATGCATGATTAAATCTCAATCATATGTATAGTTTGCCCATCATGTGATCCCAACTTCAATTTACCAGCAACATATAAACAGAACACAAAAATCCAGATTTGAACATAGTTAACTCATACATATTACTCGACTCTTAGAGGTTCTTGAACTCATTCTTCAATGTATTTCAATATCCAACACTAAATTTGATCATGCATAAATTATTTTGATTCCAAAACTAAAGATTTGACTAGGGCTCAAAAGGATTTACCACTACTTGAATCATTGCAGGAAAATTAGAGACATTGAGCTTAAACATCTGTTTAGTAACCTGCAAATCGGAGCACCAGCCACCACCGGCTCATCGACGGCGTCCGCCTTCACCTCCGACCTCCTGCCTCATTTTCCCCTTGCTCCCGTTGATCTTCTTTTCTTCTGTTTAGTCTTGCTGCTGGAAATCCTGAGACACAATGCCATTATCGATCTGTCCCTCTCTTGCTCTATCTCGATTTCAAGATTTGGAAGTGTATTTTATCGAGTTCTTACTCCACCATTTCCTCTTTCTGAATCTCGATTTCCAACTCACTCGATTTCTCTTTCTCGTTCTCAATTTTTCACGAACACGCATCGTGTGTGTTATTTGAAGGGTTTTCTAGCAAACAATGAACACAAAAATTCCTTATGGTTCACATGCACCCTAGAAAGATCTATGTTTTCTTCTATGAAGATAATAAACTAAAACCAAAAGGCCAACAATAATTACTAAAGATCAAAACTGAGAAAACCAACCTTTTGATCTTGTTCTTGAAGCTAGCAGCACAAGTGTCCTGCCTCAAATGCAAGTCACACCCAAGCAATGGAGAAGACAGTCCAGCAGAGTAATTCTGGGTTCAAGTTAGCATAGAAAATGGAGTGCCAGGAGTCTCCTTTTATAGCCTCTAGGGTTACAGCTGAAACCCTAAGGAGCCTCCTTAGTGGGCAAGCCTGTTGACCACTTGGACCAGACTTTCTAAACCCTAATTAGGGTTTTCGCCACCCTTGGAAGAAGCCTCCAAGGTGGGGCCAAATCTAGCCCCTGGCTTCTGGTTTGTCAGTAATTCAACTATTGAATAAATACAAACCAGTCCCTGCACTTTTAATTAATTAATTTAATCACTGAATTAAATCCAATTCTTTCTAGATTAAATCTCAATTAATTATTGTAGTTTCTAATTAATATATTAACACTTAAATATATTAATAAACTATTTAATTAATTCTATTGATTTATTAAACATTTAATAAATCAACCTTTTACTCTACTGAACTCTATCCTAACCTCCAGCTATGAGGGCAACCCAAATGGACTTTGCTTCAATTAACAAGATAAATATAAATATAAAGTCATGGCTTAGACACCTAATCCAAAAGTCTCCCACTTGGATAAGTCTATGACTTTAATTTATCTTCTGATTAATAAACAACCTGCAGCTTCCTAGAAACTGCTATTGAACTCTGACCCAGTCAGTTCTGTCCATAGATAAGTGATCATATGATCCTTCGTCCAACAAGATATTTTCAGACACGAGACAGGATTGAGATCAATCTCTGTCCGATACTCTGTTTCCCAATCTCCTATTCTGCTTATGACCTTAAGACTTCTAATTGAACACATCAATTTAGTCTCGGCTGGCCAGCACTTTAGTCAACTTCAAAATCATCGGGAGGCCTACAGATATCTGTTTCCCTATCAGGGTCAAGGAATGAATAAGCTTCGACTCATATGCTTGTGTCTTTTACTTGTCAAAATCGTACACAACAATGCGTTTTATAACATCGAGTTACCGATGCGTTTACGCATTATCAATGCACAACCGACTCGCAAATTTCAACTCATATGTCTCCGCTTTAAGATCATAGGATATTATCGTCTCAATCATTGCTCATGATATAATCCATGAAGCAATATATTGAGCGCGGGTTTATCCAATACTCAAATCTCTATTTCTAAGTACTCGTGAATGTTGTAGCAGTCTTACTGCAATGTCTAACTCCTTAGACAATCTACAAACCAATTCACGACAGTCTTCGTTCATACTTACTCCCGAAAAGTATGAGCGACTGTGGAATTTTGAATAATCAAATTATTCGGGAAGTGAAACATGCAAAAACGAAACATAAAATCTGACTGGTGGCTACTCTTGCCTAATTACCAAGTCTCCACGAGGTAATCACCAAGTCGGATTCTTCATAAAAGTATTATCGGTTTCTAGATTCATTTTTAAACTTTTAATTCATGTTATGTATCTATGTCTACATGACCTTTCACTCTTTCTGTGTATCCAAATGTCATACATTTATACACTTTATCCAATCGGACATATTTCCGATGATATTCCAATTTGGTCATTCTGTCATTCTCACTAACAACTCCATTCTATGAACTGTGACTTTCCATGGTTCTCGGGATCTTTAGTCCACATGACTGCACCCTAAGACTATTTCGAGGTGTTACGATGTGCCGGTGAGCCACACACGCTCCATTGGAATGCCAACGAAATTCTTTAACCATTAGGTCCTTATTTGAAACCTCTTTTCAAATTGTTTTCAACATTCACCCCTAATCATTTTCCAATGATTTCTCACGTATGTACAAAATCCATTAAGTATTCCCAGCCAGGTCATATCCTAAATCAGACTCACTATGCTCTAAGCATTAAGTCATCAAGACATGTTCATGACCCCTTCTGATAGATCCAAGAAACTTGTTGGATTCGATCCAGTCCTATTCCAAAATCTTTTGTAATCTCAGGATTGCTTATAATCCTTGTGTCACGACTTTTAATAACTATATCCTTTCGGAGACTTTTTCTCATGCATCTTGAATCTTATCAAGATCATGCTTACTATGACCAGGTCTATACTGATGACAACATCTATCTGATATATGTCAATGGATTATGTGAGTATGTTGCACTTTTTATACCTCTCATGCCAAACCATCACACTTTGCAATGACAGGAAACTATTTCTTAGGGCAATGCATCTTGAGGCTCATCAAGATCATTTTGGCAGAGTTTCGATCTATCTCATAGATGTTTATAACCACCCGAGTATGCCGTATCTCTTATTAAGACTTTCATAGCGATCCGTCTTTTAACACCAAGTCATTACACTTTGTAATGAAAAGAGACGTTTCCTAGAAACATTATGTAACACACATACGGAGATAGAGATAACAGCGACACTCCCACTGGCTTTAGCACGGTTTATGGACTATTCACAAAAACCAGACCTTATGGCACATTTTGAGAATCCAAACCTTTCTGACATCTTAATGGATATCTTTCAGCCCTTTCTCAAAATCCAATCCTTTGGCATATTTTGAGAATCTGAATATCCTTTCTTGCGAGATGCCCATAGGGTAATCCCGGGCCTACGTACCTTTATACTGGCATACTCTTTATGAGTCCTCATTAGTGTGCCGGTGATCCACACGCGCTCCACTAACAACTTATATTATGCAGTATCCTTTCAAATTTCATCTTCTATTGAGAGTGCTTCTCTCGGAGTCAATTACTTGACTCTGAGTATCGTCTCACTCAACCAGATGTTCTGAAGGTACGTTTCTGTCCATGTTGGTTTCTTTTGATGATTACTCCCACTGTAAGACCAGTTGTAAAATCAATCAAACTATCACATAGACTGTATCTCGTCCTAAGGTTCTCTTAATTGGCAGCAACCGGGCTCACCAATGCTTCCAAGTAGTCGGATTGGAAATCCGTACCAACTATAGTGTTTTACCACTATTCGGTATGTCACCCCGATCATAACTACTTATGACGGTGATCAATACTACTAGTCAAGAGAAGATTATGTCAGTATTAAAAATCTGATTTCTGCTCTAAGCCTAGTGATGACTAAAGGTTATTTCACTTGGCTAATCCTGAACTCATTCAGGACTGTCCCAACTCCCACTATTTCCTTAGAACATGAGTTCTTTCTAAAAGAGCTCTTTCTTTACCATGTACAGCGGGATAGCCAGTGAAACGACATCTCTGATTAGGTTCAGGCTAGTCATGAGGCTCGGATGAACACTACAAGACCCTAGACCTTTAATGTACAAGTGGGACATTCCCAGCTTTACATTTCAGACAGTGTCTGCAAAACCTACTCAGTCGAAGATGTGGTTAGAATATGGTATATATGGTCTGACTGGTTTAGTGTTTAATTTACGGGAAACTTATTGGCAATGTATCTCATACATTGAGGATCGAACTGTTTCGACCAATGCTCCATCATCTTCCCTAAGACACATTATAACTATTAATGTTCTCGGAAGAGAATAAACTGTGAAACATTTTCCCAGTTTATGTTGTCACTCAGGTTCTGTGGATCTTGTACTTCCTTTGAAGTCCTTGAACTGTTCAAGGTTTCAATTCAATCGCTTATTCTGATAAGCGAAGCCATATTCGTCATACCGATTGAAAAATATCGCGAAGTACAAATAATTGTGTTCTATTTCAAGATTTGAGCGATACACATTAACAGATGTGTCCGTTGCTCCTAATCTCAATGTCTTTTACATACATATGTAAACTTATGACCTTGTTAATTCTACTCAAGACTTGCAATCTTCAGTTGACTCTGAGTCAACTGATTCCAAAATCCTATCCTCTGGATCTTTGGGTGATTCATTTCTTGCCACATGCGCTTAATAAAGAACTTAATCATAATCTGACTCTAAGTCAAATGATTCCAAAGTCCTGTCCAACTGGATCTTTGGGTGATTCATTTATTGACACATTAAGAACTCAATTCATCATGAGACTCTAAGTCAAATGATTCCAAAGTCCTGTCCAACTGGACCTTTGGTTGAATTGATTCTTACAACATTTATCTTAACAATCATAAGGGACACAATTCCTAAATCCAAACACTTTGGATGCAGTCAACATTCAAGTTATTACTATTCATGCATTCAACATTTCAAGGATAATTTCAAACAACGGGTGTTTAAAAGAAATTGACAATTTTATTAAAACAGAATCCTTGAACAATGTCATACGCATCTAATAAGCTGATAACATGATTTCAATATCTAACTAAACTCTAAAACTGCATGAGCTTCAGATCCAATCTGAATATGCTCCTATGCAACAACATCCCACATCCTACAGAGTCCATGCATACAGAGCAAATGTGAGAAACACTTCATGTATCAGTGAATTAAGGATCATGGGTTCTGAGTTTTAAGATATTCCTGAGTTGCCAACCTGTTCGGCTTCGGAGCATTTTCCAATCTTTCCGTGACTGTGTCCCACCCTATGGATTCCCAGTTTGAAACATCGAGGAATCGGTCCAGACGATCTGGATCATTTCTTGATGTGTCCTATTACTGGACTTAATTCCGAAGCAGCTGAATCTATGGAACTATGCTTCTCTATGAACGACTCATACAGAGTCAACATTGAATGCATATCCACGATTGTTTTATCTGGTTTCCCTTCCTGTACATCAGGATGAACGGATCAGCGAGTCGAGCTAATGCTTTAACTCCCGATCAAAAGGGAACCAAATTTATACAGTTCACATATGTGTCTCTCAGTCTTGAGAACATGTGAACTGGTGCTACTTCCTGCATACTTCAAACTCTTTGAAGATCTTAGCTCGTCCTTTCTCAACCAGTTCATGGAACCTTTCCACAACTAGCTGTGTTAACTTATCTGACCCAGGAATTCTAAATTCCAGCGGAACTCGGGGTCAATGATCAATAGTATTAGGCAACGAACTTTCCTTGACTTGACAATTAAGGAGTCATGCTCATCACAGGCTATTGTGTGATGTCATGTTTTGGGGAGCGGACACTCAGTCAGATATGGCTTGCCAGCAAAGCAGAGAACTATTCTCTATTTATGAAGCCATACCATATAGTTTAGCCCAGTCAGCCTTACCATATGTAGCAGGTGCATTCTGAAGCTCTCAGAAATGGGTGAAGGAGGAGAGGGAGGAGAATAGACACTAGATTCAGACATCTACAATAAATAGAATTTTTATTAGTTTAATTAGTCCTTTTAAATAATTACCCAATATATTATTTATTAAGGCTAGGACCCAAAATACCCTAACTATGGTGTGAAGAGGGATGCCGTAATCACAACATAATGGTCATTAAGGTAGATAATACACTTATCAATTTCATCTTATGAAATTCCTAGATCTGTTGAGACACATTGAACTGTTCAATGACATGTTTAGTCTCGGATGTGCCCCACAGTTTATGACTGGGATGCCGAGGATCACAAACCGGGTGTGAATAACCATTCAAATTAGCTCGGTACTCTCGAAGTCAATTGTCATCTCTAATTAACGTGCCGGTTAACCACACACGCTCCGTTAATAATGACAAAATCGAGAAACCCATTGCAACTCTTTGCGGACCCCAGTTGGCATGCCGGTAAACCACACACGCTCCACCAACGTTCCACAAAGTGCAATGTGCAATTCCATGGATTAGCACCAATTCACATTTTTTTAACCTAAAGTAACTAGATTGGGTTTTGTTCAAAGTTCTAGTACTTTCAATTATAACATTATACTTTTAAGAGGCTTAGCGGTTCTATCAAACCCGTTCGGCTAACGACACTCGACTGACCAAGAGAGCGGTGGGTAAGAGTGGATACCCATTAGGTTGCCATTTTATAGGCAGTCGCCTTATACCCTCTTTATAGGACAGTTTTGTGAATGAGGCCTACTTGCGGTAAGACTAACCAATTTTCTTATATATAAATAATTAACTTTTAATCATAAATATATAAGATATATTTTAATCTCATTAAAATATTTTAGAATTAATTTTCGAAGAATTTTCGCAAATTTATTTCTATTTTTCGAAAATTTAATTAATTCTTTAAGTGATTTAATTGGTCTTTTAATTAAACAATTTAATTAAACTAATTAAATCAAGGATGGGGGACCACAAAATTAATCAAATTAATTTCCTATACTTATTTCCTAATTTGAAAATTACATGCCAAGAATAAGGGGTTCAAGTTATTTAATTATCCAATAATTACCAAAACAACAACCAACTATTTAAGGCAGCAAATCAAGCAATTAAGGGGGGAATAAAGAGGGTGGCGGCTAAGGTTAGGAAACCCTAGCCTATGCCATATAATTGAGGCCATTCCAAGAGAGTTTTTGGCAAAAACACTCAAGGCAATAATCATTCAAGCAGTTTATATCAATTCCACAAGAAAACAACCTAGGCTATGATACCACTGAAGGGTTTTCTAGCAAACAATGAACACAAAAATTCCTTATGGTTCACATGCACCCTAGAAAGATTTATGTTTTCTTCTATGAAGATAATAAACTAAAACCTAATGGACAACAATAATTACTAAAGATCAAAACTGAGAAAACCAACCTTTTGATCTTGTTCTTGAAGCTAGCAGCACAAGTGTCCTGCCTCAAATGCAAGTCACACCCAAGCAATGGAGAAGACAGTCTAGCAGAGTAATTCTGGGTTCAAGTTGGCACAGAAAATGGAGTGCCAGGAGTCTCCTTTTATAGCCTCTAGGGTTACAGCTGAAACCCTAAGGAGCCTCCTTAGTGGGCAAGCCTGTTGACCACTTGGACCAGACTTTCTAAACCCTAATTAAGGTTTTCGCCACCCTTGGAAGAAGCCTCCAAGGTGGGGCCAAATCTAGCCCCTGGCTTCTGATTTGTCAGTAATTCAACTATTGAATAAATACAAACCAGTCCCTACACTTTTAATTAATTAATTTAATCACTGAATTAAATCCAATTATTTCTAGATTAAATCTCAATTAATTATTATAGTTTCTAATTAATATATTAACACTTAAATATATTAATAAACTATTTAATTAATTCTATTGATTTATTAAACAATTAATAAATCAACATTTTACTCTACTGAACTCTATCCTAACCTCCAGCTATGAAGGCAACCCAAATGGACTTTGCTTCCATATTCCCGATTTTTGTCTTTCTACTCGAGGATCAGCCGACGGAAACATAAAACGCGACCATAGCTTTTACCTGGTTTTGATTTGGGTGGATTTCGTGCAAATTACCAAAATGCCCTTAGATTCATGCCTTGGAAAATATTCAAACTTTTACATATAAAATTTTCTTGATTTTCCCAAGGTCATAACTTCTACAACCGACATCCAAACTTTACAAATTTTATACCTATAGAAAGGTGGGAATGCGCTTTACAACTTTCTTCTACTGACTTAAGTCTGGTTCTTAATAGATTTTACGTTATAAACCCTCAAACATGGCCCAATGGTCATTTTTATCACTTTTTGGTCATCTTTGCCCCGACGTAACTCCTTCGTTATAACTCCAAATATCTCGAATCCTTTTCCTATATTTTTGTTATCTCAAATATTACCTAAGTTATCTTGATGACTTTTTTCTAATTCTTTATAGATTTTGAGATATTAATTTCCAAAGTTTGCACAATAAACTTTTCACCTTTAGTCCTTTATTTCAAACTTTGCCCTTATGTCTTTAAAAATTAAAATTCTAATCAAACTAATATCTCATATTGACTAAATAAAATGTCTTAACCCATCAATTTCCATATTTGCACTTTATTCCAGACTTAAAACTAAGACGAGTCCTCTTAGTCTAAGTTTTACTTGATTTTATAAGACTAAGACGAGTCTTCTTAGTCTAAGTTTTACTTGATTTTATAAGACTAAGACGAGTCTTCTTAGTCTAGAAATTTCCAGCTTTTCTCTTTATTTATTTATTTTTTTCGACTTTGTAGGGCATAACTTCTTCGTACGAAATCCTTATATTATCTATGTCAAAAATTTCAGTTGTCACAAATTACAAGTTCTCAAGTACCTCCAGAGACAGGTCCTTCAGTTGATAAGGGAATGAAGATAGTGCAAGAGCTATCAAAAGCAGAACAGAAGAAACAGAAGTCTGAGGAATACGAAAAGCTAAGGCATTTGTATTCAATATCAAGAGATCAAATGGGAAAGAATGCCATCCTGGGTCCAGTCAATAAAATATGGACGTTCGAAACGATAATGACACTTTCCTTCCCAGCAATAGAAATGTTTGATAGAGTGCCCCTTGTATACTACGAAACTGAAACTCAACGGAACTGCAATTAGACGTACCATTCAATCCGAAATTGTTCGCCATAAACATATTTGATCTTGAGTTTGAACCCAAAGACAAAAGAAAATTTCAAGAGCAAAAAGAAAGATTCCATGCAAACTTGGCTGCTGATCAAACTGAGGTATGGTCTTCCTCAAAGATTGTTGGATTGGATCGGATTGAAATGGGTACACTCTTCGAAGATGTGTATCAAAACATTACCTACCATGTACGAAGGGGTGAACAAAAAGTTGAAAGCAAGTTCACAGTTGCAGATTTTCCATTAATGAACCCAAATGACTTCATTGTTTTGGTGGAATGCTTCTACAACTTAAATCAAACGAAGATATCCAAGCAAATAGCACTCACACAAGGTCAAAAGCTGATAGGAATATTCTTGGGTGCATATCTCAGGAATTTCTCCAACTATGATTTCGAGATTGCGAAGCTGTTCAATGAAAACGTACCTGCTGCCAACAAAGAGCTCATTGGAATTAGCAAATACAGTGATGGAAATATTTTGCAAAGTCCATGGGGTGTAGTTTACAAAGGAAGATTAATGAAGAAGGGAGCTTTAAAGAAATTGTTCTTTGATATGGACGAAAAGGAGAAATTTCCAACAACGTTCATTGAAGGAATGATAACTAGAGTTGAAGTGAACAATGAGAATTCAGAAGAAGCGAAGAAAGAAGTGATTGCTCATCTGAAGTGGTGGATAGCTGTAAGGAAGGAACTGACAAAAACATTTCAGATGATATAGACTTCGGATACCTGGCATCTTCACCACAAAGGGGAAGAATGTTAAGATACGGATTGTGTTGAGATTTGACATCCGAAGTACATATGTTCCTGACCTAAGATTGATATGCAAAGTGAAAGGTTGATGCGAAGTTGGAGACTACTGATACGAAGTCAATGTGCTTATCTGAAGACTTTTTGTACTTATCTTTTATAGTAGATAATGTTTAGGGTTCTATGCTTATCTGTAACTAGTTGGATTATGTGTTTATCCAATTAGACCCTAGTATAAAAACACTCTTAACCCTAAATGTTTAGTACGTACTCCTTAACAGTCGAATATTCATTGTAACGCTCTTATAGTTTCTCGTCGTTAAAAAGACTTGGAGCACTTATTCTTTTACAGTGAATAAAATCATTCGACTGATTGAAAGTTAATTCTCGTTGTTAGCATTTATTGTTAATTTTTTCTTACAAACTCCATCCTAATTTGTTGAATCTCTTCGGAGCGACCGGTAACCGACGAGTGTGAAGATGTTGCTTTCGCTTTTCCTTTTCGTTTTACTTGATCTCGCCCCATCGGATGAGTTGGTCGTTTGAACTCAACTATGTCGTCGTCGTCATTTAGATCCACTCCAACATGTACATCCGATGTATCGTGATACGACCCGGAATCACCCGTTTTGATTCGTTTTCTCAATTTTTACCACCCTTCAATTTTTCATTATCCTTTAGTATGTTCCAAACGTGCGAATATTTGAACGTTTTCACCCAATCATCTTCAAATATGTAGCTTGCTCGCTCCAAAATCGTCGGCTCACTAGCCCCGCTAGCCAATTGGCTCGTCAAAGTTTTGATGAGCCCTTTGAAGTGCATCACTTCCTTGTTCATGTTCCCCCATTTGGTGTTGAGTTGGTCACTAGTTCGGTAGTCATCTCCTTTTTACATTCCAAACCGAAATCGATTGGTAACTCGTAACCAAAATTTGTCCCGACCTTGGTCCTTCCCAGTAGTCGCGTCCTCAGATATGTCCAGCCACGAACGTGCCAATTCCACCTCTTCCGAAAGAGTCCATAGTTGGTTTTTTGCCCTCCCATTCGATTTCTCTTTCGGTATCTCTTTCCCATTCCATTTTTTTCGTTGTTGCGGGACCTCCTCGGGTTTGGTTTCGGGCTCGTCGTCGGCTATCGGGATGTTTGTCGTTTGTGGAGACGGTGATTGGAATTGAGTTTGAGGATTAAATTGGTGCAAATGGGTTGATGTTTTGAGGCATCATTTGATGTGGGAAAATTTGTTGTGGTGACAATGGAAATTGGTTGTAAATCAAAAATGAGTTTTGAGGGTTGAATTGTGGTCGACAAGGTGGTGGTGATGAAAGATCGTACCCTCAAAAATTCGGCTTTGATCTGCTAGATGAATTTGGATTATGAGACATTGTATGTATAAAATGTAGAGAATTTGTGTGTGTAAAAGTTTAAATTATAGGGTATTATTATTATTTTGAAAACGGCTATAGGGTATTAGTGTGTAAAACATTTAACTTTTGAAAAAAAAGTAAAAGAAAAAAACAATTGTCACGGCTAGTTAAGGGCTATTTCAGAGGCATACCTTTGCCGATAGACATCGGTTCCCATATCACAGGACGGTGATGTCGGCATTATGGGACAGTGATATCGACGGCATTAGCATGCCGGGTAGATGCTAATTTTTTGACCATACTGTGTAGTTTGATACAAATTCTACAAACATAAATCAATACAATGATTGTGGGGTTTCATCGTCTACAACACGTTCACATTGGTTAACCCATTGTAATAAACAATCTTCCGATAAATTGCGTCAAGTACCGAGATTGGTTCTTACAGTTCTCAACTTTTTAATAATTCTCATGTGATGTATGTATGTATGTATGTATGTATGTATGTATGTATGTATGTATGTATGTATTGTTGGATTAGGTGTCTAAGCCATGACTTATAATTTGTATTTACCTAATTAATAGAAGCAAAGTCCATTTGGGTTGCCCTCATAGCTGGAGGTTTTGGTAGAAAGTTCGATAGAGAGAAAGATTGGTTTATTATGGGATTAATAAATCAATAGAAATAAAAGATATGGTTTGTTAATATATTTAAGTGATAATATATTAATTAGAAACTATATTGATTGATTAATAATTAATCAGGAATTAATTGGATTAATTTTTGTGGCATTAATTAGATTAATCAGGAAGTCAGGGATTAAAGTCGTACAAATTCAATAGTTGAATTGCGGCGCGCGGCCCGCCAATGTATAGGCCGCGGCGCGCGTACGAATAATCCGGAAAATGGCTGACGGCTAGGGTTTATTGTTTCCCTATAAATAGGGACCCCTAGACCTCATTATCAGTTGCTCATTCTATTATTCTCTCTGGAATTTTCGTGACCTTCCTCTGGCTCCCTGGGTGTGATCTCAATTGAGGCAAGACACTTGTGCTGCTTAGCTTCAAGATTAAAACTAAAGGTTAGTTTTTCTGATTTATTCTTTTAGTTAATTTTTGTTTGGCCTTTAGGAATTAGTTACATGTTCAAAGTAAGAAAACATAGATCTTTTCTAGGTTGCATGTGAACTTAGGTTATTTAGTTCATGGTTGCGGAAAACCTTTCAGTGGTATCAGAGCATTTGGTTGTTTTCTTATTGAATTGCTGTAATAGTTTTCCTAATATTTAGGGTTTATTGTTTATAAACTCTTTGGGCCTGATATGGATTTAGGGTTTGGGTTTTAGAAACCTTTTCCCCACCCCTTGGTAATTTTCGAAAATAGGCATTAGGGTTTTGGAAGGCTTTCTATTTTTGGTAACTTTAATTGTTTAATTAAATGGATAACCTTAAACCCAGTTTGTTATGAATGCGATAATTAGGGGTTTAAGATAGGTTTAAATTGATTTGATTAATTTGGAAAAACATATCTACATTTGAATTAATTTAATTAATTGTTTAATTAAAAGATAATTCAAGGGATTTAATTTAATTTTAATTTAATGGTTAAATTTCGAAAATTAAAGGATAAATCCTAAAATATTTTAAAAGGTTTAAAATATCAAGATTTAATTAATTTAATTAATAGTTTAATTAAAAGATAAATTAAATCAAATTAAAGGTTTAATTTAATTTGAAGTTTAATAGTTAAATTTCAGGAAATTAAAAGATAAACCAGGAATATTTTAAAAGGTTTAAAATACATCTTATATATATTATTAAAAGTTAACACTATATGTATAAGATAAATTGGTTAGTCAAATCATTAGTAGGCCTCATTCACGAAGCTGGTCTATAAAGTGGGTATAAGGAGACTGCCTATAAAATGGCGGTCTAATGAGTGTTCACTCTCACCCACCGCTCGCCTGATCAGTGGAGGGTCGTTAGCCGAACGGGTTTGATATGACCACTTAATCATTAAAAGTATAATGATCAAAGTACTAGAATCCTTTACAAGAATTCCCAAATTTAGTTACTTTAGGAAAAAAATGTGAATTTGATGCTAATCCATGAAATTGCACATTGCACTTTATGAAACGTTGGTGGAGCGTGCGTGGGTTACCGGCACACCAATGCGGGTTCATAAAGAGTGGCAATGGGTTTCTCGGGTGTTATCATTGTTGATGGAGCGTGTGTGGTTAACCGGTACATCAATTTGAGATGGTAATTGACCCCGAGAGTACCGAGCTAATTTGCATGGTTATTCACACCCGGTTTGTGATCCTCGGCATCCCAGTCACAAACGGTGGGGCATATCCGAGATTAAACATGCAATTGAACAGTTCAATGAATCTCACAGATCTAGGAATTTCATTAGACTGAAATTGATAAAAGTTATCTACCTTAATTACCACTGTGTTGTGACTACGACATCCCTCTTCACAGCATAGTTGGGGTATTTTGGATCCTAGCCTTGTTAAATAATATATATTGGGCAATTATTTAAAAGGATGAATTAAAAGAATAAATTCAAATTTTATATATGTCTGAAGAAAGTGTCATTCTCCTCCTTCTCATCCTTCACCCATTCCAGAGAGCTTCTGAAAGCACCTGTTTAGTATGGTAAGGCTGACTGGCCTGAACTATCTGATATGGTTTTGCAATTAGAGAATAGTTCTTAGTTTTGCTGGCAAACCATATCCGACTGAGTTTCCGCTCCCATACATGACATCACACAGCAGCTTGTGATGAGCATGACTCCTTGACTATTGAGTCCAAGGAAGTTCGTTGCCTTATGTTATTGATCATTGACCCCGAGTTCCGCAGGGATTTAGAATTCCTGGGGTCAGATAAGTTAGCACAGCTAGTTGAGGAAAGGTTCCGAGAACTGGTTGAAAAAGGAGAAGGAACTAGGATCTTCAAAGAGCTTGAAGTTGCAAGCTAGAATGAAGCAGCACCAGTTTGCATGTTCCCAAGTTTGAGGGATACATAGGCGAACAGTATAAAACTGGTTTCCTCTTGTGATCAGGAGTTAAGCATTAGCTCGACTCGCTGATCCGTTCATCCAGATGAACATGAAGGGTAACCGGATAAGACAATCATGGAAATGCATTCAATGTCGACTCTAAATGAGTCGTTCATGGAGAAGCATAGTTCTATTGATTCAGCTGTTTCAGGATTAAGTCCAATATTAAGGTGCATCAAGAAATGATCCAGATCGTATGGACCGATTGTTCGATGTTTCAAACTGGGAATCCATAAGGTGGGACACAGTCACAGAAAGATTGGAAAAATGCTCTAAAGCCAAACCGTTTGGCAAACTCTATAATATCTTAAAACTCAGAATACCTGATCCTCATTTCCTTGATACAGGATGTGTTTCCCACATTTGCTCTGTATGTACGGACTCTGTAGGATGCATGATGTTGTCGCATAGGGGCATATTCAGATTGGATATGGAGCTCGTGCATTTTTGGAGTTAAGCTAGATATTTGTTCTTGTTATTGGTTTATAGATACATTTAACATAGATTCGCATTGTACATTGTTCTGAGGATAATTCTGGATTAATGAAATATTTTTTTAAAACATGGTTGTTTTAATTGTCCTCGAAATGTTGTGTGAATGTATTGATGACGTAAATGGTAATAACTTGAATGTTGATACATCCAATGGGATTAGATTTGTAAATATTGTTCTATATGATTGTTAAAGTGAATTTTATGAGAACCACTTCAACCAAAGGTCCAGTTGGACAGGACTTTGGAATCATTTGACTTAGAGTCACATGATGAATTGAGTGCTTAATAAAATTAATTGTGGCAAGAAAGGAATCGCCCAAAGATCCAATGGATAGGATTTTGGAATCAGTTGACTTGGAGTCAGGTGATGATTGCATGTCTTGAACAATATTAACAAAGTTATAAATTTACATGGAGATGTAAAAGACCTTAAGATTTGGGCAACAGACACATAAGTTAATGTGTATTGCTTAAATCCTCGAACAGAACACGATTAGTTATGCTTCAAAATATTTGCCAAATAGTTTGACAAATATGGCTTCGCTTATCGGAATAAGCGATTGATTAGAACCTTGAAGTGTTCAAGGATTTCAAAGGAAGTATAAGATCAACAGAACCTGAATAACTACATAGTCTGAGAAAGTGTTTCACAGTTTATCCTCTTCCAAGAACACTAATGGTTATAATGTGTCTTAGGGAAGATGATGGAGCATTGATCGATATAGTTTTGATCCTCGATGTATAAGATACATTTCCGATTAGTATTTCAATGAATTAAATATTCAACCAGTCAGACCGCAGAAACCATATTCCGACCATATCTTAGACTAAGTAGGTTATGTTGACACTGTCTGAAATGTAAAGCTGGGATCGTCCCACTAGTACATAGAAAGTCCAGGGTCATGTAGCATTCGTCTGAATCTCATGACAAGCCGAAACTGATCAGCAATGTCGTTTCATTGGCCACTCCGGTTATCCTTTGAAAGAAGAGTACTTTTAGAAAGAACTCAAGTTCTAAGGAAACAGTGGGAGTAAGAATAATTCTGAATGAGTTCAGGGATTAACCAAGTGAAAGAACCTTTAGTCACCACTGGGCCTTGACCAGGAATTTGATTCCTGTTAAACCTGACATACCCTCTCTTCGCTTGACCAGGAATTAGATTCCTGTTAAACCGGACATACCCTCTCTTCGCTTGACGAGTAGTTATTGTCACTGTCATAAGGAGTTATGATTTGGGTGATATACCGAGTAGTGGTAAAACACTAAAGATGGTACGGATAAGTAATCCGACTGCTGGACGCATTGGTGAGCCTGGTTGCTGCCAAATAAGAGAACTTTACCGCGAGACACAGTCTATGTGACAGTTTGATTGATCTTTACAACTGGTCTAGGAACCAGTGGGAGTAATTGAATCTTCAAAAGAAGGGAACATAGAAATGTACTTACAGAACATCTGGTTGAATGAGTCATCACTTGGAGTGAAGCAATTGATTCTGAGAGAAGCACTCTCAATAAAAGATGTAATCCGAGAGGATTCTGCATGGCATAGTGTGAGTCGTTAGTGGAGCGTGTGTGGTTTACCGGCACACTAATAGGGACTCACATAGAGCATGCCATTACAAAAGGTACATGGCCCCGGGATTCGTCCCATGGGAATCTCGCAAGAAAGGATATTCGGATTCTCAAAATAGGCCAAAAGGTTTGGATTTTGTGAATAGCCTGAAAGATTTCCTTTAATATGTCGGAAAGGTTTGGATTTCGGTTTTGCAAAATGTGCCATAAGTTTTGGATTTTGTGAATAGTCCGAAAGAGTCATATAACGATGTCAAAGCCAGTGGGAGTATCGTTGTTATCTTCTATCACTGTATGTGGGTTACATACTGGTTCTAGAAAACGTCTCTTATCATTACAAAGTGTAATGACCTGTATTAAGAAACGGTTCGCTATAAAAGACTTTAAGAGATACAACATACTCAGGTGGTTGTGGATATCTATTAGATAGATCAGAATTCTGCCAATGTGATCTTGATGAGATTCAAGATGCATAACCCAAGGAAAGGAGTTTCCTGTCATTGCAAAGGGTAATGAAACAAAGAAGGTGCAGCATACTCACGTAGTTCATAGACATCTATCAGATAGATGAGAATGACAGTATTGACTTAGTCGTTGAGAATATGATCTTGATGGGATTCAAGATGCATAAGAAAGAGTCCCCGAAAGGAAATGGTTTCCGGAAATCATGACATAAGGATTATTGGTAATCTTAGGATTCCAAAAGGGCTTGGAATGAGATTACATCAGGTTCCTCGAGCCTCTTGGACAAATCAGAAGTGTTATGAACATATCCTGATGACTTAATGCTTAGAGCATTGTAAGTTGGATTCAGGATATTTCCTGGCTGAGTATACTGAATGGATTATTTGAACAGACATGAGAAATCATTGGGAAATGATTAGGGTGATTGATTTGAAAGGGTTTTTCAAATCGGTAATTGTTTACACCAGAACGTGGTGCTGTAGGACTTCATGGTTAAAGAATTTCGTTGGTTTCTGATGGAGCGCGTGTGGTTCACCGGCACATCATGACACCTCGAAATTGTCTTAGGGTGTAGTCACGTAGACTAAAGACCCGAGAACCATGGGCAGTCACGGTACACATCACCGGAATGGAGTTGTGAGAGTGAATGACAGAATGACAAATAGAGATATCATTGGAAGAGTATCCGATAGGATCATCTGCAATAAAGTGTATAAGTGTTAGACACTTGGATACATAGAAAGAGTGAAAAGGTCATAGACATAGATATGAAAGGCTTGAATCGAAAGTTTAAAAGAGAATAAGAAACCGATAATAGTTATGATAAATCCGACTTGGTGATTACCTCGTGGAGACTTGGTAATAAGCAGGAGTAGCTGCCAGTCAGATTTTATGTTTTGCTTTTGCATGTTTACTTCCTGAATAATTGGATTATTCAAATATCCACAGTCACTCATACTTTTAGGGAGTAAGTATGAAGGAAGACTGTAATGAATTGATTTGTAGATTGTCTAAGGAGTTAGACATTGCAATAAGATTGCTGCAACGTTCATGAGTACTTGGAAATGGAGATTTGAGTATTGGATAAACCCACGCTCAATAGATTGCTTCATGGATTACATCACAAGCAATGTTGAGACGATAATATCTTATGGTCTTAAAGTGGAGAGATATGAGTTATAATTTGCAAGGCGGTTGTTCGTTGATAGTACGAAAACGCATCGGTAACTCGGTGTTATAAAACGTGCTGTTGTGAGTGATTTGTCGGGTAAAAGATATAACATATTAGTCGAAGCTTATTCGTCCGTTGACCCAGACGGGAAACAGATATCTGTTGGCCACTCGATGATTTTGAAGTTGACTGAAGTGCTGGCCAGCCAGGACTGAATTGATGCGTTCAATTAGAAGTCTAATAGTCATAAGCAAAATCGGAAAATCGGGAAACAGTGTGTCAGACAGAGATTGATCTCAATCCATGTCTCATGTCTGAAAATATCTTATTGGACGGAGGATCATCTGATCACTTATCTATGGACAAAACTGAATAAGTCAGAGTTCGGCAGCAGTTTCTAGGAAGCTACAGTTTGCTGATTAATTAGAGGTCAAATTGGTAATTATAGTCATAGACTTATCCAAGTGGGAGACTGTTGGATTAGGTGTCTAAGCCATGACTTATAATTTGTATTTACCTAATTAATAGAAGAAAAGTCCATTTAGGTTGCCCTCATAGCTGGAGGTTTGGTAGAAAGTTCGGTAGAGAGAAAGATTGGTTTATTATGGGATTAATAAATCAATAGAAATAAAAGATATGGTTTGTTAATATATTAAAGTGATAATATATTAATTAGAAACTATATTGATTGATTAATAATTAATCAGGAATTAATTGGATTAATTTCTGTGGCATTAATTAGATTAATCAGGAAGTCAGGGATTAAAGTCGTACAAATTCAATAGTTGAATTGCGGCGCGCGGCCCGCCAATGTATAGGCCGTGACACGCGTACGAATAATCCGGAAAATGGCTGACGGATAGGGTTTATTGTTTCCCTATAAATAGGGACCCCTAGACCTCATTATCAGTTGCTCATTCTATTATTCTCTCTAGAATTTTCGTGACCTTCCTCTGGCTCCCTGGGTGTGATCTCAATTGAGGCAGGACACTTGTGCTGCTTAGCTTCAAGATTAAAACTAAATGTTAGTTTTTCTGATTTATTCTTTTAGTTAATTTTTGTTTGGCCTTTAGGAATTAGTTACATGTTCAAAGTAAGAAAACATAGATCTTTTCTAGGTTGCATGTGAACTTAGGTTATTTAGTTCATGGTTGCGCAAAACCTTTCATGTATGTATGTATGTATATATATATATATATATACACACACACACACACACACATACATACATACATACATACATACATACATACATACATACATACATGAAAATCGTGATTTAGTTCATGGTTGCGGAAAATCGTGATTTAGAGAGAATACCATTGAAGATGCCGATTTCTTAGGATAACCAGTACCTGATGAATCCCTAATTGAAGCTAATTTATCTGTTACATTGGCAAGCATTGGTCATCAACATTTATGAGTATAAAGAGAGGAGGAAATGAGCGGGAAAACTAGAAGTAGATGTCTTAAAAGAATGACACGTAACATTCCCACTCGTCTTTTATTAGTATAGGAACACATATACACACACACACACACACACACACATATATATATATATATATATATATATATATATATATATATATATATATATATATATATATATATATATATATATATATATATATATATATATATATATATATATATATATATATATATATAATGTTTAGACATTGTATTACACCTTGTTTAGAAATTAGTAATAATAGGTTGATAATTATGAATTTGATGAATAGAGGCACAGTGGAAAACCATTGTGTGTTCAATTTCTGACAACGTCCTATGGATCAAATCGGGAAATTAGAATCCCTTGATTTTTCATGGATTTAGAATCTAATATCTTTGATAAACTCGATAATCAGAAAACTTCAGTCAGTTTTAGAAGTTGATATATGGTTTAGACCATGAATGCAAGACTAGTTTTATACAAGGCAGTCATGGATAACACATAGTTTCATCTCTCTCTCTCTGTCTCTCTGTCTCTCTCTCTCTCTCTCTCTCTCTCTCTCTCTCTCTCTCTCTCTCTCTCTCTCTCTCTTTCTCCCTCTTAGAAACATAAAGATAAAGACCTAAATGGAGAGTACATTCCTTTTTCAAGGATTGATTGGTTTTGATCCACTTACCCAAGCGTTTACTTGAGGATTTTCTTCATGTCTAGTAACAAGAAAATTAGTCATTAAGATCCCACAATGTTCGATATGGCTCTAACATAGTGTTGCTTAAAATGTGTTCCATTATATAGGTAAGTTATATAATAAATTCAGTTATGTAGATCTTAATGATATATAGATATAACTTTAAATGAGATCAAACAATACGATCCTACCTTAAGAAGAATATTTGTAAGTTTTTTCATTAGTGCTAGTAGGAGTATATGGGTTCTCTCGGTCTAATATAATATAAAGTTCACAGAAAGTTGTTATTTTCTCAAAACACACAAAATGTTTGTATGTTCATTGAAACCACACTACTCTATATAGATCAAACAACAATATGCTAGAATCAAGGTTTATGGTTGGCAATATGTTTGTCCAGGTATCATATCATCTTCATTCCCTATAAACTTTTTATAGTAACACAAATGGAAATGGAAAGTATTATATACATGTTATAATCCATATGGCAATTCAATTTAATATACTTGATGGTTTATCCTTTTTAACACCTTTTAATAACTTAATGTACCATGGCATTAATTCACCATACCAAAACACACCACCCCTTCCATGGAAATACTATCTGCATACATGATGCCCTTCTTGAAATTTCACAGGTCTATGCTTTGCATCAACATAACTCTTTTTCCCATCTTGGATTATCTTAATTCTTCTATCGTTACTTACACGATTTGTGGACCCATGAAATATTTTTCTTCGGTGTCTAGCCAACAAAAAGGAGTCCTATACTTTCTTCCGTAAGGGAATTTATATGTTCATATTTTTATGCTTGAGTGATAACTATTATAGTAAACAAATTCTACAAGTGGTAAATGTTCATCCCAATTATATCCAAAAATATATCATTGATGCCCACAAACTGGCTTCCACCATTTTCTTGTTTTTTCCCATTCTCTGTCGATTTGGAGATAATTAATTGTGCTTAAATTGATGTATACACCTAATTCTTGATAACAACCATATGCTTGATACGACATAGTCCTATACTAGCTTTATTCAGAGCCCTATGTTGGCACCCTTGACCATTACAAGCTTTTGCTTTGTCACTACGACTAAAATTGCCCAATTTGTTCAAATCAAACTGTCTTCAATCATTTGACTTTTTGGAAAGCCATTCCCCAGGATACTCTTGATGGGTTTTGTTCATCTTGTTTTATAAAAATTTTACAACTTTGCAACGAAATACTTGAAAATATGAACAACCTGATTCAAATCACACCCATTAAGGATTAATTTTTGCATGCATGTAAAAAATAGAGATTAAGAATGAGTTTAATCTAAAACCTTTTGTTGACCACATGCACAGTTGGTCCTTTGATGGAGATGTCGAATGAAAGGAGCCAAAGATGCTTCCCTCAAAAGTTAGTCCACTACTAGGAAGTTTCTTGGAATGCTAGTTCCTCCTATGAAAACCTTCCTGGACTCAAGGACTACCCCCTTTTCTCTAACCCAAGCACTACACTCAAGAACATACAAGGTGTTGAGTGCCAAACCTGAAAGTATGTGTGTGTGTATGTATGTTCCAACCGGTTTGCATGCATGTGTACTTTTAAATCATGTGACACACACACACACAGATATATATATATATATATATATATATATATATATATATATATATATATATATATATATATATATATATATATATATATATATACATACAAACACATGTATATATATATATACATATTTAATCATTCACCAAACGACTTTCATAAGGTTTATGATATTTTATGTTACATAAAATATCTTATTGGCATCTACTTCCATAATTGATGAGACCCTTATGGATCATATGTTATTGACAAGGCCATATTTATAATTATTCCTTAAGCACTTCTAGCCAATAACCTCCCACTTGCTCATGATTAAAATATGATATAGATAGTCGTAAAAGTCTAGCAACATTTCACTGTCCCTAAAACACATGAGTTGATTTCCATTCAATAATATCTAATTCCTAATGCTCGTAGCTTAATTGATGTTTAATGTTATTTATCAGTTATCCCTTTGTTACTAACATCATGTTGATCATGAGACATGGATCTCAATTATTCTCATCTTGGATCAACTTTTACTCAGGTGCCTTAAATGTCTTACTCTCAACATATAGGACGAACAATTCACGTCTTGACTACATACACCTTTCTTGCTATTCACACCATACCTGAAAGGGTCTTTATGGTTTCCTATTTTCAAGAACAATGGTTAACCAGATCAAAGCACAGTGCTCCCTACACGTGAGTCCTACATATGCATTTCATGTTTAGGGATACAAAGATAACACCTTAATTCAAGAGTCACTCATGATAGGGATCCATGGAGTGATCTTGAAATGGGTCATGTCCAATACTTGCTTCATATCAAGTATCTATGAATTTGGTGACAACACCTTGCTACTTTCACTCATGAAAGTCAACCATCAAATTCATACTAGTCATTCATCATATAGGTTACCACAACTTTGATAGACTATGGACATTTTAGAATAACCTATTATATAAGGATTAAAACATGTTAGTGATGAACGCTTACAAATGTTAACATTCACATTTATGATCGTATAATGGTTCGTTGTGTTCATTTATCCAAATACTAAAATCAAATTAGATCCAATCACTAGAAAATCGTAGATTTATTGCCCTAGTGTGACCCTCATGCTTGATGTAGAGGCTTCGTGAATGGGTCTGTTAAATTGTGATCCGTATGAACTTTTCAAATACATATGTCTCCTCTTTTGACTACATTACAAATGTAGTTGAACCTTTAGAGAATCTGCCTGGTTTTTTGATGTGACCTAGGTTGGCTTAGCTTGAGCAATGACACCTTCATTGTCACAATAGATCTCTAGTGTAACACCCTATTTTCATAAAGCTTTATATTGCTATGGTTTTAACATAATTCATGTCTTAAAGACATGAATATCAAAATGCGGTCCAACAAAAACATTTTATTTACAAGTTTATAACCATGTGTGTTACAAATTCATACCAAAATAAACCATAGCAAGCAATTTAGAATTACAAACCATTGCATCAAAAAAGTTCACTCCATCTACAATCCCAATTTCTTCGGGTCATCTACTTGCTTCTATCAATCGTAACTACAACCTGGAATACATGGCATCAAAATAAAATACACAAGACAAAAACGTCTCGTGAGCTACATGGGTTTGGACTCAGAACTTTTGTAAATATAACTAGATCATTCTTTCAAAACATTTATAAACATATCGTATAGCGACACTTGCTGTCAAAACCTTTATAAAGAAGCATATATTGAGCTTTTGCTTTAAAAGCCTTTCATAACAAATCAAGTAATAATATTTCTATCATAAAACTTTTTATTTTCATTTTGTTAGCTTCGACTGGTATCGTAGCATACTTGATTTTTATACTTAGGGCCTTAATCACTCTTAGTGATACCCCAAGTCTGTACTAGGGTGGTACGAACATATCCAACCGCCTCAGCATCTTATCACATGCAATGACTAGTATCTTAACATGCTTAATTTTTATATTGAGGGCCTAAATCATACTTGTTGATTGCTCCGGTCTATACTAGAACAGAAAGAACAAAATCAGTCCATTCTAGCATTTTTCCATATTTAGGATATCTACTTCGTGAAGGGGTAGTACCGCCCCAGTAGATTCATCTATATTCCCCTTGTGGGAACATCATAGCTCGGGCAGAACATTTTCCATTCATTCACATTGCTTTTCATTACATTACATTGCTTTCATCAAATACCAGTCATTCATAAATATAATACTGCTAGCTATCACATCATTCATTCATAATCATCATAAGGCTAAGTGCCAAAACATTCTTTCATACATATCGTGGGCTTGAAGCCAAAACATTCTTTCATAATCATCTTAGGCTAAACGCCAAACATTACTTCATAACTTTCATGGGCTAAACGCCAAAACATTATTTCATAACTTTCATGGGCTAAATGCCAAAACATTATTTCATAGCTTTCATGGGCTAAACGCCAAAACATTGCTTCATAACTTTCATGGGCTAATCGCCAAAACATTACTTCATAACTTTCATGGGCTAAACGCCAAAACATTACTTCATAACTTTCATGGACTAAAAGCCAAAACATTATTTCATAACTTTCATGCATATTTAAGTAAACTTTTGTAAGCTTGACTAGATAATAAAACACTTCACATTGAAAATCATAAAACTTTATAAACTTTTTGCCATGTACCCCAAAATGAGAAAATGCCACATGTACTCACCTTAGTCCGTTAGCCTTTGCCTCTGCTTGCTTTTGCACACTCCTAAAATCTCTATATTGATAATATAGAAGATTAGAAATACATTCGGGTATTTACATAGTACATATGTTAACGAAATCCCATTCCTACCACCCTTGTTAAAAGAGTTCCAAACTAGCATTATTCTAAAAAATATTCAATTTTAGTCCACTAACAAGTTAGACATTCTTTTGGCATGTAATAATCTAATATTTTTTGATATTAACTTGTTTGCGAAAAATACCCTTTTATGGTCAAGTTTGACCAAATCCGACAAGTCAACAACCTCATGCTTATTTATTCCGTAAAACTAAAGTTTATAATTCATACTTGTGGTGTTTACACTCCACACATGATAAACATGAATTTCTAACGTCAAATAATTTCTTATTACTCAATCTTTTATATTTCTGGCATAACTTGAGTTTCCTAGTCAACATGACATGGATTTGAGTACCACTTATTCCAACTTTCCAATTATCACCACAACAGATGAATACACTAGATTTTTAGTTTTTTTTGAACATGGTGTATTCTTCACTCGTTTTTGACCTTTAGAATATTACAATTCCTACATATGTCAATTCCATTTCAATGCTTTCCAATTCCAATGTCTAACACGAATATACCTGAAGGTTTTGATGCATCTAACTATTAACAAACTTTCATCTCCAAAAAAGAAAATTATTAACATAAAACCCAACCACAAGTTTTATTCCATAATAATCTTTCACCTTTCATCCTTTTTGCAAACATACATTCAAAGATTTCAAACCAAAGTTCAATACTTTCATTCCATATGTGACTTTTGACTCATAACAATGATAGAAATAAGAATCTATGCTCAATTTAAACATGCATGTGGAAATTTTCAGATTTGGGAACTAGGGTTTGAAAAAAAATCAACTATACCTTCTTCAATATCTGTCCAAAGCTCAAGAAATTCTGAAATTGGTAAAACTTTAGTGTGAAATCAAACAATGGAAAGCTTATTGGCCCTCCCCCTTGCTACCGCCGGCCACCGGCACCCCATTTTACCGGAACAACAATCTTGGTATTCTTGATCCAGTCACCGACCACCGCTGCTACTGCAGCTCTTGCTCTCGTCCCTTTCACACCAGACCGAGGTTTGGTCAGCGTCCTCCTTCTCACTCGATCAAAAAACGGCGAACACACACAGACGGTGTGTGTGTGTGTTTTGTTTGCTTCCAAGAACTCTTTCCCGGTATCCCTTTTCTTTTCTTCTTTCCCTCTTTTCTGCTTTCTAATCACATGGTCTAAGAGAGAGAGGAGTCCACATGAGTGTTAAAAACCATGGGCTGGTTTTAAGTGGGAATTGACAAAAATACCCCTCTTTCCCTCTTTTCTTTTCTGCTTTCCCTCTTTTCTTTTCTGCTTTCCCTCTTTTTTGTTATTTTTCCTGATCTTTACATAGCCGTAAGTTTCTCATACGATGCCCGAGTTTTACAAACTTTACACCTTTAGAAAGGTGGGAATGAGCTTTACAACTTTCACCTACTAACTTAAGTCCAAATCATTATATATTTTCTGCTATCAACCCCTAAAAATGACCCTTTAGTCATTTTTGTCACTTTTGGGCCATTTTAAAACCTTCATAACTCCTTCGTTATAACTCCAAATGTTCTGAATCTTTTTCCTATATTTTTGTTAATCAAATATTACCAAAGTCACATTGAGGACTTTTTCTCAATTCATTTTGGATTTTGAGATATTGATTTTTAAATGTTGGACAATTCAGACTTCACTTTTTGTCCTTTATTTCCCAATTTGTCGTTGGATCCTTAACGCCAATTCTCTAAATGAAGTAACACTTCATGATAGCTTAATATAATGTCTTAACATATAAGTGAAAGGTTTTCTGCAATTTATGAACTAAAACTCTAAGTTCACATGCAACCTAGAAAGAATCTATGTTTTCTATCTTTGAACACATAATAAAATCCTAAAAGCCAACAGAAAAATTTCTAAAGAAAATAATCAAGAAAAACTAACCTTTAGTTTTAATCATTGAAGCCAAGCAGCACAAGTTTCCTGCCTCAAATGAGATCACACCTAAGCAAAGAGGAGGAGGGCGCGAAAATCCAGAGAGATGGCTTAGGTTTTAGGGTGCAAGGGATCTTATTTATACCAAGAGTTATGGAATCCGAAGAGTCATGGAATCCGAAAGGTCATGGAATCCGAAGAGTCATGGAATCCGAACAGTCCTTGCACCTTTAATTAATTAAATTAATCACTAAATTAATTTCAATTAATTCTAGATTAATTTCTATTTAATCAATGTAGTTTCTAATTAATATATTATCACCATAATATATTAATAAATTATTTATTTTATTTCTATTGATTTATTAATCATATAATAAATCAATCTTTCTCTCTCCTGGAATTTCAGCCAAACCTCTAGCTATGAGGGCAACCCAAATGGACTTTGCTTCTATTAATAAGATAAATACAAATTATAAGTCATGGCTTAGACACCTAATCCAACAGTCCCCTACTTGGATAAGTCTATGACTTTTAATTTTTGAATTTATCTTCTGATCAACAAATCTCAGTTTCCTAGAAACTGCTGCCGAACTCTGACCCAGTCAGTTCTGTCCATAGATAAGTGATCATATGATTCTCCATCCAACAAGATATTTTTAGACTCACGACATGGATTAAGATCAATCCTGGTCCGATACTCTGTTTCTCGATTTCTGATTTGCATATGACTTTGAGACTACTAATTGAACATATCAATTCAGTCCTGGTTGGCCAACACTTTCAGTCAACTTCAAAATCATCGAGAGGCCTACATATATCTGTTTCCCATCAGGGTCAAGGGACGAATAAGCTTCGACTCATATGCATGTGTCTTTTACTTCATCAAAATCGTGCACACCAATACGTTTTATAACATCGAGTTACCGATGCGTTTACGCATTATCAATGCACAACCGACTTGTAAATTTCTACTCATATGTCTCCGCTTCAAGACCATAAGATATTATCGTCTCAAGAATTGCTCGTTATATAATCCATGAAGCAATTCTTTAAGCGTGGGTTTATCCAATACTCAAATATATATTTCTAAGTACTCATGAACGTTGTAGCAATACTTTTGCTATGTCTAACTCCTCAGACAGTGTACAATCCAATTCATGCCAGTCTTGATTCAATACTTACTTCCCAAAGTATGAGCGACTGTGGACCTTTTGAATAATCAAATTATTCGGGAAGTAAAACATGCAAAAGCAAAACATAAAATCTGACTGGTAGCTACTATTGCTTATTACCAAGTCTCCACGAGGTAATCACCAAGTCAGATCTTTCCTAATACTATTATCGGTTTCTAGTTTTCTTTTAAACTTTCAATTCTAATTTTATATCTATGTCTACATGAACCTTTTACTCTTTCTGTGTATCCATTGTGTCTTACACTGATACACTTTATTGAAGGTGATTTAATCGGATGCTCTTCCGATGACATCTCAATATATATTCTGTCTATCTCTCTCCTAACTCCATTCTAGTGATGTGTACTGTGACTTCCTATGGTTCTTAGGGTCTTTAGTCAACTTGACTGCACCCTAAAACTATTTCGGGGTGTTATGATGTGCTGGTGAACCACACACGCTCCATCAGAATACCAACGGAACTCTTTAACCATGAAGTCCTTTAGCACCACGTCCTGATGTTAATAATTACTGATTTGAAACTCCTTTCAAATTACTAATAACATTCACCCCAATTATTTCCCAATGACTTCTCACGTGTTTTCAAATAATACATCAAGTATTCTCAGTCGGGTTATATCCCGAATCCAACTTACTATGCTCTAAGCATCAAGTCATCATGACATGTTTATGACACTTCTAATTGATCCAAGAAGCTCATGGAATTTGATTGAGTCTTATTCCAAACCCTTTCGGAATTTAAAGATTACTTATAATCCCTGTGTCATGACCTTTTGAAAACTATTTCCTTTCAGAGACTTTTCTCATGCATCTTGAATCTTATCAAGATCATGTTTACAATGGCTAGGTCTATACTGACGATTACATCTATCTGATAATGTCTGTGAACTACATGAGTATGTTGCACTTTCTTTACATCTTTCATGCCAAGTCATCATACTTTGCAATGATGCATCTTGAATCTCATCAAGATCATATTGGCAGAGTTTTTGATCTATCTAATAGATGTTTGTAACCACTTGAGTACGCTGTATCTCTCTTAAGTCTTTCACATCAAAGAATCTCTTAATCTCAAGTCACTACACTTTGTAATGATAAGAGACGTTTCCTAGAAACAGTATGTAACCGACATACAGTGATAGATAGATAACAACGATACTCCCACTGGCTTTGACACAGTTATATGACTCTTTCAGAATATTCACAAAATCCAAATCTTTGACACATTTTGAGGATCCGAAGTCCAAACATTTCTGACATGGTTATGGGATTCTTTCACCCTATTCACAAAATCCAAACTTTTGGCATATTTTGAGATTCTGAATATCCTTTCTTGCGAGATGCCCGTGGGATGAATTCCGGGCCTATGTACCTTTGTATTGGCACGCTCTTTGTGAGTCCCTATTAGTGTGCTGGTAAACCACACACGCTCCACTAACGACTCACAATGTGCATCTTTGCTAAATAGTATCGTTTTCGAATTTCATCTTCTATTGAGAGTGCTTCTCTCGGAATCAATTACTTGACTCTGAGTATCGTCTCATTCAACCAGATGTTCTGTAAGTACATTTCTATCTATGTTGCTTTCTTTTGATGGTTCAATTACTCCTACTGGTTATTATACCATGTGTAAATCAATCAAATTGTCACATAGACTGTATCTCACCCTAAGGTTCTCTTGTTTGACAGCAACCAGGCTCACCAATGCTTCCAAGTAGTCAGATTGCTTATCCGTACCAACTTTAGTGTTTTACCACTAATCGGTATGTCACCCAGATCATAACTACTTATGACGGTGACCAATACTACTAGTCAAGAGAAGAGTATGTCAAGTTTAACAGGAATCCGATTCCTGGTCAAAGCATAGTGATGATTAAAGGTTCTTTCAATTGGCTAATCCTGAACTCATTCAGGATTATTCTTACTCCCACTGTTTCCTTAAAATATGAGTCCTTTCCAAAAGAACTCTTCTTTCATAGTTACAGTCGGGATAGCCAATGAAACAACATTGTTGATCAGGTATAGGCTAGTCATGAGGTTCAGACGAATGCTACATGACCCTGGACTTTCTATGTACAAGTGGGACGATCCCAACTTTACACTTCACATAGTGTCTGCAAAACCTACTTAGTCTAAGACGTGGTCGGAATATGGTTTTAATGGTCTAACTGGTTGAATGTTCAATTCATCGAAAAACTAATTGGAAGTGTATCTTATACATCGAGGATCGAACTATTTCGACCAATGCTCCATCATCTTCCCTAAGACACATTATAACCATTAATGTTCTTGGAAGAGAATAAACTGTGAAATATTTTCTCAGTTTATGTTGTCACTCAGGTTCTGTTGATCTTATACTTCCTTTGAAGTCTATGAACAGTTCAAGGTTTCAATCAATCGCTTATTCTGATAAGCAAAGCCATATTTGTCAAACTGATTTGCAAATATTATGAAGTATAACTAATTCTGTTCTGTTCAAAGACTCGAGCAACACACAGTAACTAAAATGTGTCCGTTGTTCATGATCTTAATGTCTTTTACATCTCTATGTAAATTTATGACTTTGTTAATTTTGTTCAAGTTATGCAATCTTCACCTGACTCTAAGTCAACTAATTCCAAAATCGTATCCACTGGATCTTTGGGTGATTCATTTCTTGCCACAAATGATTTTATTAAGAACTCAATTAATCATGTGACTCTAAGTCAAATGATTCCAAAGTCCTGTCCAACTGGACCTTTGGATGTATCAACATTCAAGTTATTGCCATTCATGCAATTATCATACTCATACAACATTTCAAGGATAATTTAAACAACCATTTATTAAAAGAAAATCGACATTTTATTAAATCAAAATATCCTTGAACAATGTACTATATGATAGACAATGTCGCACGCATCTAATAAGCTAATAACAAGATCATAATATCTAACTAAACTCCAAAACTGCATGAGCTACAGATCCAATCCGAATATGCTCCTATGCAACAACATCCCGCGTCCTACAAAGTCTATGCATACAGAGCATATGTGAGAAACACATCCTGTATCAAGGAATTAAGGATCAGGAGTTCTGAGTTTTAAGATATTCCTGAGTTTCCAAACCGTTCGGCTTCGGAGCATTTTTCCAATCTTTCTGTGACTGTGTCCCACCTTGTAGATTCCCAGTTTGAGACATCGAAGAACCGGTCCAGATGATCTGGATCATTTCTTGATGTGCCTTATTTCTGGACTCAATCCCGAAGCAGTTGAATCAATAGAACTATGCTTCTCCATGAACGACTCATACAGAGTCAACATTGAATGTATTTCCATGATTTTCTTATCTGGTTACCCTTCCTGTTCATCTGGATGAACATACCAGCGAGTCGAGTTAATGCTCAACTCCTTATTAAAGGTGACCAAGTTTATACAGTTCACCTATGTGTCTCTCAATCTTGAGAACATGTAAACTGGTGCCACTTCCTGCACACTTCAAGCTCTTTGAAGATCTTAGCTCGTCCTTTTTCAACCGGTTCTCAGAACCTTTCCTCAACCAGCTGTGCTAACTTATCTGACCCCAGGAATTCTAAATCCTTGCGGGACTTGGGGTCAATGATCAATAGCATGAACCAACGAACTTCCTTAGACTTAATAGTCAAGGGGTCATGCTCATCACAAGCTGCTGTGTGATCCCATGCCTTGGGGAGCGGACACTCAATAAAATATGGCTTGCCAGTAAAACTAAGAACGATTCTCTATTTGTGAAGCCATATCACATAGTTTAGGCCAGTCAGCCTTACCATATGTAATAGGTGCTTTTTGAAACTCTCAGAAATGGGTGAAGGAGGAGAAGGAGGAGAACTGACACTATCTTTAGACATTTATAAAATTTGAATTTGTTAGTTTAATTTTAATCCTTCTTAAATAATTACCCAATGTATTATTTAACAAGGCTAGGATCCAAAATACACCAACTATGGTGTGAAGAGGGATGCCGTAATCACAACATAATGGTCATTAAGGTAGATAAACATTTATCAATTTCAGTCTTATGAAATTATTAGATCTGTGTGATTCATTGAACTATTCAATGACATGTTTAATCTTGGATATGCTCTACTGTTTGTGACTGGGATGCCGAGGATCACAAACTAGATGTGAATAACCATGCAAATATGCTCGGTAACCTCAATGTCAGTTATCATCTCTAATTGATGTGCTGGTTAACAACGCACGCTCCATCAACAATGATAAATCATGAGAAACCCATTACCACTCTTTATGAGCCCCTATTAGTGTGCCGGTTAACCACACATGCTCCACTAATGTCTCATAAAGTGTAATGTACAATTTCATGGATTAGCATCTATTTCACATTTTTCCTAAAGTAACTAGATTTCAGATTTTATAAAACTGTTCTAGTACTTTGATTAATAACATTATACTTTTAATGAGATTAAGCGGTCCTATCAAACTCGTTCGGCAAACGACCCTCTACTGATCAAGAGAGCGGTGGTGAGAGTGGACACCCATTAGACCGTCATTTTATAGGCAGTCTCCTTATACCCTCCTTATAGACCAGCTTCGTGAATGAGGCCTACTATTGATTTGGCTAACCAATTATCTTATACATATAATATTAACTTTTAATTATAATATATATAAGATGTATTTTAAACCTTTTAAAATATTAATGGTTCAATCTTTTAATTTTTTTCAAAATTAACTGTTAATTCCAAAATTAAATTTAAACCCTTAAATGATTTTATTTATCTTTTAATTAAACAATCAATTAAATTAATTAAATCTAGATAGGCATCACAAATTAATCAAATTAATTTAACCCTATCTTAAACCCCTAAATCTCGAAAATAGCAATTAAGTGGGTTTAAAGTTTCCATTTATTAAATAATCACAATTACCAAAAATAGAGAACCTTCTAAACCCTAGCACAAGAATTCGCAGATAGAGGGGGGAGGCTAGGGTTTCAAAAACCCCAACCCTAATTTTCGATCAAGCCTCCATTTAGGGTTTAGTTTTTATAAACCATAAATCTAAAGATAACAATTATAGCAATTCAATTAGAAAACAACCAATATGATCTGATACCACTGAAAGGTTTTCTGCAATCTATGAACTAAAAACCTAAGTTCACATGCACCCTAGAAAGGATCTATGTTTTCTATTTTTGAACATATAATAAAATCCTAAAGGCCAACAGAAAAATTTCTAAAGAAAATAATCAAGAAAAACTAACATTTAGTTTTAATCCTTGAAGCCAAGCAGCACAAGTGTCCTGCCTCAAATGAGATCACACCCAAGCATAGAGGAGGAGGGGGAAATCCAGAGAGATGAAGGAGAGATGGGTTAGGTTTTAGGGTGCAAGGGCTCTTATTTATACCAAGAGTTATGGAATATGAAAGGTCATGAAATCCGGAGAGTCATGGAATCCGAAAGGTCATGGAATTTGAAGAGTCATGGAATCCGAAAGGTCATGGAATCCGAAGAGTCATGGAATCCGAAGAGTCCTTGTACCTTTAATTAATTAAATTAATCACTAAATTAATTCCAATTAATTCTAGATTAATTTCTAATTAATCAATGTAGTTTCTAATTAATATATTATCACCATAATATATTAATAAATTATTTATTTTATTTCTATTGATTTATTAATCATATAATAAATCAATCTTTCTCTCTCCTGGAATTTCAGCCAAACCTCTAGCTATGAGGGCAACCCAAATGGACTTTGCTTCTATTAATAAGATAAATACAAATTATAAGTCATGCCTTAGGCACCTTAATCCAACAATAAGTTCCAAAATTTTGACCTTCTTTGACCTTTTTGCCCTTGCATAATCCATTCGGTTTATTTAAGTATCGATGCTTCTACAATGAACACTTGTATCAATACTTACGATACTTATGCCAAAAAATTTGGTTGTCACATCTAGTGGGTCCTGAATGGCCCCTAGATCTTCAATAAATTTCTTCATCCAGATAGCTTCTTGTACAGCATCTGAAACGACAATGTATTCTGAATCTGTTATATGCTGTGCAACCACATCCTGCTTTAAACTTTTCTAAGAAACAGCTCGCCATTCAGTACGAAGACATATCCCGACTGATATTGAGAATCATCTAGATCTGTTTGGAATCTAGCATCAATATAACACTTTATACTTAGATCTTCTTCCACAACGCCATATATAAGAAAGATTCCCTTGGTCCTCCTTAAGTATTTTAGGATGTTCTTGAAAGTCGACCTGTGATTCCACCCATGTTTTGTTGGTATCTTCTCATCATGCTCAAGGCGTACGAATAGTGCACAACATGGCATACAAAATAGATCTTATAGCTGAAGCGTATGAAATATTATCTATTCTTTCCAAGTCAAATTTTGGCATATGATACTAAGACTTGCCCAGTATTGTGCCATATGGCATTGGAAAGAATCCTCTGTTGGAGTCTTGCATGTGAAATCTTCTCAAGATTTTATCTATGTATGTGCTTTGACTTATTCTAATAAGTCTTCTCGATCTATCCATATAGAACTTAATACCTAATATATATGCAGCCTCACCCAAGTCTTTCATGGAAAAAGAACTTTCAAGAAAAGTCTTAACTTCTTTTAAGGTTGGGATATCATTCCTAAATAGTAGTATGGCATCCACATACAACATTAGGAATGTAACTATCTTTCCAATAGTCTTCATATAGACACATGAGTCATCTTTATTTTTGATAAATCCAAATTCGTGATTTTCTTATCAAAACGAAGACTCCAACTACGAGATGCTTGCTTCAGTCCATAAATATATCTTTTACGCTTACATACCTTGTTGGGGTTCCAAAAGTGTCCACTGATAAAAGTCATTTTGACATTCATTTGCTATATCTCACAATCATAATATGTGTCTATGGCAAATAGTTTCCTAATAGACTTGATCATTGCAATGGAGAAAATGTCTTATCATATTCTATACCATGAGTTTGTGTGAAAAGTCGTTGCTAAAAATCTTGCATTGAAAGTATGTAAATTTTCATCCATGTTTATTTTCTTCTTAAAAACCCATTAATTCCCTACAATCATACTATTGGGAGGTGGATAAACTAAGACCCACACTTGGTTGTCATGCATGGATTGTATCTCGACGTTCATGGCTTCTAACCATTGCTAGATTCTGTCCCTATTATTATAGACTGGTAGTTTGCCAGTTCATCAAAATTCAACAACTGATTCCTCGCCAATCATAAGAAATCCATATATCTCTTGTTCTTGGCAAACCCTTCCAGATCCACGAATATTATGTGTCTCTTGTTGGATGGGTTGACCAGACTCAACATGTCCATGCTAAGCACTAGTGTCATCCTCTAGTGTATTAGGATGTGATTCTTTTTTCAATATTCACTTCCTTCCCACTTGCTTCATCACTTAGAAATTTGATTTCTAATCATTCGGATTTTCTGGCAATGAAAATCTTATTTTCAAAGGGACATAGAAATAGTACCCTAAACATTATGTAGGATACCCTGCAAGAGTAGATTTGAAAAACCTTGGATCAAGTTTGCTTGAAGACTCTTGTTTAACATAGGCTTCCTAACCCCAGACCCTTAAATAACCATAAGATGGAACCCTTCCATGCCATAATTTATAGGGTGTATTGTTAACCTTCTTGGGTGGGGATACATTCAAAATACGAGCTACAGTTTGCAAGGCATAACTCCAAAAGGATAGTGGAAGAATGGGCCTACTCATCATTAATCAAACCATATCCAATAGAGTTTAATTTCTCTTTTCCGAAACACCATTATGTCAAGGTGTAGCGGTGGTGTAAGTTGTGATTGTTTAAATTGTGTCTAAGGTAATCAAATGTGGTGATATTTCTAATAATATAAGGGTCCTTTTGGGTTGTTCTCATGACCCAGTAAAAAAACAGTAGCAGAAACAATAGAGGAATGATCAGTTTATTAATTTATTGAGAAATAAAGTAATTAAAAGTTGGATCAGAAATTAATTTTGAATTAATTTATAGAAATTAATTAGAAGGATTGGATTGTAATTAATTGATAATTTAATTAATAGAAACAACTCCAGGGGGTGCGACCGCCAAAAAGCTCATTAAGTTTGGAACCCTAGGAGCATTCCAATATAAATAGAGGCCTTGGGGTCAAACCCTAAGGCATCCCAATACCCTCCTTGTGAGCCGCCACCTTCACTCCTCCCTCCTCCCTCCCTTTGTCGAAAATCTAATACCCTTTCCAAGGGTTTTGGATCGAGATCCACAAGCCAGGAAGGTTTTTGTCTGCTTGTTCTTTTGGTGTTCTTGGGTGTGAATCATATGAGGGATTCTACTTTGGATCCTTACATCCAAAAAAAGGTATCAACTCATATTCAAAATTGTTGTTAATTCAATTTCTTAGAACATATGATCCTGATTATGAACATGATTTGATCTTGTTAGTTAATCTACTCCGTTTATGGGATTTAATATGCTTTTGTCTTCTGCTGCTTGATTAATTGTGTTAATCAGTAAAAATGCCCAACAGTGGTATCACAGCCATTGTTCTTAGGTTGCATGCATATTAGATCAAAACTTGAATGATGAATTGTTTTGCCTGCTAAATTTTCGAAAAATCATAGGTTTTATGCTAGAAAAATCATGAAAATTGTATGTTATAAATTTTGCCTGATTTGTGTTCCTATATACATGTTCATCGATAATTACTAAGGGTTTAGGAGTCTCCTTAGGTAGTTGGCGGCTAGGGTTTACCAACCCTAGCTTGCCTTGCAAGTTTCTTAACTTGTATTGTTGTCTTAATTGCCTTATTGCCTAAACTGCATTTTCTTTAATTTAAGTAAATTCAATTAATTATTAAAATGGTATTAATAAGAATTAATAGTGAATAATTGAATTTTAAATTGTTTAAAATTTACCCTTAATATATTTTAGGACAGTATCTATATATATTATTAAAACATAAATTAAAAATAAGAACATTGGTCAAACATGACTAGGCTCATCCACTTTAAATGTGTTTGAAGGAGGTTAATTCAAAATTCTAATGAGGTCGGTTTGTAAATGACATTTATTGTCTACCACCCTCACCGCCTGTCACATTTTACATAATGGAGTTACCAAAAGGGTTTGATAGGCAATGTTTATAAGTTAAAAAGTATTAATTTAAAAGTAGTAAAACAAAAGTCCCGTTTTAATTAAAATAAAATGTGAATCGTATGTTACCCATGAAAAACACACATTTTCTGTAGGTCCCAAACAATCATAGATCTATTAACAATATCAATCAATCAATCAAGAACACGAGGAAAATCGATCTTCAATGCACACTTTAGATTAATAAAGTCGGGTACACAATATCTGCAGTTGCTTGAACACAAGGAATTTATCTATAATAGCTCTAAGCTCCAAAACAACTAACTAGTCTAATGAAGACTAAACAAGACTATATATAGTCTACGCCTAACCGAAGCCCACGGACAGGATAGCCCACCGAAAACGTCAGACCTGGCCCACCAAAAACCATGGGGTTTTCGGTTATCACGACCGAGATCCATGAGGATTTCGGTCTAGACCGAAATCGCCCAGACAGCCCAAATTTGTCTTCCTTTTAGCCCAAAAACTCTTGAATTTGGTCCGATAAAATGAAAAGATTAAACCAATCATAATTATAGCCCAACAATCTCCCCCTTGGTTTAATGCTTTCAATTATCTTCGAGTTCTGTCTTGATCCTGGTTTGGTTGTGCACTGCGGACGAATTCTAAAAATCTCCCCTAAACTGAGTAACAGGAGAAGATATCAATAACATTTAGCACCTTTGCAGAGAAAACTTCATCTTCGTTAGAGTACTGTTTTCAGATTTGACTATGAAAGTTCATTGGGCGAACAGATTTCAGCGTATGTCTTGAATCAGTACATCTAGCTTTTGATTTGACTTTGACTTTGACCGGAGTCTGAATCTTTACTTCTCTTCTTGATCACATACAAGTGTAGATGTAGCAACAGACTGACTGATGAGGAATTCAAGCAGCTTATCACATGGAATTGAGCTTCACTTTCTTCAGGAACAGAATATTCGTGTCGAAACTCTAGAACTTCACTTTAGCTGGCGCTTCTCGATACGAACTATGATCGCAAATCTTGTGGGTCACGGAGTCATAAAATCTCACCACAGTTGTTCAAGGACTCAGCCTTGACTCTGAATGAGACTTCTCACAGTATCTGTGTGAACCCGGAGGAACGCACTGCGATTGTTTGAGTATCGGAGAACTACTCGTGGCCGTTTTGATTTTGGCCCCTGCATATCCTTGATCAAAGATATCAATGCAGTTATCAAGTCAACAAGTTGACTTGGCTCTTGGCGAGACATTCAATGGTATCCAAAATCTACGGAGTGTACCATCCTAGTGCCAATTTTGAATCTGGTAAAGTTGTTGGGGGTCTCACAGCTATTGTGGTAGACAACAACGATCACTGACCCAGAGTTTCGATGTTTCATCAATGCGAGGTAAAATCACATTGAGTCACGAACATCTTCATTAGAAGAAAATTAGGGTCAAGAGTGGTATGAGCGTGTAATATGTCTTGGTTACTAGACATACCCATCGGCTAGACTTTCGAATCATCATCAGTGTATGGTTTTATTGCACTGAGTCATCCAACTCTTGAATTAGAAGCTTTGTAGGTAAGAATGGTTGTTGATGCCTCACATCTACTACTGGTATTGTAGCAGAGATCATTGGCGTAAAGTTTCGAAATATCATCATCACTTGGTTTAAAATGATGAATCATCTATTTATTGCAATAGAAAGATAGAGGTGGTTGAGAGTGGATTGGTGCGTGTGATAGATTACGGTATGCAATCTAACCATCGACACAGACTTTTTAACTCTCAACTCTGAGTGGCTTTACTCAAAAGTGTCTAGAAGTTTGTGTTGCAGAACAACTTTAGATTAGGTTAAGAAAGGTTGTCAGTGCTTCATACTTACTATGGTGTAATAGTAAGAATCATAAGCACTTAAGTGTTACCTCAGCAGTGAGTGGTATTACTCGGTGCGTCGTCGGTAGGTAAGGAATGTCTTAGTGATCACAGTGATAGTGAAACACATATTTGACATGAGATTTTGGATCTGTATTCCTGATTGGTATTGATCAGAAACATTGATGATCGTACAACAAGTGTAATTAAGAAAATATTTTTGGATTTTTTAATTTTTTGAAAAATAAAGACATAAACGGAAAAACATAAATATTTTTGAATTTTTAAATTTTGTACTTTTTTGTTTTTAATGCTCCCCCTAAATTTGTGCATGGGAAAGAATTTTCGAAATTAAAACATGAACAAATTTAACTAGAAAAAAATTGTACAAAATTTACATGAATTGATTTAACAGTCATCGAAGCGAATCAAAAATAGTTTCGGAACGAAGTTACCTTTTCGAATTTCAACACATCGTTAGACACGATCCCCACGTGATCTTTCCCTTCTCCTTTCTTCCCTCCCGCAACGGACACATACTCTCCATCAATGATTTGAATGTTCTGCAGTTGAGAGATGTCTCATGTTATGTGCCTGGAACATCTACTATCAACAAACCAGAGTCTCTGATGATATTCCTCCATAGCTGCTCCAGCACAAGATGCCGGATTAGTTGGTCTTGAAACTGGGTCGACCATTGTCATCAACACACTTTACTCTCTCCCATGACATAACTTGTTTGTCAGATAAGAGTGAAGAATGAGCAGGATTATGTAATGAATTGGAAACGAGGCCTTTTGGTACCCATCGGTAATTTGGTTTTTGTCGCTTGTTGTTTAACCTGATGAGTGTATCAACACTTGAGTTTGAAGCTGAACTCCCCCTTGATTTGTGCTTCTGTTGCCAGGGTGGACTCGAGGACGATCCTTGAGATGAACTCGACCTTACCGATTTCGATTTGGCAGAGTTATCTTTTGAATCAGTCTTCTTGTCCTTGGGGGCCTGCTTCTTGGCCTTGGTTGCATTCCAGTTACCATCTCTTGAACGAGATCTTGAGGGCTTTCTTTTGGAAGACCTTTCCTTTGGCACATTCTACCAGCTTTGTGCGTAGTAGGGAATGTATGGACGGTATAGACAGTTATGAGCGATGTGTCCTGCAATCCCACAATTGAAACACGTTTGTCTTTTCAAGTAAACGAGATTGTGACTTGGTCCTTGTCATTTTGAATTTTTTAAGGAGTTACCACAAGTACAAGCACAATCACATTTTGTGAGACTTGGTCTTGGTCCACAGGGAATGTCACCCTCTTTCACAAACTTTTGTGGTTTGAATTCTTTAACATTTTGATATTTTGAATTCAAAGCATCACCACAAGGTTTAGAGGGGCACAAGTCTTAGTAGCCTTGTTCTCCCTGATTTCATCCTCCTTGTTCACTGTATCTGCACATGAGGTAGAAGCATCAGTAGAATTCATTTTAGTACTCTCAATGGTGCCAGATTGATCATTTGGGATGAAATTAGAAAGATAACATTCCTCAGATTCTTTGGTTTCAAGGGGTGGGGTAAAATTGTTGTTGAAAGGAGGTGGAACACTCTTGTACCCCAGACCCTGGTTGTCATCCCATTTAAGTTGTTTCTCGATCATCGATTGGACTATCGCCCTTGACCCTTTGAATTTTTTGAAAATAAATTATTATCTTGAAATTTGGCTTTCAGTGCGTCAAGCTCAGCAGTTAACTTGGCATTCTCTTCATTAGCAAATCTAAGGTGACAATATTTTATGTTATACTCTTCCTCCAATTTATTAAAATCGCTCTTTTTAGCTTCTAATGCTTCTTGTAGAGGTTTTACTTTCTTTTTAGTGTTATAGATAAGATTTTAAAGATCGAACATTTCTCTGACAAGTTTATCGTTTAGTTCATGGTAATTATTGATTTTAATTTCAAATTCTGAACAGCATGAATTTTCACAAACATCTTCTGTCGTGGTAGCCATTTAAAAGTTCAAGTTGACCGATGACCCGTTAAACGCCAAAATGTTGATCAAAAACTCCAAAAATTTTGCCGAAAACCCAAAATTTGACCAATTCGAAATTTTTGACCGAAATACAGGAGACCGACAACACCACAGACCGAAAACGATGACCGAAAACCAGGAATCTTTACCGAAATCAGACTGCTCCACCGAAATCAATAAGCCCTAAAAGATCTCACTGAAAACTCTAATGGGCTGACCGAAATCGCCTATGGGCTGACCGAAATCGACCAAACCATAACCGAAATCACCCAGCCGCCACCGAAATCCTCTAGATCTGGCCGAAATACCCACTCAGATCTAAAAAACACCGTTTTTTTTACCAAAAAATCGAGTTTTGAAGATCAAAAACTCGATTTTATCACGAACAATTGAAGAACACCAAGATCCAAAACGTCCAAAACAGCAGGAAATCTTCCAAAAATCGCCAAAAACACCAAGATCCTTATAAAGGTTTCGAAAGATTGATATCAATACACCCAAAAATTGAGTTTTTAGGCTCTCATACCAATTGTAGGTCTCAAACAATCCTAGATCTATTAACGGTATCAATCAATCAATCAAGAACACGAGGAGAATCAATATTCAATGCACACTTTAGATTAATAAAGTCGGGTACACAAGATCTGCAGTTTCTTGAACACAAGGAATTTCTCTATAATGGCTCTATGCTCCAAAACAACTAACTAGTCTAATGAAGACTAAAGAAGACTATATATAGTCTACGCCTAACCTAAGCCCACAAACATGATGGCCACCGAAAACGTCAGACCTGGCCCACCGAAAACCCTGTTTTAGCCCAGAAACTCTTAAATTTGGTCCGATAAAATGCAAAGATTAAACCAATCATCATTATGGCCCAACATTTTCTTTATGATCTATTGACGAAGCTGTGTGGCTAACTGGCACGTCAGTCTAGGTCATAGTTGAAGGTGATATGGCACTCGCGATTCTTAAGCGTATCTTGAGCTAGGGATCACGCGGTTTTTGCATGGTCTATTCATCATCTGATCCATGATTCACGACATCCCTGTCATGCATAATAGATGAACATAACCGAGATTAACATGTCATTGACCTTAGTCAATGAATCTACATATCTAGGAATTCCATAGAGACTGAAACTGATAAATGTGTATCTACCTTAATTACCATTATGATGTGATTACGACATCCCTCTTCACATGAGAATTGGAAGATTTTGGAACCTAGCCTTGTTAGATAATAATTGGGTAATTGTTTAAAAGGAATAAAAATTAAACTAACTAAAATTTTGATTTGATATATGTCTGAAGCTAGTGTCAATTCTTCTCTTTCTCCTCCATCACCCATCTGTAACGTCCCAAATTTAGTAATAATAATTTTCTTTTAAAACCGATGCAAATACTTAAACGGGTTACCAATTAAAAACCATCTAAATTAAAACTTGTATTTAAACATTAGAAATTATACTTATCAAAACGTTTACAACATTATCCAGTGAAAGACTTAATTAACAAAACCTCAGATGCGGTACAGTCACGCCGTGCTCTAAGCTCAAGCCAGCAAATACCTGAAAAATAGTAAGGGTGAAAGAGTAAGCACGAAGCTTAGTGAGTTCCCCAGAATACCACACGATTCATCACCTAAACACAATCATCACCCTCGGGTGCCCAGGTACAATCGGCCATGCATCGTCCTTGATCATGCAGCAACCCTCAGGTTATCAACTCATTATTTGACTCATGGGCTTGCCCCGATCTTGTCTAGACTCACGGGATTGTGCTGATCTTGTCTAATCAACTCATTCTTTGACTCACAGGCTTGCCTCGATCTTGTCGGTAAACACGTAAGGCACATACATCACATTATTACACAAAGTAATAAAGCTACCTACGCGTACAACGTCAACCATAGTATAATGAGAAAACTCACCTGATCAGCAAGGCCAAACAGCAATCCTCACGCGCCTTTATGGATCCGACAGCGCAAACGTCCTAACAAGATAAACTGTACTCAGAACTTCCTAAATCCCAAACCGGATAATCCTATAAGATCGACACCCCGAACCCCCAAGTTTTACCAAAAGTCAAACTGGTCAAAAAGTCAACGGTCGAAGGTCAAAGTCAACAGCACAGTTAGCGCCGCTAACTCCCCAAGTTAGCGTCGCTAACTATGAATAGATCCAAAAGTCCATTAAGTTCTAATCCATTCAGCCAAGGTCTTAATCCATCCAGGAACCTTGCAAATAGTCCAAAATCCATAAATATCCTAACTTTATTCTCCCAAACATCACCATACAAGATCAAGAACAAGATTCAAGTTCAAAGTGGTTAAAAACTAATCATAATCATCATAGAGAGTTTGGCTTACTCTCTAAACCATCCCAAAGGTTCAAATAAGAGATTTAAGGCATAAAGTTTCCAACTTTATCCTTCCAAACCATAGACAAACACTACCAAGTACCATTACACTTATTCAATCCATAAGAACATACTTAAATTATGTCACACTCCCAAACCGTAGTGGCGGAAACGTTCGAGAAAAGGGGATCTCCGGGCAAATGAAATCCGGCCATGGTGTCTGTACGAGAAAAGGGGGTATAAGAAGTACATAACGAAAGTCCTAAGTATATAGCTTTATAGTATTTACAAAATACTCCTATAGTACTTTAACTTTTGGCATTTGATAATTTAATTATTGATAGGTGTCCTGACTTGTTGTTACCACGACTATTGCTAAGTTTCTGTTAGTCATATTTTAGACCGATACAGTTGATCAGGCTCTACCTATCTTAGACATGATTACCTAAACTCTTAGGTCTACTCATAGTGTTCAATTTGTCCTAACACCTTTGTATATTTTTCGTTATAATATCGTTCTAGTATGTATATATCTATATATTTTTATAGAAAGTATCGTTGTACTTTTAATAGTATTTTCGTGCGAACATATTTTGAGAGTCTTAGTCCCATTGTATTTATAGTTGTATATCTTTTTAATGGGTTGATATAATGAATTCACTATAAACAATGCTCTGATACCAATCTGTCACACCCCCAAACCGTAGTGGCGGAAACGTTCGAGGGTGGGGGACTTCATGTACGATATCATAACAGTGTTAAAATAGTATGAATCCAAGAAATCACATCCATCATAACATAATTGTAAAAGTTACATAAGTTCGATGTTGTTGTTTCCATTACAATTACATAAGATTCAAAAATACATAATTTATGACGCCATAGCGTCCCGTCGTCATTGCTTGCGAACCTGTTTACTGGTTTCCTGAGAATACAAGTATTTTGAAAAAGCGTCAACAATAAAGTTGGTGAGTTCATAAGTATTTTGTATAGAAATCCGTTTGTGATAAATCGTGGCTTTGAAAACTCAAGAAAATCCAATATTTTCTATATTTAGAAGTGGTGTAAGTCTGAAAACCCCAAGGATTTTAATGTAAGTTATTAAAGGGTGAATCCTTTTTCCGTAGTGAGGCGTAATATAACCATACTGTAGACTAGTTGGCCTGCTGCGACATTCTTTAGGCGTCGGAAATGTTATGACAGTTGTCACCTCAGACCTGCCGGTCTAGCTGTAGCTAACAGCTCAGGTGCGGGGTTGTCAATCCCGTATAGATCTATACACAACGTCACGCTCTCTTACCGAGACTCTAGTTACAAATTTCAGGGCTTATAGTGTAAGTCCTAAAAAGTACTGTGAAGACCCGTCTCACAAAATGTATGTATCATCGACCCGTTTACGTTTTGTAGTTAAGAAAACCCTTTAGTTTTTCTGTCGTTATCTTATTTCCAAAATAGCGTTGGATGTAGTTAAATTATATAATATTTATATATAAGTATACATGTGTCGTTTCAATGTAGTGGAACACCGTGTATCGATAAACCATTCCTATAATAGTTTATCTAAGACATTGTTTGTTGTAGTGTGTGAGTTCCTGTGTTTTTGGTATCATAGCTCGTTTTAGAACTGTTGACTTTGTGAAATAGAGTTACAGTTAACACCCTTCGCTTATCGGATTTATATATAAATATGTACGAGGTCTGTTCGGATAGAGGTCCGAAGTTCCGTAATATTCTCGCATGAAATAACCGTTTTATCTTGTGTAAATTCTTTTTCAAACATATAAATACATTCAAACATGCGTGGAATGGTATTTATAGCATGTATATTGTATTCTCCCCCTAAAAGTTTTGGAAACGTAAAAAGGAGTGGTATGAAGCTCACCCTTCAAGCGTGAACTGTTGAGAAAAGAGTATTGGTTCGGGAGTTCGTCGACACGAACCAAGACTTGGGCTCTCGGAACCTAAGGACCTTCGGATAAAGCAATTACCCAATGGTTCTACAAAATGTTAGTGTGTGTAAACAACCTACAAGCTGTGTATTAACACTTAGAATCATCAAAGGGAACTACTTACCAAGTATGAGATGATTTACACTTGGAAAAATGGCGGAGGAAGGTGGTGTTGTTGAGGCAATGAGTAGAGCGAAAGGTAGTGGAAGTTGAGTATTGAGAGAAAGTTGAGAGAAAATTGAGGGAAAATCTGATGAGTTCGTGGGTTTATGGGTTCAATGAGTATGGGGAACCGATTAGAAGAGGGGTTAGTTATGCTTTATGTCAAATCACTTAGTCCTAGGTGTACTTACTAGCTGTTGACCTTGTGATTTGATTGGCATTTGCAATGGAACTTGTTATTTAGCAGGTGCTGGGAGTGACGATTAGGAGGATGGTTTCCTATTTGGAAGTAGACGTTGCATGGGAGGGGTAAGTTCTGGAGGCATGGAGTCCGAAAATGATACATTCGAAATCGTGCAGCAAGGATCCAAGGTTCAATCTTTAAATGTTCTGATTCTAAAGGTTGGGTTTTCGGAGAATCAGTTTCCGAATATCACACGAAAACCTGAGCATTCTCCGAGTGTCAGTTTCGAATCGAGTGGCGATTTTGGAGCATGGGGGTTTCCGAAATCAGAAGCTCCTACTTGGGGGTTTCGAGCTTAGTGGGTTCCGAAGTCAGCCTCAAGGATTCGAATAGTTGAAGGGTCCGAAAACTAGTTTCCGAAGTCACTGACTCCGAAAGTGATTCGGAGATTGGGAGTATCCAGAATAGTTTCCGAATGATGACTAGTTGTCCGAAAATCGTTTCTCCGAGCGAATGGGTTTCTCTCCTTGAGTGACCTTATTGCTTAAGTCACTATGTTTGCGAGATGTTCATTTAGAATTATACACATAACATCACAATATCTAACCATATTTCATTTAAGTTTTGAAATTTGCTTTATATTATAGGAGTCAACATGTTCTTGGTTTAGTCACATTTGATTTTTGTTGACTAAAATTTTACGGTTGTCACATCATCTACCCGTTAGAAAGATTTTCGTCCCGAAATTTCACTCTTGAATGGATGCTCAAGGGTTTGGGAAAAGATGTGGGTATTTTTGTTTCATTTGGTCTTCGCGTTCCCAAGTAAATTCAGGTCCACGCTTGGCGTCCCAGCGGACTTTTAATATTGGTATGCAACTTTGCTTTGTTCTCTTGATCTCTCTATCCATGATTTCCACAGGTTCTTCAACAAAGTGTAAGTTCTCATTCACCTCGATTTCGTCGAGTGGAATGACAAAGGTCTCATCAGATAGGCATTTCTTTAGGTTGGATACGTGAAAGGTGGGATGGACGTTATGGAGCTCTGGTGGTAGCTGGAGTCGGTATGCCACCGGCCCGACCCTGGCGAGGATCTCAAATGGTCCAATGTACCTGGGGTTTAGTTTCCCACGCTTTCCAAATCGTATCATTCCTTTCCATGGTGAGACTTTCGGTAACACACGATCGCCCACCTGAAATTCTAAAGGTTTGCGTCGCTTATCCGCATAGCTCTTCTGCCGATCACGGGAGGCCTTCAACCGTTCACGGATCTGAACGATTTTCTCCGTCGTCTCTCGTATGATCTCTGGACCGGTGAGAGTGCTGTTGGGTACTTGTCCTCTAGCTAACTGAGTATCTCCTACCTCAGCCCAGTACAGAGGGGATCTGCATTTGCGTCCATACAAAGCTTCGAACGGGGCGACCTTTATGCTTGTGTGATAACTGTTGTTGTAGGAAAATTCCACGAGTGGTAAGTGGGTGTCCCAGGCTTTACCAAAATCTATCACACAAGCCCTCAACATATCTTCCAGCGTTTGGATAGTCCTTTCACTCTGCCCATCTATCTGCGGGTGGTACGCCATACTCATGTCGAGGTTGGTCCCTAAAGCCTTTTGCAGTGATTTCCAGAATCGTGACGTGAACCGGCTATCTCTATCCGAGATAATGGAGACTGGTGCACCGTGCAAGCGTACAATTTCTTTGATGTATGTTCTTGTAAGTTTCTCAATTTTATCTGTTTCCTTGATTGGTAGGTAGTGAGCGGACTTGGTCAATCTATCGACGATCACCCATATGGTATCTAGCCCACCAGTTGTCTTGGGTAACTTGGTTATGAAGTCCATGGTTATCTGCTCCCACTTCCACTCAGGTATTTTGGGTTGTTGTAATAAACCCGAGGGCTTCTGGTATTCCACTTTGACTTTAGCACAAGTCAAGCATTTGCCCACGTAAGTAGTGATCTCTGCTTTCATGTTTGGCCACCAATATAGCTTTTTGAGGTCCAAGTACATCTTGTCGGACCCAGGATGGACGGAGTATCTTTTCTTGTGTGCCTCATTCATAATAACGTCCCTGTGCCCACCGAACTTTGGTGTCCAGATTCGGTTCATGAGGTAACAAGCTCTATCATCCTTGACTTCAAGATTTTTCTCCATCCCTCGCAAGGCTTCATTTGCGACGTTCTCTGGTTTTAAGGCCTCCAGTTGGGCCTCTTTGATCTGCATGGGCAAGTGGGAATGGATCGTCATTGTTAATGATTTCACTCCGTGACCCGAGTACTCCTTTCGGCTAAGGGCATCAGCTACTACGTTGGCCTTTCCTGGGTGACAGCGAATTTCACATTCATAATCACTTAGCAGCTCAACCCAACGCCGTTGTCTCATATTGAGCTCCTTCTGGTTGAGGATGTACTGGGGACTCTTATGGTCATTAAAAATCATGCACTTGGTACCATATAGGTAGTGTCTCCAGATTTTCAATGTGAATACCACCGCTCCCAACTCGAGGTCATGTGTAGTATAATTGACCTCGTGGATTTTAAGCTGTCTCGAGGTGTAAGGAATGACCTTTCCCCTTTGCATCAGCACGCAAACCAGACCCTGGCTTGATGCATCGCAATAAACCACAAATTCTCTGTTCCCTCTGGAAGGGACAAGATTGGTGCGCTGCATAAAGCTTTCTTTAGAGTCTGGAACGAGGTGTGTTGTCCATCTCCCCACTTAAATATTACACCCTTCTGTGTCAGGGTGGTAAGCGGCTTTGTGATTTTAGAGAAATTCTGTATGAATCTTCGATAGTAGCCAGCAAGGCCCAGAAACTGGCGAATCTCTATTGGTGTCCTTGGTGCTACCTAGTTCTTGATGGCTGTGATTTTGGAGGGATCCACATGTATTCCTTCCTTGCTGACTACGTTGCCTAAAAAGTCCACTTTCTGTATCCAAAATTCACATTTTGAAAATTTGGCATACAACTTTTCTGCTCTCAACGTCTCCAAGACTTGTCGCAGATGTTGACTATGCTCTTCCTTACTCCGTGAATAGATAAGTATATCATCTATGAATACTATCACGAATTTGTCCAAGTAAGGTCTACACACGCGGTTCATTAGATCCATGAATACAGCGGGTGCATTAGTCAGTCCGAAAGGCATCACAACGAATTCATAATGGACGTATCGCGTTCTGAAGGCTATCTAAGGAACATCTTCCTCCTGAATTCGAAGCTAGTGATACCCCGATCTTAGGTCAATTTTTGAGAAGTAACTTGACCCTTGGAGCTGGTCAAAAAGGTCATCGATTCGAGGTAATGGGTACCGGTTCTTGATGGTGAGTTTGTTATGCTCTCGGTAGTCAATGCACATATGGAACGATCCTTCCTTCTTCTTAACGAACAAGACCATTGCTCCCCGAGGTGAGAAGCTCGGTTTGATGAACCCTTTGTTTAGTAGTTCGTTTACTTGGATGGATAATTCTAGCATTTCCGCCAGGGCTAACCGGTATGGGGCCCTTGCTACTGGCGTGGCTCCAGGTATCAAATCGATCCTAAATTCGATTTGTCCAGCGGGCGGTACTCCCGAAAGATCTTCTGGGCATACATCGGGGAAGTTGCAGACTTTAAGAATTTCCTCGATGCTTTTTACTTCTTTCTTTTCTTCCACTACGTGAGCTAATAAGGCAAGATATCTTTTCTGTAGATATTATCTGGCTTTGATGCATGACACCATTCGGAGGTTGGTGTTGGGTTTGTCGCCGTAAACAACGAGGGTCTTTTCGTTCGGTAAATGAAGTTGGATTCCCCGTTCTTAACACATGATGTCGGCATGATGTGGAATTAGCCAATCCATTCCGACAATTACGTCGAAACTTCCTATCCTAACAGGCATTAAGTTGATTGAAAAGGAGTAATTGTCAAGAGTAAGCATACAGTTTGTGTATATTTCCTTAGTACTTTCTGTTCTACCATTTGCCATCTCTACTGTAAATGTTTCGTTAAGTAGTTGAGGTTTTTGTCTTAATAGGCGTTTAAATTTTTGACTCACGAAACTCCTCTCTGCTCCGCTGTCGAATAGTATACAAGCATAAGAGTTATTGACGAGGAACGTACTAGTAACCACAGTGGGATCCTCCACTGCCTCCGTGCGTCCCATTGCTAGCACTTTCCCATTTCTCCCGACATTCTTGTTCCTCGGGCAATCCCGTTTAAAATGTCCCGTTTCTCCGTACCCATAGCAGGCTTGACTCATCCCAGCATTTGAACTCTAGGTGGTTTGTTGGGTCGGCGCTCTGCAGTATTTTAAGGTGTGTCCGCTCTTGCCACAGCTAGTGTACTGCATATCCCTACAAGCTCCGTGGTGGTGGTAGTTGCACTTGTTACACTTGGGTAGGTTTCCATTGTATTGTTTGTTTTGTGCTGGAGCGATAGGGATAGTAGCGACATGGACTGTCACTGCTTGTTGTCTTTTAGTGTTTCCTTGGTTTTGTTGATCTCTCCCCCTATTCCATGGTTTTCCCTTGTGGTCTCTTCCTTTCGGTGGTTCGGTTTTCTATGTCATGGTGCCTTGGCGAACCCCATGGTCAATTAGTCGTTGAGTCAGCCGTTTAGCACTGTCATACATGGCTGGGCTTGCTGATTCCACGTTTCCTTGAATTAGAGGGGATAGTCCCCAGATATAACGCTGCACCTTTACAAATTCTGGTGTGACTTGTGAGGGGCAAAGGGTTGCCAGGTCGTTGAACCGGTTGGTGTAAGTGGTTATCTTTGCATCATTCATTGTAAGGTTCCACAACTCTTGTTCTAGTTTCTGAACCTCCCCTCTGGGACAGTACACTTTCATCAGCATGGTCTTTAGTTCTTCCCAACTCATTGAGTTGGCTATGGGAAGTGTCAGGGCCTTAACATGACCCTTTCACCAGGACATGGCCGTCTCAGCAAAAGTACAAGCGGCGAATTTGACTTTGAATTCCTTGGGGCACGCAGAAATGTCGAATATCGACTCAGTTTTCTCGATCCACCTTGTAAGAGCGATAGCACCTCCAGTCCCATGAAAAGTCATAGGTTTGCAATTCGCGAAATCTTTTTATGTACATACTCGCGGGTGGTTCGGTGTTTCTCTGTTTGTAGAATCGTTAGTGTCGTTCCTACTTCCGCTTCCATTTGTTCCATTTGGGTTTATCTGGGCAATTACAGCTGCCACAGCGGCGGTCACGGCGGCTTGGAAGGTAGCAGCATCCATCATTGGTGTCTCTGGCGTTTCTGCTGCGGTACTCCTAGTGTTCATTCGTGTAGGTGGCATATTTCTGCCATAAGGAATTAGGATTGGACGATGGTCAGTTTTCATAAGATTTATTAGGAATAAGGTGTTAATTTGAGTATGGGAATTTACGTCACGTGTTTGTGTTTACCCTCTCTTTATTAAAAGTTGTATGCGCGTCTTTAATGTCATGCATGGGTATCAAGTATTGATTTGGTTCTACACAAAATATACTAATCACACATTTCATATTATCGTACATTTTAGATCACGCGAAAAATTTTAACCCTCTAAGAGGTCTATTGCACATAGAGTAAAAAGGGCAACATGACGACCCCCAAAAGTGAAATTGTTTGGTTGTGAGAATGTGCCTACACATGATAAACGAGCAGCATGTAGGGCTTGCTCATGGGTTCCTAAGCTATAACAAAATTTGAGTAATGAGGACACTACTCAGGGGGAATTGGGTCCCCTCACTCTCCGGAGTTCGGCCATTTGTGCCCTAAGCACTCAATCCGAAGACCTGATATGTTAATAAGAAGACCCAGAATCCTGAAGACTCCGAAGTGTTTATCATGGAGAATCTGAAGGCTATTTTGAACTAACAACTTTTGGTGTACGCGTGTCTACAGACTACGTGGTGCATGAATCTAGAATCCTATTGGCTAGTACTCTGATAGGATATTCTCTGTAATAATTGTACTATGCGTATCACTGATCATGTATAAATATCAGTGATACCATTCCGTGTTGATTGTGAGATTGAATCTTCCCAATTGTAAAACCCTAATCGATTAATCAAAGCATTCGACACAATTTATCCAATTTCTTTGTGTTCTTATCAGTTCTTACTTATAATTACTTGTGTGTGTTGCTTAGAATAATTTGTCTTAGTAGAATACTTGTCATTTCTTACTGTTTAATCGATTTCAACACCCAACAAGTGGTATCAGAGCAGGACAGCTCAAAAACCTGTTCTTAGAGCTTCATTTCATTGTTACAGTTCTAGATCTGAATTTTTTCACACATCAAGCATTCTGCAACTGATAACTGTCTCTATAACTCGATTTTTTGAAAAAATCCTGTTGAAATTTGTTCAAAATGATTGATTCTACTGTTTCTTATGCTTATATGCTCAACTATGCCAATCTGATTTGTTCCTCCACCAAAGCTCCTGTTCTTGTTCCAACCTACTACGACTACTGGCTGATCGTATGAGGGATTATCTTGAAGGTCTTGATAAAGCAAAGGACATCTGGAGATCTGTAAAAGATGGTCCTCACACTGACATTGAAGGACGTTTCATTGATATAGATGATGATGAAGTTGCTGGTGTTATGAATGCAGCAGACTTAAGGAAGTTAGAAATGATGAAAGGGCTATGAGAGAACTTCGAAGTAGACTTGGACATGATGTTCAACATCACATATCTGGAGCAAAATCTGCAAAAGAAATTTGGGATTGTTTGGCTGTTCGTTTTGCTGGTGATAATACTTTGCAATCAAGTGTTGTTCAAGAAGTTCTTTCTGACATTAGTAACTTCAAACAACAAGAGAATGAAACTTTGGAGCTAGCCTATGAATGATATAGCAAAATGGTGTATGAACTGGAAAAATATGGTGAAACTCGAAGTCAACAAGAGATCAATATCAAGTTTCTCTACAGCTTAAGGCCTAAATGGAGACCCATTATGCTGATGATTAAATCTTATGAGAATATCAACACATACTCACTAGCTGCTCTCTATAATCACATCAAATCTCATGAGCCTGATATCTGTGGAAGAAGAAGTGAGATGGCTGCTTCTGGTTCATTGGCCCTTATGTCAAATGTTGAAGAAGAAGAAGACAACGATGAACCAGATGGCTACTTAGAAGGAGAAAATGGAGAAACGATTGCTTTGTATGTTGCAAACAATCGTAGGTTCAGAAAACCCTTTGTGAACAAGTCAAATCCAGCAAAACCGTTTGTGAAAAACTTTAACAAAAATTTCTTCACTCCGAAGCCAAAACCTGAGATTTACACTCCCAAAGACGAAACAACAAAATTCTCAACTCCGAAGCCTGTCGAATCTAAGTCTTCGGAGTCCCCAAAAGCTAAATCTGCAGAAAAGAAGGTTGCAGGTGACTCAGGTTTTGATTGCAATAACTGTCATGGTAAGAATCACTTTGCAAAAGACAGCATGCTTCGTAAACGAAATGAGAAACAAAATCAAGTGAAGGATGAAGCTTACTATGCAATAAAGATGGAGGAAGAAAGAGAAAAGACCAAGGACTTAGCCTTGATGGCTGCTGAGGATTATCCAGGAACATATCAAGTTTGGTCATCTGACTCCGAAGATGAAGAAGTAAGAAAGCCAACTCATTGTGCTTTCATAGCCTATGATGATGGTAAGTGCTTTCCAAAGATCACTTCTAAGGAGATGGAAAGTGAAGACGAATGGGGATATGAAGGATCTGCTGGTCTTGGTTATGTGAGTTCGGAGCAGAAGATTTCAACAGATGCTATGAATCCGAAGTGTTGGTCTGATGACTCTTCGGATGAAGATGAACATGTCTGCTTGATGGCTAAGGATACACGCATGACCATCCCCGAACAGGTATCAAAACTACTCTTAACTTTTAAAATTCCTGTTTCTAAATCTACTCCTATCATTGATGAAATAACTCATGACTGTTCTGTGATGCATAAACTACTTGTTGATGTGAAAAATAGGGAGAAAATCAATGAGCATGAGATTCTCAACTTGAGGGGGAGAGTAGAAAGTTTGAAGTTCTCACTAGAAAAGGCCAATTTAAGAATCGCACTGCTAGAGGAGAATAGGGAGAAACATTTGATTAAGCATGATGTAATTTTGAGACAACATAATATTTTCTGTGAAACTGCAAAAACGATTATATGCTCATATTACTCGCATCTATCATTCTGCTGACGTGTGTAATGTTCAACATAGACAACTGTTTCCTTTTATTGAGTTTAAGCTTAAGGAAGTTGATAGTATATCTTATGAATGTGAATCCATAGTATCTGGTTCCGAAGTCACCAACCCTTCGTATAGACATGGTTTAATCTCTGTAGAAAAACATCTAACTGCTGATAATTTGTTGAAGTTATTGCCACAAGAAATTCCAATATTGAAAAAGAATGTTCCTCAAATTGAAAATAAAGATGTAGTCACTGTTGAAACTAAATCTGAAAAGAATTCTGAATGTGATTCGGATATGGAGGAAGTTGATTGTTCTTCTTTAACCATATTAAAATCATCCTCCGCATTCGCATCACCCTCCGAAGATACATCACAATTGTCTTCGGTTGACAAAGGAAAAGCAAAAATTGATTGTGAAAATGAAACTTCTGAACACAAGGAAATTGTGAAATCTAAAATACAAATTTCTGATGAATGTGTCTCCTATGATCAATATCTCAAAGAAAATTCAAAAAGACTAGTCCATGTTGCTTGTATCTATCCGAAGATCTCTTATTTCAAAAACTCCATTTTTGTGAAGCCTGGTGGCATGCTTTTAATTGAAAATGATTTTAAAAAGATCTGTGAGGAGGATAATTCCACAGTTACTATGGAAGGATTATTCTCATCTTAAAAAATGGTTGAAAATGAAATGAATGAAAGAATGGAAGTAAAAATCAATGTGAGAAAACAAGATTTGTATGGACATAACATCTACAATCGTCTTTGTTATGAAAAAGAAAAGTTTCCTAAAAACATGGCTCATCTTTTAAATGTTAAAAATGATAATCACATTTACACTAACAGAAATTACAAACAAATTCAAGTTATGGAGAAACGCATAGCTCCGAAGATGAATGTTTTTCAGTTAATGGAATCCTGTGAGAGTGTACCGCTTTCACAATCTTTTGAAAATGCCATTACAAAACCCAAGATTGTTGTTTCTAAACCTTCAGTACAAAAACCTCAGATTTTGAAAAGACCTCAAATTCTAAACAGGCCACAAGTTCACAACCTTGCTTCAACTTCCAAAACAAAACCAGCAATTGTAATTACAAAACCGATTCAAAAACCATTTGCTGCGAATGTGAAAACTAAACAAACATCAAACATTGTTAAAAGAAAAACACCCTTCGGAGTTTCAAAACCAACCACTATGAATGCTTCAACTTCTGGAACAAAAGCTATGGATACAGAGGATTCAAATGTTAAAAACCAATTTTCCAAACCATCATTTGAACCTTCGAAACCAAACTTTCCAAATCCAAAGTTTCAAAAACCATCAAACAAAACATTTTCTAAAGGAAACAATTTGATAGAAACATTTCATCAATGGCTGGACAAAAATTTGGATTTGTTTTAGGATAAGAATCTTTCATTAAATGATTTCAAATTGGCATACGAAGAGTACCTTTGTACTTCTACGTTATGTAGTTCAATATCAAGGAAATCTACAATTGAAAATTCAAAACAAAATTGGAAAAGAAATGATCTGAAAGATAATCTTATTGCAAAAACTAAATCTTCAAAGTCATCGATTTGTTCAAAACTCTCAAGTACAAAGAAAAAGTCAAAAACCTCAAAATCAAGCTCATCCAAACAAATTAGGGTTCCGAAGACTACCATTGTTTCAGTCACTTCGGACTCATCAATCTTAACAAATAGCTATTCGGAATCATGTTCTGACTTATCTTGTTCTTGACATGAGACTTCAAAGAATATGATTAATCTAAATGCAAATGAAATATCTGAAGAGGCTGTTGAGAAGTGGATTCAAGAATCCTTTGCTTACCCTAAGGACCCAAGATTGATTGGGTACCAACTCCTTCTTGATTAATTGCAGGTCATGTCAAATGAGAGGTACGATGCAAAATGGTACATGGATAGTGGCTGCTCAAGACATATCATTGGGAAGACGGAGTATCTCATGGATTATAGAACATTGGATGATGCAGGAAACGTTCGCTTTGGTAACAACAAAACGTGTCCGATTCGGGGTTATGGCAAAATCACAAATGGCCAATTTACAATCAACAGGGTGGCATTTGTAGAAGGATTGAAGCATAATCTTGTGAGTATCTCTCAGTTGGTAGTTGGAACGGGAAATGCTGTTACATTCAATAACCAAGGGAGTGTTATCACGAAAGAAGCAACAAACGAAGTCTTGTTGAAATCTGAAAGAAAGGGGTCAATGTTTCCCTTGAATTTGAAGCCAGTGACTGGTGGGCAATCATCTTTGTTATGAAAAAGAAAAGTTTCCTAAAAACATGGCTCATCTTTTAAATGTTAAAAATGATAATCACATTTACACTAACAGAAATTACAAACAAATTCAAGTTATGGAGAAACGCGTAGCTCCGAAGATGGATGTTTTTCAGTTAATGGAATCCTGTGAGAGTGTACCGCTTTCACAATCTTTTGAAAATGCCATTACAAAACCCAAGATTGTTGTTTCTAAACCTTCAGTACAAAAACCTCAGATTTTGAAAAGACCTCAAATTCTAAACAGGCCATAAGTTCACAACCTTGCTTCAACTTCCAAAACAAAACCAGCAATTGTTATTACAAAACCGATTCAAAAACCATTTGCTGCGAATGTGAAAACTAAACAAACATCAAACATTGTTAAAAGAAAAACACCCTTCGGAGTTTCAAAACCAACCACTATGAATGCTTCAACTTCTGGAACAAAAGCTATGGATACAGAGGATTCAAATGTTAAAAACCAATTTTCCAAACCATCATTTGAACCTTCGAAACCAAACTTTCCAAATCCAAAGTTTCAAAAACCATCAAACAAAACATTTTCTAAATGAAACAATTTGATAGAAACATTTCATCAATGGCTGGACAAAAATTTGGATTTTTTTTAGGATAAGAATCTTTCATTAAATGATTTCAAATTGGCCTACGAAGAGTACCTTTGTACTTCTACGTTATGTAGTTCAATATCAAGGAAATCTACAATTGAAAATTCAAAACAAAATTGGAAAAGAAATTATCTGAAAGATAATCTTATTGCAAAAACTAAATCTTCAAAGTCATCGATTTGTTCAAAACTCTCAAGTACAAAGAAAAAGTCAAAAACCTCAAAATCAAGCTCATCCAAACAAATTAGGGTTCCGAAGACTACCATTGTTTCAGTCACTTCGGACTCATCAATCTTAACAAATAGCTATTCGGAATCATGTTCTGACTCATCTTGTTCCTGACATGAGACTTCGAAGAATATGATTAATCTTAATGCAAATGAAATATCTGAAGAGGCTGTTGAGAAGTGGATTCAAGAATCCTTTGCTTACCCTAAGGACCCAAGATTGATTGGGTACCAACTCCTTCTTGATTAATTGCAGGTCATGTCAAATGAGCGGTACGATGCAAAATGGTACATGGATAGTGGCTGCTCAAGATATATCATTGGGAAGAGGGAGTATCTCATGGATTATAGAACATTGGATGATGCAGGAAACGTTCGCTTTGGTAACAACAAAACGTGTCCGATTCGGGGTTATGGCAAAATCACAAATGGCCAATTTACAATCAACAGGGTGGCATTTGTAGAAGGATTGAAGCATAATCTTGTGAGTATCTCTCAGCTGGTAGTTGGAACGGGAAATGCTGTTACATTCAATAACCAAGGGAGTGTTATCACGAAAGAAGCAACAAACGAAGTCTTGTTGAAATCTGAAAGAAAGGGGTCAATGTTTCCCTTGAATTTGAAGCCAGTGACTGGTGGGCAATAATCATTGTTATGAAAAAGAAAAGTTTCCTAAAAACATGGCTCATCTTTTAAATGTTAAAAATGATAATCACATTTACACTAACAGAAATTACAAACAAATTCAAGTTATGGAGAAACGCATAGCTCCGAAGATGGATGTTTTTCAGTTAATGGAATCCTGTGAGAGTGTACCGCTTTCACAATCTTTTGAAAATGCCATTACAAAACCCAAGATTGTTGTTTCTAAACCTTCAGTACAAAAACCTCAGATTTTGAAAAGACCTCAAATTCTAAACAGGCCACAAGTTCACAACCTTGCTTCAACTTCCAAAACAAAACCAGCAATTGTAATACAAAACCGATTCAAAAACCATTTGCTGCGAATGTGAAAACTAAACAAACATCAAACATTGTTAAAAGAAAAACACCCTTCGGAGTTTCAAAACCAACCACTATGAATGCTTCAACTTCTGGAACAAAAGCTATGGATACAGAGGATTCAAATGTTAAAAACCAATTTTCCAAACCATCATTTGAACCTTCGAAACCAAACTTTCCAAATCCAAAGTTTCAAAAACCATCAAACAAAACATTTTCTAAAGGAAACAATTTGATAGAAACATTTCATCAATGGCTGGACAAAAATTTGGATTTGTTTTAGGATAAGAATCTTTCATTAAATGATTTCAAATTGGCATACGAAGAGTACCTTTGTACTTCTACGTTATGTAGTTCAATATCAAGGAAATCTACAATTGAAAATTCAAAACAAAATTGGAAAAGAAATGATTTGAAAGATAATCTTATTGCAAAAACTAAATCTTCAAAGTCATCGATTTGTTCAAAACTCTCAAGTACAAAGAAAAAGTCAAAAACCTCAAAATCAAGCTCATCCAAACAAATTAGGGTTCCGAAGACTACCATTGTTTCAGTCACTTCGGACTCATCAATCTTAACAAATAGCTATTCGGAATCATGTTCTGACTCATCTTGTTCTTGACATGAGACTTCGAAGAATATGATTAATCTAAATGCAAATGAAATATCTGAAGAGGCTGTTGAGAAGTGGATTCAAGAATCCTTTGCTTACCCTAAGGACCCAAGATTGATTGCGTACCAACTCCTTCTTGATTAATTGCAGGTCATGTCAAATGAGCGGTACGATGCAAAATGGTACATGGATAGTGGCTGCTCAAGACATATCATTGGGAAGAGGGAGTATCTCAGGGATTATAGAACATTGGATGATGCAGGAAACGTTCGCTTTGGTAACAACAAAACGTGTCCGATTCGGGGTTATGGCAAAATCACAAATGGCCAATTTACAATCAACAGGGTGGCATTTGTAGAAGGATTGAAGCATAATCTTGTGAGTATCTCTCAACTGGTAGTTGGAACGGGAAATGCTGTTACATTCAATAACCAAGGGAGTGTTATCACGAAAGAAGCAACAAACGAAGTCTTGTTGAAATCTGAAAGAAAGGGGTCAATGTTTCCCTTGAATTTGAAGCCAGTGACTGGTGGGCAATCATCTTAGTTATGAAAAAGAAAAGTTTCCTAAAAACATGGCTCATCTTTTAAATGTTAAAAATGATAATCACATTTACACTAACAGAAATTACAAACAAATTCAAGTTATGGAGAAACGCATAGCTCCGAAGATGGATGTTTTTCAGTTAATGGAATCCTGTGAGAGTGTACCGCTTTCACAATCTTTTGAAAATGCCATTACAAAACCCAAGATTGTTGTTTCTAAACCTTCAGTACAAAAACCTCAGATTTTGAAAAGACCTCAAATTCTAAACAGGCCACAAGTTCACAACCTTGCTTCAACTTCCAAAACAAAACCAGCAATTGTAATTACAAAACCGATTCAAAAACCATTTGCTGCGAATGTGAAAACTAAACAAACATCAAACATTGTTAAAAGAAAAACACCCTTCGGAGTTTCAAAACCAACCACTATGAATGCTTCAACTTCTGGAACAAAAGCTATGGATACATAGGATTCAAATGTTAAAAACCAATTTTCCAAACCATCATTTGAACCTTCGAAACCAAACTTTCCAAATCCAAATTTTCAAAAACCATCAAACAAAACATTTTCTAAAGGAAACAATTTGATAGAAACATTTCATCAATGGCTGGACAAAAATTTGGATTTGTTTTAGGATAAGAATCTTTCATTAAATGATTTCAAATTGGCATACGAAGAGTACCTTTGTACTTCTACGTTATGTAGTTCAATATCAAGGAAATCTACAATTGAAAATTCAAAACAAAATTGGAAAAGAAATGATTTGAAAGATAATCTTATTGCAAAAACTAAATCTTCAAAGTCATCGATTTGTTCAAAACTCTCAAGTACAAAGAAAAAGTCAAAAACCTCAAAATCAAGCTCATCCAAACAAATTAGGGTTCCGAAGACTACCATTGTTTCAGTCACTTCGGACTCATCAATCTTAACAAATAGCTATTCGGAATCATGTTCTGACTCATCTTGTTCTTGACATGAGACTTCGAAGAATATGATTAATCTAAATGCAAATGAAATATCTGAAGAGGCTGTTGAGAAGTGGATTCAAGAATCCTTTGCTTACCCTAAGGACCCAAGATTGATTGCGTACCAACTCCTTCTTGATTAATTGCAGGTCATGTCAAATGAGCGGTACGATGCAAAATGGTACATGGATAGTGGCTGCTCAAGACATATCATTGGGAAGAGGGAGTATCTCAGGGATTATAGAACATTGGATGATGCAGGAAACGTTCGCTTTGGTAACAACAAAACGTGTCCGATTCGGGGTTATGGCAAAATCACAAATGGCCAATTTACAATCAACAGGGTGGCATTTGTAGAAGGATTGAAGCATAATCTTGTGAGTATCTCTCAGCTGGTAGTTGGAACGGGAAATGTTGTTACATTCAATAACCAAGGGAGTGTTATCACGAAAGAAGCAACAAACGAAGTCTTGTTGAAATCTGAAAGAAAGGGGTCAATGTTTCCCTTGAATTTGAAGCCAGTGACTGGTGGGCAATCATTGTGTCTTCTATCCAAAGCCAATTCAGATGTAAGCTGGCTATGGCACCGAAGACTTGCACATCTAAACTTCAAAGACTTAAACAAGTTAGTGGCTATGGATTTGGTTCGTGGAATGCCTGCTCTCAAATTTGACAATGACTCACTATGTTCTGCTTGTGAACATGGCAAGCAAACAAAACAAAAGCATCCAACAGTAACCAACCCAAAAATAATCGAAGCTCTTTCACTTCTTTACATGGATCTCTGTGGTCCATCTGCTGTTGAATCTATTGGGAAGAAGAAATACATTCTTGTGATAGTTGATGATTATTCAAGGATCATTTGGGTCTTATTCTTAAGAAACAAGTCTGATGCAGCTGAAGAAATCATTAATTTCATAAAGAAAATGGAAGTAAAGCTCAACAAGAAAGTCTGAAGTGTACACAGTGACAACGGTTCGGAGTTCAAAAATCAAACACTTGATGGATTTCTGAAGACAAAGGGGATTAGTCATAACTTCTCAGCACCATATACTCCTCAACATAATGGTGTTGTAGAAAGACGAAATCGTTCTTTGTGTGAAGCAGCTAGAACCATGCTTAACTTTGCAAATTTACCCATGTACTTATGGGATGAAGCTATCTCTACAGCATGCTTCACACAAAATAGATCATACATCCACAAGAGATTTCATATCACACCATACGAAGTACTCAACCGAAGAAAACCAAATGTCAAATTTCTTCATATATTCGGTTGTAGGTGTTTTATTTTGAACTTAAAAGATCATTTGACAAAGTTTAATGACAAATCTTAAGAATGGATTTTTCTTGGGTATTCACAAGACTCAAATGCCTACAGAGTTATGAACAAGAGGACTCAAAAAATTGAAGAAACTTTCAATCTCTCGTTTGATGACTACTATATCAAGAAATCCCTGCATTCGTTCCCTATGTCATCTATCTTTCCGAAGCCGGCTGTTGATGCATTACCAATCACTACTTTTGACACAGACTTTACTCTTCTCTTCGATCCACCTGTGAAGGCTGTGGACTCCAAAGTCAGGGCTCCAGATAACAATGTATTCGAACTGTCAAAACTCACAGATGATGATTCTTTAACAAGTAGTGTACAAAGACCATCTTCAGTTGAGGGGGAGCCATCCAACAGAAGTGAAGGGAATTCTGGTTTCGAGGGGGAGCAAAACAACACAAGTCTCAACTTGCCCCCACGTGAAATCTCTCATATCATGTCCCTGTATCTATCATTCCAGGGGGAGCCAGAGATTTCTACTCCGAACTCAACAACGCCAGTCACTTCGGATAAAGGCACCACTACCTCAACACCAACTACTATCGAGGGGGAGAATACTCTAAACTCTTCTTTTCAAACCTCAAATAAAAACACATCTCAAACAAATGTCACTAATTCAATCAATCATTTAATAACGGATGATTTTCCATCCACTTCGGGGTATCCTTCAGATATTGAGGAAGTCGATTCTGAAGGACCACCTGAATTTGATCCTAACTATCCTCCTTTGGACAAATGGACGAAAAATCATCCCCCATCACTTGTCATCGGTAATGTTCAAGATAAAGTCTTGACTCGTGCACAACTACACCAAAAACAACTTGATTTAAACAAAACTTCAGAGTTGTGCATGTTCAATGTCTTTATCTCAAAGGTTGAACCTAAGAATGTTAAGGATGCATTGATCACCTGGACTGGATTGAAGCTATGCAATTGGAATTAGAGGAATTTGAAAGAAACAAAGTTTGGAGTCTAATTTCAAAACCTACAAATGCTTCAATTGTTGGTCTCAAATGGGTATATAGAAACAAACTTGACACTGAAGGCAATGTGGTTCGGAACAAAGCTAGGCTGATTGTCAAAGTTTATTGTCAACAGGAGGGGATTGACTACGAAGAGACATTTGCTCATGTTGCCAGAGTCGAATCAGTTCAAATATTTTTGGCTTATGTTGCACACAAAAACTTTGATGTCTATCAAATGGATGTCAAATGTGCATTTCTAAATGGTGATCTCGAGGAAACCGTATTTGTTAAACAACCACCTGGCTTCGTAGACAAAAACCATCCCAACCATTGCTATGTGTTAGACAAAGCTGTCTATGGTTTAAAACAAGCACCTAGGGCTTGGTATAAGACCTTGACAAAGTTTTTAAAAGAGTCAAACTTCAAAAAGGTTTCAGTGGATCCAACACTTTTTAGAAACAAAGTTGGGTCTCATCTAATGTTAGTCCAAATTTATGTGGATGACATTATCTTCGGATCCACTGACCCCAATCTGACAAAAGATTTTGAAAAACTAATGAAAAGCAAATTTCAGATGAGTATGATGGGAAAGATTAACTTCTTTCTTGGATTACAAATCAAACAATCCAAGGAGGGGATTTTCATCAATCAACAAAAGTATACAAAGAGTTTTCTTAACGCTTCAGAATGCCTAACTGCACCAAAGCAAAAGTTCCATTGCCTGCTGGTACAAGGTTAAATCCATCATTGGATAAACCGAAGACTGACATCCAGACGTATCGAAGCATGATTGGATCATTGCTTTATCTCACAGCCAGTCGACCAGACATCATGTTTGCTGTCTGCAACTGTGCTAGATATCAAGCTAATCCACGCAAACCTCATTTGGCTGCGGTTAAAACAATTTTTCGCTATCTTCACAACACTCCTGCTTATGGTCTATGGTATCCAACAAACTCAGGTTTCTACATACAAGCTTACTCAGACTCAGACTTGGGTGGATGCTCTATTGATCGCAAAAGCACTTCCGGGGGTAGTCAATTTCTTGATGGGAAGCTAATCAGCTGGCAATCCAAGAAGCAAACTTGTGTTTCAATCTCCACAGTTGAAGCAGAGTATGTAGCAGCTGCAACTTGCACTTCGCAGATCATCTGGATTCAAATCCAATTAAAAGATTATGCCATCAACATGAGAAAGATACCATTGTTCTATGATTCACAAAGTGTCATTCGCATATGTCATAATCCTGTTCAACATTCCAAGACGAAGCATATAGCTCTTCGCTATCACTTCATCAAAAGTCATGTTGAGGAGGGGAATATTGAGGTGCACTTTGTTCACACAACAGAACAGCTGGCAGATATCTTTATAAAAGCCTTGAATGAAGAAGCATTTACAAGAATTGTTCGAGGACTTGGAATGATTGATGGATCCACTCTATCATAAATCTCAGATTTGCTCTTTCTTTCTTTAATCTTTTCAATTGCAAAATAAAATTTCATGATGTTCCGCAACACTCCAAAGACCTTTAACGCTTCGGAGCCCATTGGAATAAACTTAATGCTGCTCTGCACCACTCCGAAGCACATTGACGCTTCGGAGCCCCTCGGAACAGACTTTTTGAGTTAATAAAATTTAATAAATGTCAAAATCCTTTGAAACATCCTTTGCCTTTGCATCACAAGGATAAACATTCTCACAATAAAAGGTTATTTCATGGAAAAATAAAAAACAAGAATCATTTGCAAAGTCTCGAAAGCTCATATCACAATTTTTCATGCATAAATGCCTAAGTTTGACCTTTCTTTCTTGAATTAATCAATTAAAGGACAAAACTTTGATTTTAGATTCTGATAATCATACCTTATTACACTAAAAGGTATTTGGGAATCGAATTGAAACACTGGTAAAAAACAGACTTCGGAGTGAGGTTAAGGCTGTTTTACAGTACAAAGTCTTGTTTGATTCTAATATCCTTAACATAATGTTTATCTCTAACCTCCCTATTGAACTTGACTCGCTTCATTATTGAACTAATCAAGTAGCCTAAAAACTACTCAGGATAATACACATGTTCCGAAGTTTTCTTCAAGAAGTGATACCGACATTGACTGATAAGTAAATTTAAAACCTTTTTCACTCTTGTTTCAAAATTGAACTACATGAAACTTTTCAAACACAAAGGATTGTACAAAGAAATACAATAACACCATCAAATGTTATCACATGGTGAAATTTTGGCTCTTTGGATATGAAACTCCAAAAGACAAGATAAGTTTCAAAATGAAATATTGAAAAATCCAAAAGAAAAACAAAAATTCAAATTGTCAAAAGAATCAAAGACAACAAACAAGTAAAAATATAATCAAGGGAGTGCAAAAATAAAGATAAATTAGCACTCAAAGGCTTATTCGTCTGTCTTAAATGACAATACAAGGAACTCCTATAACATAGTCGAGTACCATGTAGAGAATATGAAAATTTCAAGTAATCTATCTTAAATGGTAATGTTGAGGTGGTGTACGAAGCTCAAAGGCTTGTCATCAGAGAATAGTATCCAAACACCTCAACTGATGAAATGAAATAAAATTTTCAAAAGATTATTCAAAGTCAATCCAAAGCTTCAAACATACTTTTTAATGCTCAATTCAAAAGTGAAATCTTTCTAAATTTCAATGTAGTGAATGTCACTATCATTTAGAATGAAAAATTTGAAACATAAAAGAAAAATCAAACAATCTTTCCAAATGTGAAATTAAGATCAGCTTGGGGTGATTGACAACGCCTAGTGATATCAAGCATTTTAGGCGTTGTTGAGCCCTTGTTTGGGACTATTTTTCTTGCTGAAATCAGTAGCCAACTAGGTTAGTTTAGGTATTAAACTTTAGTTAGTAGCTGTTCATTCAGAACCTTAGTTATTAGTTAGGTTATGCCTTGTTTGGTTTGGATGCCTTTGTTTGCTTCTGATTCAGAGATGCACTTCTGATTTCAGAAAGTGACTAGGTTAGGTTGAGTTGAGCTTGGCTTATGCTTGGCTGGACTTTGTTTGGTTATTACTTTTGGGTAATTAAGCATTTAGAAACTAGATCTTCCGACTGTAGCGTGACACTACTAGTTGGTAATCTGTCATTTAGTCTAACCACGAAGCTCCTGCAGATCGACCCTGACTACCACTGTACTAGTGTGTGTTAGGTTTTCTTTATTTTTGACCGCACGACGACCAAGGCGTGTCAAATTTTGCCGCCGTTGCCGGGGAGCTGTGAGCTTAGATTAGGTGAGTAGTAGGAACTTGTTTCTTTTTTTTTTTTTTGAAAATTTCATTTGGTTAGTTTTTTTTTATTTTTGTGGGCGTGTTGCACTAGTGCATGCGTACCCGCAGGGGTAAGCAATTATCCCCATTGCATTTTGATTCTGAGATTGAGCGTACTGCGTGCAAAATCCGTGCCCGTAGGCGTTTAAATATCATGAATTTTAGTCAGGTTAGTAGTAGTCCAGTAAGTGTTTCCCAGGAACCATCAGGTGAGGCAACGGGGGTGTTTTCTATTCCCCCACTGTCAGAGTTTCAGTTCGGGAGCTCGAGTGCTTCTGGTGGTGCACTTTCAGCCCCTGCACCCATGCCATCATGCACTCCACCATCTGTCCCACCATTTACACCCGCTTCACAACCACAATCTACCAATCCATTTACCTCTGCAATGTCTTGGGGAGAGCTGACCCGTGATGGCACCCCAATTTCTAGACAGCAAACACCAACCTCTCAACCACAACACGTTCTTTTTAAACCTCAACCCACATTCCAACCTACACAACCGATACACTATCAACAACCTCCTCAGCCACAATACCAGTATCCAGAGACAGAGGAGGGATATGACGAGGAAGACGAGGGATGGGTGCCACCAGCACCACAACCACAGTGGAACCGAGGTCGAGAACCTCCCAGAAGAGCACCACATTATCAACAACCACAAGGTCAGCGGGACTATAACGATCATCTTTATGGTAATCCCACTCAACCTTTACCTTTCGCACAACCGAGACGGCAATCGATTGCATCACATTTCCAACCGTGGGAATATGATGATTCATCGCCAATTTATATTCCTGATAACATTGATTCTCAAGTAGAAATAAGACCTCAGTTATTAAGAATATTGCCAGAGTTTAGAGGGTATAAGCAAGACGATCCTTATAATCATCTATATGAGTTTTTAGCGATTGCTAATGCTAATAACCCTAGAAACACCAATAGAAACATTTTCCGGCTTAGACTGTTTCCATTCACTCTTAAGGATAAGGCCAAATATTGGTTTACATCTTTGCCATCGAACAGCATTACCACATGGGATCGGCTTAAGGCAAAGTTCCTTCAGGAATTTTATCCAGCAAGTAAGACAACTGAAATCAGAAGGGTCATTCAGGACTTCCAGCAAAAGCCAGGAGAGGCTTTTCACGAAGCCTTTGATAGGTTGAAGGAGTTGTTACGATCCTGCCCGCATCACGAAATTCCCAGGTGGCAGTTAGTTAAGTTATTCTTCGAAGGAGTCAGTGAGACGCATCAGGCAATGATAAATGCCTCATCAAGTGGGATATTTATGTGGCAGGACCCAGAGGAAGCTTGGCAGTTCTTGGAACAATTGAGCAATGGTTCCAAGGCAAACTTTTCTACCAGGAAGACTGTAGGTACGACAGCAGCAGTGGGAACCGACGCTGACTTGAAGAAGGAAGTGAAGAAGGAAATTAGTGAACTGAATAAGAAGTTTGACAGGCTCATGTCAACACTGCAGAATGGACCGCAGAATCCATCGCAAGGAGGTCAAGGAGGACCTAAGACTCAAGAGCTGAATCAAGTTTATGGCCAGGGTCAAGGCCAGCATAATAATGGACGACCCTACATGCCATATAACCAAGGATAGCAGCAGAATTTTAGGCAAAACAATTACCAGAGTCAATCGACCATTCAGCCTAGAACACATCAGCCTGCAAATAACAACAACCACAATGGAAATACAAATGGAAATAGTAGCAATAACAACAACAGAGGGCCCAATAATGTTACCAACAACGCCCCGGGAACTCAAGAAGAAATGTTTGCTAAGATGTACGATATGGTCACTGCTACGCAACAACAATCTCAAGCAAATGCAAAAGCCATTGCAAACATGGAACGACAAATTGGACAAATGGCTGCGGATCAGCAAAAGAGAGACAGTGGAAAATTGCCAAGTGCTACAGAGGTCAACCCTAATCATAATCAGCGACCAGGAAAAGAGCAAGTTAACACTGTCGAATCTGGATGGCGAAAAGTCGCTTTGGAAGACTTGTTTGAAGTAGGAAGTGAAGTGAAACTGGGGGAAGAAGAGAAAGTTCTAGGAAGTGAGGAAGGTAAGGAAGAAGGAATTCCTGTTGAGAAGGAAACTCAACCAGAAATAGACAAAGAGGAGGAGCAATCGACGATAGCAGGAATCAAGCAGAAAAAGAAGAATAGGAAAGGGAAGAAGAAGCAGGAAGCACCCAAATCAATGGGGCCTTTAATGAACCAGCCCCTGTGGGATGAGCTTAAGGATGCCCCTGAAGATACCAGAATTCTGCAAGAAATGTGTGAACAAAAAGGGAAGAGTAAAGCACTCACACCAAAAACTGTGAGGTTGACTGTGAAAGCAAGTGAGGCGTTATTAGGAACACTGCCCAAAAAGGAAAAGGACCCTGGATCACCATTGATCACTACTACTGTAGGAGATGTGGTCATTCGGAACAGCTTGTTAGATTTGGGAGCAAGTGTCAATATTCTGCCAGGATACCTGTACGATATGTACAAAAATGAAGAAATAGAGCCAGCAGAAGTTGTATTACAGCTGGCTGATCAATCAACAAAGGTATCTCAGGGAAGACTGACGAATGTCATAGTCAAAGTTGGGGACTTTTTCTATCCCGTGGATTTTCTGGTTATAGAATATGAAAGTCTGGACGATGCGCCTGCACTCATCTTCGGACGCTCATTCTTAGCTACTGCTGGTTTGGTGATTGATTGCAAGACAGGAGACATGCACATTTTCTTTGGGACAAGGAAAAGAAGATTGAACATGTTTGGAAATCCTGTATCATTACCTTCAGAAGAAAATGGCAAACAAGTGGACAAAAGGATATTAATGGAGCCTGGGATCAAGAGTAAGGAAAAGATTTGGACACGTACGGGAGAAGGAGGAAAAGAAGAGATTTTAAAAGAAACCAAGGACCACCCGTTATCCACTATCGAAAAGGAGCAGCTACTGGACATGATAGAAATGATGGAAGCAAGACACCAGCAGTATGAAAAGGAATCAAGAGAACGAGAGGCAAAAGTTTTTAAGCTCCTGGAATCTCAGCAACAGTGGATTAGCGGTGTGAGCGATCGAATGACTCAACTCACATCTCTCATGTCAATGATGGCCAACAACTTCATGCCAGGAATCAAGCAGATGTCATCAAGGGTTCAAGAATAAGAAGATTCGGCATAGGAATAGTACGTCTGGCTGAAGACGTTAAACTTAGCGCTTGTTGGGAGGCAACCCATCGTGTCATAAGTTAGGATCTATATTTCTTTGAATTAAGTATGAAAATACATCAATATTTTTGCAGGTATTAGTGGTCTAAAATAAGTGTGGGGTCGTGTGAGAAGTTTTGAAATTTTTAAAGACCGCGCCGCGGGTTTTTGAATTATGCGACACGGGGTCGTAAACCAACCCGATGCGCAGGGGTTGATTTGGTGACACGCGCGACGTGCAAAGCGTAAATGCGCGACGCGGGAATTGATCAGTCGGTTTTCTCGCTATATTAAGGTAAGCCGCGACTCAACCCAACCCCACACGACTCGGAGCTCTGATCGACAAATTTCTCTCGTACTTTTTCTTGATCATTTTGTTTCTACTACCAAGGTACGCTATTCTAACTATCTATTAGTTGTTAAAACTAGTAATTAGGTGGTTAATTTTAGTGATTTGCCCAAATAGTTCAAAACTTAGGATCGTCAATGCTAACTCATAGGGTGTTTGTTTTTCCAAATAGAGACACTAGATGAGTTAGTCGGCACTTAGACTACCTTGTGGTATAATTAGATCGAGTTTTAGCAGGTTAAATTGCGAGTTTGATTCGGGGTTTTGCAAACAGCCGCTCGCCGCGACGCGCCTTGCTCTTGGGCCGCGCCGCGGTGCGGCAGGGAAGAAGAGGACTAATTTTGCAAAAAAAAAATTCTTTTGTGGCTATGTATCTTTTTGCAGATGATGTTCAGATTAGAGCACGCTTTCCTCCAGTTCCCCGAGGGACTGGCTAGCTCAGCGGAGTACATTTCGCGGAGGGACGCGTTGACTGGTCGTCGGGTTCTCGAGGCGACGGTCATTGACAGGGATATACTGAGGGATGCGGGACTATGGGGTGCGATCGAGCCATTCTTACATTGCACCTGGACTCACGAGGATGCTTCATTTACTTGCCGTGGCTGGGATAGGATCATGGCCACGGACGAGGACGTGGTCTACACCGAGCTACTGTTGCAGTTTCTCTCCACGATCCATTTCTCTCCTCGAGCATCGGACCCACGATCCAGGATCATCCCATTTCGTCTGGGAGGTGCACAGAGGGAGTGTAACCTCCGGGAGTTTGGGAGGAGAGTTGGGCTATACACTCCAGCGGACCTCCAGCATCGCCATTTCACGCATTTCTTCAGGGCGTGCATCCAGGGGCAGCCGGAAAGGTCCGGCAACATGGAGATTTGGACACCACTGTCCAACGTTATGTACGAGGCAGGGACCTCGAGGGAGAGCCACTTCCGCGACCCACTTCACCGCCTCATGCACCGTATCGTCTCCACCTCCATCATGCAGCGGGAGGGGGGCGAGAAGGTGTCCGGGGAGGACATGACATTCTTTTGGGCTCTCCTCGATCCGTCCCGATTTCTCCATCTCCCTTTTGCCCTCGCAGTTGTCCTCTCCACTCACTCGACGGGAGCCTCCACTAGCAGTCTATTAGCCCGGGGGTATTTCATTACCCGCCTGGCCCGTTCCTATGAGATCCTTACTGCCTCCGTGGCAGCTTCTTTGACCGCGCTGCCTCCATCTCGCACGACAGCATGCACTTTGGAGAGGATGCGGCTCATTGAGCAGCAGCGCCCAGGGCAGTTCATTCGAGCACCTACAGAGCCTCCCCAGCCCGTATATGCCCAGCCAGGCAGGAGACGCCGGAGACCAGAGCCAGCACCAGCAGCCCCGGCAGAGCCACAGCCGTAGGGGAACCTAGCGGCCATGCACCGATTGGAGGCTAGAGTCACGAGGATCGAGGACCAGCTCGAGTGGATCGGGGAGGTACTTCTATAGATTGCATCAGCGCAGGGTCAGCGTCCCCGACCATTCCCAGCTAGGGCCCACGATCACGAGACTGGACCCTCTAGGCCACCTGGTAGTGATTGATGTACTTTTTCTTTCTTTCTTTTTATATTTTTTGGATATATGTACAAAACTTATGACACCTCTATTTGTATATTGTTGAATAATGTTTTTATGTTTTTATGTGACCATCACTAAAATAAGTCGAAATGTTTTTTAACAAATATTATCAGTATTTCAGGTTGCATGGATTCAAGATTGGACGTGAAGCAAAACAAAACACAGAAGTCCAGATTGCTACAGCAATCGCGACGCGACGGCACTCCCGGTCGCGACGCGAAGCCCCATCGCGACCCGACAGCACATTTGTCGAGACGTGAAGAGAAGCAAGGCAGAAGACCAAAATCCTTCAGCGATCGCGACGCGACGGGATGCTTGGTCGCGACGCGAAGACCCTTCAATGCGACACCACCAACCTCTTGATCGCGAGACTACCAACAAACGCACTAGCCAGACCAGTGGCCGACAAAAGCAACACGATCACGCACCCTCGCGACGCGACGGACCCCATGGTCGCGACGCGATGCCTGTTCTTCAGCAACTATAAATAGAAGCTCACCTCTTGCTATTTTAAAAGTACTTACACATATAAACCACAAGCACACCCACGACCAAACACCTCAAGACTCTCAAATTTCTGCATTTGGCAACAAGAATCAAACAGCAAAACCGCAAGAAACAAAACATCCACCCGACACCAAACTTCAAACCTCTAAATAACCTCTACCCGACACCAAACTTCAAACCTCTAAACAACCTATACCCGACACCAAAAATCACCAAAACCTCATCCTACCGCAAAGAACAAGAAATCGACACTTCAAGAAAACGCCACATTCTTCCGTCATCGATAAGTTCTTTTGAAATTATAATTCCAATAATTTATCTGTGTCGTTATTGATTTATTTAAACTGTTATAAATCAACTGTACCAAATATCCAATACATCCAAATTGAACCGTGACAACTAAACATATGTGGACTGTATTTAACCGAAACATCTAACATCTAATTTCTAACTTCTAACTTCTAACCTTTTTATTTATTGTAAAAACACGCTATCGTTGATAATGGCGTTTATTACATCTAACCTCTAACTTCTAACTTTTACTTTATTTACCGCTTTCTGTCTATTTATTTATAGCTTTCAGCAACTTAACTTTATTCCGCAACTCTTATTTATTCCGCATATTATAGATAAAATAAATATCTGTCACACAGTAATCGGCTTAAAAACATTATTTGTGGAGATCAGTTATCGTATTTTTCAACAATTGGTATCAGAGCCTGTGTGATTTAATCTGAAATTTTTGTCGAGAACTTTTGTGTAGCGTTTTTATAAACCACCAATAAGTTTCCTTTAAAACTTTCATCTTAATATCACTTGTTCAAAAAAAAACAAAAAAAAAACAAAAATGTCTTCCGCAAACTACTCAAACATAAATTCTGTATCTATTGCTAACAGTATAGGTTCAGGTACTCGAGCACCGATTCTTATTCCCGAAGAATATAAATCATGGGTAGGTCGTATGAATCTTCATCTCAACTCTATAAGTGAAGACGTGTGGAAATGTGTAGACGAATCTCTACCAGATAACATGACCTCTCTTACGAGTAACTTGGATATACTAAATGAAAGGAAGAAACTTGAACTTCAAGCCAAAAAGGAGCTTGTGTCTGGAATACCCCACAGTATTCTAAGCCAAATGAATGATATAATCCTTTTAACTGCAAACCAAATTTGGCAAACTTTGAAAAATCGTTTTGAAGGAAATGAGAGAATCATTGGAAACAAGAAAACATCTGTTTTAAACGAATTTGACAACTTCAAAATGTTTTCACATGAGACCATCCATGATGCTCATGACAGGTTCAATCTCATTACCATCAAAATGAATAATTTAGGCATTAAAAAGTCACAGCATGAGATAAACCTCAAATTTTTAAACAACCTTTATGAAAGCTGGAAAATGGTCAAACTCATCATTCAGGGAAATCTGGCAATTCATACTGAATCTTTGTACAATCTGTACGGAGAATTACAATCGTATGAATCATCGATTGACCCACCAACGTCTACTTCTTTTGGAGGACCACTTGCTTTGTTGTCAACATCCTCTCAAAACCAAGCACATTTTCATGATCAAAGTCAAATTGATTTAAATCAAAACCAAGCTTTTTCAAGTAATTCTTGTGACTTGTCTGATCCAAATAATGAAGCTGATTACCAACAATTGTGTGCTTTGGTAGCAAACACTAATCTCGAAATATTTTTGCCACATTATAATCAATCAAACTTCAGACCAAATTTTCAACAAAGATCCACTTTTGGACAAAACTTTCATAATCGCGGTTTTCAAAATAATCACAACTCTTATAATAACCAAAGTTCTGGATTTCAGCAAAATCATTCTAAACCATCTCAACAGAAACAAACTCAAACATCTGAAAGACCACCCGTTAAGAGCCAAAAGGCTGACAATAACGATGATGATGATGACGTAATCATTTGTCACAAATGCAAAGGACTAAATCATTATGCCCGAGATTGTCGAGCCAAAGTCAAAGTCAAAGACTCAGCCTACTATGCTCAAAAAGCCGAAGAGCTGAAGAAACAAGAACAGAAAGCAAAGCAAAAAGTTTTGATGGCATTCCACGAACCTAGCGTGGAATACTGGCCAACTTCTGATGATGAAACAGATAATGAACCAGCTCAGTCAAACTTCTGCTTCATGGCTGACAATGAACCAACCACAAGAGCTCCATATGTCATCGATCAGGTATGGTCTATGATCTCAGATCTCGGTCTTTCAAGAACACCATTTGAGTCCCACATGACTAAGATTGAGAACAGTCTAAAAGCTGATCTCAGACTGTATCATGACACAATAGTCAAATCTGATATCTACAAATCTGAATTACAAACCTTGCAACTCAGATTTGGAGAATCCACAAGGACTAGAGACAAACTTGAAAGAGACATTGAACGAAAATCTGAAGAAAATAATCACATCCTAGAACAATTAAATGAAGCTCTAAAACAAAAAGGGACTTAGAAATAAAAAATCAATCTGTTATTTCATCTAAAATAAAAGATACCTTAGAAAAGGAAGTCCTTCAGTTAAAACAAAAAATTCAAGATTTAACTGACAAAAACACTAGTTTAATTCTAAAACTAGATTATTCTTCAAAGCAAATCAAATTTCTTGAATCCGAAAATCAAAGATTTCAAGGAAACTGGATTCTATCAATATTGCCAGAAAATTGAGTGATGATGTTTTCACTAAAGCAAATAACTTAGGAACTGGCAAAATTGATACGAATTATAAACCGGGAATTGGAAGAGAATCTTTTGAAAATGAAGAGACTGAAAAGAAAATTTGGAAAATTTGTGAAAACTCTAAATCGCCTCTACCAGATTTTTTCTTATCTGCTAATGAGGACGATTCAGATGATGAAACAATTATCAACTGCAGTCCAGATGATACTTTTTTCAACAAATCATTCAAAAAGATTGTAAAATCCGAATCAGACTCTGCTAGTTCAGTAACTCATCAATTGAGATCTACTAAACTAACAAGGAATGATGGCACAATCAAACTTGAAAATTTTTTAAATGGAGAAAATTATGATCAGCAAAATGGTAGTACTTCTGCTCCAACTGTCTTTCCCTCTTTAAACTCAACCTTTATTGGAAAGAACAGTATGGGACAAAAGTATTCAAAGAAACAACAGACAAATGAACAACCCATTCAAGCTGTCTTTAAACCAAAAGAACAAAGCAAGCCCATTGTTTTCAAAGAAAAATCTTTGAAACCAGTCGCTGTGCCACAAAAACAAACCTTTAATCCAAAACAAAAACCTTTTCAAAAACCGATTCAAAGTCAATTTCAAAAGATAAACTTCAATCTCTCAAGGAACTTTCAGAAACCATCATTTCACCAAATTCCATTCAATCATCAAAGTGTTTTCCAAAACCATTCAGATCCCAGATACAAAGAAAGGTTATCAAACAGATCTTCACATATAAGATACTTTTCACAAAATCAGAAATCATTTCAAATGACAGGTTTTCAAAAACAAATCTCACTTTGGGAAAACCTAATAAATCAACTTAAACCTCAACTGTTCCGTCCAATCAACAAATATTACAATGATTCCAAATTATCAAAAACCATTAACAAATCAGGACCCACCATGGTTTGGGTACCTAAAATTTCTGTCTAATTGCAGGCACTTTGTGCTGGAGAGCCCAAGGATGGCACATGGTATATCGATAGTGGCTGCTCCAAGCATATGACAGGAAACCAGAGCTTTCTACGAGACTTCAAACCCACAGAATCCAAACAAGATGTGACTTTTGGAAATAACATGACTGCAAGAATCAAAGGTTATGGAAACATAACAAATGGTCACTTCACCATCAAGAAAGTAGCCTATGTTGACGGACTGAAACACAACCTAATCAGCGTATCACAACTTTGTGACAACAATCATGAAGTTCTTTTCACCAAACAACGAAGCATAATCACGGATGCCAAGACCAAAGCCATTCTAGTTAATTCTGATCGTCTAGGCAACATGTATCCACTAGATATGGACCTTATCTATGGAAAACCAGACATCTGTCTCTTGTCCAAAGCTTCTGCTGATATTAGTTGGTTGTGGCATCGTCGTCTTTCCCATCTCAACTTCGGCTACATCAACAAGTTGATTGCAAATGATCTTGTTCGCGGACTGCCACTTCTGAAACTTGATAATGAAACTCTTTGTGCAGCTTGTGAAGGAGGAAAACTGTCCAAATCCTCTCATAAAAGCATTCCTGAATCTAGTGTATCCGAACCACTAGAATTACTGCACATTGATCTTTGCGGCCCTACAAAAACCCAAAGCATAAAAGGGAAGAAATACATCCTTGTTATTATTGATGATTACTCACGCTTTACTTGGGTTTTCTTTTTAAGGCTAAAGTCAGAAGCACCTGAAGAAATAATCAACTTCATCAAACAGATTGAATTAAAGCTCAAACGACCAGTTCAAAGAATCCGAAGTAATAATGGTTTAGAGTTCAAAAACATAACTCTAGACTCATTTCTCAAAAACAAAGGCATCGAACACAACTTCTCAGCCCCTTACACTCCTCAACAAAACGGCGTTGTTGAAAGAAAGAACCGAACTCTGTGCGAAGCTGCAAGATCAATGCTCATCTTTGCTGATCTGCCACAATACTTCTGGGCAGAAGCAATAGCCACAGCTTGCTACACTCAAAATCGTTCTTTAATCCATAAACAACTTCATAAAACACCATATGAAGTCATTAACAACCGAAAACCAAACATCAAATTCTTTCATATTTTTGGTTGTCGATGCTTCATAAAGAATAACAAAGATCACCTTTCAAAATTTGAATCAAGATCAGACAAAGGAATTTTCCTTGGTTACTCCTTCACCTCAGCTGCTTATCGAGTACTGAATAAACGTACTAGAGTAATTGAAGAAAGTACCGATATTCATTTCGATGAATTTTATGTCAGGAAATTGGATCGTAAACATTTTGGTTCTAAAATGATCGATAATATTTTTCAAAATCCAATTCAACAAATGCCTTCTACGGACATAGAAATTGATCTTGATTTACTTTTTGAACAACCCAAAACTGCTTATAGTTCTGAATTTCTAACATCTACTACTATTCCTACAGGAAACTCCGATGCAGAAACTTCACAATCAAACCAAGAAAATACAGATCAAGTCGAGGGGGAATTACCAACACTAAATCCCTCTTAGAACACTCCCAATCCACCTGTCCAAAATGATCCCAGTGCATCATCTATGGGGGAACCTTCATTACCCCATTCTCACCCTATAATCCAAAAAGACATATCTGACAACAACCAAAATCTATTCCCAACAGAATCACCTGACCAAGAAGAACAATGGGACATAGAAACACCAATCGAAATACCTGAAAAAACTCGTCTAAACAAATGGACCAGAAATCATCCTGCAGAACAAATTATAGGAGATCCCAATTCTGGCATTCAAACAAGAGCCGCTACCTCAAATGAATGTTTATACGGAGCATTCTTATCCATGACTGAACCCAAAACCATCCATTCAGCTCTCAAAGATCCAGACTGGGTCAAAGCCACGCAAGAAGAACTAGCTGAATTCGAAAGAAACCAAGTATGGGATCTTGTTCCTACTCCTCCCGATGTTACTGTAGTAGGTTCAAGATGGGTTTTCAGAAACAAAACTGATGATCAAGGCATAGTTTGTCGAAACAAAGCAAGACTTGTCGTCAAGGGCTATTCTCAACAAGAAGGAATCGATTACGATGAAACTTATGCTCCAGTTGCAAGACTCGAAGCCATTCGTATCTTTCTAGCATATGCAGCACACAAGAACTTCAAAGTTTACCAAATGGATGTAAAATGTGCATTTTTACATGGAGAGATTGATCGTGATGTGTATATTCAACAACCTCCAGGTTTTGAAGATCCACAGTTCCCAAATCACAGTTTTAAGTTACAAAAAGCAGTTTATGGCTTAAAACAAGCACCTCGTGCCTGGTATTCAACATTGTCAACATTTTTAGAAGAATCAGGATTCAAAAGAGGTTCAATTGATCAAACTCTCTTTCGTAAAATTTTTAATAAACATCTGTTAATCGTTCAAATATATGTCGATGACATTATTTTCGGTTCTACTGATGAATCCTTGAGTATCAAGTTTGCAGATTTGATGAAGAGCAAATTTGAGATGAGCATGATAGGAGAAATGACTACTTTTCTTGGACTACAAGTCAAACAATCATCAGATGGAATTTTCATCAATCAAGAAAATTATGTCAAAAATCTTCTAACTCGTTTTTCTCTTGACAAATCAAATACAGCAAAAACCCCAATGGCTCTTGGTTACAAATTAGATGCAGACTTAAATGGCAAGCCTGTTGATCAAAAGAAATATCGAGGAATGATAGGATCACTCCTATACCTCACAGCCAGCAGACCCGACATCATGTTTTCTACATGTGTCTGTGCCAGATACCAAGCCAATCCTATGGAATCTCATGCTATAGCTGTAAAAAGAATTTTCAAATATCTTAAAGGAACTCCATCTCTTGGCCTTTGGTATCCAGCTAACTCTGATTTTCAGCTTAATGCCTTCACCGACTCCGACTATGGAGGATGCAGACTAGACAGAAAAAGCACATCTGGTTCTTGCCAATTTCTAGGAGGCAGACTGGTAAGTTGGACTTCAAAGAAACAATCATGCGTGTCCACTTCAACCGCAGAAGCTGAATATGTAGCTGCCGCAAGCTGTTGTTCACAAGTCATGTGGATGCAAACTCAATTACGTGACTATGGCTACAAAGTATCACAAATTCCCATATTTTGTGACTCAACCAGCGCAATTGCCATTTCTCACAATCCCGTGCACCATTCCATGACAAAGCACATCGACATTCGATATCATTTCCTCAAAGACAACATTCAAAAAGGTCATATCGAATTGCACTTCATCAACACTGAAGATCAAATTGCCGATGTCTTTACTAAGGCTCTAGACGAAACCAAGTTTCAATACTTCCTAGGCCGTCTAGGAATGTTGAATCCAGATAACATCCATCCCTAATCTCTTACTTTTTGTACAAAAGAGTGTTTACTTTCATTCAAAAAGAAAAACCAAAAACATTCAAATAACCAAAATTTTCAAAAACATCCACATAATCAAAAATCACAAAAAAATTAGGATATAGTTTTATCTTTTTACAAAACCATGTGATTAACATCTTCGTGACTAAATTTTCAGATACTTATGCTCGATGAATGTTCTCAGTAATATTGATTCTTAATTGAAGAGAAGGTTCAAATTTCAAACATTTTTGTTATGTACATTCTCCTATTCCCTTTGAATTTATTTCAAATTATAAACGATTTTATCTATTAAGGGACATAAGATCAGGAGATTCAGATGAAAACCAAACCCATGTGAGAAATTGTGCCTCGTCTTTAAATGCTAAGTGGAATTCATTTCTGTGAGCAAAGGTGTTTTCATTATGACTTATAGGATTTATACTCTTATACCGTGATGCTAGTCTCATTTTTGCTTAGATATCAAAATGACCAGGGACGATACTTTCATTTTCTTATATATTAGACAAACTGTCTATTATATCACCTATCCCTCCTCAATCGAACCACTTCAAAGAAAAGTTTCATCATCTGGCATAACGAATCTGACAAATGAAGAAACGACAAAGTCATATCCAACAAATGCTGTCAACAAATCACAACTGGTAACCACATCAGATATCTTTTACACAATGTGTATTCGCACAAATCAAGAAAAGATAAAAACAATACTTCACCAAAGAAAAAGAATATTTACAACAACATCCATCAAGACAAACATCTCTCAAAATTTTCCAAGCAACGGATTCTCAAAATGCTTTATCAAATATAGCTGTCAAAACCAAAGATTTACCGGGATACTGTAGCCTTCATTATTGAATATTCTTAGTTGTAAATTGCACTATGAAAATTTCTAAACCCCTCTACATGTATTTACCGATGGAGAGAGAGTGAACATCAATGGCATAAATGAAGAAACCCTCTGAGTAATGCCAAAACCAGTCTTATGTGATTGATTATCTAATATGAAGACCAAGTGACTAAAGTATATAGGTATAAATCCACATTAAGCACAAGTCAACACCTTCAAACTGAGAGATATCACTCATCTTTAGTGATTATACACCAGTTCTGCACCCAGAACAAACAAACACCTCAGTCAAGTGTGAGCTATACCTATGAGAATTCATCTGAATCGACCTATTAAGATCACTTGTCGTCTTTATAAATGCTATAAAATCTTAAGGAATATTATGAAAATACATATACAAAAACCTTTTGATAATCGAACTCGAGACTATGATTCAGAAACAAATATTCTTGACAAACATTTTTCAAAACATAAGTAAAGTCTAGTCACACTTTTTCAAAACAAGTGATATGGTTTTATAAATGTTTATCCAAATTTCAAGAATTTCAATCAAACATTTTTCTCCTCATTTCATTAATGATCACATAGGGGGAAATTGTTGAATAATGTTTTTATGTTTTTATGTGACCATCACTGAAATAAGTCGAAATGTTTTTTAACAAATATTATCAGTATTTCAGGTTGCATGGATTCACGATTGGACGTGAAGCAAAACAAAACCCAGAAGTCCAGATTGCTACAGCAATCGCGACGCGACGGCACTCCCGGTCGCGACGCGAAGCCCCATCGCGACCCGACAGCACATTTGTCGAGACGTGAAGAGAAGCAAGGTAGAAGACCAAAATCCTTCAGCGATCGCGACGCGACGGGATGCTTGGTCGCGACGCGAAGACCCTTCAATGCGACACCACCAACCTCTTGATCGCGAGACTACCAACAAACGCACTAGCCAGACCAGTGGCCGACAAAAGCAACACGATCACGCACCCTCACGACGCGACGGACCCCATGGTCGCGACGCGATGCCTGTTCTTCAGCAACTATAAATAGAAGCTCACCTCTTGCTATTTTAAAAGTACTTACACATATAAACCACAAGCACACCCACGACCAAACACCTCAAGACTCTCAAATTTCTGCATTTGGCAACAAGAATCAAACAGCAAAACCGCAAGAAACAAAACATCCACCCGACACCAAACTTCAAACCTCTAAACAACCTATACCCGACACCAAAAATCACCAAAACCTCATCCTACCGCAAAGAACAAGAAATCGACACTTCAAGAAAACGCCACATTCTTCCGTCATCGATAAGTTCTTTTGAAATTATAATTCCAATAATTTATCTGTGTCGTTATTGATTTATTTAAACTGTTATAAATCAACTGTACCAAATATCCAATACATCCAAATTGAACTGTGACAACTAAACATATGTGGACTGTATTTAACCGAGACATCTAACATCTAATTTCTAACTTCTAACTTCTAACCTTTTTATTTATTGTAAAAGCACGTTATCGTTGATAATGGCGTTTATTACATCTAACCTCTAACTTCTAACTTTTACTTTATTTACCGCTTTCTGTCTATTTATTTATAGCTTTCAGCAACTTAACTTTATTCCGCAACTCTTATTTATTCTGCATATTATAGATAAAATACATATCTGTCACACAGTAATCGGCTTAAAAACCTTATTTGTGGAGATCAGTTATCGTATTTTTCAACATATATGTTCATATTTTATTTAGTTATGTTTGTTTTTAATTTGTTTGTTGAGTTATGCATGATATATCAAATGGGAAGGAGTTGTCTCAGATAAGTGTGGGGTCACCGTGCCCCCTCCACTTGTCTCGACCACCGGCGTGTTCACTATTGCGCTACAACTCCGGAATACGAAATCAAGGATCCGTTTGTTCGCAATTATACCTGTGATATTGAGCACCAACAGTCTATCGTCCAAAAGGGGTAACTCTTTCTCCCTTGTTTTGAAATAATTTTTGTACAACGGGGACGTTGTACGGTATTAAGTGTGGGGTGTGGACGGTCGAAAGAGAAATTTTTTTGAAATTTTTGCAGAAATGATCAATTTTTCAATTTTTAGCAATATTTTTCAAAATTTTTGAATAAATTGCAATTTTGAAGTGAATGGTTTGTGATTGTGATAGCACTGGTATTTTTCAAGAAATACTGTTTATTTATGATCATGCTATTAGTTAGTCAAATAAGTTGAGTTTTACGAGTTTAGAAGATTGAGCTGTTTTAGGATTGAAGTTTAGGAAGGAAAAGTCAATCTGTGGCCTTTGTTGTTCGAGCCGGTAAGTCTAAAATGGGTGGGACTTATGCACCTTACCACCTAAGATCGTCTGGTCTGGGATGGTATTTCTGAAAGCTCGCTATACGAACAACATCGAAAGTCATGGACAATTCCTTAATGGCCTTTAGAATCTGAATGAGTATGTACACTTCATTGTGGACAGAAAATTTGTAATCAAGGGTTCTTTAGAAAGTCATGAATTCCAGAGAACAATTCAATTATGTTTTCGCGAACTATTCCACTCTAACTCAAAGAGCAATAAACTTTGAAACTGAACGCAGTCAAAAATTATTTGATTCCTTATTATAATTTGTTAAAAACTCTCTTGCTTGGGGACAAGCAAGGCACAAGTGTGGGGTGTTTGACAACGCCTAGTGATATCAAGCATTTTAGGCGTTGTTGAGCCCTGTTCTTGATGAAATTATATCATATATATCTTGGTATTCTCACTTTTCGTGCCAGGACTTGTTTGGAGAGAAAAGAATGGGAACAGGGACTAAAAGCGTGCAAAAGAAAGAAGTTTGGAAAAGAATGAAAAAAATCAAGGAAACACGTACGCGCGCCGCGGATCTATGATATGCGCGACGCGGGCTTAAGGCGGTGTAACACATTCAAATGCCGAAGAAACGGGAAAAGATTAGTATGTGCGCCGCGGGAAATTTGCAAATATAAATAGATGCAATTTCAGCCGAAAACCCTAGCAAAGATCGGGTGTAAAATCGATATTGAAGCTCTTTGACTCCAAGATTTCGTTTCAGCAACTTCTCAATGGGTATTTTATGTTTTTGAATTTAATTTCCTTTTAGTAGCAAGTAGTATTTGTAGCTAAAGTCTTTGGGAGTGACAACCACTGACTTTGAGTACTTTAGGTTTCTGTTTTAGCAACATTGGATACTGTTTGAATGTTTGGAATTCAGTTTTGGTTAATGAAAGCATTTGGTTACAATTAATCTTAGTATTTCGGTATTTTGGATGGTTTTTTTTGTTTGGATTGTTTGAATTGTGTTTGAATGTTATTTTGACCTTGTTTGGGACTATTTTCCTTGCTGAAATCAGTAGCCAACTAGGTTAGTTTAGGTATTAAACTTTAGTTAGTAGCTGTTCATTCAGAACCTTAGTTATTAGTTAGGTTATGCCTTGTTTGGTTTGGATGCCTTTGTTTGCTTCTGATTCATAGATGCACTTCTGATTTCAGAAAGTGACTAGGTTAGGTTGAGTTGAGCTTGGCTTATGCTTGGCTGGACTTTGTTTGGTTATTACTTTTGGGTAATTGAGCATCTAGAAACTAGATCCTCCGACTGTAGCGTGACACTACTAGTTGGTAATCTGTCATTTAGTCTAACCACGAAGCTCCTGCGGATCGACCCTGACTACCACTGTACTAGTGTGTGTTAGGTTTTCTTTATTTTTGACTGCACGACGACCAAGGCGTGTCAGTGATTAGACTTATGCATTCATGACTGATGTTAAATCAAACAGGCTTCGGAATGAAAAATGGACTTCCAACATGATCCGAATGATTCTGAATGCTAGAATATCAAAACTTCTTTTCACAATGTTCATGAAAGTTAAGGTTAGAAATCATAATGCATCATCAAAAATAAAACAAAAAGGAAAACAAATCTTCAACAAAGGCAAAAGACTTCAGAGTATTGATAACATCTACCACAAATACTCTTTATCCGATGTGTTGTCAATACCCTTCGGAATGTCACTTAATTCTTGATCAATTTCCAAACTCCGAAGGATACCAATAAATGTCACACTTATCCTTTTTGATCCGAAGTCAAATTAATTGCTCAAATGATTTTCAGATTTATGATATCCACATTGACAAACATTCGTTTAAACTAAATGAACGTTAGTGAATAGCTATCATGTAAAAAATAAAGGGGAATCATAACAATAAGATCGTGCGAAAAAGGGCGGTTCAAATTTGAATAATCATTGCTGACACACAGATGTTTCCGTCTATGCAGAGAAAGTGGGACGAACATATGCTGAGGTGTCATATTCCTAGTGCACCTATTCAAACGTGCATTAAATGGCCTTGGGACCACGAATACTATATATATCCCACACCGCTTCAGTTCGTCTCTTTAGGCGATCAAAACTTTCAAAATTCCTCTGCAAGATTTCTCCCAAAGAACCCTAACTTCTCTTCGTCTTCTTCGTCCGATCAACAATGGCTGCTGCTGCAACTGAAGCTTCATCTCAGACTACTGAAGCTGTGTCGATTCCGGTACTCAAGAGTCAGTCGGCAAACTTGTTCCTACGAACTGATCTCGGCCTCTACCCCCAACCAATCAACGCCCTTGTTGAATGCTTGAAACAATCAGTTCTTGGTCACGCCTTGACCTATACTCCCTCTATTGCAGCAACTCTCGTTCACAGGGCTCACTACACTTCAAATGCCCTGTTTGACTCTGAAAACAACGTGAAATCGGTTCACTATGAAGTTATTGATGTTAAGGGCAAAATCAAAAGGGTACAACTGACCAAAATCAAATTTGCTGAGGCGCCGAACCTTCCTGTTTACGATCCAAATGAGATTGTTGTTCCAACTGCTGAACAACTGGTGGACATGTTCAACGGTATGGGCTATGAACCACAACTTGAAAGCATCGGCACTTTCAAGAAGAGGCAGCTTCCTGATCTATGGAGATACTTCTTTAGCATTTTCCTAAGATGCCTCTTTGGAAGGACCTCAGGTCTGGATTCTGCTAGTCAAACATTCCAAAGCCTTTTGTATGGAATCTACTAAGATGTCAAAGTTGATTTTGCATCAATTTTGTGGACTGACTTCTGTTCTCACATCAACCATGACTTCTATTCTCACATCAACCATACACCAAAGGGAACTGAAATCTCAAACGCAAGATTTTGGGCGATAATTGTTAATGCCTACTACCAGCAGGCAGGTTATGTTTCTGATCCCAATCTTCCTGAAATGAAATACACGTACATAATAGTTCCAGCCTTGGTTGAAATACCTACTGAATTTTGTGCACAAATACCTCAATTGATGCTCTAAAAAGTGTCAATAGAGTGCAATGAAGTTAACATGTACTGCAATACACTAGAAGTGCCTTACACTGTTCGAGAGATTATTCCAACTGCACCAGTCAAAGCTCCAGTTCAATCCAAAGGCAAAAAGAAAGTAACATGAGGACCAAGTGGCCCAAAGAAGGTTGTAAGGAAGAGGAAGGCTACAGAACAAACTACTCCCAAACGAAAACAACCGAAGCGTACGAGGAAATTGCTGGTCGTTGATGAGGCTTCAGAAAGAACTTGAGGAAGAACACCAGTCCTCCCCAATTCATGATACAAGACCACTAACTCCACCAGATACCACTATTCCACCTCCACCACCTCCAACATCTGCTCCTTTCAATACCACCATTACATCCCAACAAACTTCTACAATCCACACATCTACTTCGGATGTACCACCAACCACTGCTCCATTCACATCTACCATCCATACCACAAAACTCCTCCTATCTCTACCACTCAAACCTCCAAAACTATCACTTCCTACATGGAAAACCCCACTATTTCAGCCCCTCAAACATCATAACCAATCATCACCTCTTCCGAACCAATGTTAAATATCCCCTCTTCTGGTCTGGATACATCACTTCCTGATTATCCTTTCCAAGATGATTTTGATTTTGACCTTGAAACCACCACAATCTCTAAGCCACCATCTTCAGAAGAGATCTTGGCTGCCTTTCACATGGCGACAATCATGATAGAATAAACTAATGATGACAACCTGGATGACAATGACTTTATCTTTGTCAAACAGTACAAGACCCTCAATCGAAAATTGGATGCTCTTCTCTAGTCAAACACTGGTTTTGATCCCTTGAGGAAGACTGAGGGAAATTTTGGTGAACCAATGGATGAAGCCAAAAAAGCCTTAATTGAAAAGATGGGTGAATTAGTCAAGGCATCTGAGAAAATAATTCTCGATCAACAAATCATAATTTAACGATTTTTGGAAGAAAAGTTCAACGCTGCGATTGAACAAGTAGAAGAGAGTCACCGGCTCCTTATGGAGCAAACAGAAAAGAAAATCAATGATTTGGTGGAGAAAATGGAGTCATCGAACTCCGAAGTGATGAAGGCTCTGAATGGTCTTCGGGACGAGACAAAATCCTTCAATTCGCAATACCAGACTGGGTTTGCAAAACACTTATCAGATGCTCACAAGCGAATTGAAGAGCTGACTGCAGAACAGTGGCGTTCCGCAGTAACCGTCTTTGCAAATGAACTCAAGAAAACCAACTCTGCAATCATTTTAGACATTGTTGAGAAGCTGAAGAGAACTCTTCAGCCTATGATCAATGTGTCACTCAAAATGGAACACTCTTAAGCTAACAAGTCGAATCCCCAGGCAATTGCTCAGGCTGAACCAATGGCTCAACCCTCACAAGGGTGAGAATCCGCAGCCTCGGGATCTCAAGCTATGGTTACTCAAGCCTTGGTTACTACAACCTCCGAACCGCAAACCACATCCTCCGAACCACAAACTACTTATCAACCCACCATCTTGGGAAGACCAGGCTTCATTCCACCAATCATCTCCACCACTGGTCCTACCTTCGGAACTACAACAACAACTCAAGCAAGTGGTTCTGGTTCAAAATCACAAGGCAAAGAGCTGAGGATTGCTCCTTACATGGAGCAAGTCCATAAAGAACGTGAGGAGGATTACAAGAAGATGCTCATGATCAACAACATTGCACACGAAAACCAAACATGGACTTCGGAACTGATCACAATCATTGGTTTCAACGACTTCACAGTCTTCAATAGGCTTCCTCTCAAGGGACATGATACAAAAACCGGGATCAACCGTCAACTGGATCTTCCATACAATCCCAAAACCTTTGCCTTTCTACAATTTGAAAGGCAAGTGCCAAAAGATAAGTTGACTGAATTCAAAAAAAAAGAAGATAGCATTCCATACAAAGTTCATTCAGGCTCCGAACTATGTATGGAGTGAGAAGAAGATAGTAAAAATCATCACCATCAAAGAAGGAGAAACGTACGTTGGATTTCAAAACATTGAATTCTTCGTATTGCGGGGTATCAATGAAGAAGATTCAAGATTTACAATAGCAGACTTCCCAATTATAAATCCCACTGACTTTATTGTACTTCTTGACATCTTGAAGTTCTCAGCTGGAAACGAAGCCGAGTCAGTGATGGCCTTCACAGCTGCAAAGAACCACATCTCCTCCTTCTTCCGAAATTATCTTCTGAGATTTGCCAGGTTTGACATTGTTGTGGCAAAACTCTTCGGACAGGCTCTTGCACCCCCACCAACTACAATTGAAAACTTCGATCATTTGAAAACTGGGAGATTGTGGAAAAGCCCTGGGGTGTTGTTTTCAAATGGTTATCAAGTGACAATGAAACTATGGTCACAAAGTTTTTCGAGATTGATTACTTGGGCCTTTACCCTTCGGAATCCATTTCCCAAGTGTTGGGATTGGTAAACAACTGTTTTGTGAACAATTGGCAAGAGAAGAAGAAGTTGAGAGAATACCTTAACTGGTAGTTGACTGTGCGACATGCCTTGAAACAAGCGTTCAAGAGACACTATAAGAGACAGGCTTCGGACGCACTTCACACAAAGGGGGAGATTTTTTAGATATGTTTGTGATGAAGTGCTACTCAATCCGAAGACCTGATATGTTAATAAGAAGACCTCGAAGCCTGAGGACTCCAAAGTGTTTATCATGGAGGATCCGAAGGCTATTTTGAAGTAACAACTTTTGGTGCACGCGTGTCTGCAGACTACGTGGTGCATGAATCTAGAATCCTATTGGCTAGTACTCTGATAGGATATTCTCTGTAATAATTGTACTATGCGTATCACCAATCATGTATAAATATCAGTGATACCATTCCGTGTCGAGTGTGAGATTGAATCTTCCCAATTGTAAAACCCTAATCGATTAATCAAAGCATTCGGCACAAGTTATCCAATTCCTTTGTGTTCTTATCAGTTCTTACTTATAATTGTTTGTGTGTGTTGCTTAGAATAATTTGACTTAGTAGAATACTTGTCATTTCTTACTGTTTGATCAATTTCAACACCCAACACAAAACCCCAAGGATTTTAATGTAAGTCATAAAATAGTACTTATAAAATCATGAGTTTTAACGTAAACATTTACTAAAGAGTGAATCGTTTTTCCGTCGCGAGGCGTATTATAACCATACTGTAGACTAGTTGGCCTGCTGCGACGTTCTTCAGGCGTCGGAAATATTATGACAGTTGTCACCTCAGACCTACCGGTCTAGCTGTAGCTAACAGCTCAGGTGCGGGGTTGTCAATCCCGTATAGATCTATACACAACGTCACGCTCTCTTATCGAGACTCTGGTTACAAATTTCAGGGCTTATAGTGTAAGTACTAAAAAGTACTCTGAAGACCCGTCTCACAAAATGTATGTATCATCGACCCGTTTACATTTTGTAGTTGGGAAAACCCTTTAGTTTATCTGTTGTTATCTTATTTCCAAAATAGCGTTGGATGTAGTTAAATTATATAATATTTCTATATAAGTAAACATGTGTCGTTTCAATGTAGTGGAAGATTGTGTATCCATAAACCATTCCTATAATAGTTTATCTAAGACATTGTTTGTTGTAGTGTGTGAGTTCTTTTGTTTTTGGTATCATAGCTCATTTTAGAACTATTGACTTTGCGAAATAGAGTTACAGTTAACACCCTTCGCTTATCGGATTTATATATAAATATATGTGAGGTCTGTTCGGACAGAGGTCCGAAATTCAGTAATATTCTCGCATGAAATAACCGTTTTATCTTGTGTAAATTCTTTGTTAAACATATAAATACATTCAAATATGCGTGGAATGGTATTTATAGCATGATATCTTGTATTCTCCCCCTAAAAGTTTCGGAAAGGTAAAAAGCAGGGGTATGAAGCTCACCCTTGAAGCGTGAACTCTTGAGAAAAGAGTATGGGTTCGGGAGTTCGTCGACAGGAACCAAGACTTGGGCTCTCGGAACCTAAGGACCTTCGGATAAAGCAATTACCCGATGGTTCTACGAAATGTTAGTGTATGTAAACGACATACAAGCTGTGTATTAACACTTAGAATCATCAAAGGGAACTACTTACCGAGTATGAGATGATTTACACTTGGAAAAATGGCGGAGGACGGTGGTGTTGTTGAGGAAATGAGTAGAGAGAAAGGTGGTGGAAGTTGAGTATTGAGAGAAAGTTGAGAGAAAATTGAGGGAAAATCTGATGAGTTCGTGGGTTTATGGGTTCAATGAGTATGTGGAACCGATTAGAAGAGGGGTTAGTTATGCTTTATGTCAAATCACTTAGTCCTAGGTGTACTTAGTAGCAGTTGACCTTGTGATTTGATTGACATTTGCAATGGAACTTGTTATTTAGCAGGTGCTGGGAGTGAGGATTAGGAGGATGGTCTCCTATTTGGAAGTGGACGTTACTTGGGAGGGGTAAGTTCTGGACGCATGGAGTCCGAAAATGATACCTTCGGAACGCGTGCAACAAGGATCCAAGGTTCAATCTTTGAATGTTCTGATTCTGAAGGTTGGGTTTTCGAAGAATCAGTTTCCGAATATCACTCGGAAACCTGAGCATTCTCCGAGTGTCAGTTCCGAATCGAGTGGCGGTTTCGGAGCATGGGGGTTTCCGAAATCAAAAGCTTCTACTTGGGAGTTCTGAGCTCAGTGGGTTCTGAAGTCAGCCTCGAGGATTCGGAGAGTTGAATGGTCCGAAAACTAGTTTCCGAAGTCACTGACTCCGAAAGTGATTCGGAGATTGAGAGTATCCGGAATAGTTTCCGAATGATGACTAGTTGTCCGAAAATCGTTTCTCCGAGCGAATGGGTGTCTCTCCTTGAGTGACCTTATTGCTTAAGTCACTATGTTTGCGAGATGTTCATTTAGAATTATACACATAACATCACAATATCTAACCATATTTCATTTAAGTTTTGAAATTTGCTTTATATTACAGGAGTCAACATGTTATTGGTTTAGTCATATTTGATTTTTGTTGACTAAAATTTTACGCTTGTCACAAATTATAAGAACAATCATAAAAAGTGCATAAAGGTGAGAACTTGACTCACAATGTTCCAGAATATGCAGCTCTTTGAAGTTTTACCCAAGGAAAGCAACTTGTCGCATCAACACCTTCCTTCTAGCATCATCCAAGCTCCAAAAATGCATCCATTGAGACCAAAAATGCCAAAAACCCAACCAAGATGACTTGAGAGAGAGAAAGACAATTTGGAGGCTGGAACATGACTAAAAATGGCTGCCCTATGGTTCCCTACCCTAAAATATGGCCCAAACATGAAAAATCTAGGGTTTTTGCCCAAACAGGGCAATTAGCGCTGCTAATACCTTCATCAGCGTCGCTAATGAAGATCGTGCAAACCCAACAGGCAGCTGGCATCACAGAGTCATGAACCTTCTGATTAGCGTTGCTAATCAAGACATTAACAGTGCTAATGTCGAGATTAGCGATGCTAATCCCGCGTTTACCTAATATCTTTGACTTTGATTCTTTTTCGCGTTTAGCTTGAACTTTTCGGATTAGGGTCTTACAACTCTCCCCCACTTAACGAGATTTCGTCCCCGAAATCCTTCCTTAAAAACCTTAACCCCTTGCCAAAACCTCAAACCATTCCATTGTTAATACAACCTCTTCAAGTCCGAACCAGAAAGAATCTCGCTGATAACTTCGACAGGTTCATGATCGATAACATCCTTACATGTCCAAAATTCCCAATTCCGGAAAGCTCCGCCACAAACTCCAAACATAAACACCCGAAGACGACTTCTTCAATGCCAAAATCGCTACACTGCTAACTGAAAACCACACTGACCACCACGCGCCTAATCTATGCTCACCCGCCAACTTCAGATACTCACCTTCAAATTAACTTATCACTCCCCATAGCTAACAAATATAATTGCACCATTTCAGAAAATAACCAACGCATAACACTAGGTCACTATACACACGACAACAACCACCGTCCTACAAACCCACAAGAACTGTAAGACCTATTTTCCTTTAAGATGCTTATCAAGGTAAATAGAGTTATTACCTTATAGTCGGTGTGGTTTTACATATGAGTTGTTTGATGAGTGAGAAAAGGTTGAAACCTTTATTATGTACTAATCTTGGTGTGATTAAGATTAGTTAGTCTATTGTATGAGTTCAGGTGGTTAGAAAACAATTTGGGAGAAGTTTGAGACTTAAAAGTGCTAAAAAGAGGTTACACGGGTCATGTAATGAGGCTTAGAAACGGGTTCGGGACTGTTTTGAACCTTTCCATAATTACATGGGTCGTGTCCATGTACATGGGTCGTGTACGAAAGTCAGTAAGCTAGCAGTAGGGTTACACGGGGCGTGCAAATGAACACGGGCTGGAGTTTAAAAGTTAGCGACCCTAACTTTTTAATGTTAGCGCTGCTAACATTGTGCAGGCCCCCTTTTATTATGCATCAAACCCCATTTCAAAGAAAATACCCCCTTTTCGATTTTCAGAGCTAGAAATGGCAATTTTTAGTGAAATGAAGCCTGGAGGTTCGTTGGGAAACATAAAGAAAAGTGGATCTAACCCCGTAAACGCATTCTTGATTCGTAACTCGTCGAGGTGAGTAATTTCTCGGTTTAGGGGTTTTGAAACCCTAACCTTTGATTTCGTGATTTAGATGTATATTTTTATATATGTTGCTAGTAGATTGTTAGTGGATGCCTTTAGAGTTATTGGTGTGATTATTGTCAACTTTCTACGGTCGAAGGAGTAGAACAGCGGATTTCGGGGTTTCGGTAAATATTGAGTTGATATTTACCGTTTATATTCCTTTTTCCTCTTTCGATTTATACATCTTTGAGATAGATGTTATTGAGCTGATTGTGGATACTGGAGAATTGATTTAGACTATAATGATACAACCAAGTATAGCGAACAGGAATTTGATACGCGTGATTTGGGAGTTTCACGCACTAAGCCGATATCAGGTAAATGCTTTCAAGTATTGAGAAAGAGTTACATCTTGTTGTATGTAATATATATATATATATATATATATATATATATATATATATATATATATATATATATATATATATATATATATATATATATATATATATATATGTATATATATATATATATATATATATATATATATATATATATGTATGTGTGTGTGTGTGTGTTATATTGATACTGCGATAAATTAATATTCGAGTGGTTCTGTTATCTGTAGATAACAAGAGATGAGTTGAATTTCATATCGAGTATAAGACTAGAGTATATGATGTAGTGGTTGAGTTAAAGAGTCTTTGAGTCAAATTGTTACAATTATGAGAATTGCATATTGAGTATTGTTGATTGTGAAAATGAGTACTGTTGAGAATGTGATTGAGTTTACGAGTAGTACCAGTTGTGGTACTTATTGATGAGTTGACGTATACTAATAATTAGCTGGCGTTGTAAGCAAATGTGATTGTAGGTTTGAGTTAAAAGGAGGAGATGCTTACTTGCTAATGAGAATAGCAAGAGAGGAGAATGAGAATGTCCATTGAGAGATATATGTGGAATATATTAGAGATTACTCACTAAGCTTTATAAGCTTACACTTGAGTTGTTTGTTGCTTTGCAGGTATCTATAACAGTAATAGGGGAAGGCATGTGATAAAGAGTGACAGACATGTTAGAGCCTATCCTTTAGTTGTGTTAGATCTATTTGTAACTGGTTATATTTGTAAGGACCTTTTGTGTAATTATTTATGTTGATAACATCTTGTTTCCATGGTTTGAGTACAAGTATACCCATTTTAATGTATTATTGTTTGAAAAAAATTTTGGGTGTACTTTGTATGAGAAACCGGGTGTTACATGAACTCTGTCTAAGAGTATCCGAACTACCATGATCGAAACACAGTACACCACTCATGCACAGCCCAACAGCTATTTCCGCACTCATCATCAACATATATAGACCCACAGGTTCCCCGTTGTATTCCGTTCGCAACCGAACTCGCAGGAATTTCCCTGTTTCATCCCTTTAGGTTCTCTGCTCCGCCCAGCCCACAACTGGACTCACAGTCCTTCCCTGATCCATTCTGATTTCCGTCACTCGCAAGAACAGATCAAAGCGACCGAGAACAATAACTAACACTCGTCAAACAGCCTGTCGGGCTACACACAACTTTTCCAAATCTGCCCACATGGCTACACACTCAACGATCTCTCCAGGTTCCCGACCAAGGGTCAACCTCTCAACAAACCATAGCAAACTCACTCAGCGAATCTACTTGATTCTCTAACACAGTGCCGCAACACCCAATCCTTTCTGCATACCAGAACAAACGGTCTAACTAAAAATCACCATCCTAAATCGAACATGTCGTAGACCCCACCGCATCCAGAAGCATACGGTCCTCCAAAAACCGAGAACGAACTTGAGATACCCCAACCGAAATCACACTCACCCTTCCTTACCAAAAGTCAACCTAACATCCAAACAGACAAAATTTCCCAGAGAAGATACCCAACCAACTCGACGACCATAACCCGATCTAGAACGCGACACCTTAAAACTTCAAACCAATTCCATGATCGGTTTTCCAACTGATCCTTACTGCACTGCCGAGAAACCTTAAAAGTCGAACGCTAATACCACTGCTTCACAATCCAAAAGAAGATCCGAAGAACCGAACCCACGCTTCTTAACTTCACTAAGGACTCAGCTACTTACCATATTCCAGCTTGACTTCCATACACCCAACACTTCTTAAGGGAGATACTCAACCATATCTTAACAATCCAAATATGGTCCGCACTTTAACACGCTAACACCCCTAATCGCTTCCCCAGATCGGTTATCCAATTGATCCCTAACGCCAAACCTCCACTAACTCCTAGCACATCTTACGCGACCGATCTGTCCCCCAAAAGGAAGCCGAATACCCAAGCCTAGCATTCCCAATTTTCAAGAACCGAGGTGCTCTTATTGCAAACAAACAAGCACACTAATAGCCATCCATTTGCTCATACCTCCCCGGATATCCTACTGCACGCGCCACCGCCACTACTCGTCTCGAACTTGAACCGACGACTCCCCATTGAGCATAACTAACTTAGAAGAACTTACTGACGATTCCCATTCTCCTTACCCGATCAAACTTTCCACAAACTCGACGACTAAACCAGCCTTGACCCGAAACCTACCTCATAACGAAGATCTACTTCCAAGAAGGACACCAAGACCATCAACCTCCCGGCGACACCACATCATTAACACGAACCCAGTCGCCACTCTAGGAAATTCCCATCAATCCCTATCACATAAGCACACGTAACCGACAATCGGACAATAGAACGCACAGACAACCACCTCCAACGCAACAATCGAAGAGATCACCGAACCGACCACGAATACTGTTAATTGAACGAAACATATACAATAATGAAAGCACAACCAACTCGACCGACTCAACTGCCGGTGCAATCTTCTCACTCCACCTAACCACTTTTAAACCTTGCCACTGACCCCCGTTCTCTGCTGCAAACCACGCACTCAACAGTCCTCCACAACGACCACATGGAGCTCAACTCACCCCTCAAACCACTAGATGTTGAACTCCCAATGCTCTCGAACAAATGGCGACGAAGCATCCACTTCTTTCTGCTGTGTACGAAAATGTGACACCCAGTCAAAAATTGCGTACCACGCTCAACCTGAGCTAACTTCCACTTGCACTGCTCTGACTAACCGGAACTCACGACCGCATAGAGAACATCATTATCTTAACGTTGCAATTATCTTCACCGACCCCTATTAACCCAACACCAGCGACAAAGCCTTCTCGTGATGATCTATAGAACTGGAAATTCCACAACACGCTCACGACACAACGAAACGCACTGACACAATCATTTCTCTGCTACTCCAACGGTTCTCCCCCACTTAGGGTTTGAACCCACAACAGCTGACCCAACGGCCACTGCCGTTCCACTGGCAGTCCACCCTTTACTTACTGACAAAACCTCAGACAACCACTTGCCTTCACCCAGATACTCGAGATAGATCCCGACAACTACCCGAATACTTAGAACCAAAACAAACGCTACTAAGCATGAAAGTGATAACAACGGAATTGCGAAAACATACCGACAACGACCGATGCGGTTCCACTTTTACATCCAGCTGGTAAGCCTTATCTTCTGATTCCGGGTCCTCCATCTTCACCTAACGAACGCCCTCACACTTTGGGACAACAAAACCCTAATTCTAACCAGCAACCCTAGACAATCCCGGACAGCTCGCCCTGACGTGGCCAAACTGATTGCAAGAAACATATAACTTCACCTCAAGCTTACCATCCTGACGGTATGGGTCCTCCACTCTATCCGAAATTGCAGCCCGAAACTTATTCTGCTGCGACTGCCCCAATTCCTGATTCTGCGTCTTCTGCTCCAACCGAGCATCGAACTCATTCTCCTTGACGCCGCAGCAGACTCCATCTCAGCAAAAGTCTGTTGTTGAGGAGCGGCCACAAACTCGCTGATTTTCTTTCTCATATTTTCCTAGCACCGAGCCATCATTGTCACCTCCTTCGCGTCGAACCGCTCCTCAAACATTGCTAATGTTTCCGATTTAACCAAATCAATTACCGGATGAAGCATCTCGAACATAGCCCTAGTCACCTCCGCGGCGACCAAATCCCGAACATCCTCATCACTCATCACAGGCCTAACCCGGCCTCACGAACTCGCCCCGAGTCCTAAATCATTTCCTCCTAGATCATTCTTCTTCATTCTGAAATCTGACAAGAAACGAGTTACGAAACTTGTCTAGCACAACACACACGATTCCCTCGTATAGAGACTCCTTAGGTCCCTCGGGTGTCTCTTCGTCCCAGGTACGAATCCTGTGCTTCCAATAGTACGGGCCATTGTACTACCTTTCACACCTATTCGTACTTGTTCTGAAGATTGTCTCGGTTCTCTAAGTTGCCTCACTCCCTTCTAAAGGCATTCAGAAATCATCCAAACCACCCTGCACCGAAGTGCCTGACACTCTTCCTAGTCTACCTAGGAATTCCACATCTCAGCCGCACCGCGAGAACTTCCGCTCATACCGTCCGGTCGTTTCGTGAACGCGTAATCGTATACAATAAGAACATATAGATTGTCGAATAGATATTCCTACCTTAAAGTCACAACCAAACAAGGAACAACCAGTAAGGTCGGTTCAAGAATTTTAAGGCTATCTGATCCTATTACATACAATCCTAAAGCATTCCCTTGACTCACTAACAATACAAACATAGGTCCAAAAAGGCACACACAAGCAGCACATCGCAATAGCACATAGTAAGCAACAAACTAGGCAAAAGGCATCCCCATGATTCAGGCCAATTCTATCATGCAATTTCCTGAGAGGATCCTTAGCCTATTTATAGCATATATCATCACATCAGCACATAATATCATGGGTATTTTGGGAAATAAACACTTACTTGAGCTCCGGCCGACTATACAAATCGCATCTCATTCTTTTCAAAACCCATTTATCCGTTAAAAATCATAAGTTAGGTGTGCATACCATGTTCCAAACTCCCCCGCAACAATTAAACAAGAACATGCGAGGGAATCTTTCACATGATACACAACCCAACTACTTAGACATTTTATTTAAAAACAATTTTTTCTTCGAAAATCATTTTAGAAAATCTTCAAATCCCCAGTTTGAGTTTGGAATCCCAGCCATGTTCATCCAAATCCTTGGAATCACAAATCTGTTCATCCAAATCCCTCAAACCAAGGCTCTGATACCAACTTGTAACGTCCCAAATTCAGTAATAAAAAATTTCTTTTAAAAACGATGCAAATACGTAAATGGGTTACCAATTAAAAACCATCTAAATTAAAGCTTGTATTTAAACATTAGAAACTATACTTATCAAAATGTTTACAACATTATCCAGTGAAAGACTTAATTAACAAAACCTCAGATGTGGTACAGTCACGCTGTGCTCTAAGCTTAAGCCAGTAAATACCTGAAAAATAGTAAGGGTGAAAGAGTAAGCACGAAGCTTAGTGAGTTCCCCAGAATACCACACGATTCATCAGATAAACACAATCATCACCCTCGGGTGCCCAGGTACGATCGGCCATGCATCGTCCTTGATCATGCAGCAACTCTCGGGTTATCAACTCATTCTTTGACTCACGGGCTTGCCCTGATCTTGTCTACACTCACGGATTGCCTTGATCTCGTCTAATCAACTCATTCTTTGACTCACAGGCTTGCCGTGATCTTGTCGGTAAACACGTAAGGCACATACATCACATTATTACACAAAGTAATAAAGCTACCTACATTTGCAATGTCTCCATAGTATAGTGAGAAGACTCACCTGATCAGCAAGGCCAAACAGCAATCCTCACGCGCGTCCATGGATCCGACAGCGCGAACGTCCTAACAAGATAAATTGTACTTAGAACTTCCTAAATCCCAAACTGGATAATCCTATAAGATCGGCACCCCGAACCCCCAAGTTTTACCAAAAGTCAAACTGGTCAAAAATTCAACGGTCCAAGGTCAAAGTCAACAAAAGTCAACAGCACAGTTAGCGTCGCTAACTCCCCAAGTTAGCGTCGCTAACTATGAACAGATCCAAAAGTTAGCGCCGCTAACTCCCCAAGTTAGCGTCGCTAACTATGAACAGATCCAAAAGTCCATTAAGTTCTTAATCCATTCAGCCAAGCTCTTAATCCATCCAGGGACCATGCAAACAATCCAAAATCCATAAAGATCCTAACTTTATTCTCCCAAACATCACCATACAAGATAAAGAACAATATTCAAGTTCAAAGTGGTCCAAAACTAATCATAATCATCATAGAGAGTTTGGCTTACTCTCTAAACCATCCCAAAGGTTCAAATCAGATATTTAAGGCATAAAGGTTCCAACTTTATCCTTCCAAATCATAGACAAATACTACCAAGTATCGTTACACTTATTCAATCCAGAAGAACATACTTCAATTATAAGAACAACCATAAAAAGTGCATAAAGGTGAGAACTTGACTCATAATGGTCCAAAATATGCAGCTCTTTCAAGTTTTACCGAAGGAAAGCAACTTGTAGCATCAACACATTCCTTCTAGCATCATCCAAGCTCCAAAAATGCATCCAATGAGACCCAAAATGCCAAAACCCAACCAAGATGACTTGAAAGAGAGAGAAAAAGACTATTTGGAGGCTGGAACATGAATAAAAAAGACTGCGCTAAGGTTCCCTACCCTAAAATATGGCTCAAACATGAAAAATCTATGGTTTTGGCCCAAACAGGGTAATTAGCGCCCCTAATACCTTCATTAGCGTCGCTAATGGAGATCGTACAAACCCACCAGGCAGCTGGTATCATAGAGTCACGAACCTTCTGATTAGTGTCGCTAATCAAGACATTAGCGGTGCTAATGTCGAGATTAGCGTGGCTAATCCCGCTTTTGCCTAATATCTTCGACTTTTGATTCTTTTTCGCGTTTAGTTTGAACTTCCGGGATTAGGGTCTTAAACCATCTCTAAAAGCTTTAAGAAGTATCTACTAAATATGGATAAGCTTACCGGTCTAAACTATCTGGACTGGCTTTGCACTTGGAAGATCGTTCTTAAGTACGAAGGAAAGTCATATCTGATCGAGAGTCCCGTCCATATACTACCACTGCATGGCCTACAATGGAAGTCTGGGATCAACATGCCTTCCTTGTTAATGAGTCTGAAGAAGTTCGTTTCCTTATGTTGTTGACCATTGACCCCAAGATCCGTAGGGATTTCGAGTTTCTTGGTCCTTACGAGATAGCAAGTCTGCTTAAAGAAAAGTTCCAAGAGCCGGTTAGGCAAGAACGGAGTAGAATCATCAAAGAAATTGTAGGGTGCAAGCTCGAACAAGGCAGTAGTGTCAGCACACATGTTCTCAAGATTGAGGGATACATTGACTGACTATAGACTTGGTTATCCTGTTGGTCGATGTTGAGCACCAACATTATCCCCGACTCGCTGACTAGATAGTATGATCTGTTCATTTAGACAAACAGAACGGGAAAATTTGACAAGACTATCATGGAGATGCATTACATGTTGACTATGTATGAGTCGTTTATGGGAATACATAGGTCCATAGATCCATCTGCTTCTGAATTGAGTCCGGTAAAGAAAGTCATCAAGAAAAAAAGGTCTAGGGCAACTGTTGGGCCAATTCTGACATGTTTTAAGCTGGGAATTCACATAATGGGATACGGTTTGACCAGATACAAAAAGATTGGAAGATGCTCCAAGGACAAACAATTTGGCAACTCAAGTATATCTCAAAACTCCAACTTCTGATCCTTAAATCCTTAATACAATATGTGTTTCTCACATTTGCGTTGTATGTAGGGACTAAGTGGAATGTAGAAAGCTGATGCATAGGAGCTTATTCGGATCATGAGAGACAGGAGCAGTGATGCTGTTATAGGATCGGGATTACAGGCTCATGCAGTTTTTGGTGTTTAGTTAGATATTCGATTTTGTTATTAGCTAGTAGTTGCATATAACATTGTTTTCATATTTTATTGTTTGAGGATACTTATTTCAGTTTTAATGAAAATAGTTGTTTTATTCAAATGTTATCCTTGCAATATGTATGAATGTGTTGGTTGCATTAGTAGTAATAATTTGAATGGTGATACATCTAAATGTGTGTTGGATATATAATTGTGTTTGTATGATTGTTTAAATTAAATTTAAATAAGAATTGAATCACCCAAAGATCCAAGTGGACACTATTTTGAAATCATTTGACTTGGAGTCAAATGATGAATGCAACTCTAAATTAAATTAGCAAATTGATGAAGTCATCATTCACATAGATATGTGAAAGAAATTAAGATTATAGGGCAATATCCACACTAGTCTTTGTGGACTGTCCAGATCTGCCACTACGAACAATAAGTAACACTTCATTACATTTGCTGAAGAGTTTGGCAAATATGAGCTTATATATTCGAATAAACATTAGTTAATAACTTTAAATTGTTTAAAGGTTTCAAAAATGAAGTAATCTAAGTATCTAAGTAATGAGTCTTACAAACATCATTAGGAACTGTGAAATCGTTTCACAGTTATCTCCTTCTAGAACACTATGGTGTTATAGTGCGTCTTAAAGGAAAATTCGAATATTTTTTGAAATGGTTCGATCCATGATATATCAGGTATACTTCCAATTAGTTTCAAGAGATTAGATAGTAAAAACCACAAATACCTTAAAACCACATTTCAACTAAGTAGGTTGCACAAACACCATTTGAAATGTAAAAGGGTTCATCCCTCACTTGTGCACATGAAAGTTTGGGGTTATGAAGTATTCATCTAAAACTCATAACTAGCCTGAACCCAATCAGAAAGTTTTGTTTCGTTGGATATCCCGCAAGTCCTTTGGATACTTGTTTTACAAGTCAACTGAGAACAAAGTGTTTGTGTCTTAAAGAAGAGTCTTTCTTTAGAAAGAGCTCATATCCAAAGATGCTAGTTGGAGTAAAGAGTGATCTTGAAGGGGTTGAAGAGTCAACCAATGAAAGGAACCTTAGTTAACACTAACACTTAAACTAGAGGATAAGACTTCAGTTAAAGAAAATTTGACATGCCTACCCCTCTTTTGCAAATCTAGTAAAGTTGTTCACTCTCATGAGTATTTTGGTCTCATATTACTGAAAATAACACATTGATTAGTGGTAAAATGCTTAGTTAGTAAGGATAAGTTATCCAACTACGTGGAAGCATAGATGAGCCCGGTTGTTGCCAAATAAAAGAGGATTTAGAGAGTGAGACTCAGTCTATGTTTTAAATTTGATTGATCTTACAACTGGCCTAAAAACCAGTGGGAGTAGTTGGATCCTCAAAGGAAGAACAACATGGATAGGAACGTACACACATTCGAAGCATGACTGGTTGAGTAGGGCAATACCCTGACTCAAGAAATTAATTCAAAGAAAAGCACTCTCATCGGCGGCTAAGAAAGGATCTATTGGGATATTGTTTGTCACATCTGCACATTATGAGACATGGAAAATTGGATGTTTTGAGACTACTTTCCATAAATCGAAAACAAAGGGGTTGTTTATATGGCACAACCAAGAGGTTTTTGAACATGCCAAATATCAGGTAGAATGTACACCACTTGAACGATTCGTCTGTAGAATCAAACAAGCACCTCGCAGCGGTAATCTTTGCAGTCTTAAAAATGCCAAGGAATTTGGATTTTCATGAAGCATAGATGAGTCGTGTCAAAGATAGTGGGAGTAAAATTGTAGTCTGCCTAAAAATGTGTGACATACACCTTATAGGAACCATTTCTTATTGTTACAAAGTGTAATGACCTGGCTTTAAGAAATGTTTCGCTATGAAAGGACGAATGAGATACAATACATATACGTGGTATAAGAATCTATAAAGATAGATAAACGTCTGAAGGGACTTAGCCAAAATACATATGGAGTATCGATCTTGAAGAATTCAGGATGCATGACTCTAAGAAAAGGGTTTTCTGATCATGACATAGAATTGACTGAGAATCAATGTTCTGGAACTAGAGAAGCACTGGACAATATGAGTCGAGTCTCATGAGCTTCTGCTATTGGATCGACCATAAGTGTCATGACATGTATTTATACCAAAACCTTGTATGCTTAGAGCATAGTAAGTCAATTTCAGGACACACTTGGCAAAAGTCACTGGACGGTGGTTGAAAGCATTATTAAAACATACATGAGAAAAACAAAGAGTTGTGTTAAGGATAAATGGGAAATGAAATAATTTGGAAAGTTCTAAATCTGAGATTGTTGACTAACTCTACATAAGAGTTCAAATATTTATCAGCTGGTGATGTTGGATAAGAAGAATACATGGTTGAAGGATTTCGTCGGTATCTTGATGGTTATCCTCAACATCAATAAGCACCTTGAAATCTTCTAGACACTGAGGGAGCAGTCATCTTGACTGAGAAACCCAAGGACCATAAGTAGTCAAAACACATGCTCAGGGAATACCGCCATATTCTAGGGTTGAGTTAGGAGAGAAGAGTAACATGACATAATGAGACATCATCAGAAGGGTGTACGATCGGATAATCTGCAATAATGTCGACACAAAACAAAATAAAGGTCATTTTGGGTACATAGACAAATAAAATTTTAGTTAATAGTTTAATAGAACCAGAAACATATAACAGTATTAAATTGTATCTGACTTGGTGATTATCATGTGGAGACTTGATAATAAACTGGAGAGCTGCCACTTGCATTAATTTAACATTGTACTTTACTTTAGCATGTTTAGAACCTGCTTCCTAAGTATTAATTTACTCAAACCTCCACAATCATTCGTACTCTTGGAAACAAGTAGTGATTTAAGACTGTCATGGAGTGTTAGTAGATTGTCTATAGTGACTAGACATAGCATGGGGATTGCGACTAACACTCATGAGTACTTGGTAAATATTCAAGTATTGGAACAACCCGCACCTACAAATTACTTCATGGATTAAGTAACGAGTAATCTAGGATGATAATATCTTTTATTATTCAAACCAAGATGCATGAAGATTTAATCTATGATTCTGTTATGCATTGGTCTACTCAAACGCTGTCCGTAATTGGTAGTTATAAAGGGTATGTCCATGTATAACATTATCAAATAGACAGAGACTATGTAGTCAAAGTTTATTTGTTTATTCTGCCCTAACAGGGAGAAGCGATATCTATGGGCCCCTCGATGATTTGATGTTGACAATGAAGTACTCGGCCGAGTCCATACTAAATTGATGTGTTCAGTTTCGTAGTTTGATGTGGTCATCATAAATTGCTATCGGGAAACAGAATTTTGAACTATTAGGAATTGACCATTATCCATGTCCCATGTTCATCAAAATATATCTTGTAGAACAGAGGAATAAATGATCTCTTATCTAAGGGTCGTCTCATGATCTTGATCAGAGTTCGGTAGTTGCATCGGATGTTACACTCTCAGCTGATTATCCGAAAGATTCATAACATACAAAGTTGATGACATGTCCAAGTGGGAGACTGTTGGAAATATATGATGTGTCTAAGGTCATCAACTGTGGTGATATTTCTAATAATAGCAGGGTCCTTTTGGGTTGCCCTCACGACCTAGTGAAAGAAATAGTAGCAAAAACAATAGATGAATGACCAGCTTATTAATTTCTTGAAAAATAAATTGATTACAAGTTGGATCATAAATTAATTGATAAATTAATTTGGAACTAATTTATAGAAATTAATTAGAAGGATTGGATTGTAATTAATTAATAGTTTAATTAATAGAAACAAGTCCAGGGGGTGCGGCCACTAGAAAGCTCCTTAACTTGAACCCTAGGAGCCTTCCAGTATAAAAAGAGGCCTTGGGGTCAACCCCTAAGCATCCCAATACCCTCCTTGTAAGCCGCCACCTTCACTCCTCCCTCATCCCTCCATTTGTCAAAAATCCAATACCCTTTCCAAGGGTTTTGGATCGAAATCCACAAACCAAGAAGGTTTATGTATGCTTGTTCTTCTAGTGTTCTTGGGTGTGAATCATCATAGGGATTCTACTTTGGATCCTTACATCCAAACAAATGTATGAATTCATATTCATAATTGTTGTTGATGCAATTGCTTAAAACATATGATCCCGATTATGAACATGATATGATCTTGTTAGTTAATATGCTCAGTTTATGGGATTTAATCTGTTTTTGTCTTCCTCTGCTTGATTAATTGTGTTAATCTGTAAAAATCCCAACAGTGATATGATGCCATAATTCCTAAGGTCGTTAAGGAATTCTTCATCAAGATGTTCCGCACCTCTATCTGAGTGAAGAATCTTGATGGGTTTGCTGAGCTGGTTTTTTGCTTCACTTTGAAAACATTGTAACATTCAAGTGCTTCACTTTTATGTTTAATTGTATAGACATAACCAAAATGACTGTAGTCATCTGTGAAGGTGATAAAGTATCTTTCACCATATCTAGACATGACCTTTAAAGAAGTACATACATCACTATGTATGATTCCTAATAAGTTAGTTACTCTTTCACTAATACTAGTGAAAAGAGCTTTGATCATCTTGCCGCATAAGCAAGATTCACATATATCAAATGATTCATTCACATTTGCATTTAGAAGACCACCTTTATGAAGTTGGGATATGTTCTTTTTACGTATATGCCCAAGGAGATAATGCCATATATAGGATTGATTCAAATTATATTTGACCCTTTTGGTGGAAGTGTGATATATAGAACTTTGATTTAAAACAAAATCTAGGTTCACTTCATAAATTCCATTCTGAGGTCTTGCTTCAAAATAAAACACACCGTGCTTAAAAACATGAATGTCTTCATCCTCAAAATTTAAAGTAAAACCATATAGTTTCAACCTAGCAATTGAAATAATGTTCCTAGTCAAAATATAAACATAACAAACATTTTCAATGTTAAGTACAAGCCATTGGGTAACAAAAATTCATAATCTCTTAGTGAGTGAATCACAACTCTTGCATTATTCCCCACATAAAAGTACCACTTCGCTTGTCTTCAGATGATTATTCCTTTTGAACCCCTGTAATAAATTATATATATGACTTCCACATCCGGGGTCCAATACCCAAGCGTTAAGAGAAAGAGAGTAAAGTTCTAACTGTATCATATATATATACATGAGGGGCCATCATCGGCCTTCTCTTTTTTCGTCTTTTGCTTAGCAAGGAAAGTAGGGCAGTTTCTCTTCTAGTACCCTACTTGGCCACATTTGAGGCACATGTCTTCTTTTGTGACATTTCCCTTTCTCTTGCTTGGGAAGGTGCTTGAGCAACTTTATTGCCTTTTCCCTTGAAAAACCTTGCCCTTCTCTTGCCTTTGGAGTTCTTTCTTTTGTTGGGTTTCCTTACCCCCACCTTTCTGTATCATATAAACCTGAGAAGTTTTCTTTGGAAGACTTTTCTCGGTAGTTAAGAGCATCGCATGTAATTTCGGTATCGTATTGTTCCAACCATTTATGTTGAAGTTCATGATGAATGGGTTAAAATATTTTTGATAGGGAGTTAAGGATTCAGTTTGTTTCCAATTCATTGACAATAGTTGTTGAGGCATCACACTCAACAAATAAAGTAAGAATAAAACAATGGTAAAACAAAGCACTGCTTGATGGTACTAACTCTGTAGCACAATGTAAGGAGGGTCAAATCCATAGGGGCATGGGTCTAAAAGTGTACCGATTCTCACATAAGATAAATAAGGGGTTTTGTAATTGAGAAACTAGAAATCTAAGCATACAAATAAATTAGAGAACACTTAATGAGATTAAGATCTGATTCTGTTACACATGCTTGAAAAGGGAATTTAACCAAGACTAGAAGTTATGTTTGGTTTTGGTATTGAAAAGATTTAATAAACTCTAGTACTTTCAATCCACCACGTTATTCCACCAAAACATGCTCTTTGAGTTAAACCTATCCTTTTTAACTATAATCTAAACAAGCTTGTAGATTATGTTAAATTGATACATTAACAGTTATGTGGACAAACCCAGCAACGTTTTATACTTCTCTCAAGCTCGGTAGCGTGAAAATGTGTGATTCAACTTACACCAACACTAACCTCGATATGAGATCAAATCCGGTAGCGTTACTAACATTTAATTCATAAAACAATTATGGATTTCAAGAGCTGATTAACAATCATGAAACAAACATTAGTTTAAGTGGCAAACTTGAACAAAAACACGAATCACTTATAACATTAAACACATAACTTGAATCACTAGATGAAAACATAAACAGACTTAAAATCATATGATTAAACAACCAAATTCAAATGTTCCACAGAACTGGAGAAGACTTGGGCCTAGTCACACATGACTAGACTAGAACCCAAGATGAAAATGTAAATGGTGCTGTCAAATTCACTTACAAACGATGTTCCAAGATCAAGTTAATGTTTCCAAAGTGTTTATATCAAAATTCTCTTGGTAGGAACCAAAATTCACCCTATAGAACCCGTTTACCTTGAAAACTAACCCGTTTTTGCTTTTAAAATCGTGGAATTAACTACTGAGAAAAAGCAGTTCTGTACTTCACGTGGCCCGTGTAAAATCACACGGGTCGTGTGGTCTCTAGGATGTGAAAATAGGGGTCTGACACGACCCGTGCGGACTCCACACTGCCTGTGTGCGTTGAATTCCTGCTAAATGGGAGAAAAGTCTCTGAAACGATCCGTTAGGATGCCACACGATCCGTGTAAGGTGCAGACTTCAATTCTTAATTTTCTTTTGCTCCATAAGCTCATGAACATAGCTCCAAACCTTTTGATTGCTCTAAAACTCCTTGCCATCTTCATTCAACACATCCTTAGCTCTCTCTCGACTCATCTATAGCTCTGCTTCATACATCCAAAGCTCCGCTTCACGTACCAAAACACCAACACTTGTGAAAGAAAGTTTATCCCCAAAAAGTAGATAATATGCATGAAATTAACTAAAATGATAAATAAAGAGAAGTAAAATGGTCCAAAAAGGGTGCATAAAATGCATCCAACAATAGCAATCCCTAATCGAGCTAAGTTATCTATATGATTTTTCATCTAGAGCACATAGGAACTCACAGTTTTCCTTCTTCCATCCTACAAGCATGGAAGGCTCGAACTATTTTGAATCTGTCACTTCTTTGTAAGTGTTTAGAACATCTCCTTAAGCTAGTTGATCATGTCATAAGTTTTATGATTGTCCAAGTCCTTCTAAAGGTCGGGAATCATAGTGGCTAACATGAGACATGCGACATCGATAGAATCATCCACATTTTTTAACCATGCATCATGTGCAAGCTTAGGAGTAATTGTTGGTTCTTTGGGAAGTGGTTCATTCAAATAAAAAATCCTTTTTTCTTTTTTGAGAAGTATTCTCAAATTGCGGTACCAATCCGGGAATCTGGTATGGTTCAACTTCTCTCCCTTCGAGAACTAAACCTAAAGAAGGATTGTTTGAAGTTTGATCTGTTGTGTTTAGTGCCATCTACAAGATTAAGAAAGTTCTATTTTAGTATTTTTCAATAATTATTCCTTTAATAAACTAACACCGTTTAGGTTTTCAAAACATTAGTTTATTAAAGTATAGGATTCAACGTTGCAAAGAAATAAACAATTAGGTAGCTTTTTCTCGTTTACTTAATACAACAAGGTATATAACGTTTATTAATTACAACCCATGTAATTCCCAGCTTTATGTGATCTAGTAAACAACATTTTTTTAATTGCCATGTTTGATCCCATCTATGCTATGAGTCTTATCTTGCTTAGGAAGCCTTTATCACAAAAGATACCCGATAGAATCATCCTTCTTGAAAAACTTATGGATTTATTATTAACTAGTGGTAAGGTATCCCTTAAACCATTATAAATATAAAACCACCTCAGTCATTATAAGATGAGCCCACGTGGTAAAGTATCCGTTAATCCAAGTAGGTCGTACAAACAATACATGAATGTCTTTTAAAAGGACGACATATATTTGAATTTCCAAAGGAATTTATGTTTTTACAATTCTAGTTTTGAAAAACATCTTAGTATCATGTGTTATTTCATGCACCCAATAAAACATAGTACTCTCTATTTTTGAAATATCCAATTTTTCATCACATTGTTCAATTCTTTAGTTTAGTAAAATCTCCATTTTATAAACTAGAATTTTATGGTCAATTTGCAGCTAATACCATTTAGTTTAGAGTTTTGAGCACAAATATTGAACCATTTAGTCTTCTTAATAAACCCATTTATTATTAAGACTTGGAGCTTATATGACATTATAAAATCTCCTTTTATATCCCTTTTGACATCTCATGCTAAAATATCTTAATTTTGAAAAACCATGCTCTATGACGATTTATGTTTTATTATGTAGTTTGTATAGCATGCAAAATCTTATCTTTCTTCCAAACATATGATAATAACAACATACAATCATCACAACATGCATGAGTGCATAAATCAAGCCATAACTAATTCATATTTAATGTGAGCCATACATCAAATATCAAGTCCATTCCTAAAGGACTTTTAGGACCATAAAATCTTCATCTTGATATTTTTTGAAGCTCCCACTTGTCAAAACATACTTTCCATGTATGAGATTGAAGATTCCACTATGTGTTCAGCTATAAGATCAAAAACCAAATTTTTGGTTTTGTCACCTCTAGGTCGAGAGCTGTCAAACAGCCCTAAAATCGATCACATGCACTCCTTATTCAATATGGTCTTCATCCTCAAGCTTTGTTACATTTTGAACAATATTAACTAGTCTAAAAACTATTCTAATACTTAAAAAATGAATAAATGGATAAAATACCTATTTATTGTTACAAACCATTTGAAAGAATATATATTATTGCAACCATATTGAAATCTCAACACAACATGCAACACATGGTCCATGGCTTGCTTATACAAAATATTTCACATGAAATCATAACCAAAACAACACTTTGTTTTTCTAAGGCAACTTCATATTTAACCAAAATGCATGTTAAGTTTCATAGATTTCAACACATGTAAATTGCCAAAGAAGCCATGCATGAACATTTCGCTCAAGAAATTTTCGTTCATGGCTTCCAAAAACCAAGCATATCCATATATACTTGTTATCAAAACATGCATACAAAGATGGCTTTGATACCAATTGATGGGTTTAGTTCATCGTGTTTTATAAAAGTTTTGCAACTTTTCAAAGGAAGACTTGAAAAGACGAACAACATGATTCAAATCACACCCATTAAGGATCAAGTTTTGCATGCATGTAAGGATAATACATATTAATAAGGAGTTTACTCTACAACCGTTTGTTGACCACGTTTAAAGTCAATCCATTAATGGAGATGCTGAATACAAGGAGCTAAAGAAGCCTCCCTCAAAAGTTAGTTCACCACTAGGAAGTTGCTTGGAATGCTAGTTCCTCCTTATGGAAATCTTCTTAGATTCAATAGCAAACCCCATTTGTCTAACCGAAGAACTACACTTAAGAACAAACAACGTGTTGAGTGCCATCCCAAAAGTATGCATGTGTGTATGTATTTCAATCGGTTTACATGCATGGTACTTTTAAATCATATGACACACACATACATACACACACACACACACACACACACATATATATATATATATATATATATATATATATATATATATATATATATATACACACACACACACACAAAAATACCTAATCATTCAGCAAAAGAGAAAATATATTTTATCTTCCACATACAATGGTTTGCATGTCTAACTCTTTTATCATTTTTTTTGTCCCAACCCATGAGGTGACAACACATTGAGAGATAAAGTCAACTATACTTTTCTTTATTATTTATAAAAACATTTTCATACTTTTATAAATAATAACTATCCATATCATATGTTTGTTAGCTTAATGTATATACATACAATGTGTATTTAACACACACACACACACCTATATATATATATATATATATATATATATATATATATATATATATATATATATATATATATATATATATATATATATATATATATATATATATATATTATTTTAACTTTTAAAATATAGTATTAAGATAAAAACCATTTAAACATTTAACCATTAAATGTTTATTCACACATAGTTATCATTAGCTCATATAATATAAGATATATAATCATAATGTCATTCATAATGTCATTTTAGCTAAAATGACTTTCATAAGATTTATGATATTTTATGTTATATAAAATATATTAGTGGCATCTACTTTTTTAACTAGTGTAACCCTTATAAATCATATGCGATTGATAATATCATGTTTAGAATGATTCATTGAGCATTTAGAGACAACAAATCGTCTATTATTAAGATAATGTCTTTATTTTAAAAAGCTAATTAGCTTTTTTTTTGGAACAACAAGCTTAATAATGAAAATCAGCGGGAAGTTGGCGCAAATACAAAACAACAAGAACAGAACCTTGAACTACATTGAGAACTAAAACACAATGGCGCTATACACAGATAAATACAAAAAATTTGAAAGAGAACCGAAGCCATTGAAGCTCTATAGGCTTCACTGAAGAAAGTCAGCATCTATGCCAAGGGTAAAATCGTTCACAACCCCCGGAAGCCATTCTAAATCTTACACTAGAAGAACTCAGATAATATTAGAACCCTCTCGACTTAAAACAGGAAAACCCATTTGCAGCAATTAAAAAATGCATCCATTTCACCACCATTAAGTTGACCAACATGACTGACTTGAATAACCACCCATGAAAAATCAACCATAACCGAAAAAACACAGCAACTCCAAATGCCAAAACTGCTGTTGAGCGTTCAACCTTCAAAATGGATAAAAACCAACATAATAGAAACTTTGAACCGAACTGTTAAAGCCACCCCCTACCCCTAGGGGTATAACCTCAGAATAATAAATTCAAATACTAAGTTATCTTCTATCTATCATTATTTGGAAATTCTTACTTGATGTCATCAGTGGCAGAACCAACATGTAAGTCACGAGGGGCCATTTTTAAAAAAAATAAACAAAAATAATATCATTAAAATTTTTCTGAAAACTGAAGGTTTTCTTTGGGCTTTTTATGCAAAAAGAGTATAAGATAGATGAGTTTCAACAAAAATGGATGCCAAGAAGGGATTGTTTCAACAAAATAAAATTTTTCGAAGGTTTTTTTTAGTAAATATATGTTGAAAACTATTTTTAAGTGGGTGCCATACACCCCATCTTTTAGGGGTGTTTGGATGTGCTTTTGAACTCAAAAAGTGGTTTTTACTAAGAGTGTTTATTGACTTTTGGTGTTGGTAAAAGAAGTTTTTAAAAAAATGTTTGAATTAATTTTTTGTGGTGGAAAAAAACACAAAAAATTGATAAATCAATTTTTAAATTTTGTTTACTTTGTTTATAAATTTACAATAACCAAAAGAGGTAATGAATGAGTTGATATATCATTAATGAATGGTTATTTGTGTAGTTTTTATGTCAAAAAGCAAAAACTATTCAAAAAATAATAATATCTACTTCTTGAAAATGATTTTTGAAAAATTATTTTAAAAAATATTTTTGACTTATCTACATTATTTTTAACTTATTGACTTTTTATTTTAAAAAAACTAATCCAAACACCCTGTTAAGACGTCACTCGTTAAAATTTACAAATTTGATGATGGGAAATGTTAGGATTGACATTCACCGTTTTAGCTTATGCAAATTCATTACTTATAATATTTCCTTTGTCTACTCCAAAAAGAAACAATCGAATATAATAATACAAACAAAATCTAAACGTTATTAATCTATTCAAGTTTCAATTAATAAGAATATTTTATTTTATGAAATAAATGCTATTATCATTCATTTTGGTAAGGTGGGCCCCAAGTAATGTTTATGCCATGTACGATCCGCTTAGATACATCACACTCGAACATGGCTTTCTACTAAAAATACTATTCACACACCTTCATCTCTCTCATCAGATACCCTCTGCTCTTCTCTTGCCTCCTCGAACTCCAAACCTCTACGCACCGTTCGCTAGGGTTTCTACTTTCACGCACTCCCATTGTCCCTGTTTTTTCCACCGCATCTTTTCAAAATTTCCAATTTCCAACTCCGCTTTTCATCTCCCAGATCTCTCATTCATGTAAGTTTCCGTTTATTCTCGATCCAGTTTTTACTTCTTTTGCTTATTTGAGTTTACCGGTATCAGATTCTCCAGGTTCGTTAATCGTTCCGTTGTTCTTCATTGCAATCTCAACTTTTTGTTTCTTAAAACATTGTTAATTTTTCGTTATATGCTATCAGCGACTTTGCTTGATGATACATGAACTGATTTTGTTTATTTTCACTGATTTGGTGTTTCAACAAGCTCATTTCGATGTTTTCGAATGTCTTCATTCTTCTGTTGATGCTGTTACTGTATGTTTCTCTTTGTGATTAACGATGGAAAGGAGGGGGGTAAATTTCTCGGAGAAGTAGATCTTTGCTGTTTACAACCGTCCATTTATCGCTGTGATTAGGGCTTATAGTGCTAGATGCTTAGTTGCGTATCGGTTGATGTACTGCATAATTCAATTCGTATTCAGATAGTATGTATCGTATTATAGCAAAATTTGAAAGAAAACCGAGGTTGCTTTCGTTACAAGGGATGAAAGTTATGCTTTCGTTACGATGTTGACTTAACTTGATTCTAAATTGTTCTTATTGCAGGATTTGGTGCATTACTGAAATGATTCAAAGAATTTTACGGTATGATTAAATCAGGATTCATCTTTGGATTATAAGAAATGGGTTCACATTATGGTACATGTGAGATTGTCGAATTAGAAGATGACCCTAAATCAAGCAACTATTCCAATAAAAATCACCAAAAACCAACAATCGATAAAGGAAAAAAGCCTCAAGTGTACAATCGATCAATAGAAGATGATATCAACAAGCTCTTCGAGGGCATTAATGTCAGAACTTCATTTCACGGTTTAACCCTAGATGAATCCGGTGCCATTACACCAAGAAGAAATCCATCAAAGAAACCAATGAGAATGAGTACTTCATCTTCTTCAGCATACCAAGAACCCGTGTCTTTAAAGCAGGCACTCCGGCGACTTTGCATTTCTCAGGCGTCAGAAATGGCCGCCATGAAAAGATCATCAAAGCCGCCAGGGTCCCCCGCTCTTTCCGACTTTGGCAAATCAGAATTATCCACCGTGAACATTCACAGGTCATCAAAACCGCCATCTCCCGCTTTCTCCGACACCGGAAAGTTAGAAATTCCCGCCGTGAAAAAAACCCCAAAGCCGCCATCTCCCGCCCCGTCCGACACAGGAAAGTCTGAAACTGCCGCCAGTAGAAGACCATTAAAGCCGCCAGGGTCTCCCGGAAAGCCACCAAACGTCTACAATTTAGTAAAAACAAGTGAAGAAAGCACATCAAGTTCTTCAAGAAAGATTCTTTCAGAACAAGAAAAGTCAAAATCCAATCTTTCACAGTCTTTTCTTCAACCCAACACCAAAAAGCCAACAAAAAAGGTCGAAACTACCCTTCGGTTAAACGAGATTTTACAAGAACCGGAATCCGAATCCAAACCAAACAAGCCTATAAATAAACCAACCCTCAAATTAAGGCGAAAAGGTAAGTTAAAGAAACTTATTGTAAAAAAGAAACCACCTTCAATTTCAATTTCAACTACCATTGTTCCCAATTTTACCCCCGAACCACATTTAGTATGCCAAAGATGCCACTGTGCTTTAACCGGTCCAGCAAATCAACCGAACGGTTCGAACCATGGTTCGACCCAAACCACATGCGGTCCAAATCCAATCGGGTCGGTTCTTTATAACCCGAAAGATAAATCGGAGTTCACTCAAAGTTCAAATAGCAGTATTGGTGAATATAGTAGTAGCACTAGTATTAGTGAAGATAGCAATATAAGCAGATGTAGTATTAATAATAAACCACATATGTCAATGGATGTGAAGTGGCAAGCGATTAATCGGGTGATTAAACACAACGGGTATTTGGGTTTAAGGAATTTTAATCTTTTGAAGAAACTTGGATGCGGGGACATTGGTACGGTTTATTTGGCGGAATTAGTGGGGACAAATTGTCTTTTTGCTATAAAGGTTATGGATAATGAGTTTTTGGAAAGAAGGAAGAAGATGCCAAGGGCACATACGGAAAGGGAGATTTTGCGAATTTTGGATCATCCTTTTTTACCGACTTTATACGCGCATTTTGTGTCCGAGAATTTATCGTGTTTGGTTATGGAGTATTGTCCGGGTGGCGATCTTCATGTTCTTAGACAAAAGCAACCGGAGAGATATTATAATGAACAAGCGGCGAGGTATGTTGGATTCTTGCTTTTGTTAGGGGCGTTTTTGTCTTTTGTTTAGTGGGTTAATTGCAAGAAATAGGATTGTGATTTTCTTGATTTGTTTATTATAGCATTGTACTTTTTGTTTTTAAAAGGGTTGATTACGAAAAAAGCAATATATTTTGCCAAAAGTTCGGTTTAACCACCAATTTTTAAAAGATTTGGAAAAAACCACCAATTTTTGGTAAAAAGTTTCATTGAAGCCATTATTACCGGTTCTTCAGGTCATAATGGTTAGGCTAAAACTTTTTCTAAAAATTGGTGGTTTGTTAGAATAAATGAAAAATTGATGGTTTAAGCAAAAACATAATGTTTTTTCCATAATTATATAAATTAAAGTGTAAACATTATCTAGGTCTAATTACGAAAAAAGCACTATATTTTGCAAAAAATTCAGTTTAATCACCAATTTTTAAGATTCGGAAAAACCACCATTTTTTGGTAAAAAGTTTCTTTGAAGCCACTGTTACCGGCTTCTTCAGGTCATAGTGGTCTGGTTTAATTTTTTTTCAAAAATTAGTGGCTTTATTATAACAAATAAAAAATTGATGTTTAAACCAGAAAATTCCAAAAATATAGTGCTTTTTTCGTAATTTGCCCTTTTTAAAAAGACTAAAACTTCAGTGTTGATTCCCTTTTTTGGTTTTAAAACGAAATAAAAGCCGAAATGTATCTTAATGATGTTTTTATAAGGGTGCTACTATATGTACCCCCAAACACACAAAATCAGGGTACATTTAGTAAAACACACACACACACACACCTACACACAAAAGGGGGTACAAAAAGTAATCAGGGGGGTACGAATAGAATTACCCCTTTATAACTGCAATAGAAAGTAAATTGCTATTTCTTCCATTACCCTTTTACATTTCGACTAACATAAATTCAACCGTTTTTCAGATTCTATGTAGCGGAAGTCCTTCTCGCATTAGAATACCTCCACATGCTCGGTATCGTATACCGCGATCTAAAACCTGAAAACATTCTCGTCCGCGAAGACGGCCACATCATGCTAACCGACTTCGACCTCTCCCTTCGTTGCACCGTAAACCCAACTCTCCTCCACTCCCCAACCCAAACCCAAATCGACCCGCCCCGCGTATCCGGCCCATGTGCCGGATCCAACTGCATCGACCCATTTTGCCTCAAACCCACATGCCAACAAGTCTCATGCTTCACCCACAAACCAAAACCCCGAAAAAAAACCCTCCAATCCTTCCCGCAACTCGTAGCTGAGCCAACAGACGCCCGGTCAAATTCCTTCGTCGGGACCCACGAGTATTTAGCCCCCGAGATTATAAAAGGCGAGGGGCACGGGAGCGCGGTCGATTGGTGGACTTTCGGGGTGTTTCTTTTCGAGCTTTTGTACGGGCGGACACCGTTTAAAGGGTCGGGGAATGACGAGACGTTAGCCAACGTTGTTTTGGAAAGTTTGAAGTTTCCCGATACGCCGATTGTGAGTTTTCAGGCGCGCGATTTGATTAAGGGGTTGTTGGTGAAGTCGCCGGAGAATCGGTTGGGGTCGGAGAGAGGCGCGGCGGAGATTAGGCGGCACCCTTTTTTCGAGGGGTTGAATTGGGCGTTGATACGGTGTGCGGTCCCGCCGGAGGTTCCGGAAGGTTGTGATGTTGGGGTGGGGAAAGGGAAGAAGTATTTGGAGAGTAATGGGTTGGAATTTGAGCTGTTTTAGTGTAGTAGGGATGTATCTTTGTTGTAGTTTCTACTACGTAATGTAAATGTGGTTGAAGATGCAGCAAAAATGGTTTATAATTAATGAGTAGTAAAGTAAATTTTACTAAAGGCTATTTGTTACGACCGAATAAATGCGTATTTTATTTGTTACGGTCTTTGTCTTTTTGTTTGTATTGGGTTAGGATTGAAGCTTTGTTTTAGAGTACATAAGACTAACTGAGGTGCTTCTAACTCCTTGAAGGTTCCCTTTGGATGTACAAAGTGTGGTTAGCTTTGATGTGTTTAAAAAGGTGAAGTATGCTTCGATGAAAACTGACGGAATTGGAGAAATTAGGTGGTGTTTTGCATAAAGTTTTTTGAAGAAATTGGAATCTTTTCGGAATTAGAATCTAAATCCATATTTTGTTTGGTTGATAGGAAATAAAATTGAAATCCAATACCATAACCTGTTTGGTTGGCAGAAAATGGAATTGAAATCCGTGTAAATGACAAAATTGCTATTCTTGTTTGTTTGCATAATCTTACATTGGTGGTGGTGGGTGGTGGTGGAGACTGGTGGTGGCGGTGGTGGAGGTGGGTGATGGTGGTGGTGATGATGGTGGTAGTGACGGTGGCAGTGGCGGCGATGGTGGTCATGGTAGTGGTTAGGTGGTGGTGGTGACGGTGGTGATGGTGGGTTGTGACGGTGGTGGTGGCGTTTTCATTGATGATGAGATATTAGATGTGATTAGTGATTACGTAGAAATATAGGGAAAATATGATAGTGATTTGATTTATAATATTTCTCTATGGACCTATTTTTATTATGTTCAAATTTTTAGTTACTTTAATGTATTTTCATAATATAGACCTTAATAATTACCCACATTTTTACAGTAGTCGGTAGCACTCTAGATCCAATTTTTGATGGTATTGTGAACCATTTGATATGTTGACTATAGTTTGAGATTTGTCTTTATGATTTTCAGATGATGGGGTTGTTTGTGAATGCCATGATTTTTTTATGAAAAAAACACAAATTTGGTTTGATAAAAGTCAATAGTAGTTTCCGATACATATCCTCAACATAACAATAAAAGATTCTGTGAAAATATATATTATAAGAAAAAGAATACAATACTTATATCGAGAGTAGTTGTAAACACCATCAAATGTCTAAATTCAAACTTTAAAGTTGAAATAAAATCCAACAATTTAAAGCTCTTATTTGAAAACATCGCAAGCTGCAGACATCCACAAGTACAGTCTGGAAACCACGTGTCAGGCAGCATTCAAACATTATGTGGGACAAAATAACCCCGTGACAAAATTTTCATTTAATGCACAAAATTTGTATTATATGCAGAAATCGGTTTAAACCAAACTATGCTATTTGCAAAGGGGAAGTGATTTGGACACAACAATTTTTATCCATACACAATAATTTGATGTCTTTTATGCATAATGTACAACACTGCTAAAGCGTAGATTATTGTGGATGGAGAAAACTTGTTGTATACAAATCACTACCTTTTGCAAAGTATGCCAAAAAGATTTTTTGACTTTTTCTCATCTTGTGTTTGAAAGAGTTTAAATTGATTTTTTAATAAACAGAAATCGTTGTATAGAATTATCAAAGTAAACACTGAGGTCATCGAATGTGTTTACAAATTACTTATATTGTTGACGAAATACATTCCGGATCTTGACGTGGATAATTTCTTTGGTAATTTTCTTTCCGGCATCCTTTTTGAATAACTTTGATTTGTGAAAATGGTAATTTGACAAATCGGGAGAAAGTGAGTTAGCATTGAGTTCCATCTCTTGAATAAATTAACTGGTTTATCATTATGGTTCTAGATGCAATATCCTTACTCAAAACAAAATGTCTATAATAACTCTAAAACTAGAGTTATCGCGATTCTTCTTTAGTTTGTATGTGTTAGTCAAACAAGTTTATTGAGCTCATTTTGTTTGGGCTTTATGTTTAGCACATTTTAATTAGGTTTACCCTAATTGCTTGTTTATATATTTTGTCATTTCCTTTCATTGTATGCAGTACTTTTTTTTATAATAATATGAAACCCTAGCCGTTTTCTATCTTTTGGTTATTAATTTACATGGTATCAGAGTTATTCGATCATTGCTCATGATTATTGGGGGCGATTCTTGGTATGACTTTCCTGCTCGTTTCTATGTTCAGTTTGTTTTGATTTGTTCGATTTGGTTGTTTTTCGAGGGTTTCGATCGTTCATGTTTTTCAAGGGTTTTTTGGATTATTTGGTTTATATCTGCTGCTACTTCGGTTCCTTGTTGATTCATATCTGGTATTTGAAATATGGCTCTAAGAGACGATTCTCTTCAGTCTATTAGCACTCAACTCGATGGCAAGAACTATGCCTATTGGAATTATGTTATGAAGAATTTATTGCGTGGAAAGAATATGTGGGGGATTGTAACAGGAACAAAAGTGAAACTTAGGGCAGGGGTTGAAGGTTATGCTGCCTTGTTAGATTCGTGGAAGACTGATAACTCCAAGAATAATAATTGGATTAATAAGTCTGTTATCCAGTCAATTTGGTACTCAGTTGGCGAAGTATGACACTTCAAAGGAAGTTTGGGATCACTTAGATAGGCTATATACTCAGTCTAATTTTGCACAGCAATATCAGTTAGAGTTTGATATTCGAGCCCTCCAACAGAACACTCTCAGCATTCATGAATTTTATGCCTCTATGTCTGAATTATGGGACCAGTTAGCACTCATTGAACCCGTTGAGTTAAAGGCTTTCAAGCCTTATATTGATAGAAAGGAAGAGCAGCGCCTAGTACAGTTCTTGATAGCCTTACGTTCGGATTTTAAAGGCTTGCGTGGTTCCATTTTGCATCGCACACCGCTTCCCAGTGTTGATTCGGTTGTTCATGAGCTGATTGCTGAAGAAATTCGTATCAAATCCCAAGCTGACAAAGGTCCCAATACAACCGTCACTCCTACTGTCTTTGATGTTCCCCAACGACCTCATGCTTCCAATCAGAATCGCCCTAGATTTGCTTTTGATGAGTGTGCCTTTTGTAAGAAGAAAAATTATTGGAAGTCTCAGTGTCCATTGTTGTTAAGAAAAGGAAATCAGCAGCAACAACAAACCAGACCACCTGCACAGTTTCAGCATCCACAACAGAATAGGCCTTCGGGACAGTTTCAGTCACGTCCCTCATTTCCTCTTTTTCGGCCACCACAGTATGATGTTGTTGCTGCTGACCACTACAACGAATTTTGCACCACCATCAGCCTTGGATCCTCAGATTGTTGAACAGTTTAGACAATTTATTGCTGCTAATCCAATTGCCTTGTCAGCATCCATGTCTTCCTCAGGTCTGTCTTCATCCAATACTTCAGGCATTCCTTAGTCCTTGTGGATATTGGACTCTGGTGCATCCCATCATATGTCACCACACTTTTCTTCCTTTTCTTCGTTATCACCTCGGTAACCTGTTTCTATTATGTCTGCTAGTGCCACACCTATGTCCATAAAGGGTGTTGGTTCTATTGTCTCTCCTTATAAATCTTTGACAGATGTCTACTATATTCCCACACTTGCTTTGAATCTTGCCTCGGTCAGTCAGTTGTGTGAGTCTGGTTGTTGGATCTTTTTTTCTGTTTCGCTATGTTGTGTACAAGACATTCAGTCTCAGAGGGTGATTGGGATAAGCCATAGACTTGGGAAGCTTTATGTCTTGGAGCAGTTACATGTTGCTGCTTCTAGTGTTGATTTATGTAATTCCTCGTCTGTTTTTTATCTTTGGCATTCTTGTTTGGGACATGTGTCGGCGTCTCGTTTGCAGTTTTTAGTTTCTATGTTGGGTGTTGAATTCAATCAAGGGATGGATTGACTAAGTGTTTAACAGTATGAATAAAAAAGATAAGCAACTCACATAATTGATTATAAGAATGAACATTAAAGAGCTTAACAAGAATTTGATAACATATGTCGAATGCTTGTATTTCACGATTGGGGTTTTACAATTGGGATGATGATCAACTCACACTCGACACGGTATGGTATCACTGATATTTATACATAATCAGTGATACGCATAGTACAACTTTATTACAGAGAATATCCTATCAATGTACTATCCAATATGATGCTAGATTCATGCAACACGTAATGTACTATTACGCGTGCCTGCAAAAGGTATTACAGTTGGAATTCTCTGGATCCTCCAGGACAATCCCTTCGGAGTCTTTAGACTTCGGGGTCTTCTATTATTGGTTTTACTTCGGGGTCTTGAGGTAGGACTTCGGATAGTTGGGCACTTCATCACAAATATACTTCAACAATCTCCCCCTTTGTGTGAAGTGCGTCTGAAGTCTATGGCTTGTAGTGAGTCTTGTATACTTCCTTCAAAGTGTGTCTCAACTGTAGCCACCGGTTAAGATAAATTTTCACCGTCTTCTTCTCCTCCGCAATGTTCACAAAACAGTTGTTTACAAGACCTAACACTTGTTGAATTGACTTCGAAGGGTAGAGGCCTATGTAATCAATCTCGAAGAATTTTGTGACCATTGTCTCACTATCACTGGATAATCCTCTAAAGACAACACCCTAGGGCTTGTCCACGATCTGCCCGGCCTTCAAATGCCCAAAATTTTCAATTATTGTTGGTGGGGGTGCCAGTGCCTGTCCGAAGAGTTTTGCCACGATTATATCAAACCTGGCAAATCTCAGCATTTAGTTCCTGAAGAAGGAGGAGATATGGTTTGAAGCATCAGTGAAGACCGATATTGACTCAGCTTCATTCCTGGATGAGTACTTCAGAAGGTCGAGAAGCACAATGAAGTCATGTGGATTCATGATGGGAAAATCTGCAATAGTGAATCTTGAATCCTCTTCATTGATCCCCCGAAGCACAAAGAAATCAATATTCTTGAAGCCCATGAATGTCTCTCCTTCTTTGATGGAGATGATTTTTACTATCTTCTTTTCACTCTATACATAGTTCGGAGCTTGTATGAACTTTGCATGGAATGCAACCTTTCTCTTCTAGAAGTCAGTCAACTCTTCCTTTGGTACATGCCTTTAAATTGAAGAAAGGCAAAGGTCTTCGGATTGTATGGAAGGTCAAGTTGACGACTGATTCTTGATTTTGTTTCAAAGCTTCGGAGAAGAAGCCTGTTGAAAACTGTGAAGTCATTGAAGCTAATGGCTGTGATTAACTCCGCAGTCTAGGTTTGATTCTCATGAGCAATGTTGTTTATCATGAGCATCTTCCTGTAATCTTCCTCTCTCTCTTTATGGACTTGCTCCATGTGTGGAGCAATCCGCAGCACATTGCCTTGTGGTCTTGAACTGGAACCACCTGCTTCTGTTGTGGTGGTGGTTCCGAAGGCACAACCAGCTGTTGAAATAGTTGGAATAAAGGGTGGTCTCCCTAGAATGGTGGTTTGAGAGGTGGTTTTTGATGTGGTGGTCGCAGTGCCTTGTGCTTGAGTTTTTAAGGCAGCTGTAACCAAAGCTTGAGTAACTGAGGCATGTGATTTTGAGGCTGCGGATTCTCCCCCTTGTGAAGGTTGAGCCAGTGGTTCAGTCTGAGCAATTGCTTGAGGATTCGGCCTACCAACTTGAGACCTTTCCATCTTCAGAGACACATTTATCATTGGCTGAAGAGTTCTCCTCAGTTTCTCAATGATATCCGAAGCAATTGCAGCATTGGTTTTCTTGAGCTCGTTTGCAAAGATTGTGACTGCTGAACGGGATTGTTCAGTAGTAAGCTCTTCAATGCGCTTGTGGGCATCAGATAGGTGTTTTGCAAAGTTGGTTTGGTACTGAGAGTTGAAGGAGCTTGTGTTTTCATTAAGTGTGGACAAGGCCTTCACCACATCGGAGTTGGAGGCTTCCATTTTCTCCACCAAGACCTTGATGTTTTTCTCAGTTTGCTCCTTAAGGAGCCTGTGCCTCTCATCAATTTGTTCAATCGTTGTGTTGAACTTTCCTTCCATAAATCTCTTAATTTCGATCTGTTGATCGAGAATCATTTTCTTCGAATCCTTGACCATTTTCTTCATTTTGTCGGTCAGGGTTTTCTGAGCTTCAACCATTTGATCCTCAAAACTTACCTAAGTTCCTCTTGTGGGATCAAAGCCAGTGTTGGACTGGAGAAGAGCATCTAGTTTTTTATTAAGGATTTTGTATTGTTTTCCAAGGATGAAGTCTGAGTCATCAAGACTATCATCCTCATCATCTTCTATCGTAAGTGGTGCCATGTGGAAGGCAGCCACTGTTTCTTCTGTGGATGGGGGTTTTGAAAGTGTGCTGGTTTCAAAGTCGAAGTCATCACTGAAGGGAAAATCAGGGAGTGATTTATCCACTTCGGAAGTTGAAATATTTAACAATGATTCAGAAGAGGTAATTGTTAGTTCTATATGCCCAAGGATGATCATAAAATGATATTACTAATAACACATGATCCTATAGGGTCACACCAACAACAAGCTTGACACGAATTGATCATTTGGAATGCTAAATTTGATTTACCATCAAATGATGCTAAACTTGCAATTTAATCTTTTGAATTATTATTATTTGTTATAAATAACAATAACTCCAAAGTTAAAGGTTTATTATTAATTCATATGTGATGAATTACAATTAAATTATTTAAATTGTTAAATGATTTAATTGAATTATATGTAAACCTTTATTTAATTTAAATGGTAAATTAAATAAAATATAACATGCATATTGTAAATATATATATATATATATATATATATATATATATATATATATATATATATATATATATATATATATATATATATATATATATATATATATATATATTTACATAATAAATAATGCATGTTAAAAGGTTTATACATATTATGATGGTTTAAATATATTACTCCATTAAACAAAAGTATGAAACCTTATTATTTATAAAAGTTATGGGATAAATTTTATAAATAATAAAGAAAGAGAATCCTTCTTTTTGACCATGCTTGGCTAGCCCCAAGGTCTTCCCAAAGATCATGTGGTTAAACATAGAAAGTAGTGTAAGATGCTTTGTGTCCCCAAGACTTGGATACATCAAATAGACATGCTCTTGTTTGATTTTTTGACTTTGAATTCTCCTCACTTCTCTCTCCCTTGGCCGGCCATTTTGAGCAAAAGAAAGAGTCCTTTTCATACTCCAAAATCAGCCAAATAACTTCTCCTTTCTTGCATGCAAAATCGTTTCAAGCATTAAGGATAAAAGGAGTTCATCTTTGCAAGTTGTGGAACTACCATTCTAGTGTGTTCAAGCTTGTGGTGGATCAACTATAGAGGGAGTCTATTTTGGTTCCTAACCATTTTCAAGTCGTCCAAATCAACCCCAAGAACAAAGGTTTTGATCTTGAATTTTATCTATGCTCTTTTTTCCTTTTTATCTCTACATGCATGTAGCATGATCCTCTTGGAAGTGGAATTCGTGTTCATGATTTTATGCTTCCGTTGCAACTTCAAGTTTTTGAAACTCATAACATGAACATGGACTTCCAACAATTGGTATCAGATCCATAGCTATATTGCATGTTTAGATAATGAGTTTATTTGGATAAACTTGGTTTTTGGAAGTCATGAATGTTCATCTTCTTGAATGCAATGTTCATGCATGGCTTCTTTGGCAACATGCATATATATATATATATATATATATATATATATATATATATATATATATATATATATATATATATATATATATATATATATATATATATATATATATATATATTCTATGATTTTATGTAACCAAATTAATTTTATGTTTGCATGCATTTGGTTACATAATTGTTGCCTTAGAAAAAACAAAGTATTGATTTTCTTATGATTTTATGTGATAAAATGGTGCATAAACAAGCCAAGGACCATGTGTTGCATGTTTTGTGTTTAAATTCGATTTGGTTGTAATCTATTCTTTTATTCAAATGGTTTGTAATAATAATTAGTTATTTCCTTCTTTTATTCATTTTGTAAATATTAGAATAGTTGTATTTTATAACTTTCACAAAATGTAACAAGAAAAAGAGATAAAGCCAAGAGAAGATTGCACCCAACAACAACACCTTTCCTGCAATGCTGCTGCCGATTTGCGGACCTGTTAAGGAGGTTAAAATAAATTCATATCTTGGTCCTTTGAAGCTATACTTGTTGGTAACTTTAATATCTAGTATATACATTAAGTTTTGACAAGTATAAGCATCAATATGACCAAGAATGAAGTCAAGAAAGCAACAAAAACACAACAAATTCTTCCTGCTGCCACTGTTGCTGTCGGATCTGATATGGGTAATAAAAAAAAATCATAGCTCATCCCATGGTGCCTAGAAAGGGTGGTTCAAGTGTCATTTGATGGCATAAGAAGATTGGCAAAGTTGTGGCTCAATTGAAGATCATTTGGATGTATTTTTGGTCACCTTTTGTCCCTAGGTTTGGACTTGATATTTCATGTATGGCTCACATGAAATATCGAAATAGTTGGCTTGTGTTTATGCACCCATGCATGCATGTGATGATTGAATGTTTTATTATTTTATGTTGTGGATGAAAATAAGATTTTGCATGCTAGACAACCTAGATAATTAAACATAATCATCAAGGAGTTTGTAATTTTCAAATTGACATTTAAAACATAGGATGTAATATAATTGGTTTTATTAAAATGGGTTTTGTTATAAAACCTATAAAAGTCAAGATTTGAAAATTAATGAAATGAATAAAATGGAGATTTTATGAATTCTTACAAACTCCAACCCTAAGTAATAATGGAAATTATTTAGGATTAAAATTGGTTCTAACGCATGTGATCAAACTCAAACTTAATATTGGATATTAGTTGTAATCTTGACCACAAACAATGAATTAATAAAATGGAGATTTTATAATTAAAGGAACCAATTAACAAAATAAGATTTTAATGGTACCATGTTCATTGGATGCATGCAATCTACATGATACCATATGTTTTTCAAAAATTAGAATTGTAAAACATACAAATCCCTTTCCAAATACAAATCAATGCCGTCCGTCTTAAAGACACTCATGTATCACTTGTATATCCATGTGGGATAAAGGTTACCTAACCACTTGGAGTTTTCTTGTGATACAAGAGGTAGATTTACAATATTAATGGGATAAAGGACACCTAACCATTAATAGTTGTCAAAACTACACGTCCATTTGAGTGGGATGATTTGTTTGGAAATCTTTTGTGATAAAGGTCACCTAAGCATTAGAAATCCAAGGCATAGATGGGATCAAACATGCCAAACTTATAAATGTTATAATGGGATCCCATACCTTTAGAAATTATATTTGGATATAATTGGTTTACCTACGTTGTTGATTTGAATAGGCGGGATAAAGGATACCTAACCGCTTGTTCGTATTGCAACTTGGATTCTAGACCTTAATCAATTAAAGTTTATGAAACAAGAAAGGGTATTAATTATTAAGGACTTAATATCATAAATTGCTAAATTGAACCTTGTTAAAATTTGTAGATGGCACCAAATGCAACAAACCCAGCTCCAAACAAAACTTCACTATGGTCTCTCCTTGAGGGTGAAAAACTCAACCACACCAACTTCTTGGATTGGTACTGTAGAGTGAGAATAGTTCTCAAACAGAAAAAGAAAGAATATGTTCTCAACGAACCACTTCCTGAAGAGCCCCCTGTCACTCCTAAGCCTCCACACGATGCATGGCTTAAAAAGATGGATGATTCCATTGATGCATCATGTCTTATGTTGGCCACCATGATTCCTGACCTTTAGAAGGACCTAGAGAATCATTCAGACCTTTAACATGATCAATCAATTGAAGGAAATGTTCCAACAACTTGAAAGAACGGAAAGGTTCAAAACTTTTCGGGCTTTCCATGCTTGCAAGATAGAGGATGGACAGACGGTCAGCTCTTATGTGCTCAAAATGAATAGTCACATTGATCATTTGGCACGTCTTGGAGTTGTGATGCCTGAAGAGCTAGCAACGGATATGATCCTTAACTCCTTGACAAAGTCTTTTGATCCCTTTTTCATGAACTATAACATGAATGGTTTGAACAAGACTATCCCGTAATTGCATGGGATGCTAATTACCGCAGAGAAGAATCTGCCCAAGAAAACCACTCAAGTTCTCATGATCAAGGAAGGTAGTACAAAGAGGACTAGACCCGATCACCCCATAAACTCTAAGGGTAAAGGGAAGGCAAAGGTTGTCAAAGGAGAGGGCAAGAAAGTTGTACAACCATCCCGTCCGCCCAAGAAGAAGGCAAAGGTAGACAAAGAAGACGCGTGCTTCGAATGTGGCAAAGTTGGGCATTGGAAGAGAAACTGCCCTACCTACCTTGCGGAGTTGAAGAAGAAGAAGGCCGGTGAGGGCACTTCAGGTATCTATGTGATAGACCTAGAGCTTTATAATTTATCTCCTAACACCTGGGTATTTGATACTGGTTGTGGAACTCACGTTTTTAATATGTTGCAGGGGTTCAAAAGGAGTAGGCGACTGAAAGCGAATGAGGTAGTACTCCGTGTTGGAAACAGTGCAAGAGTTGCGGTGGATTCAATAGGAAATTTTGATTTGTTACTACCAAATGGCTTGTATTTGACATTAACGAATGTTTATTATGTTCCTAGATTGACTAGGAATATTATTTCGGTTGCTAAGTTGAGACAATGTGGTTTTAATCTTTCTTTTGTGAATGATGACATTTGTGTTTCTAAAAACAATGTATTCTATTTTGAGGCTAGGCCTTTGAATGGAATTTATGAAGTAAACCTTGATTGTAATACTAACCATAGCTCTATATACCACACTTTCACCAAGAAACCCAAATGTGATTTGAGTCAAACCTATCTATGGCATTTTCGCCTTGGGCATATAAACAAGAAACGCATATCCCAACTTCAAAAGAGTGGACTTTTGAAGGAAAATGAGAATGACTCATTTGATATAAGTGAATCTTGTTTACATGGCAAGATGACTAAAGCTCATTTCTCGGGAACCACTGAGAGGGCAAAGGACTTGTTAGGAATCATACATACGGATGTATGTGGTCCTTTCAAGCCAATGTCTAGATATGGTGAAAGATATTTCATCACCTTCACTGACGACCTTAGTCATTATGGATATGTTTATATAATTAAACATAAACATGAGGCGTTTGAAATGTTCAAAACGTTTAAAAGTGAAGTGGAAAATCAACTCAACAAAACAATTAAAGTTCTTCGTTCTGATAGAGGAGGTGAGTACTTAAGTACAAACTTCATGGATCATCTTAAGACTTGTGGAATTTTTTTTTCAACTTACTCCACTTGGAACACCACAACATAATGGTGTATCTGAGAGGCGGAATCGAACACTATTGGATATGGTTCGATCCATGATGAGTAAAAGTACTCTACCTTTATCATTTTGGGGTTATGCTTTACAAACAGTCGTTCGTCTCCTAAACATGGCACCTACTAAGAAGGTAGATAAAACACCTTATGAGATATGGCATGGAAAGGTTCCATCTTTATCCTATCTCAAGGTATGGGGTTATGAAGCTTATGTTAGACAAGAAGCTTCAAACAAAATAGAACCCTGTTCAACTAAGTGTATCTTTGTAAGGTATCCGAAAGATTGTCTTGGATACTACTTCTACAATCCCATAGAGAATAAGATATTTATTTCTCGAAAAGCTGAATTCCTAGAAAACAAGTTTCTAACAGAAGAAGCTAGTGGGAGGTTTGTGGAACTTCAGGAACCACATCCTGATACACAAGAAATTGGATCTAGCATTCAACAAGAAATTGTTGAACCTGAACAAACAGTTGATCAGGAACAAATTGTAACACAAGATGTTCGCAGATCTGGTAGGGTTCGATTTGAACCTGAAAGGTATGGTTACCTAATGATGGAAGAGGAATGTTATACAATAGATTCTGATGAACCCGTCAACTACCATAGTGCGATGTCAGATCCTGAGTCTGACAAATGGCTAGAAGCCATAAACACAGAGATGCAATCCATGCACGATAACCAAGTATGGGACTTGGTTAATCTTCCCACCAATTGTAAGACCGTTGGTAACAAGTGGGGTTTCAAGAAGAAAACCGACGTGGATGGAAATGTTCACACTTTTAAGGCAAGACTTGTCGCTAAAGGATACTCACAAACTCATGGTATTGACTATGATGAGACCTTTTCACCAGTGGCAATGATCAATTCGATTAGGATACTTTTTGCCATAGCCGCATACTATAATTATGAGATATGGCAAATAGATGTCAAGACCGCTTTCCTTTATGGACACTTATTGGAAGATGTCTATATGGATCAACCTGAAGGTTTTGTCGATCCCAAGCATCCAAGTAAGGTGTGCAAGCTTAAAAGATCCATCTATGGATTGAAGCAAGCGTCTCGAACATGGAACATCCACTTTGATGAAAAGATTACAAATTTTGGATTCATTAAAAATGAGGATGACTCCTGTGTTTACAAGAAAGCTAGTGGGAGCATAGTCATATTCCTTGTATTGTATGTAGATGACATACTTCTATTTGGAAATGACATCCCAACATTAAAAGGTGTCAAAACGTTTCTTGAGAACTGTTTTTCAATGAAGCACTTAGGAGAAGCTGCTTATGTATTAGGCATAAAGATCTATATAGATAGATCTAAGAGACTTATTGGTCTAAGCCAAAGTGTATATATTGATAAAATCTTGAAAAGGTTCAAGATACAAGACTCCAAAAGAGGATTCTTGCCAATACCGCATGGCACCATCCTAAGTAAGTCTCAGTACCCAAGCACTAGGACTGAACTTGAAAGGATGAAACATGTCCCATATGCTTCGGCAATTGGGTCCATCATGTATGCCACGTTATGCACTAGGCCCGACGTCTCATGTGCCTTAAGCATGACTAGTAGGTATCAACAGAACCCAGGTGAAGCCCACTGGATTGCTGTAAAGAACATTCTTAAGTACTTGAGAAGAACTAAAGACATGTTCTTAGTTTACGGTGGTTTGGAAGAAAGCTTAATGGTAAAGGGTTACACTGACGCAAGCTTCCAAACAGATAGGGACGATTCAAGATCACAATCTGGGTATGTCTTTATTTTAAATGGAGGAGCCGTGTCTTGGAAGAGTTCCAAACAAGAAGTGATTGCACAATCTACTACAGAATCAGAATATGTTGCTGCTTTGGAAGCTGCTCAAGAAGCTGTCTGGATGAGAAAGTTCATTGAAGATCTAGGGGTTGTTCCTTCCATTCGGGACCCTGTAGAAATCTTCTATGATAATCTAGGTGCTATAGCTCAAGCAAAGGAGCCTAGATCGCATCAAAAGACCAAACACATTCACCGAAGGTATAACTACATACGACATGAAGTTAAGAGTGGTGAAATAAGTATTCACAAGGTTCATACAGATCAAAATTTGGTAGACGCATTCACGAAGCCTTTACCCCAAGCTAAGCATGAAAGTCACGCTAAGGGTATAGGACTTCGTTTTTCAAATGAATGGATTTGATTTGTGTTTAGTGTTTTATGAATATGAAACTATGTAAACAACAATAATTATGTGATATATGTAACGTGATGTTTCATTCATAATCTTGTGTTTTATTAGCATGTTTAATCCTTGAATAATTTAATTATTCTAAATGTCCATAGTCGATCATAGTTGTTGGAGAAATTATGAAGTAAGACTAATATGAATTGGATTGGTTGACTTTTATGGGTAAAAGTAGCAAAAGGTTGCCACCAAATTCATAGGTACTTGTCAGTGAACAAGTATTGGACTTGACCCGTTTCAAAATCACTCCATGGATCATTGTCATAAGTGATTCTTGAATAAAGGTATTATCATTGTATCCTTAGACCTGAGATACATATTTGGGACTCAAGTGTAGAGAGTACTATGCTTTGATATGGTTCACCGTTGTTCTTGAAATATAGACAACCATAAAGACCATACTCATGTATAGTACTAACTATATGAGGGGCATATGTAGTCAAGACGGGATTTGTCCCTCTTATGTGTTGAGAGTTAGACATCTAAGACGCCTGATTAAAAGTTGAACATAAAATGAGAATGATTGAGATCCATGTCTCATGTTTAACATGATGTCTGAGACAAAGGGATAATTGATACATAACCAGGTACATCAATTAGAGCCTTGAGCTTTTGAAGAATTGGATGTTGTTGAATGGCATTATGTCATGTGTTATTGGGGGCAGTGAAATGTTGCTAGACGTTCATTACTGTCGATATCATTCTATGATGCAACCTTGTGCAAGTGGGAGATTGTTAGTTCTATATGCCCAAGGATGATCATAAAATGATATTACTAATAACACATGATCCTATAGGGTCACACCAACAACAAGCTTGACACGAATTGATCATTTGGAATGCTAAATTTGATTTACCATCAAATGATGCTAAACTTGCAATTTAATCTTTTGAATTATTATTATTTGTTATAAATAACAATAACTCCAAAATTAAAGGTTGATTATTAATTCATATGTGATGAATTACAATTAAATTATTTAAATTGTTAAATGATTTAATTGAATTATATGTAAACCTTTATTTATTTTAAATGGTAAATTAAATAAAATATAACATGCATATTGTATATATATATATATATATATATATATATATATATATATATATATATATATATATATATATATATATATATATATATATATATATATATATATATATATATATATATATATATATATATATATATATATATATATATATATATATATATATACATAATAAATAATGCATGTTAAAAGGTTTATACATATTATGATGGTTTAAATATATTACTCCATTAAACAAAAGTATGAAACCTTATTATTTATAAAAGTTATGGGATAAATTTTATAAATAATAAAGAAAGAGAATCCTTCTTTTTGACCATGCTTGGCCGGCCCCAAGGTCTTCCCAAAGACCATGTGGTTGAACATAGAAAGTAGTGTAAGATGCTTTGTGTCCCCAAGACTTGCATGCATCAAATAGACATGCTCTTGTTTGATTTTTTGACTTTGAATTCTCCTCACTTCTCTCTCCCTTGGCCGGCCATTTTGAGAAAAAGAAAGAGTCCTTTTCATACTCCAAAATCAGCCAAATAACTTCTCCTTTCTTGCATGCAAAAGCGTTTCAAGCATTAAGGATCAAAGGAGTTCATCTTTGCAAGTTGTGGAACTAGCATTCTAGTGTGTTCAAGCTTGTGGTGGATCAACTATAGAGGGAGTCTATTTTGGTTCCTAGCCATTTTCAAGTCGTCCAAATCAACCCCAAGAACAAAGGTTTTGATCTTGAATTTTATCTATGCTTGTTTTTCCTTTTTATCTCTACATGCATGTAGCATGATCCTCTTGGAAGTGGAATTCGTGTTCATGATTTTATGCTTCCGTTGCAACTTCAAGTTTTTGAAACTCATAACATGAAGTGGTTGTTTGGATGGTGGTCGTTTGTGCAGATGTGATAGTAGCTGTGGGAAGGGCTGTTGTTGGAGGTGGAGAAGGTGGTCTTGTGTCATGAATGGGAGAGGGCTGATGTTCCTCCTCTTCTTCTTCTTGCTCCGAAGCCTTTCTTTTCTTTTCAACTTTCTTACGACCACTGGGTCCACCTGTAGTTTTCTTTTTGGCTTTGGCCTTTGCTGGGGCTTTGGCGGGTGCAGCTGGTGTAATCTTGCAAGTTGGGTAAGGTATTACTAGAGTGTTGCGATAAGTGTTGACTTCATCGCAATCCATAGAGACTTTCACAAGCATCTCTTGTGGAATTTGTGCACAAAATTCAACAGGGACCTCATCCAATGGGGGAACTATGATGTGTGTGTATCTCATCTCAGGAAAATCAGGGTCATATACGAACCCTATTTGCTTGTAGTAGGCATCAACTACTATCGCCCAAAACATAGCATTTGAAATTTCAGTTCCCTTCAAAGTATGGTTGATGTAGGAGCAGAAATTAGCCCACAGGATTGATGCAAAATCAACCTTCACATCGAAGTAGATAACATATAGTAGACTCTGGAATGATTGACTCGCAGAGTCTAGACCTGAAGTCCTTCCAGATAAGCATCTAAGGAAAATGCTAAAGAAATACCTCCATAGATCCGGAAGTTGTTTCTTCTTGAAGTTACTGATAGTCTCCAACTGTGGCTCGTACCCCATAGCATTAAACATGTCCACCAGTTGTTCAGCAGTAGGAATGACCATTTCCTTAGAGTTGTAAAGAGGAAGATGAAGAGCTTCAGCAAACTTTTCCTTCGTCAATTGTACCTTCTTGGTCTTGCCCCTTGAGTCAATTGCCTCGTAGAATACTGACTTCACGTTGTTGTTAATGTCGAACAGAGCATTAGAAGTATAGTGTGCTCTGTGCACCAAGGCAGCAGGAATGGCTGGAGCATAGGTCAAAGCGTGACCTAGAACAGATACCTTCACACATTCGACAAGTGCGACGATTGGTTGAGGATAAAGGTTTTGGATCAGTGCGAAGAACAAGATTTGCAGATTGGTTCTTGAGCACTGGGATTGAAATTGCTTCAGTGGTTTGCGAAGATGCTTCAGTCGCCATTGTAGATTGAATGGAGAGGAAGAAGAAGAGAATTTAGGGTTTTTGAGTGAATTCTTGCAGAGAGTGTTTGAGAGATAGGTTCGCGTAAAGAGAAGAACTGAAGCGGTGAGTGGATTATATAGTGTTCGTGGTCTCTAGGCCATTTAATGCACGTTTGAAATGCTCCAGTAGCACCAGGACACCTCATCACCTGCGCGTCCCACTAACCCTGCAAAAGTGGAAACGTCCGGCTGTCAGTTGCAATGATTTGAAATTTGAACCGCCATTTCCATGATCTCATTGTTACGATTTGCCACGATTTTCTCAGTGACAGCTGTGTAACAACGGTTGTTAAATTCAAAAGAATGCTTGTCTCTGAGATTATCATAAATGTGAAAATCATTTGAGCAATAAATTGACTTCGGATCTTCGTGGATATTTATGACCGTTATAAGTACTCTTTGGAGTGGAAAGATAAAGTAGGTATTATGATTAGCTCCGAAGGGTGTTATTGACACTTCAGATAGTGACAATTGTTTGTGAAGTGTTTGTCAATACACCGAAGTTCATTTGTTTTCTTAATGTTTTCCTTGAATATTTGGTTTTACTTTTGAGTGATGCTTTTGATGATGCATTCTGACTTCTAAACTTAGCTTTCTTGATCATTGAGAAAATAAATTTTAACAATTTAGCATTCAGATCATGTTGGAAGTCCATTTTACATTTCAAAGGTTGTTTGATTGAACATCAGTCATAGGATGCATAATTCTAACCACCCCAAATTTGAAATTGATTTTGCAATTTTTGCAAGAGTATTTTAATTTTCATTTATGTTTCAAATTTTTCGTACTAAAAGATGGTGACATTTACTGCATTGAAATTTAGAAGGACTTCACTTTTGAATTGAGCATCAGAAAATTTGTTTGAAAGCTTGGATTGAATTTGAAGAATCTTTTTGGAAAATTTATTCCATTTCATCAATTGAGGTGTTTGGATACTATTCTCTGATGACAAGCCTTTGAGCTTCGTACACCACCCCAACTTTACCATTTAAGATAGATTACTTGAAATGTTCATATTCTCTACACGATACTCAACTATGTTATAGGAGTTCCTTGTATTATCATTTAAGACAGAATAATAAGCCTTTGAGTGCTGATTTATCTTTATTTTTGCACTCCATTGTTTATCTTTTGCTTGTTTGTTGTCTTTGATTCTAATGACATTTTGAATTTTTGTTTCCTTTTTCAAATTTTCATTTTGAAACTGATCTTTTTCTTTTGGAGTTTCATATCCGAAGAGCCAAGATTTCACCATGTGATAACATTTGATGGTGCTTTTGTATTTATTTGTACAATCCTTTGTTTTTGAGAAGTTTCATGTAGTTCAATTTTGAAACAAGAGTGAAGAAGTTTTAAATTTGCTTATCAGTCAATGTCGGTATCAATTTTTGAAGAAAACTTCGGAACATGTGAATTATCTTGAGTAGTTTTTGGGCTACTTGATTAGTTCAGTGATGAAGCGAGTCAGGTTCAATGGGGAAGTTAGAGATAAACATTATGTTAAGGATATCCGAATCAAACAAGTCTTCGTTCTGTAAGACAATCTTAACCTCACTCCAAAGTCTGTTCTTTTACCAATGTATCAAATCAATTCCCAAATACCTATTAGTACAATAATGTATGATTATCAGAATATAAAATCAAAGTTTTTTCCTTTAAACGATTGAATCATGAAAGATGATTAGAGATTGTCATTTGTGCATCAAATTTTTCGGTTGAAATGTAAACAGTTTACAAACAATTGTTTTTCTTATTTTTGATTTTTCTTTGAAGAAAATCTTTTGATAATTATCCTTAAGATGTGAAGTCAAAAGATGTTTCGAAAATTTTAACATTTATGATATTTTATTAACCTAAAATGATTGTACAGGTGTGCTCCGAAGCGACAAAGGTCTTCGGAGTGCTGCGGAGTGTTATGAATTTTTGTTTTTCAATTGAAAAGACTAAGAAAAGAATGAGCAACTCTGAGATCTATTGTAGAGTGGATCCATCAATCATTCCAAGTCCACAAACGATTCTTGTAAATGCCTCTTCATTCAAAGCTTTAGTGAAGACGTCTGCCAATTATTCGGTTGTGTGAACAAAGTACACCTCAATATTCCCCTCCTTAACATGACTTTTGATGAAGTGATAGCAAAGAGCTATATGCTTCGTCTTGGAATGTTGAACAGGATTGTGACATATACGAATGGCACTTTGTGAATCACAAAACAATGATATTTTTCTCATGTTGATGGCATAATACTTTAGTTGGCTTTGAATCTAGATGATTTGTGAGGTATAAGCCGCAGCAGCCACATACTCAGCTTCAGCAGTTGAAATAGAGGCACAAGTTTGCTTCTTAGATTGCCAACTGATTAGCTTCCCATCCAGCAATTGACAACCCCCCGAAGTGCTCTTGTGATCAATAGATCATCCACCAAGATCTGAGTCTGAATATGCTTGTATGTAGAAGCCTGAGTTTGCTGGGTACCATGAGCCATAAGCAGGTGTGGTGTGAAGATATCGAAAAATTGTTTTAACAGCAGCCAAATGAGGTTCTCTTGGGTCAGCTTGGTATCTTGCACAATTGCAGACTACAAACATTATATCAGGTCGACTGGCTGTGAGATAAAGCAAGGATCCAATCATGCTTCGTTATGTTTGGATGTCAGTCTTCGGTTTCTCCAATGAAGGATTTAACCTTGTACCTGCAGGCAAGGGAACTTTTGCTTTGGAACAGTTAGTCATTCTGAAGCGTTCAAGCAAACTCTTCGTGTACTTTTGTTGATTAATAACGATCCCCTCCTTGGTTTGTTTTATTTGTAATCCAAGAAAGAAGTTAATCTTTCCCATCATACTCATCTGAAATTTACTTTTCATGAGTTTTTCAAAGTCTTTTGAGAGATTGGGGTCAGTGGATCCGAAGATTATGTCATCCACATAAATTTGGACCAACATTAGATGAGATCTAACTTTCTTTCTAAAAAGTGTTGGATCCACTAAACCCTGTTTGAAATTTGATTCTTTTAGAAATTTTGTCAAGGTCTCATACCAAGCCCTTGGAGCTTGTTTTAAACCGTAGACAGCTTTGTCTAACACATAGCAATGGTTAGGATGTTCTTTACTTTCAAAACCATGTGGTTGTTCAACAAAAACGGTTTCCTCGAGATCACCATTCAAAAAAGCACATTTGACATCCATTTGATAGACATCAAAGTTTTTATGTGTAGCATAAGCCAAAAATATCCGAACTGATTCGAGTCTGGCAACAGGAGCAAATGTCTCTTCGTAGTCAATCCCATCCTGTTGACAATAATCCTTGACAACCAGCCTTGCTTTGTTCCGAACCACATTGCCTTCGGTGTCTAGCTTATTTCTATACACCCATTTCAGACCATCAATTGAAGCATTTGTAGGTTTTGGAATTAGCCTCCAAACTTTGTTTCTTTCAAATTCCTCTAATTCCAACTGTATTGCCTCAATCCAGTCAGGGTGATCAAAAGCATCCTTAACATTCTTAGGTTCAACCTTGGAGATAAAGACATTGAACATGCACAACTCCGAAGTTTTGTTTAGATCAAGTTGTCTTTGGTGGAGTTGTGCACGAGTCAATACTCTATCTTGAACGTTACCGATGACAAGTGATGGTGGATGATTTTTAGTCCATTTGTCCAAAGGAGGATAGTTTGGATCAAAATCAGGTGGTCCTTCAGAATCAATATCCTCGATATCTGAAGGATATCCCGAAGTGGATGGAAAATCACCCATTATTAAATGATTGTTTGAGTTAGTTGCATTTGTTTGTGGTGTGTGCAATTGTGAAGAGGAGTTTAGAGTATGCTCCCCCTCGACAACAGTTGGTGTTGAGGAAGTGGTTGCTCTATCCGAAGCGACTGGTGTTGCTGAGTTAGGAGTGGAAATCTTTGGCTCCCCCTGGATTGATGGATACAGGGACATGATATGAGAGATTTCCTGTAGGGGTGAAGTTTGACTGTTGTTTGGCTCCCCCTCAACACTAGCATTCCCTTCACTTTGGTTTGATGGCTCTCCCTCAACAGATGATGGTCTTTATACACTACTTGTGGAGGAGTCATCAGGTCCATCTGTGAGTTTGGACAGTTCAGACACAAGGTTATCAGGTGCCCTGGCTTCGGAGTCCACAGCCCTCACAGTGGATCGAAAAAAAAATGCGAAGTCTGTATCAAATGTAGTGATTGGTACCGCATCCACAGCAGGCTTTGGAAAGATGGATGACATGGGGAATGGATGCAAAGACTTCTTGATGTAGTAGTCATCAAACCTCATGTTGAATGTTTCTTTAATTTTTCGAGTCCTCTTGTTCATGACTCTGTAAGCTTTTGAGTCTTGATAGTATCCAAGGAAAACCCCTTCTTCTGACTTTTCATTGAACTTTGTCAAATGATCTTTCAAATTCAAGATGAAACACCTACAACCGAAGATGTGAAGAAATTTGACATTTGGTTTTCTTCGGTTGAGTACTTCATAAGGTGTAATATGAAATCTCTTGTGAATGTAGGATCTATTTTGAGTAAAGCAGGCTATAGAAATGGATTCGGCCCAGAAGTACATGGGCAAATTTGCAAAATTAAGCATTGTTCTAGCTGCTTCACACAAAGAACGGTTTCTCTTTTCTACAACACCATTTTGTTGTGGAGTGTATGGTGCTGAGAAGTTGTGACTAATCCCCTTTATTTTCAAGAATCCATCAAGAGTTTGATTTTTGAACTCCGAACCGTTGTCACTGTGCACAGTTCGGACCTTCTTGTTTAGCATCACTTTCATCTTCTTTATGAAGTTAATGATTTCTTCAACAGCATCTGATTTGTTTCTTAGAAATAGGACCCAAGTAAACCTTGAGTAATCATCAACTATCACAATAATGTACTTCTTCTTTCCAATTGACTCTACTACAGATGGACCACACAAGTCCATATAGAGAAGTGAAAGGGGTTCGGTGATTTTAGGATTGATCACAGTTGGATGCCTTGGTTTTGTTTTCTTTCCATGCTCACAGGCAGAACAAAGTGAGTCATTATCAAATTTGAGTGCGGGTATTCCACGAACCAAATCCATAGCTACCAACTTGTTTAAATCTTTGAAGTTCAGATGAGCAAGTCTTCGGTGCCATAGCCAACTGACATCGGAGTTGGCTTTTGAGAGAAGACACAAAGATTGCCCACCAGTTACAGGCTTCAGATTTAAGGGGAACATTGATCCCTTCCTTTCAGATTTCAACACGACTTCGTTTGTTTCTTCTTTTTTTATTACACTCCCTTGGTTGTTGAATGTAACTGGATTACCCGTTCCAACCACCAATTGGGATATGCTCACAAGATTGTGTTTTAACCCTTCAACAAATGCCACTCTGCTGATTGTAAATTGACCATTTGTTATTTTAGCATAACCCCGAATTGGACATGTTTCATTATTACCGAAGCTGTTGTCGCCAAATATTCTAAGTAAATGCGGAAATGAAGATTGCAGAAAGTAAAGATCCGAAACTGGAAGTTTCGGAGGGACAAGTCCTGAGACTTGAGATGGACAAGTCCAAATACTTGATGTGGTTGCGGAATTATAATAAAAGATTGATACTTAGAATAGATCGTAATAGCTCAACAATAAATGACAGGAACTAATCGGTTATATAACTTGGAAATATAAAGACTAGCATTAAAGAGTGCTAGAAATGTAAGAACAGCAAGAAATGCAGATGAGAGAGTAAGAGTTGATGGAATGAGAGATTATATTGATAAGTGAAATTGTTACATGAAGTCTCTCAAAACCATGAGGACTGAAGATGAACTTGGTCTCCCTTTTATAGACTAAGGGAGGAACTTTGGATAATAACCTGTGGACTGAAGAGGAGACAACACGTCTCTCTTCAGTCAGATAAGAAACGATGAATCTAATATAAAAATACAATGTCAGACTAGGGTGGCTTGTCTATAATATAATAATACTCTAAAGTACAACATACATACTTCTAGTGGGTCATGCCTGATCTAATCTAATCATATCCTATAAGTTGACGTGCTTATCCCTTGCCTTATCTTCTTGATGTTCTTTAGTCTTCAGTCTTCTTTGTTGAATGTTTAAGTGTAATATTTCCTTAGATATGTTGATGTTGATAGTCCGAAATCCTTAGTGGATTTCGGAGTCCTGGCTGGTTTGATCAGAGTGTCTTTGAAATAGTTGAGAATGTCTTGATCTTCTGTTTTAGTTCGGAGTATGATCTTCCGAACTCTTACTTCTGGGTGAGATACTTTCTGATTCTGAGTTCCTTTGATGGTCCGAAATCCAATACTGGATTTCGGATATTTATCATATTATCAGAACACAACTTATCCGAGATATAAGTTGACAACATACAAAAGATATAAGTATTTGTTCATTACTTAAAACATTCAAAAACATTCACGCAAAGGTATGTTCATTCCATCAAAATAAGAGGTTTGATAATACAATCCTAACATCTCAAACTACGAGTTGGTCAATGATTTTACTTTCAGTACTAACAAGTCCCCCTTCGGTGACCAGTCGAGGGTTTTGAGTCATTTTTAACATTGATCCATTATTCCTTGTTTTGCAGCATATTCCCAAAACTTTCTGACTGCCAGTAGCCACTTCATTCTGATAAGTAGTTCTTTCTTGGCTTCAAGATCTGACGACTTTGACTTTTCATCGGCTTTGATGCACTCCTTTAGCATACCATTAGCAACTCTTCTGAGTTGAACAGCACGAAGAAAAAGGAAAGATCCTTTGTCTTTGGGATCCTTGTATACTAAGCCAAGTTCTGGATCGAAGGTTGCACCTCTCTTCCGGTTGTCTCGATTGTCTGGCAGAGATAAGTCAGGTTTGGGAATGATCTGTGGTTCAGGGTGATCTTTGATGATTTTATACATTTCAGCATCATTGTAGGAGAATTCCTTTACTAGACGGTGTAAAAATATTCTTGCTACAATATAAGCTTCTCTAGCATTTTGACTTTCTTTGTGAGATAGCTTTACGGTTATTGAGAAGATGTCGGCTGGATTCATGTTTCGGAAGTCGGCTTCTGTAATCAGGATCGTGTTGTTGTAGTCGCCGTTTCTGACTAGCTCGTATTCAAAGTATTCAGACTTTTGAAACTTTCTTCTCTTGATACTTCGAACGGCTGTTATGACTTCATTTGACCATGTATCAACTTGAGGTTTGGTCCATTTCTTGAAGAATTCCAGATTCCTGTAGTAAGCAGCTAGCTCTTTGTCAGGTCCTGATACTGCAGAGAAGTTTGGAGTGTATCGGTATTTTTCTCCATTGGGTGTCAGAGGTATGTCCCAGTTGTGTCGGGACGTGGGGGGAGGATTGTATGACTTGAAGGGTTGGAAATCCAAGTCGGTCAGTGGTCGATAACTGGTGATATTTGAAAAGATGGATCTGCTGGGACCGGTTGGGTCAGCTTGGTTTTGATCAGGTTCTGACTCAGTGCTGAAGTTTTCAGCATGTTCATTAGCTTGAGAGTCGAAGAACTTTGATTTCTTTTCCTTGACCTCTGGGGGATCAGATACCTTGATCGGCGAGTATACAAAAATCTCGTCGTCTTCTGAGTGATCTTTATTGGAAGGAGATTTTGGGAGAGGAGAAATCGGAGGAGGGGATTTCTGAGAAGGGGATTTTGGAGGAGGAGATTTTGGAGAAGGGGATTTCTGAGAAGGGGATTTTTGAGGAGGAGATTTCCGAGAAGGAGATTTCTGAGAAGGGGATTTTTGAGAAGGATTGATAGGATGATCATTTCCTGATTCCTTATTATGAGTTTTATCCTCATCAATGTTTGTGTCTTCTTGAATTTCTTCTTTATCAGCATTTACGTCATCTTGCTGAGTGTCTCCTTGATCTTTTGTTCCACTTGGGCCAGCAGTAGAGTCTATTACCATGATCATTTTCTGATTCCTTTCCCTCTCCTGGGGCACCTGTAAGGACGAAAGGAGTCACAGGCAGGCAGGCCAGAATGGAATCAAGTTTGTCGGAGACGACGGTCACTTCCTTCTTGATACAATCAGGAAGTGGCGTATCGTACATGGTTTGGAGGGCTTCCATGGCGTCCATGTTCAGTTTTGTGCAGAGCTTGATTTGTTCAATAGGACCAGCCATGGTGCCGGTGATGTTTTGCAAGGTTTGGGTAACCATCTGAAGGAGAAGGGCATTTGTTCTTCTGAGGGAGAAATTTTCGGCCAGAACTCCATTCAGATAGTTAGACATGTGGTCCATGGAGTATTTGAGCTTGGTTTATACGTTGGATAGAAGCTCAGGAACTTGTTGTTGACATTTTTAAACTTCAGTGAGCATCGTTTGTGCAGTCTTCATCATGTTGGCTGCATCGGATTGCCTTTGAGCATCAAGGGTTGCGAGTCCATCATGGATGATCTTTTCTGCTTGCTCGTCGCAATGTAGAAGAATGTCACTGTCTTTCTTCTCTAGTGCAGCTACTCGATCTTTGATTGCTGCTAGTTCTTTGATCATATCCTCCTGATTTTAGGAGGATTTTAAGTCAGTCAGGAGCATGGTCAAGATGTCAACTTTCTGATGTAGGGAGTCATCCTTGAGTAATGAATTGACAGATGGAATCGGATTATCTTTGACAGCTTTGTCAGAGGATGAGTTGGTGTCACTGAGATCGACTAAGTGCATTTGGGATGAGGAGGGTTTATCGACCTCTTGATCAACACCAAAGAGTGAGGTGTCAGTTGGGATAGATTGAGTCTCGGAGATCAATACTCGGGAGTCGGACTCTGTTGGTTGTTCAACTGTGTGCTGCTGTTGAGTCTTTTTCTAAAGGTCTTGTGTACAAAATCTGTCCCATGTGAGAGGGACGATTGCTGAGGCAATCTTGGACCAGTCGGTTTCAGTGGTATCAAATAGGTAGAATGAGGAGTCCACCAGTCTTTAAAGAGAGGAGTGGAGGAGGGAATCAAGTTGGAGAGTGAGTGCATTGATTCGTTGTCTTTCGGACTTGACATGGTCTGAGTCTTTGTCGGATGGGGGACCAAAGACGAATAAGGTTTGAAGTTCCTTTTTTTTATGCTCGAATTGATGTTGAATACGTTCAACCAATGCCTCTTGTTCTTGAACTGCTGTCTTGAACTTCCATTTAGCAAATTCGGATGCATTAGGAGGAGGTTGAGTGAGATTTGGGATGAGATCGATTGTAGGATTCGCTTTGCTGATTGGTGATTTCTTTTTAGGTTGTGGAGATGAGTTCTGTTTTTCCTCCATGAAGATATCTTTCGGAGTATCTTCCGAGTCTGGAGAGTTCTGTCTTTCCTCCAAATGTTCTGACTCGGAATCCTTTGAAGATGGTTCAGACGTCTAACATGAAAGAATGCAAGTCAGATAACAATTGTGTATTTTAGATGCAATACATACCTTAGAGAATCAAAATTGATTTGAATGCACAGTATTATAGATATATGAATTTCGTATTGCTTTGAAACCGTGAGATTAGGATAAAGTAATCAATTGTTGTTTTTATTTTCTGTTAATTGAGCATAGAGAGAAGGTGATACATATGGAATCCATAGATTTTAAAATGTGGTGATCAATGATCTTTGAGGACAGAGAATTCTTGTCAAGAGGTTAATGGAGGATTCAGAGACAAGTGAAATGAGAACCTTCTGACAAAGGAAAAGGGAAACTCAGAAGTGAGTTACTTCTGATAAATAAGAAGGGATAAAGAGGGATATCAGAAATAGAGATATCAGAAGTGAGAAATCAGAAGTGAGAAATCAGAAGTAAGAAACTTCTGACAAGTAGAAAGAAGGATATCAGAAAGAGAGATATCAGAAGTGAGAAACTTCTGACAAGTAGAAAGAAGGATATCAGAAAGAGAGATATCAGAAGTGAGAAAATAGAAGTGAGAAATCAGAAGTAAGAAACTTCTGACAAGTAGAAAGAACGATATCAGAAAGAGAGATATCAGAAGTGAGAAACTTCTGACAAGTAGAAAGAAGGATATCAGAAAGAGAAACTTCTGACAAGTAGAAAGGGGGATATCAGAATAGAAAGAGTTAATGAAGGAGGTACCGTTTTGACTTTTCGTTGCTTCTTTATGGGTGGTTGCTTGGATAGAGAGGATTCAGAAGCTTTATTTTTGAGTTTCTTGGGGGCCTCACATTGTTTGAGAGATTGAGGTGGATAAGCAGCTACTCCTTCAGTTGAATTGATGTGAGAAATGACAGCAGGGTCTGTTGGATCGACCAACTTTAGTAATTCGGCAGGCAGTCTGTGGATTTTTCCAAATATCGAGTCTGTTTTGGCAGTGTAGGGTTTGGCTTTGGGTATGACCAATTTGTCGGTGTCTGATCTGGGTGTCGGAATGGTGAGTTGAAGCTTCTGATAGACGTGCTTGATGCACATAGCCTAGAAACGTGTTGAGTGAATTTGACCGGTTAGTTTCAAGGAGGAGGGTATGTACACGAGGAAATCATCAAACAGAATTGCTGCATAATCAACTGTACGACCGGAGTAGAGGCTCCAAAGGAGACACATGAGGCGTCTGTTTAACTGGTCTGTACCGCCCAGTTTACCAGTTAAGCACTTAATGATATAATGTATGAGGCATTGCCATAGAGGGGAGATGTGTCCTTTAGACATGTGAAATAATTTTGGCAAATCATACATATACCCCATATTGTAGATCATGGATTTGAGATCATCGTCGGTTGGTTGGTCAAAAGTGGATTCGTAGTATGGGAGATTTAGGGCTTCTGCAAAGATTTTCTTGTCGATGACGATACGTTGATCGTCGTGTAGTGTCACGGCGTAACCGGAGGGACACTTGGTAGCGGAAGAGACGATTTCTTGTAGTAAGGAGACTGGAATAGAAGGAGGAGGGTGAAAGAAAGCTTTAGCCAGTGTGTGTCTTGAGAGTATGTGAAGAAGAACGTGTAGGTGTGGTTTGTAAGCTTTGAGATCGTCTAAAAGGTAGAGGTTGGAGAGTGCAACATTGATAGTCTCATTGTCGCTCTTGGATTGGGATGCCATTGAAGAATTTGGATGTAAGAGCTGAAGAGTGATGGAAGGTTTTAGATATTTTAGGGTTGAGAGGTTGAAGACGGCTGAGAGAGAGAGATATGAGAATAGAGAGGGATTGTTGTGGAAGATGAAGAAGTGTGAGCGATTGCAATAAGAGGGAACGGTTATAGCTATTTGAAAAAGTGTAAGAAACCGCCGGGTTGCGGAAATGAAGGGACGTGTGAACAGTTGTGTCAGAAAAGTGTGTGCTTGGCATTAAATACAAAGAAATGATGAAAAGGGATGGTCCATTAAAGGACGAACATGTGTGGCAGAGAGAATATCCATTGGAGAAAAAATGGATCATATGGATTTTAATTATTGGGTATTAAATGTTTTCGTATTTAATTTTCATTCCCGTATTAAATATGTCGAGGTGAGGTGTCTAGGGTACGGACTGGTATGAGTGTGATGGTTCTGACTTGATCAGAAAGAAGAAATTCTGAGTGAAATCGTAAGTCAGTAGAGTTGTGCGTTCTGAGATGATGAGAAAAAATTGAAATTGTAAGGTGGTAGGTTCGGAGAGGAAATGGTCTGGTAGTTTCTGAGATGATCAGAAAGAATAAATTCTAAGTGAAATGTTCTGATGGCTCTGAGATGTGGAAAGTAGTCAGAACTAAACATGCCGAGGGTTAGGTTCTGAGTTTTGAAGGTTCGAAGAGTAAGGTAGTATCTTGGAGAGCTATGGATCAGAAGTAAAAGGTTCGGATTGTGGTTCGGAGAGAAAAAAAATTCAGAACTTGGTTTCTGAGTGCTGTTGTGCAATGGGAAATTTTAGGAGTTGTCATATCACTTCTGTGGAGATAAACTATGATGCAGACTGTCTAAAATAGGTAGTCAAATCATGTATCGCATCTCTAAATTACTGATCTCGAAGTGATGAGGTGTCAAGAAGAGGTAAGGGGAAAGTGGTAATAAAAGGGGGTTGTTCTCGACACTTAGAAATCACACAAGTAAAGATTTTGGAGAATTAATCATGGCTTCAAGACGTCCGTTCAATCGTGATGAGAAGGTGGAAGTTAGAATTCAAGATGGTGAGTTTGCTGGTGCAGTTTATGGTGGTGTGATCAAGTCTGTATGGAATCATCGTTATGAAGTAAAGATGACAACGTTGACTGATGGATCCACTGGTGGTCCTTTGAATGTGCATGTGGACTTTGCATATCTGCAACCTGTTCATCCTAAGGTTTTGGTGGAGTTCAAGCAATTTGATTATGTGGAGGTGTGGTATCGGCGAGGATGGTGGCCAGCTGCTATTTCGAGAAAGACACCATTCAATCAGTTCCATGTGGTTTTAGTGGATGGGACTCGTCTGTTTGTTGATGAGTCGGATCTGAGGATTCATCAGAGGTATTATCTTGGAGAGACTCCGATGTGGCAATACTATAAGCTCTGATGATAGGGAAAGACTGTTGATCTCCCTTTGTTTTATGTGTCTTGTATCGGACTGTATGTTTGCGTGTATGGCCATGATTATGTAAAAATTGCTTGTGTTGTATGTTGTAATGTTTTATGAATGAAAGTAAGTTATGTTGTTTGTTTGTGTATGAATGGGATTCAGAAATTTTCATTCAGAAAGTGTGTAGGAAGAATTCGGAGATGAGAAAGAGTTTGGAGAGAAGACAGAGTTTGTCGTTTTTAGGGGGAAAAGTATAGAGAGAGAGGGTTTTGGAGGGTTAGGTGAGGATGTGTCAGTTTTGGGAAAGGAGAACAATCAGTATGGGAGCACGAGCGGTTTATCCATTACGCCGTCAAAGTTGCCGAACAGTCTAATTAACGGTTTAGACCATGATACTGATGTGACGGGTGCATTAACTGCCCACTAGGGTCATTATGACCTCTAAGTAAATGTGTTAGATAAGATGAATGGGCATGTAGGTTGGTTATAAAAAAGGGTTTCGACTGAATGTTTAACCACTCGTATCAAGAACAAAATCAACTAAATCTAATTTGCTTTCATCATGGCTCGATTCTTTTTCAAATGTTTTGAAGAGGTGGAGGTGAAGCTGACACATGGAGATTTTGCTGGAGGCTTTTATGAACGGGTGATCACAAAAACTTGGAAACGGCGGTGTGAGGTGCAGCTGAGGTGCTTGCCGGACAATACCACCGGAAAGATGATGTTGTGAGGGTTAAATACGGACTTCTTCGCCCTATTCCACCGACTGTGATAGTAGAATACAAAGTCGGAGACTATGTCGATGCATGAGATTGACAAGGTTGGTGGGCGGGTGTCATCGACGACGTGATCGGCGACGATGTTTATGATGTTGTGCTGCTAGACGGGAAGTCTGTTCGAGTGTGTGATTCGTCTGTGCGAATCACACAGAGCTTTGCGTATGGCCATCCTCCAAAATGGCAGTACAACAAGCATTAGGAGGAAGGGGAGAAGAAATGATCATCTTTTGTTTTTGATGTTTTCTAGTTGTCTTTTTGTAATGGAATCTCAAGTCATATGTTTTTGAGATGTTTAGGTGTATGACTTAATGGATTCAGTGAATGTAATGTTTGTCTTAATGAAAGTAGATTTGGCTTTTATATGTGTGTTGGTAACTTGTGATTGAAAGTATTGAGATAAACTTTCTAAGACTATTATGAGAAAAATCGGAAGGCTTAAAGTTCTGAGAGGATGGTTAGAGTTTGCTTAGAGCTGACTGATCTGCTGAGAGGATGATGATCAGAAATTGACGATCATTCTCTTAAGAAGTCAGAGTAAGGACCTAACATACCCAACTTATCTAGAAAATTATTGAATTTAGTGGAATCTAAGGCCTTTATGAAGACATCAGCCACTTGTTCATCGGTAGGAATAAAGTAGAGTTCGATGTTACCTTCTAAGATTTGATCCTTGATGAAGTGATATCTCAGATCAATGTGTTTGGTCATAGAGTGCTGAATAGGATTGTGAGAAATAGCTATGGCACTCTTGGAGTCACAATAGATAGGAACTTGAAGGAATCGATAACCATAATCCATTAGCTGAGTTTTCATCCAGAGAACTTGTGAATAGTAGGTGGATGCAGCCACATATTCTGCTTCTGCTGATGACAATGCAACACATTTTTGTTTCTTAGAGGACCAGCTGACTAATCTTCCACCAAGGAATTGGCAGCCTCCGGATGTGCTTTTCCGATCCAATTTGCATCCGGCATGGTCCGAATCGGTGAATGCTTGGAGTTTAAAGTTGTCTCCGATTGGATACCATAGTCCCATTGCCTTAGTCCCTTTGAGATATTTGAATATTTGCTTTACTGCTGTCAGATGTGACATTTTCGGAGCAGCTTGATATCTGGCACACATGCAAGTTGAAAGCATGATGTCGGGTCTACTTGCGGTTAAGTACAATAGTGAGCCTATCATCCCACGATACAACTTATGGTCTACTGGCTCGCCTTCGAGGTCTGCAAAGGTTTTATGATCGGTGGATATCGGAACTTTAGCAGTAGAACAATTTTCAAGGGAAAATATCTTCAGAAGTTCATTTGTATATTTTTCTTGATGTATGAAGATTCCTCTTTTGGTTTGTATGATTTGAAGGCCTAAGAAGAAGTTTATTTCTCGATTCATGCTCATGTGGAATTTGTCTGTCATCACCTTTGCAAATTCATCAACCATTGCTTGATTTGTTGATCCGAAGATGATATCATCTACATAGACTTAGACGATCATGATGTGATTTTGATGGGATCGAACAAAGAATGTCGGATCAATGACTCCTCTTCTGTATCCTGATGAGACTAGAAAGGTTGATAATGTTTCATACCAAGCTCTGGGTGATTGTTTTAGACCATATACTGCCTTATTCAGACGATACACATGGTTAGGTCGATATAGATCTTCGAAACCCAGAGGTTGTTGAAGATAGATTGTTTCTTGAAGATCACATTGAAGAAATGCACTTTTTACATCCATTTGATGTACAATAATATTTTTGTGAGCAGCGTAGGCTAGAAATATCCGAATGGCTTCTAGTCTAGCAACTGGTGCATACGTTTCATCATAGTCAAGTCCTTCGATCTGACTATATCCTTTTGCCACTAATCTGGCTTTGTTTCTGACTACAGTGCCCATGTCATCAAGTTTGTTTCAGAAGACCCATCTAGTACCGATGACTCTGTGATTGGAGGGTCTCGGAACAAGATCTCAGACGTTGTTTCTTTTGAATTCTGATAGTTCTTCTTACATGGCTTTGATCCAATCGTCTTCGTCTAGAGCGTCTAGGAATGTCTTTGGTTCAACTTTGCTGATGTATGCGACATAGTGACATTTATCCTGAATTGATTTCTTTGATCTTTTCTGAACCTTGGATGAGGGATTTCCGATGATTTGGTTCGGAGGATGACTCCGAGTCCATTTGTGTAAGCGAGGAAGGAGGGCTGGATCAGAAATAGGAGGGGAGATATCTTGAATGAAGTGGATGTCTTCAGAAGTGGTGTTTTGAATTTGTGATTCTTCAGCTGATGTATTCTCATCGGCTTCAAATATAAAGACCGGTGAATTATTAATCATTGCATCAGAGGAGTGGGCTGTGACATTTTCTAATAGGATATCTGCTGATGAGGTATCTTCTGAGGGTTGATGGTCACCCTCGGATTGAGGTATTCCATCTACATGTGTAGGGAGTCTAGACTCCCCCTCAGAGGTTGCTGGGATTGATGGTTCCTTCTGAGACTGATGACTCGTAGAAGGGAGCAGAGGCTCCCCCTCGATTGTTGGAGTGTTTATCGGAAGATCTGTTTGATCTTCGGATGCGGTAGGTTCTGAGGAAGTGGTTGGTCCTGATGCTGAGATGATTTGCTGAATTGCATCAGGAGAATGAACAACTTCGGCTTCTTTTGCTGTTTCTGATGGATCAAAGAGTAAGTCATAATCAATTTCAACTATATGAATGGGTCGATGTCCCACTGGAACATCATTTTCCATTACATATAGAATATCTTGATTCTTCTTTCTCCATTGATATCGATCGTCAAATTCAATGTCAAAACTTTCTTCGATAACTCGTGTTCTCTTGTTTAGAACACGATAGGCTACTGATTTTGATGAATATCCCATGAATATTGCTTCATCACTTTTGGGTGCGAATTTTCCCAAATGATCTTTGTTATTTTTAATGAAGCACCGGCAGCCAAATATATGAAAGAATTTGACATTAGGTTTTCTTCCGTTTAATACTTCATAGGGAGTCATTTGTAGTCTTTTGTTGACAATGGATCGATTTTGAACAAAGCAGGCAATTGCTATTGCTTCTGCCCAGAAGGTTAGAGGAAGATTTGCAAAGGTCAGCATGGATCGAGCTGCTTCCACTAAAGTTCTGTTTCTTCTTTCTACCACACCGTTTTGTTAAGGTGTATATGGTGCTGAGAAGTTGTGCTCTATTCCTTTGGATGTCAGAAATTCTTCAATTTTCTTATTGTTGAACTCAGTTCCATTATCACTTCGGATTCTTCTTACTGGAAGTTGAATCTTGAGTTCGATTGATGTAATAAAGTTTCTGAGTTCTGGGAAGGTGTCTGATTTTAATCTTAAGAAGAATACCCAGGTGAATCGGGAGTAGTCGTCCACGATAACCAGGATGTATTTCTTGTGATTTATACTAGCAACTGTTGATGGACCACAAAGATCCATGTGAAGAAGTTCTAGTGGACGAGTAATGCCTGAGTCGGTGATTGATTTGTGAGGTTTCTTCTTTTGCTTGCCAAATGCGCATGCTGCACATAAGTTTTCATTGTCAAACCTCAGAAGTGGCATTCCTCTGACCATTTCTCATGTTACCAACTGATTCATGTATCGAAAGTTGAGATGAGCTAGTTTCTGATGCCATAACCAACTGATTTCGGAGTGTGCTTTTGTTAATAGGCAAAGTCTTGGTTTTCCGATAAACATAGAGATCTATAATGGAAACATGTTGAGTTGTCTTGTAGATTTTATTAGACATCTGTCTCTGTTGCCTGTCATGATGTTACTGAATTCATTGTCGAATTCAACTCGAAGACCGGTGCTGACCAGTTGACCTACGCTTATGAGATTGTGCTTAAGTCCAAGAACGTAGGCAACCTTCTGAATGGTGAAGTTTCCGTTTGTAAGTACACCATAGCCTTTGATGATGCCGTTTGCATCATTTCCGAATGTGACGTATCCTCCAAAGCTGAATTCTCTATAACCTCTTAGAAACTCCAATCTTCCGGTCATGTGCATTGAGCAGGCACTATCTATTAGCCATTCGTCATCCTGCTCTTCAGTACTGAGTGCCTGAAAAATTAGACAATTAATTTGGGTACCCAAACTTGTTTGGTCCCATTTGATTTTATAGACATGGAAGATTTATTTTCGACAATTGATTTGATGAGAGTTTCAATTTCAGGAGATAATTTTGACTCAGAAGTGGGTGGTTTTACGATCCATTTTTGAAAAAATCTCTTTGGAGGTTTTGGAGAGTAGTTTTTCTTTGAATGCCTAGGATTTTTTAAATTTGTAACACTGATTGTTTTAGAAAGATGTTTGCAACAATGACAGCAAGTATAGTTTTGTTGTCGTTTTAAAATTCTCGGAGTAGTTTCAGAACGATTGTAGTTCTGAATCTGGGTTCCGATATCATTTTAGGTTAGCTTGTTGCTTCTGATGATACTTGAAAGTGATTTAGGGAATTCATTCATGGGTTTCATAGAGATTGTGTAACTATTTTGAGTATTTTTCGAATTTCTTGTTAGTTTTGGAAATTCTGAGGTGTAGTCTGAATTTCTGATATTTTGAAATTGTTGAATGGGTTTGATTTTTGGAGTCGGAAGTAATCCCTTGTGGATGTACTTTCGTGGTGTGGAAGAAGTTGATCTCTGAGTATGACTTGGAGTGACAATAGTTGAATTAGCTTCTGATCGTTTCTGAGTGTAGAAGCATTTTTTCTTTTCAAATCTTGCGTGAGATCGAGGAGATCTGAGATCTTTTTTGTTTAGGATTGGTTTTATTCCTTGTTTGGTTAGATTCTTTCCTTTTCCTTTTTGAAAAATTTCTCTTGGGGAAGAGTCAGATAAAGAATCATTTAGGGAGCTTGTCCCCTCATAATTGACTTTAAGTTTTTTGAGCGAAATTTTGATTGCATTGTTTGAAGAATTATGTTTTGATCTGTCTTCTGATAACTTAGTGTCAGGACTTGAAGGTTCGGAAGTCATATTGAACATATCAGCAACATTAGGGTTTCTGATTATAATTTTGTTAAAATCATTTTTAATGATGATACTGCCTTGGGACTTTTCCATTTCAATTTCCTCATCAACTTTCTCTTTATCTGAATCTTCCAAGTTCTTATAATCTGGAATACATTTTTCAGTAACACAGTTACTTTGTTGATTTTTTATTAAAGAGTGTTGTTGAGAGCTTGACGGTGGATAGTCCGTGACCGTGGCCATATGTCTAGGCATGAATGGGACTGAAGCTGTAGACAACTTGCTGATTTCGATAGTGTCTGCTTCTGAGAAATATGAGAAGGGAATGTTAACTCCTATTTTTGACTCAGAAGTGGCATTTTTTGATTCATCAATAGGGTTTTTAGAGAGATTTTTGCTTATGTCTGCATCGTGTTTATCATCATATTCATTTGAAGGATACTGAAAGAATGGACTTTTTCTGTTATAAATAGGATAGTTTTTGTTTGTGGTTTTTCTTACCCATCCCCAATTGAAAGTGTTTTCTGAAGTGTTAGTATTAGTAGGAGATTTGAAAACTTCAATTGCATGATACAACTGATCTACTAATTTGTTTAATCTTACATTATCACTTCGGGCTAAATCCCTTTGTGATGTCAAAAGCTGATTTGAGTTTTCTAACAGAGTCCTAGAAGTTTGTTTGATCTTCAAATCAGCAGTAAGTTTATCACAAAATAGCTTTTTATCTTCTAGTCTATTCTTCAACTTTATTACCTCGTCATACCTATCGTCCCTTTCTTCCAGAACCCGCTGGTATGCAGCTAAGGCATCTGCACAAGTGTTAGATATTTTTTCTAGAGCAGGTTCTAGATTATTAGAGTAAAATTGATGTGTATGAAGCATATTACGTACCTGTTCGATAATACTTACACCTTTGCCTGTTTTGTGGTTGACCATGAAGGCGTAGTTCTTCGGCATGTAAGAATATGATGATTCGGTGGTGTTTTCGAGATGTTTGGAGCTTCCCAGCCCTGGGATTGGAGTTTCTCGAGTTGCCTGTACCATCATGCATTCTCCAAATCCTTTTCCTCGTTTTCACTTGTTTTCATACTGCTCATCATCATCTCCTGATGACCAGATATCGACGTTTCCGGAAGCTACAAATGCTTTGACCTTTTCTTCTTCTTTTGCTTTCGGATAATTTCTTGGTGCTCTGCAGTCAGCAGCACAGTGCCATAGGCCTCCGCAGTTGTGGCATTTGATTACTTCTGATTCTTTCTTTTCAGAAGTTGGGACTTGATTGGTGCTGTCTGCTGGAGCTGTCTTTGGTTTTTCTTGTTGTTGATTTTCTGGTTTCTGATAGTAACAATTCTGACCAGATTGTTGATGCCCTTTCTGATAATTGCTTCTAGGTTGATAGTCAGAATTTTGATTTGAAGGACGATAATTCTTCTTCGGGCTGGAATGTGATGGTATTCTGTTGAACTTCTGACTGATCATAGCAATCTCAGGTTGATAAGTTGTTTCTTCTGCTTCATCGTATTCTGAGTAGTATGATTCAGTAGTTTGTACTGGTGCTGGGAGTGCAAGAGTTGGAGATTTTGATTGAATAGATGGTTGAGAGACTTGTGATGATTGGTATTGAACCGATGGGTTTTGATAGTTTGAAGGGTAGGAGATTTGAGGCTGAGAGGGATGATATGAAGGTATAGGGTTTGGTTGCTAAGGTTGTGGCAAGTTTTGAGTGGGAGCAAGCTGTGGTGGAGGAATGTTCTGGTTGGTTTCTTGCTGAGATGCTTGCTGATATTGTACTAGCTGCTGACGGTTGTTGCCCATCATTGAATAGTTACGTCCAGCAACTAAAGCCAGAGGTCCACCAAGTTGTTGCTGCTGTTGATTATATTTTATATCTTTTTCTTGTCCAATGAGGTTGTTGTACAGTCGATACATGTTGAAAGTCTTCAACTTTCCTGAATCTTGGAGTATCATTTTGACGAGCATCCAGTCCTTTCCATGTCCTTCAAGAAATCTATGATTGATTTCCTGATTGGTTCTTTCTGCTCCTGAACTTAGAAGTCTTGTCACAATTATGGAGAACCGGGTGAATGCTTGTCTCAGTGATTCTCCGGGAAATGCTGAGAAGTGAGTGTATTCTGAGAGACTTGAAACCAGCTTTTGATCTTTTGCTTCTTCTGTTCCTAAGAACATATTTTGCAAGAGAACCCAGATCTGTTGAGCTGTAGTACAATTTTGTATGAGATCGAAGAGTTCTGGAGGAATTCTACACAGTTGCGCATACGAGATGCCCAACCATTATACTCTGTTGGAATGAGTATGGGAGCTCGATTAGAGCTTCCAACGCTGTTGGCAACATTCAGAGAGTAGTTCAACTGCATGATGAGAAGAATTTCTAGAGAGAGAGATTAAGATTTTGAGAGCTATAATAGCATGCAATGATCCACAGAGGATTCTAAGGTTGTTGCTATGGCCAGGGTCTTGAGCAAACTAGGCACTTAGAATCTTATGAACAGCTATTCAGGCTCTGATACCAATTGTTGTCGCCAAATATTCTTAGTAAATGCGGAAATGAAGATTGCGGAAAGTAAAGATCCAAAACTGGAAGTTTCGGAGGGACAAGTCCTGAGACTTGAGATGGACAAGTCCTGAGACTTGATGTGGTTGCGGAATTATAATAAAGGAGTGATACTTAGAATAGATCGTAATAGCTCAACAATAAATGACAGGAATTAATCAGTTATATAACTTGGAAATATAAAGACTAGAATTAAAGAGTGCTAGAAATGTAAGAACAGTAAGAAATGCAGATGAGAGAGTAAGAGTTGATGGAATGAGAGATTATATTGATAAGTGAAATTGTTACATGAAGTCTCTCAAAACCATGAGGACTGAAGATGAACTTGGTCTCCCTTTTATAGACTAAGGGAGGACCTTTGGATAATAACCTATGGACTGAAGAGGAGACAACACGTCTGTCTTCAGTCAGATAAGAAAGGGTGAATCTAATATAAAAATACAATGTTAGACTAGGGTGGCTTGTCTATAATATAATAATACTCTAAAGTACAACAGACATACTTCTAGTGGGTCACGCCAGATCTAGTCTAATCATATCCTATAAGTTGAAGTGCTTATCCCTTGCCTTATCTTCTTGATGTTCTTTAGTCTTCAGTCTTCTCTGATGAATGTTTAAGTGTAATATTTCATTAGATATGTTGATGTTGATAGTCCGAAATCCTGAGTGGATTTCGGAGTCCTGGCTGGTTTGATTAGAGTGTCTTTGAAATAGTTGAGAATGTCTTGATCTTCTGTGTTAGTTCGGAGTATGATCTTCCGAACTCTTTCTTCTGGGTCAGATTCTTTCTGATTCTGAGTTCCTTTGAAGGTCCGAAATCCAATACTGGATTTCGGATATTTATCATATTATCAGAACACAACTTATCCGAGATATAAGTTGACAACATACAAAAGATATAAGTATTTGTTCATTACTTAAAACATTCAAAAACATTCATGCAAAGGTAAGTTCATTCCATCAAAATAAGAGGTTTGATAATACAATCCTAACATATCAAACTACGAGTTGGTCAACGATTTGACTTTCAGTACTAATAGAAGCGTACATTTCCAGCATCATCCAATGTACTATAATCTCTAAGATATTCCCTCTTCCCTGTCATATGTCTTGAGTAGCCACTATCCATGTACCATTTAGCATCGTACCGCTCAGTAGACATTACCTGCAATTAATCAAGAAGGAATTGGTACCCAATCAATCTTGGGTCCTTAGGGTAAGCGAAGGATTCTTGAATCCATTTTTCTACGGCCACTTCTGATATTTCATTTGCATTTAAGTTGATCAGATTCTCCGAAGCCTCATGTGATAAACATGATTCGGAAGAGTCTGAACATGATTCTGAGAGCATTTTGTCAAATTAGATGAGTCCGAAGTGACTGACAAAATGCAAGTCTTCGGAACCCATTTTTGTTTGGATGATTTTGACTTCGAGGTTTTTGATGTTTTCTCTTTACTTGAAAATTTTGAACTCTTTGATGATTTTGTTTTAGCAATAAAATTTTCATTCAAATCATTTCTTTTCCAGTTTTGTTTGGATTTTTCAATTGTTGACTTCCTTGAGATTGAACTACACAACGTAGTGGTACAAAGGTACTTTTCGTATGCCAATTTGAAGTCGTTTAGTGAAAGATTCTTATCCTTAAACAAATCCAAATTTTTGTCTAGCCATTGATGAAATGTATCTATCAAATTATTGCCTTTGGAAAAAGTTTTCTTTGTGGGTTTTTGGAATTTTGGATTGGTAAAGTTAGATTTTGTTGGTGTAAAAATTGGTTTGACATGTTGATTTTTGACTTCTGAAACCTTTGAGTTAAATGGTTTTGTTCCAGAAGTTGAAGCAATTGGTTTAGTTGGTTTCAAACCTCCGAAGGGAGTTTTTCTTTTGACAAGATTTAGAGTTTGTTTTGATTTCGAGTTCGCAGCAATAGGTTTCTGAATTGATTTTGTAATCACTATTGTTGGTTTTGATTTTTGGAGAATTTGAGGTCTTTTCAAAATCTGAGGCTTTTGTACCGGAGGCTTGGAAACAGCAATTTTTGGTTTTGCAATAACCTTTTCAGAAGATTGTGACAGCGGTCCACATTCACATGATTCCATTAATTGAAAGACATCCATCTTCGGAGCTATGGGTTTCTCCATAACTTGAATTTGTTTGTAATTTCGATTTGTGTAAATGTGATTATCATTTTTGACATTCAAAAGATATGACATGTTTTTGGGAATCTTTTCATTTTCATAACAAAGTCGATTGTAGATGTTATTGAAGGGTTTCTATGCAAACAATGAACACAAAAGTACCTATGGTTCATATGCAACCCTAATATGATCTATGTTTTCTTCTATGAAGATTAGAACTAAAAACCCTAAAGGATACAATTCAATTCTAAAGATGAATTAAGAAAACCAACCTTTGATCGTATGATCCTTCAAGCAAGCAGCAAAGAGATCCTGCCTCAAATGCAAGTCACACCCAAGCAAGGAGAAGACAATCCAGCAGAGTAAGGGAGAGAGAGAGATGGCGTGAATATGGTGGTACCAGGGGGTTCCTTATATAGCCTCCACAGGCTACACCTGAAACCCTAAGGAGCCTCCCAAGTGGGCAAGCCTGCAAGTCACTTGGACCAGGCTTCTAAAACCCTAGAAGGGTTTTCGCCAAACCCTAGAGAGGACTCCAGGGTGGCGCCACTTTTGGCCCCTGGCTTATCCCTTGCCAATTATTCAACTATTGAATAATTACAAGTCAGCCCCTGCATTTTAATTAATTAATTTAATCACTAAATTAAATCCAATTAATTCTGGATTAAATCTCAATTAATTAATATAGTTTCTAATTAATCTATTAACACTTTAATATATTAATAAGCCATCTATATATATTCTATTGATTTATTAAACCCTTAATAAATCAAACTTTCTCTTTACTGAACTGTACATCAATTCCCCAGCTATGAGGGCAACCCAAATAGACTTTTCTTTTATTCATAAGATAAATACAATTATTAGTCATGGCTTAGACACCTAATCCAACAGTCTCCCACTTGGATAAGTCTATGACTTTAATTATCTAAACTCTGACCCAGTCAGTTCTGTCCAAAGATAAGTGATCTGATGATCCTTCATCTAACAAGATATTTTCAGACTCAAGACATGGATTAACATCAATCTTGGTCTGATACTCTGTTTCTCGATTTCTGATTCGCATATGACTTTTGAGACTACTAATTGAACACATCAATTTAGTCCCGGTTGGCCAATACTTTCAGTCAACTTCTAAATCATCGAGAGGCCTACAAATATCTATTTCCCACCGGGTCAGGGGACGGATAAGTTTCGACTTATATGTCCATACCTTTTGCAGGTCCAAATACATACAACAATGCATTTTATAACACCAAGTTACCGGTGCATTTTCGCATTATGATTAAGCACGTGTCTCGCAAATAACAAATCATATCTCTCCACTTAAAGATCACCGGATATTATCGTCTTAACATTGCTCGTGATATAATCCATGAAGTAATCTGTTAAGCACGGGTTTATCCAATACTCAAATCTCTATTTTCTAAGTACTCATGAACGTTGCAGCAGTCTTACTGCAATGTCTAACTCATTAGACAGTCTGCAACCGATTCATGACAGTCTTTGTTCACATTTACTTCCTAACAGTGTGATCGACTGTGGAACTTTAAATAATCTACTTATTAAGGAAGTTAAACATGCAAATATAGAAACACATAAATAAACAATCGACAAAGGCAGTGACAATACTCATTTATAAATCTCAATTATAAAATCACCGAGTCAATTACATTTATACTGTTTACAAGTTTCAAATCTATCTAATTGTGACAATGCTAATTGTGCTTGATCCTGCTCAGAGCCTTAGTTAAAGGATCTGCAGGATTGTCTTCTGATGATACCCGCTTAACCAGTAAGTGCCCTTCTTCTACTTGATGTTGAATGTAGTGGTACTTTCTTTCGACATGCCTGGATTTTCCATGGTCTCGCGGTTCTTTTGTTAAGGCGACCGCTCCTTCATTATCGCAGAAAAGTTCCACCGGCTCCTGAATGCTCGGGACAACTCCAAGGTCCCCGATGAAATTCTTCAGCCAAGCCGCTTCCTTAGACGCTTCACTTGCTGCAATGTACTCTGATTCACACGTTGAATCAGCCACCGTTTCCTGCTTGGAACTTTTCCAAGTGACCGCTCCACCGTTCAAAAGAAACACCCAGCCCAACTGGGACCGTCCACTGTCTCTATCTGTCTGGAAGCTGGCATCTGTATATCCACTCACTTTCAAGTCATTACTGCCACCAAGGACCAATACCACATTCTTTGTCCTTCGCAGATACTTGAGTATGTTCTTGACTGCAATCCAATGTGCTTTTCCAGTATTACCCTGGAACCGACTAACCATGCTCAGTGCATAGGATACGTCGGGACGAGTACATGTCATAACATACATGATCGACCCTACTGCCGAAGCATAAGGCAACCGACTCATTTCTGCTATTTCCTTATCGGTACTCGGACTTTGAGTCTTACTCAGTTTAGTATTACTTTGGATTGGTAACTCTCCCTTTTCGGAATTTTCCATGTTAAATCTCTTTAACACCTTTTCCAAATATGTACACTGGCTTAGACCTATCAATTTTCTCTTTCTATTTCTAAGTATTCTTATCCCGAGAATATAAGCAGCTTCCCCTAGGTCTTTCATGGCGAAACACTTCCCGAGCTAAGCCTTAACATTTTGCAAGGTCGGAATGTCGTTTCCCATGAGCAGTACGTCATCAACATACAGCACCAGGAAAGTAACTATACTCCCACTAGCCTTGACATATACACAGGACTCATCTTCACTCCTAGAGAAACCAAACTCTTTGACTTTCTCATGGAAGCAGAGATTCCAGCTGCGAGACGCTTGTTTCAATCCGTAGATTGATATTTCAAGCTTACATACTTTATCAGGGTGCTTTGTGTATACAAAACCTTCTGGCTAAATCATGTAAACATCCTCAGTCAGTTTCTCGTTAAGGAAAGTGGTTTTGACATCCATCTGCCAGATTTCATAGTCATGAAACGCAGCTATGGCGAGCATTATCCTGATTGACTTAATCTTGGCTACTGGTGAGAAGGTTTTGTCATAGTCAACCCCAGGGGTTTGAGTGAATCCCTTTGCAACCAGCCGAGCTGTATAAGTATGCACTTTTCCATCCATGTCGGTCTTCTTTTTGAAGATCCACTTGCATCCGACTGTCTTTCGTCCCGGTACATTGTCAACCAAGTTCCAAACTTGATTGTCATACATGGACTTTATCTCGCTGTCCATTGCCTCTTTCCATTTTACAGACTCGGGGCCTGCCACTGCTTCACGGTAGTTACATGGCTCATCCAAATTAGTCAATGTACGATCACTGACTAACGTGTCACCGTCTGAAGTAATATGGAAACCATAGAACTCGGGCGGCATGCTAACTCTACCTGAACGCCTAAGGGGCAACGATATGTCGGTGGGTCCAACAGGAACCTCTTCCTCATGTTGGTGGCTAGTTTCTTCTAAGGTTGGTTCATCGGTCGTCTCCCGAATTTCTTCGAGATCGACAGTACTCCCACTGTCCTCTTTGGAAATGAGTTCTTTCTCTCGAAAGAACCCCCGTCTTGCCACAAAGACCACGTCCTCACTTGGTCTGTAGAACAAGTATCCAAAAGACTGTTTCGGGTATCCGATAAAATAACACCTTTCACTTCTTTCCGCGAGCTTGTCATGAGTTTCACGTCTAACGTAAGCCTCACAGCCCTAGACTTTGATGTGTGCCAACGAGGGAACTTTCCCCGTCCACATCTCGTGGGGTGTTTTCGCAACCTTCTTGGTTGGGACAAGATTAGGATATGGGCGGCAGTCTCTAAGGCATACCCTCAGAAATGGATCGGAAGCGAAGCTCGACTCATCATGGAACAAACCATGTCCAACAGGGTTCGGTTTCGCCTTTCAGCAACACCATTCAACTGAGGTGTTCTTGGAGGCGATAACTGTGAAACAATTCCACATTCCTTGAGGTAATCGAGAAACTCGATACTAAGATACTCACTGCCTCTGTCGGATCTAAACATCTTTATCTTTCTGCCCAATTGATTTTCAGCTTCATTCTTAAACTCTTTGAATTTTTCAAAGGTGTCCGACTTATTCTTGATTAAGTAGATATACCCATATCTGCTAAAATCATCGATAAAGGTCACATAGAACCGCGTGCCATCTTTAGTGGTTGTTCTGAAGGGACCACACACATTTGTGTGTATGATATCCAACAGACCTTCACCTCTTTCAAAGGAACCTTTGAATGGTGATTTTGTCATCTTACCAAGTAAGCAAGATTCGCATACATCATCCGACCCGAGGTCGAATGATTCCAACACTCCATCCTTTTGGAGTTGGGCGATGCGTTTCTTGTTTATATGGCCAAGGCGACAATGCCATAGACATGCTTTTTCTACACCGCTTGAAGCATCAATAGTTAAAACATTTTTACCATAATTATCAACACACATAATAGATTCATACACTCCATCACAAGGCATAACATTGAATATAAAAACATCATTTTTGAAAACAAAAATTGAACCATTAAATTTGTTAAACTCATAATAAAAACCTTGTTTAAACAATGCATGAAAAGAAATTATGTTCTTAGCCATATCAGGCGCATAACAACAATTATGTAAATCTAATCTAACTCCACTACTCAGCATCAGTCCATAAACACCGATCTTGGTAACAAGTGATGTTCGCCTGTTGCCCATGACCAGGTTCAGCCTGCCATGCTCCAGCTCCCTACTTTCCTCTAGGCCCTACAAATCAGAACAGATATGAAAACCACATCCTGTATCAAGGACCCAAGAATGAGAAAAAGACGAGTTATTAGATATAGAATATGTACCTGCTTGTGACGGTTTCACTTTACCGTCTTTAATATCCTGCAGATACGTTGGGCAGCTCCTCTTCCAATGACCCTTTTGCTTGCAGTAAAAGTAGTCGGCCTCTTTGGGGTTCTGAACATGTGGAATACCGGAAGACTTGCCTTTCGGGGCACTGCTAGATGACCCGACATGAGTCTTTTCCCTCCAGTTTTGCTTAGGGGGCCTTTCCGTTTATCTTCGCACTCATTGCGTGCTGAGAACTTCAGGATATCATAGGAGTTATGAAGTCCGAAGGATTCATAATCGGGAAGTCAGCTATGGTGAACTTCGACTCTTCATCTTCATTTGCACCCCGAAGCACAAAAACGTTTAGGTTCTGAAAACCTGCATACTCCTCTCCTCTCTTGATATAAATTATTTTAACTATTTTCTTCTCACTCCATACATAGTTCGGAGCATGGATGAACTTGTTGGAATACGATAACATAAAAACAACGCAGCGGAAACAGAAAACAAAATCGTATTCAACCAGGATCACAGAATCATGCACACTTTTGTAACTGTAAAATCAAGAGGGTTCAAGACATACCTTTTAAATCTCAGATCTGATTTTGTTAGGATGACGAGAGCGCAAAGTAGAACTCCTCTAATGTAATCGCACCCAAGACAACGATCCAGCACCCGTTGATGTAGTATATACCTTTGCTTGAAGTTTTAGCACGTAATACCTAGGGTTTTGAAAGAAATCGGCCGTATACCGAGGGGTGGGAGGAGGGTGACGAAAATTAGGGTTTTGGCAGCCCTTATAACTCAGATCTAGGGTTGTATTTATAGTGCTCCTCATCCTTATCCCCTCCTTTGTGGATATTTCACTTTAGTCCTTTATCCTTATTAAGTTTCTAATTAATATACCTTTACTTTGGTATATTAATAAACTTAACCATTAAGTTTCTAATTAATATACCTTTACTTTGGTATATTAATAAACTTAACCATTAAGTTTCTAATTAATATACCTTTACTTTGGTATATTAATAAACTTAACCCCTCAAATTTATTTTCGATCTCTTTTAGCTAAATCGTCTCTTGCGTGTAACCCAAAAGGACCCTACTATTTATAATAATATTACCAACTTGTTATAACGATGGGCATATAACCAACAGTCTCCCACTTGCACTTGTTATAACAACTGTATGGTCTAATATTCATTAACCTAGTAAGGTGTATGTCATCCTAGACAAATGCCGTGTTCATCTAATGAAACAGCCCTTAGGCAAGTGATCAAATATTCCTTTGTTCTACAAGATATCCATATGAACGTCTGACATGGAATTCTGTCAGTCTCAAACATTCAAGATTATGTTTCCCGATAGAGATTTGTGATGACCACAACAAACTGCACTTATTGATTCTATATCAATTCAGTTCGAGTACGGCCGTACATTTGCTGTCAACACCAAATCATCGAGGGGCCCACGGATATCGCTTCTCCTGTTAGGGCAGAAGGAACAAATAAACTTTGACTACACGGATCTCGCCCACTCATCATGTCATATCTGGACATTCTCTGTATGGCTGCCAGTTACGGACAACGTTGGAGAAAACCAAGACATAACAGACTGCAGGACTAAGAATCAATGCATCTCCGTTTGAAGAATATAAGATATTACCATCTTAGAATTACTCGTGACACATTCCATGAAGTAATCTCTAAGTACAGGTTACTCCAATACTTAATCCCTATTAAGTACACATGAGAATTAGCGCATCTCTATGCTATGTCCATCTCTATGGACAATTTACTAATTCCTCATGTCAGCCTTGAATCAATACTTGCTCCCAAAAGTATGACCGACTGTGGACGTTTTGAATAATAAAATAATTATTCATGAAGTCAATAAAACATGCAAAATTGGAACACAATGATAAACTAATGAAATGACTGCCTTCATGCATATATTAAGTTCTCCACATAATAATCTTCAAAACAAATAGAGTTTCACATTGCTTGAGTTCCAAACACAAATCAAACTAAATTAAATACACTTAAACCAACTCATTTGCAAATCTAATGCCCATCGACCTAGTATGAGAATCATGCTTGGCCTGAGATAACGGTTTAGTGAATGGATCAGCAAGATTATCTTCTGATGTAACTCTACTAATCGTGATGTCTCCTTCTTCAACGAGCCTCCGGATATAATGGTACTTCCGGTGTATATGCCTTGTGCGCTTGTGAGCTCTGGGTTCTTTCGCCAAGGCGACTGCACCCTCATTGTCACAGAAGATCTCAACTGGACCATCAATGCTAGGAACAACACCGAGATCCCTGATGAACTTCTTCATCCACATGGCTTCCTTTGCAGCTTCATTAACTGCAATATACTCAGCCTCCGTTGTCGAATCAGCTACTGTTTCTTGCTTGGTACTCTTCCAAGTTACTGCCCCACCATTCAGTAAGAACACGAATCCTGACTGCGAATAGGAGTCGTCTCTGTCGGTTTGGAAGCTAGCATCACTATAACCACTTACAGTGAGTTCTTCCATGCCCCCATAGACCAAGAACACTTCCTTCGTCCTCCGAAGATACTTAAGAATGTTCTTGACTGCGGTCCAATGATTTTCACCAGGATTGGCCTGATAACGACTCGTCATACTCAAGGCACAAGAGACGTCAGGCCTTGTACATAACATGGCATACATGATCGATCCCATTGCTGAAGCATATGGGATTCAACTCATTCTTTCTCGTTCATCACTAGAACTAGGACATTGGTCTCTACTCAATGTCATACCACGTTGCATAGGCACGAATCCTTTCTTGGAATCCTGCATCTTGAACCTTTTCAAGATTTTGTCTATGTATGTACTCTGGCTTAAACCAATGAGTCGCCTAGATCTATCTCTATAGATCTTTATACCAAGTATGTATGCCGCTTCTCCCAAGTCTTTCATAGCGAAGCAATCCCCAAGCCAAGTTTTAACACTTTGCAACATTGGGACATTGTTTCCTATGAGTAGTATGTCATCAACATACAGCACAAGGAAGACAACAGCACTCCCACTAGCTCTGACATATACACATGGCTCATCTTCACTTCTCGAAAATCCAAATTCTTTGATTTTCTCATCGAAGCAGATATTCCAGCTGCGAGATGCTTGTTTGAGTCCATAAATCGACTTCACAAGTTTACACACTCTATTGGGATATTTGGACTGTACAAAACCCTATGGTTGTGTCATATACACATCTTCTGAAAGTTTTCCGTTAAGGAAAGCGGTTTTTACATCCATTTGCCATATTTCGTAGTCATAAAAGGCTGCGATGGCAAACAATATCCTGATAGATTTAATCATTGCCACTGGTGAAAAAGTTTCCTCATAATCAATCCCTTGGGTTTGAGTATAACCCTTTGCCACCAGTCTGGCTTTATATGTGTGTACTTTTCCATCCATGTCTGTCTTCTTCTTGAAGACCCATTTACACCCAACTGTTTTAAGGCCAGGTGTTTGATCAACCAAGTTCCAAACTTGGTTATCATACATGGATTTCATCTCGCTCTCCATAGCCTCCTTCCATTTGGCAGCATCTGGGCCTGCCATTGCTTCCTGATAGCTGGTAGGTTCATCGTCACCTACCATTGACTCATCACCTTCAGTAATATGTAAACCATAAAATTCAGGTGCATGACGTACTCTATCAGATCTTCGGACAGGAGGTGGAGGTATGTCAGATTCCCCAGCTGTACTTGGCTGAGGCTCAACAGGTTTTTCAACCTCTGATTGAGAGCTAGTGCCAACATCAGGTCCTTTATTGGTTGGTTCTTGAATCTCCTCAAGATCAATTTGGCTCCCACTGGCCTCTTGGTGTATTAGCTCCCTCTCTCGGAAGACTGCCCTTCGTGCAACAATCACCTTGTTTTCAGAAGGTTTGTAAAACAAATACCCAAAAGAACTAGCAGGATAACCAATAAAGTAACACCTCTCTGATCTGGGTTCTAGTTTGTCGATGGCTTCACGACGGACGTAAGACTCACAACCCCAGACTTTCAAATGCGCCAATGAGGGTTTAGTCACATTCCATATTTTAGAGGGTGTCTTACTGACCTTCTTAGTTGGTACAAGGTTCAGGACTTTTGCTGCAGTCTCCAAGGCATAGCCCCAGAAACTGATTGGAAGCGTAGCACGACTCATCATGGACCGAACCATATCAAGTAATGTTCGGTTCCTCCTCTCAGCTACACCATTATGTTGTGGTGTTCCGGGAGGAGTCAGCTGTGAAACAATTCCACAGTTCCCCAGATGATCGCAGAATTCCTGACTAAGATATTCTCCACCCCTGTCGGATCGGAGGACCTTAATCCTTTTGCCCCGTTGATTCTCTACTTCGTTGTGAAACCTTTTGAACACCTCGAAGGTTTCAGACTTATGTTTAATCAAATAAACATACCCATATCTGCTGAAGTCATCAGTAAATGTGACGAAGTACCTTTCTCCATGACTTGTGGCTGATCTGAACGGTCCACACACATCAGTGTGTATGAGGTCCAACAGATCATTGCCTCTTTCAAAGTTCCCTGTGAATGGCGCTTTTGTCATCTTGCCTAATAAACAAGACTCACATACATCATCAGACTTGAGGTCGAATGATTCCAAAATCCCATCCTCTTGGAGTTTGGCGATGCGTTTCTTGTTTATATGGCCAAGTCGACAATGCCATAGACATAATTTATCCAATACACTTTTGGATGTATGTGAATCAACATTTAAGATTAAGGTATTATTTCTTCTAATGCTCACGATAGTTTCATAAATACCATTTGTAGGACATGCTTTAAAGTAAAGACAATCATTTTTGAAAACTAAAATATTTCCATTATCAAAACCAAAATCAAAACCGTCTCGATACAAAGCACTAAAAGAAATAATGTTTCTAGCCATTTCTGGCGAATAGCATCAATCTAATAAATTAATAGAAAATCCAGTAGAAAGCACGAGCTCGTAATCCCCAATCCTTTTGACAGCAGCTGTATGTCTGTTGCCCATGATCAGGTCAAGCTCCCCATGCCTTAACTTCTTACTTCTTCTTAGTCCCTGCACATCAGAGCAAATGTGAGTACCACATCCTGTGTCTAGGACCCATGAATTAGTAGTAGAAGTATTATGGAGTTCTATCATGTATATACCTGAGGTACCAGACACTTTGGGCTTGATCTTCTTGATCTCCTCCAGGTATTTAGGGCAGGTTCGCTTCCAGTGTCCCTTTTCTCCGCAGTGGAAACAAATGGCCTCATCAGGGTTTGGTGACGGCACTATCATAGAACCAGCCTTGCCCTTGTTGCTAGGGTTGGAGTTGGGGTTACCAACTTGACCCTTCCCTTTGCCTTTAGGCTTCTTGGCTTTCCTTTTCTTGATTGCCCCTTCCCTGATTGCCAATACCGGAGCCGTGGAGCTGGAGTTCTTAGACTTAGACATATTTGCCTCGGCAGTTTTTAGCATGCCGTGTAACTCCATTATGGTCTTTTCCAATCCATTCATATTAAAATTCAGTGTGAACTGACTGAATGTACTGCTCAGCGAGTGTAGGATGATATCCGTAACCAATTGCTGAGCGATCGGAAATCCAAGTCGCTCCAATCTGTCAACGTACGCTTTCATCTTAAGCACGTGTGCACTGACAGCGGTTCCCTCCTGCTGCTTGCAATCTAGTAGGGAGATCATAGTGTCATATCGTTCCTGTCTAGCCTGCTCTTGGAACATTTCCTTGAGCTGGTCGGCCATGTCGAACGCCCCAGCGGTCTCGAAACTCTTTTGGAGTTCCGGAACCATGGTCGCCAACATGAGACAAGCAACCTCATCCGACTGATCTTTATGCTTTTGCCAAGCATCCCTAACAGCTCTAGTTGCATCATCAGCTGGAGCCTCAGGAAGAGCTGTGTCCAGGACCCATTCTTTCTTATCATACCGGAGGGCGATCCGAAGGGAACGCATCCAGTCCAAGTAGTTTGATCCGGTCAGCTTATCCTTAGAGAGGAGTTGCATTAGTGAGATATTTGTAGCCGAATTCGAATTTCCACTTTGTGTTTGGAGCCATCTATATGAAAAGTAGATTTAATTAGTTTGATTAATCCTTAAAAAATTAATTACCCAAAACAATAATTTTACTTAAGGCTAGAATCCATATTTCACTTCTGGTGGTGAAGAGGTATGCCGTAGTCACCCCCAAAAGTTATTTAGGTAGGCAATACTCTTTGCCAACTTCAATCTCTATGAAGCTTCTAGATCTTTCGGGATTCATTGAATCTAATCAATGGCACGTTTAATCCCATCATGCTCATCCTCTCTCTCGTGACGGGTATGCCGCGGATCACGAGTTTGGATGGTAAATCGACCACGAAGGACCCACGTGACACCCGACTCATGATTCATGAGTTATCGCGAGTATCACATCATTTTGGCCGAGTCCAATCCGACGCGTTGGCTATAGCACTTCCCACGCCGTAAGGGCCCGGTTAAATGTGTGGTTCTTTGTGGGTAGCATGAGATTTACATTTTCATAAAACGGGATTTTGTTTCGTTTTTGTTAAAACATTTTAACCTTTTAATTGGCATAAGGGTCAATTTAAACTTTTAAAACCGGTTTGAAATTGCCAATTTGACTTTTGAAAAAACTATTAACTTTTAACAAATTTTTCTTACTTGTGTATTTTCAGTAATACTTTTATCTTGAAACACTGTTCTATCAAACCCTTTCGGTAACTCCACTCGATAAAATGTGACAGGCGGTGAGGGTGGTAAGCAATGAATGCTATTTAAAAACCGACCTCATTAGGAATCAAAGAGACCTCCTTCAACCTTCTACACATTTAGAGTAGGTGAGCCTAGTCACGGTCTGACCAATGTTTTTATTTTAAGTTATACATATAGATACAATTCTAATATATATATCTTTATGCTTTTAAGTATTCTTTGAAAATTATGTTTAACTATTAATTCTATTAAACACGCAAGGATGCAGTGTTAATAATTAATTTAAACAATTATCCATTAAATTTTGAAGCATTTTAAACTTTGTGTTTAGCTATTAATCCTATTGAGCATGCAAGCATTCTATGTCAATGATTAATCTAAACAATCATACAATATTAAAATCACCATTTTATAACAAGAAATCTGATTTCAGAAAAATAAAACTTCACGCCCACCGCGACGCGAAACACGAGAACACGCGACGCGGTAATCAAAAGAAACCGATCATGCCAAGAACGACGCGGCGCGGAACACTAGGAAACGCGACGCGGCAAAACCCTAATGATCGTAACTTTAGAGAAGACCGCGACGCGACCATTCAAGGACCGCGGCGCGGACGTCGACAGATTCGATAATTCAAAGAAAAAAAACGATTTTTAACAATTTTAATCGAATCAAAACAGTACAAAATCATGATAAAGTGGCTCTGATACCACTGTTGGAATACGATAACATAAAAACAACGCAGCGGAAACAGAAAACAAAATCGTATTCAACCAGGATCACAGAATCATGCACACTTTTGTAACTGTAAAATCAAGAGGGTTCAAGACATACCTTTTAAATCTCAGATCTGATTTTGTTAGGATGACGAGAGCCCAAAGTAGAACTCCTCTAATGTAATCGCACCCAAGACAACGATCCAGCACCCGTTGATGTAGTATATACCTTTGCTTGAAGTTTTAGCACGTAATACCTAGGGTTTTGAAAGAAATCGGCCGTATACCGAGGGGTGGGAGGAGGGTGAAGAAAATTATGGTTTTGGCAGCCCTTATAACTCAGATCTAGGGTTGTATTTATAGTGCTCCTCATCCTTATCCCCTCCTTTGTGGATATTTCACTTTAGTCCTTTATCCTTATTAAGTTTCTAATTAATATACCTTTACTTTGGTATATTAATAAACTTAACCATTAAGTTTCTAATTAATATACATTTACTTTGGTATATTAATAAACTTAACCATTAAGTTTCTAATTAATATACCTTTACTTTGGTATACTAATAAACTTAACCCCTCAAATTTATTTTCGATCTCTTTTAGCTAAATCGTCTCTTGCGTGTAACCCAAAAGGACCCTACTATTTATAATAATATTACCAACTTGTTATAACGATGGGCATATAACCAACAGAACTTTGCATGGAATGCAACCTTTCATGTCTTGTATTCTGGCAGCTTTTCTTTTGGTACATTCCTTTCAAACTGCAGAAAGGCGAATGTCTTCGGATTGTAGGGAAGATCCAGCTGCTGGTTTTTTCCATTCTTTGTTTCAAGGCTCTTGAGTGGAAGCCTGTTGTTAACATGGAAGTCATTGAAACTGATGGCCTTGATTAACTCCTCGGTTCATGTTTGGTTTTCAATGGCGATCCTGTTTATTTCGAGGATCTTCCTTTCTCCTCTTCCCTTTCCCGATTGACTTGCTCCATATGAGGAGCAATCCTAATTTCTTTCACCAAAGGCCGAGAACTGGAACCACTTGCTTCAGTTGTCATTGTGGTTCCGAAGATGGGGCCAGCCTTGGAGGGAATTGGAGGAATAAAGGGTAGTCTACCCAAGATTGTTGGTTGTTGTAGTGTTGTTGTTGTTGTTACCATGGCTTCGGAGGTTGCGGTTTCTCCGGCTTGAGACCCAGGGACTTCGGATTCTCCCCCTTGTGAAGGATGAACAATATGTTCACCCTGAGCAATTAGCTGGGGTCTCCCTTTTTCAGCCTATGATTTCTCCATTTTTAAGGAGACGTTGATCATAGGTTGAAGGGTGGTCTTCAACTTTGTGACCATATCGGTGATGATAGCCTGGTTTGTGGTTCGGAGTTCCTTGGCAAAAGTAGCCACTTTAGAGGATGATAATTCCACAGTGACCTCTTCCACACGTTTGTGGGCATTAGACAGGTGTTTGGCAAACCCTGTCTGGTATTGAGAGTTGAAGGACTCAGTTGATGTCCGAAGATAATGCAGCTCCTTGGTCACTTTGGAGTTAGATAACTCCATTTTTCTCACCAGCTCCTCAATCTGTTTATCATTTTGCTCCTTAAGGAGCCGGTGCCTCTCATTTATCTGCTCAACCACCGTGTTGAGCTTCCCTTCAATGGCCCTTTGAATTTCTATTTGTTTCTCCAGAACACGTTGTTCTGAGGCCTTGACCAATTCTTCTATTTTCCCGGTCAAGGATTTTTGAACCTCAGCAATCAGGTCTTCAACACTAGCTTCAGGCTTCTTTGTGGGATCGAAGCCAGTGTTGGTATGCAGCAGGACATCCAATTTTCGGTTGATAATTTTGTATTGTTTCCCCAAGATGAAGTCTGTATCATCCAGACTTTCATCATCGTTTTCCTCTATGGTGATAGGCGCCATGTGGAAGGCAGCCATGGCCTCTTTGGTGGAAGGGGGTTGTGAAGAAATGTTGGCTTCAAAATCGAAGTCATCTTGGAATGGATAATCAGGTAGTGATGTATCCAGACCAGTTGAGGAAATGTTCAGAAACGGGTCCGAAGCGGATGAAATATGTGGTGTTTTGGTGGAGGTTGATTTTGGTGGTGGAGGAGGTGGAACTCCGGATGAAGTTGTTTGGATTGTTGTTGTTTGTTGAGCGCTTGTGCGAGGAGGTGGTGGTGGAGGTATTGTAGTATGAGGAGGTGTAGGTGGTCTGGTTGTTTTAGGTGGTGATGGTGGTTCAGTAGTGTTTGGTGGAGTGGGTGGTCTGGTTGTTTTGGGTGGAGATGGTGGTCTTGTTTCATGGATTGGTGAGGATTGGTGTTCTTCTTCTTCTTCTGGAATGGCTTCGGGGTTTTTCTCTGATTCCGAAGACTCATCCACAATGGCCACTTTCCTTGACCGCTTCGATTGTTTCCTCTTTGGAGTGGTCTGCTCCGAAGCCTTTCTCTTTTTCTCGATTTTATTTGGACCACTTGGTCCACCAGTTGTTTTCTTCTTGCCCTTAGCTTTTGTTTGGGCCTTTGTTGATGCAGTCTGAATTCCTTCCTGAGTAACATCATGAACAGGGTATGGAATAATAAGAGTATTCCTGTAAGTGTTTACCTCATTGCACTCCATGGGCACTTTGGAGAACATAGCCTGAGGAATTTGGGCACAGAAGGTTGCCGGTTCTTCATCTAAGGCAGGAATTGTGATGGTAGTGAATTTCATCTCAGCAAGCGAGGGATTAGGAACATACCCTGCTTGCTGGTAGTGTGCATGTACAACAATTGCCCAGAATCTGGCATTTGCAATTTCTGTTCCCTTCATGCTATGGTTATGTGGGAGTAGAAATCGGCACAGAGAATCGATGCGAAATCTACTTTAACATCATAGTAGATTCCATAGAGGAGGCCTTGGAAGCCAACGCTTTCCGAGTCCAAGCCAGAGGTTCTTACAGAAAGACATCTAAGGAAGATACTGAAGAAGTATCTCCAAAGATCAGGAAGTTGATTTTTCTTGAAAGTGCTGATCCTTTCAAGCAGGGGTTCATACCCCATCTCGTTGAACATGGCGACCAGTTGATCAGCAGACGGGACCACCATTTCCTTCGAGTTGTAAACTGGAAGACGGAGAGCTTCGGCAAACTTCTCCTTGGTCAGTTGCACCTTCGGCAAACTTCGTTGTTGGAGTCAAATAAAGCATTTGATGTGTAGTGTGCCCTGTGAACCAGAGTCGCAGGGATAGAGGGAGTGCAGGTTAAAGCATAACCGAGAACAGACCTTACCACTGCATCAATCAGTTGAGGGTAAAGCTTCAGATCGTTGCGGAGAACTAGATTAGCAGACTGGTTCTTGAGAACAGGGATGGAGATTGCTTCAGTTGTTTGAGATGATGCTTCAACCATTGTTGAGGTGTTGAGGAAGACGGGTGAACTTAGGGTTTTTGAGATAATTTTGCAGAGGAGTTTTGAGAGTAATGATCGCGTAAAGAGATGAACAGATGGGTCGTGAGGTATATATAGTATTCATGGTCCCAAGGTCATTTAATGCGCGTGGGAAATGGTCCATTAATAGTATGACACATCAGCACCCCGCCGTTCCACTTTTCCCTCAAAAACGTAACCGTACGTCTGCCAGTCATCATTATTTGAAATTGAACCGCCATATTCACACGATCTTCTTGTTAGGATTTGCCACGATTGTCTCAGTGACAGCTGTGTAACAACGGTTATTAAATTCGAAAGAATGTTTGTCTCTGAGATAATCATAAATGTGGAAATCAATTGAACAATAAATTGACTTCGGTTCTTTGAAGAAAATTATGACCGTTATAAGTGCTCTTCAGAGAAAAGGCATAATGTTATGATTAACTCCGAAGGGTGTTATTTTCACTTCGGTGGATAACATGTGTTTGTGAAGTATCTGTTAGGACACCGAAGTTCATTGGTTTTCTCTTGGTTTTTCTTTGAAATTTTGGTTGTACTTTTGAGTGATGCAATATGACATTTATCCTTAACTTCCTTGAATATTATGAAAAGATGATTTAACAAGTTAATGTTCAGAATCATTCGAATCATGTTGGAAGTCCATTTTTCATTTCAAAGGTTGTTTGATTCAATATCAGTCATGAATGTATAAGTCTAATCACCCCATCACTAACTTGATTTCTCATTGTGCTTTTGTGTTTCAAATTTTTCATACACAATAATGGTAACATTCTATGCATTTGAAATTTATAGAAATTTTCATTCTTGAATTGAACATCAGAAGTGTTTTTATAAATTGGATTGTATTTGAAGAACCTTTTTGAAAAATCTATTCCCTTTCATCAATTGAAGTGTTTGGATACTAGGCTTTGATGACAAGCCTTTGAGCTTTGTACACCACTTCAACTTTATCATTTAAGATAGACTACTTGAAATGTTCATATTCTCTACAAAGTACTCGACTATGTTATAGGAGCTCCTTGTATTGTTATTTAAAGCAGATGAATATGCCTTTGAGTGCTGATTTCTCTTTCTTTTGCACTCCCTGATTAATATTTGTTTTTGCTTGTTGTCTTTGAGTCTTTTGATAATTTGTTTTCTGTTTATCTTTTTGAGTTTTTCAATTTGTCCTTTTTATCTTTTCTATTTTAGATTTCCTTATCCGAAGATACAAAAACTTCACCATTTAGTTTCTTTCTTGGTGCTTTTTGGTTTTGTTTTATACAATCCTTGAGTGTGAAAAGCTTCTTTTAGTTCAATTTTGTACCATTAATGAAAAGAATTTTAAATTTTCTTATCAGACAATGTTGGTACTATTTTTGAAGAAAACTTCGGAACACTTGAGTTATCCTGTGTAGTTTTGAGGCTACATGATTAATTTGAAGTTGAAGCGAGTCAAGTTCAGAAGGGAGGTTAGAAGTAGACACTTTGTTAAAGATATTGGAATCAAACAAGGCTTCAAATTGTAAAATAGCCTTGACCTTACTTCAAAGTCTGTTTTCTTACCAATGTTTCAAGTTGATTCCCAAATGCCTTTTAGTGCAATAAGGCATGATTATCAGAATCTAAAATCAAAGTTTTGTCCTTTAGTTGATTGATTCATGATAGTAGGGATAATGTTTGCCACTGTGCATCAAACTTTTCTCAAAACATAATGTGTATGTATAAGAGCCTTTATTTGTTTTTGATTTTTCTTATGTTTAAACCTTTTTATGATTATCCTCACGAAGTGAAGTCAAAATATGTTTAAATGAATTTTTTTTTCATTTTCATGATTTTATTTGACAGAAAAGTTTGTTCCGCAGAGTTCCGAAGTGATATTTTACTTCGGAGTGCTGCGGTGAAATTCTAAGTGATTTTTCATGTTTTACTCCGATGTGCTCCGAAGCGATGAAACTCTTCGGAGGACTGCGGAGTGTTGTGATTTTACAAATAGAGAAAAATTTAAGAAAAGAGTAATAGTGAGCAAATCTGAGAATTATTGAAGAGTGGATCCATCTATCATTCCAAGTCCGCGAACTATTCTTGTGAATGCCTCTTCATTCAGGGCCTTTGTGAAGATATCTGCCAGTTGTTCTGTGGTGTGAACAAAGTGCACCTCAATATTCCCCTCCTCAACATGACTTTTGATGAAGTGATAGCGAAAAGCTATATGCTTCGTCTTGGAATGTTGAACTGGATTGTGGCATATACAAATTGCACTTTGGGAGTCGCAGAACAAAGGTATTTTTCTCATGTTGATGGCATAATCTTTCAGTTGGCTTTGATCCAAATAATTTGTGAGGTACATGCTGCAGCTGCTACATATTCTGCTTCTGCTGTGGAGATAGAGACACAAGTTTGCTTCTTGGATTGCCAGCTAATTAGTTTTCCATCTAAGAATTGACAGCCCCCGAAGTGCTCTTGTGATCAATAGAGCATCCACAAAGATCTAAGTCAGAATAGGCTTGTATGTAGAAGCCGGAGTTTGCTGGGTACCACAGGCCATAACCAGGTGTGCCATGAAGATATCGAAAGACTGTCTTAACCGCAGCCAGGTGAGGTTCTCTTGGGTCAGCCTGATATCTTGCGCAATTGCATACTGCGAACATGATATGAGGGCGACTGGCTGTGAGATAGAGCAGTGATCCAATCATACTTCGGTACTGCTGTATGTCTGTCTTCGGGTTGTCTAATGAAGGATTCAACCTTGTACCTGCAGGCAAGGGAACTTTTGCTTTGGAGCAGTTAGTCATTCCGAAGCGTACAAGCAAACTCTTCGTGTACTTTTGTTGATTGATGAAAATCCCCTCCTTGGATTGTTTTATTTGTAATCCAAGAAAGAAGTTAATCTTTCCCATCATACACATTTGAAATTTGCTTTTCATTAATTTTTCAAAATCTTTTGATAAATTGGAGTCAGTGGATCCGAAGATTATGTCATCCACATAGATTTGGACTAACATCAAATGAGATCCAACTTTCTTTCTGAAACGTTTTGGATCCACTGAACCTTGTTTGAAGCTTGATTCTTTTAAAATTTTTGTGAAGGTCTCATACCAAGCTCTTGGAGCTTGTTTTAAACCATAGACTGCCATGTCTAGCACATAGCAATGGTTTGGATGTTCTTTACTTTTAAAGTCAGGTGGTTGTTCAACAAAAACGGTTTCCACGAGATCACCATTCAGAAAGGCACATTTGACATCCATTTGATAGACATCAAAGTTTTTATGTGCAGCATAAGCTAAAAATATCCGAACTGATTCGAGTCTGGCAACAGGAGCAAATGTTTCTTCGTAATCAATCCCCTCCTGTTGAAAATAACCCTAGACAACCAGTCTTGCTTTGTTCCGAACCACATTGCCTTCGGTGTCTAGTTTGTTTCTGTACACCCATTCCAGACCAACAATTGAAGCATTTGCAGGTTTTGGAATAAGCCTCCAAACTTTGTTTCTTTTAGGGGTGCAAATGAGCCGAGCCGGCTCGTGAGCTACCCGGGACCCGCTCGATAAAAGCTCGGCTCGAGACCGATTTTAAACGAGCCCGAGCCAAGCCCGAGCTTAAATATAAGGCTCGTTTATTAAACGAGCCCGAGCCGAGCCTGTGTCACCAAGCTCGATTAGGCTCGCAAGCCCTAAACGAGCCTATAATATATATATATATATATATATATATATATATATATATATATATATATATATATATATATATATATATATATATATATATATATATATATATATATATATATATATATATATATATATATATATATATATATATATATATATATATATATATATATATATATATATATACTAGGTGCGTACCCGCGCAATGCGGCGGCGGCAAATAGTTTCGTTTCGATAATTACTTTTTAGGTTTTAGGTTGCAGATGGGAGATGAAGTTGGCGAATATGAAAGTGATTAATTTCTTTTCGGGCGATTGATTACCTTTCCAACGATCTAATGGACGATAAATACCCAAGGGTGTGGGTGGGGAGGGGCATCGTTGAATAGTTTTTTTTTCGTGGCACATTCTATTGGATAAGAAAACTGATTTTTTTTTGAAAGGTTGTTAATAGAATGACGTTTTAAGTTAAAGTAGAATACGTTATTGTTTAGATTAAAAATAAATAAATATACGTTATTGTTTAGGTTAAAAATAAATAAATATACGTTTTTGAATTGAGATAATGAAAAAAATAGATGGTTTTATTTAAAGCTAAATGTCATTTTTAATAAAAAAAAAACATATTAATATTTATATGAAAAGTCCATCAACCTGTCTTCCTTTCCTCGTAAATAATGTTCAGATCAAAGTAATAAACTCATCATTCTTTTATTAAAAATTACCAAACTAATCATGTCAGACATGATAAAAATTACCATACAAATCATAGTAATAATTACCAAAGAAGGAACAATATGACTCATTATTCTTTTATTTAAAATGTAATAAACCCATATTTAATATAAACCCCATGGTCTGTATTAATATAAATCTCATGCTCATTGATGGTAGTGCAAACATTGTTGTCATATAGTATCAGTAAGCACGTGGGCACAAAAAAATATATAGCATGCTCTATAGCACATGGAAAAGAACAATAAAATATATAGCATGCTCTTTAGGACATGGAATCGGCTCAACCTTTTGATGGGATGCTCCATTGATTTTTATTTCAAATGGACTTGAACTATGTTAGCCAACAAAAAAAATTAGAATGGATCTGAACTATGATTCTATGCAGCTACCACATGCTTGTCCTTGTAGAAAAAGAAAAACAACCATGTTTATTTTGTCTTTCTCGGTAAAAAAAAACACATTTCTCGGTAACCCAAAAAGAGGAACATCCAACAAAATATTATTATTTGCATCTTATATAAATTACAGTTACACACAAAACATCATTTTACCCTAATATACCCTAATATACGTACATTAAACCAACCCTAAAGTCACATCTTCACATAGCCGCTATCTCTTCTCCTCCCGGTTCCAGCTTCTCCCGATTACCGGCCTCCATTTTTACTTCAAGATCGCCTTATCCTTCCCTTTGCTGAAATTGACGTACCCACCTCCGCCTCCGCCTCCAACAACGTTCGAACTCTCTCCATCTGTCGCCGTCCTCCCAACTCCGACCAGCGTAGGGCATAAGGGTAGATTCGGTTCCGAGTTCTTGCTTCTCCATCTGCCTCCGCCTCCCAAATCAGCTCTCCTGCTTCGCCATCTCTCGCTCTCCCTAGCTCCGGCTCCGTCCAGGTCGCGAACCGACCAAATCTGCCCCTGAGCAGTTCTGGCTCCGACCGTCCATCCTACCGCCATCGTTGCTACCACCTTTGATCCATTTCCAACACCGATTGAAGCTGTTGACACCCCTCTATCTTCTCCGATCTGATACCACCGGCTCCTATGGGAAGAACGATCTGATTCCTTCACCCGCCTCCATGGTTCACAGATCTGGTCCTCCGACCAATTCTCCGATCCATTTGTAACCCGTAAATTTCTGATTTCTGATTTGTTTTTGTTTATCGGATGGATATGTTTTTGTTTATTGGTTTCAATTTTTGATCGAGTAGTATCGGATGGAAGCCGACCCTTCAGATATTTCTACCAATCCTTTATTGAATACCATATCTGTGTTTTTGTTTTTGTTTATCGGATGGATATGTTTTTGTTTTTGTTTATCAGATGGATATGTTTTTGACATAACTTATATATTTCCATTTACTAATCCTGTATTGAATACCAGGCTTTATAATTTGTTTTTATTTTTGTGATTAGGGCTTCATCGATGAAGGGATATTACGTTATTTTTCTTGCAGGAATGAGGTTAGTATCTATTCAATTATTGGTAAAGCTTAAGTAAGTTTTTTTCTTTTAAATGCTTAGAGAATATTGAACCCAAGTTTTTCCGTTTTGGCTTGATTATGAATCTGGAAATATTGTTTGTTTCTTCTATAATCTCTATACTCATTTAATTTAATGATTATTTTTCTGTCTGATTGTTCTGGTGTGATGTTATTTTGATGCCTTAATCAACCAAAATTTGAAAAGCAAGCATTTACCCTCTCTTAGATTGTTTACAATCCTTTCTTATGAAAAGCAAGGTTTATAACTTGTTTTAGATCAATAAAAGAGGTGAAACAATGGATGGGTATATCAAACGACTTGACGGGGAACTTGCTCAATATAAGGACCAGGTTAAAAAAACCCAAGTACGGATCCCTCAAGAAGATGTAAAGGCCCGAGCAATGAGCAATGAGATTCTGCAAAAGAAAAAAAGAATGTAGGATCTGATTATATGTACATACTCACATATCATATATGGGCTTGATATGGCTTTGCTTACGTGAATTAATATACAAGCCTGAAGTGCCAGCTAGCAGATTAACAATCAGGTAACTTCTAAATACTTGGTTTATACAATTGGCTTCAAGTGATAATGGTAAATTACTTGTTCTATTTTTTTGACTGGATGAATTTGCTTCTCCTGATGTCATATTTATTTTTTTTGTAATTTAAATATTTGGCATTTCATATATGAGTCATGTAATGGATACTTAATCTCCAATTGGGGTAGGGGATTTAATTAGTTATTAATGTTACACTTGCTGAGCTTTCTTGATTTAGTTGCTTATGTGTTTGATCCTTGCCAACCCATATTTAATAACCAAGCATATTCTATTCTAATCTCTATGACTCATTATATGATTGAACTATCATCTCTTTCAAATTTACATATACCTCCCAAAAAAGGAAACGAAGCATATTTTTAGAAGATTGTTAATTGTTAATCGGTTTCTGATTTTGCTACCGAAAATCTTCTACATCAATATTCTAAACGGGCTTAAAAAAATAATAAATGAATATAAATAAACGTAAAAGAATAAACATTAATAGATAAATATAAATGAACTTTTAATAAACCTAAATAAACAAACAAAATTAATTTTCAGTTTCCTTATGTTACGTGTAAAATAAAGTGAAGGTTTGTATATTCAAGTGGGCTTACTTTGTTTGCTGGCAACATGATTGAAGGAGGCATGCTGGAGTTTCATTATTAAAGGAAACATGGTGGAGTTTCATTATTAAAGAAACATGGTGGAGTTTCTTTTTCTTGATAAGATATATATCAGCCGCCACCATTTTAATATCTCCTTCTCCCGGTGACCATCTCCTTCTCCTCCCGGTGATCCATCTTCTTCCGGTGACCATCTTCTCAAACCCGGTTGAAGCTCCCGGTGACCATCTTCTCAAACTCGATTGAAGCTCCCGGTACTCCTTCTCCGGGTCTCCTTCTCCGATCTACCTTCCTTCTCCTCCCTTCCAATTCTTCGGCTCCGTTCCAATTCTTCCCAACCGATCACTGCTGATCTGCCAGTCTCTGGTTCTCCGATCTAGTCGATATCCCCACCGACCAGGTGAAGACCCATCGACCTGTAAATGTTGTTTTTCTTGTTTATTTATTTTATTGTTTGTTTATGGATTTTAGATCTGGTAATGTTAATTGCAAATGTTGTTTTTCTTGTGAATATAATCGCTGATGATTTTTTGTGTCATGTTTTCAGATCTAGATCTGCAAATTAAAGACAAAAATACAGAAACTGTCTCTAATCGGTTTGTTGAACTTTTGTGTAGATTCGACTTTCTTTGGCTCACTCATATTTTTTTTGTTTTTTACTTCAGGCTCGAATCTCGACCCTATCTTTATATGCCTAGATAATCATATTGTAGCAAATATAACTTTCTGTAAAACAAATGCATAGCAAATTTGGCATGATTGCCAATTTCTTATGTATCTACAGGTTATTAGAGAGCAAAAAAATTGGAGTAAAGAAGAATGTATGTGACTTCCTGATTTATAACTTGTATTTTCATTTCGTACATTGATTCATACCTGCAAACAACAAAAACTACAAAGTTTAGTATCTCCAAAACAGCAAAAAAAATACAAAGTTTAGTATCTCCATAACAGCAACATCAAATATCTCCTTGTAAAAAGACAATTATCCTAATGTTGGAAACTAAGTTGCCATTACTCAAAATCATGGCTTGAAGAAAATATAAATTAGAAACAGACATATATGAACATTTTTTGGAGCAAAAAAAGATTTGTGTAAAAAATTGTTTGGAAACGTGTTGATTTATAGTGTTATTTTTAGAGATTTGAAATTTGAAATGAAGTATTTCTATTGGTTTAAAGTTGTTTGTGTGGATCATCAAATATCAATGGTTAAGATTGATTTAAGAATTATCAACGGCTAAAAACAAATCTGATATATTAATGCTTAAATAAGTTGTACATTTTTAAGACATTAAGACAATTGTGCATTAGTGGTTGTAACTTATATATGGTTTATAGTATAGTATAGATATATATATATATATTCCTACATTAGAGTAAACGAGCTTGTTAATGAACTTGAGCCGAGCTTAAGCTCGTTTCGGCTTATTAAGAACTAAACGAGCCGAGCTTAAGCTCGTTTAGGCTTGTTAAGAATTAAACAAGCCGAGCCCGAGCCGAGCTTAGGTCCATAAAGCTCGTAACGAGTCGAGCCTTATATATTTCTTAACGATCCCGAGCCAAGCTTGGTCAGGCTCGGGCTTGGCTCGGCTCGTTTGCACCCCTAGTTTCTGTCAAACTATTCTAATTCCAATTGCATAGCTTCAATCCAGTCTGAATGATCAAATGCATCTTTAACGTTCTTAGGTTCTACCTTAGAAATAAAGACATTGAACATGCACAACTCAGAAGTTTTGTTAAGATCTAATTTCTCGTCCATTTGTTCAAGGGAGGATAATTTGGATCAAAGTCAGGTGGTCCTTTAGAATCAATGTCTTCAATGTCTAAAGGATACCCCGAAGTGGAAGGGAAATCATCTATAATTAAATGATGGTTTGAATTAGTTGTGTTAGATTGTGGTGTGTGCATTTGTGAAGTAGAGTTTAGAGTGTTCTTCCCCTCGACATGGTGTTGCTGAGTTCAGAGTGGTAATATCTGGCTCCCCCTGGATTGTTGGATACAGGTTCATGATATTAGAGATTTCCTGTGGAGGTGAGGTAGGACTGTTGGCTCCCCTTGGACTGTTGTTTGGCTCCCCCTCAACACTAACATTTCCTTCACTTCGGTTAGATGGCTCCCCCTCAACAGATGACTGTCTATGTACACTACTTGTGGAAGAATCATCAGGTACATCTATAAGTTTGGAAAATTCGGATACATGGTTGTCAGGTGCACTGGCTTCGGAGTCCACAGCACTCACAGGTGGATCGAAAAAAAGTGCGAAGTCTGTATCAAATGTAGTGATTGGTAGAGCATCCACAGCAGGTTTTGGAAAGATGGATGACATAGGGAATGGATGCAGAGACTTCTTGATGTAGTAATCATCAAACCTTAGGTTAAAGGTTTCTTCGATTTTTCGGGTTCTCTTGTTCATGACTCTGTAAGCTTTTGAGTCTTGAGAGTATCCAAGGAATATTCCTTCTTCTGACTTACCATTGAACTTAGTCAAGTGATCCTTCAAGTTCAAGATAAAACACCTACAACCGCAGATGTGAAGAAATTTGACATTTGGTTTTCTTCGGTTGAGTACTTCGTAAGGTGTGATATGAAATCGCTTGTGAATGTAGGATCTGTTTTGAGTAAAGCATGCAGTAGAAATGGCTTCGGCCCAGAAGTACATAGGCAAGTTTGCAAAGTTTAGCATAGTTCTAGCTGCTTCACAAAAAGAACGACTTCTCCTTTCCACAACACCATTTTATTGAGGAGTATAAGGTGCAGAGAAGTTATGACTAATTCCTTTTGTTTTTAAGAATCCATCCAGAGTCTGATTCTTGAACTCCGAACCGTTGTCACTGTGCACAGTTCAGACTTTCTTGTTGAGCAACAATTCCATTTTCTTTATGAAGCTAATGATTTCTTCAGCAGCATCTGATTTTTTTCTTAGGAATAAAACCCAAGTAAACCTTGAATAGTCATCAACTATCACAAGAATGTATTTCTTCTTTCCAATTGACTCAACTGCTGAAGGTCCACATAAATCCATGTAGAGAAGTGAAAGGGGTTCGGTGATTTTAGGATTGATTACTGTTGGATGCCTTTGTTTTGTCTACTTGCCGTGTTCACAAGCAGAACAAAGAGTGTCATTATTGAATTTGAGAGCAGGCATTCCTCGAACCAAATCCATAGCCAATAACTTGTTTAAATCTTTGAAGTTCAGATGAGCAAGTCTTCGGTGCCATAGCCAGCTGACATCGGAGTTGGCTTTTGAGTGAAGACACAAATATTGCCCACCAGTTATAGGCTTTAGATTCAAGGGAAACATCGATCCCTTCCTTTCAGATTTCAGCAAGACTTCTTTTGTTTCTTCTTTTGTGATTACACTTCCTTGGTTGTTGAATGTAACAGCATTGCCCGTTCCAACCACCAATTGAGATATACTCACAAGATTGTGTTTTAACCCTTCAACAAATGCCACTCTGCTGATTGTGAATTGGCCATTCGTTATTTTTCCATATCCCCGAATTGGACATGTTTCATTATTACCAAAGCGAACATTTCCAGCATCATCCAAAGTCCTGTAGTCCCTGAGATATTCCTTCTTCCCAGTCATGTGTCTTGAGCAGCCACTATCCATGTACCATTTAGAATCATACCGCTCATTTGACATAACCTGCAATTAATCAAGAAGGAGTTGGTACCCAATCAATATTGGGTCCTCAGGGTAAGCAAAGGATTCTTGAATCCATTTTTCTACGACCTCTTCAGAAATTTCATTAGCATTTAAATTAATCAAATTCTCCGAAGCCTTATGTGATGAGCAAGATTTCGAAGTGTCTGACCATGATTCTGAAGAGCTTTTTGTCAAATTAGATGACTCTGAAGTGACTGACAGACTACAAATCTTCGGAACCCATTTTTGTTTGGAACTAATTGACTTCGAGGATTTTGATGTTTTCTTTTTACTTGAAAATTTTAAACTCTTTGAAGATTTTGAAAATTCTATTTTAGCAGTAAAATTTTCATTCAAATCATTTCTTTTCCAGTTTTGTTTTGATTTTTCAATTGTTGACTTCCTTGAGATTGAACTACACAACGTAGAGGTACAAAGGTACTCTTCGTATGCCATTTTGAAGTCGTTTAGTGAAAGATTCTTATCTTTAAACAAATCCAAATTTTTTTCTAGCCACTGATAAAATGTATCTATCAAATTGTTGCCTTTTGAAAATGTTTTCTTCATGGGTTTTTGGAATTTTGGATTGGGAAAGTTAGGTTTTGTCGGTGTAAAACTTGGTTTATTATTTTGATTTTTGACTTCTAAAACCTTTGAGTTGAGTGGTTTAGTTCCAGAAGTTGAAGCAATTGCTTCATTTTGTTTCAGACCTCCGAAGGGAGTTTTTCTTTTCACAAGATTTAAAGTTTGTTTTGATTTAGAGTTCGAAGCAATAGGTTTTTGAATTGGTTTTGTAATCACTATTGCTGGTTTTGATTTTTGAAGAATTTGAGGTCTTTTCAAAATTTGAGGTTTTTGTACCGAAGTTTTGGTAATTGAGACTTTTGATTTTGAAACAGCATTTTCTGAGGTTAGTGACAACGGTACACACTCACATGATTCAATTAATTGAAAAGCATCCATCTTCGAAGCTGCTGGTTTTTCCACAACTTGAATTTGTTTGTAGTTTGGATTAGTGTAGATGTGATTATTATTTTTGAAATTTAAAAGGTGTGACTTGTTTTCAGGAATCTTTTCTTTTTTACAATTGTAGATGTTATGGCCATATAAGTCTTGTTTTCTTATGTTGATTTTTACTTCCATTCTTTCATTCATTTCATTTTCAACCATTTTAGAACATGAGAAGAATCCTTCCTCAGTGACTGTGGAATTATCCTCCTCAAGAAGTTTTTCTAAATCATTTTCAACCAAAGGTGGTCCACCTGGTTTCACAAAGATGGCATTTTTGAAATAAGATATCTTCGGATAGATACAAGCCACATGAACTAGCCTTTTTGAATTGTCCTTGAGATATTGATCATAAGAAACACAACCATCTGAGATTTGTAATTTTGATTTCATAATTTCTTTGTTTTCAAAAGTTTTAGGTTCACAACCTACTTTTGTTTTTCCTTTGTCCACCGAAGACAGTTGTGAGATGTCTTCGGAGGGTGATTTGGATGCAGAGGATGATTTCATTTATGTCAAGGAGGAACTATCAATTTCCTCCATGTCCGAATTGCTTTCAGAATCCTTTACAGACATGTTATCAACAAATTCTTTTTCCTTGGTTTCAATTTGAGGTACAGCCTTTTTCAAGATTGGGATCTCTTGTGGTAAGATTTTCAACAAATTATCAACAGTAAGATGTTTTTCTACAGATATCAAACCATGTTTATACGAAGAGTTGGTCACTTCGGACCCAAATACTATAGATTCACACTCATAAGATATACTATCAACTTCCTTAAGTTTAAACTCAATAAAAGGTAATAGTTGTCTATGTTGAACATTACACACATCAGCTGAATGGTAGATTCGTGTAATATGAGCATATAATCGTTTTGCAGTTTCAGAAAATATATTGCGTTGTCTCAAAATTACATCATGATTGTTCAAAAGTTTTTCTCTATTTTCTTCTAACAATGGGATTCTTAGGTTGGACTTTTCTAGGGCTAGCTTCAGACTTTTTACTCTCCCCCTCAAGCTGAGAATCTCTTGCTCACTGAGTGTCTCCTTATTTTTCACGTCAATAAGCATTTTATGCATCACAGAACAATCACGAGTTATTTCATTTATGATAGAAGTTGATTGAGAGATAGGAATTTTAAAAGTTAAGAGAAGTTTTGATACCTGCTCAGGAATGGTCAGGCGTGTGTCATGTGCCATCAAACATATCTCCTCATCATCATCCGAAGTGTCGTCAGACCAGGTCTTCGGATTAACAGCATCAACCATCTTATTCATCTCCAAAGTCTTGAAACCAAGACCAGCAGTTGTTTCATCCTCCAGCTTCTTTTCATTATCCATCTTCTCAGAAGTGCCTTTTAGAAAGCTCTTACCGACATCATATGCCATGAAAGCACTATGAGTTGGCTTTCTCACTTCATCATCTTCCGAGTCCGAAGACCAAACTTGATAAGATCCTTGATGATCATCAGCAACCATTAGAGCTAGGTCTTTGGTCCTTGCTCTAGCTTGCTCCATTTTCCTTGCATAGTATGCTTCGTCCTTCACTTGAGGTTTCTTCTCATTTTGTTTGCGAAGCATACAATCCTTTGCAAAATGATTCTTACCATGGCAGTAATTGCAGTCGTAGCCTGAATCACCAGAGACCTTTTTCTCATCAATTTTCTCTTTTGATGACTCCGAAGTCTGTTTTTCAGATGGCTTCTGGGTTGATGATTTTAAATTTTCATCCTTCGGAGTGAATATTTCTGGTTTGGGTTTGGAATTGAAGTTTGATTTGTTGAATTTTTTGACAAAAGGCTTCCCAGAGTTGTTTTTAATGAATGGTTTCTTGAACCTTCGACTGTTAGCAGCATAGAGAGCAACAGTTTCACCATTGTCATCAACCATATAGGCAGCTATTTCTTCATTACTGGTTTCTTCTTCTTCTTCTTTTGAAACAAGGGCAAGTGGTCCAGATCCAGCATTTTCACTTCTGCGACCCACGACATCTGGTTCATGTGACTTCAGTAGATTGTACAGAGCAGCCAACTTGTACTGCTCAATGTTTTCATAGGATTTAACCATGAGCATGATTGGTCTCCATTCTTTGTGAAGATTGTAAAGAAATTTAATGTTGATCTCCTGTTGTCTTCGTGTCTACCCATACTTGTCTAGGGTATAGATCATGTTGCTGAGACGTTCATAGCATGCTTCGAGAGACTCATTCTCTTCTTGTTTGAAGTTCCTGAAGTCTGCAAGAATTTCTTGAACCTTGCTGTTGTGAAGAATATTATCCCCTCCAAAACGAAGTTCTAGATTATCCCACATCTCTTTTGAAGACTTCGCATCAGCAATATGATGGCTGACATCGGGACCAAGTCTACTTTTTAGTTCACGCATGGCTCTTTCGTCATTTTCAAGTTTCTTCATATCTGCTGCATTAAGAACTACAGCTTCTTCTCCATCGAGGACAACAAAACGACCAGCAATGTCTGTATGTGGACCATCAGTCACAGATCTCCATAAGTCTTTATCAAGTCTAATCAGATAATCCTTCATTCTTCCAGCCCAGTAATCATAGTAAGAAGTTACTAGAACAGGAGCTTTGGTTGCGGAACCAATGAGGTTTGCATACTTGAGCATATTGGCATAAGTTGCTGTGGAATCAGTCATCTTGAATAGATTTCAACAGGATCTTTGCAGTAAAACGACCAATATAGGTTTGCAACGGTTGCGGAATACTAGATCTGAGAAACAATTCAAATCTAGAACCGTAGCAATGGAATAGAAGTTCTACTAACAGGTTTTTGAGCTGACCCGCTCTGATACCACTTGTTGGGTGTTGAAATCAATTAATAGTCGAATAATGACTAAGGATTTAGCAATCATACACGAGATTGACAATCACACAAGAACAATGTAAAATAGTAAATGAACAAGATGAAATGGATAACTTGTGCCGAATGCTTGATTATAATGTAGGGTTTTACAATGGAGGTTTTCTATCTTGTAATCTCACTCTCTCTCCTTCTACACGGTATGGTATCACTGATATTTATACTAAATCAGTGATACACATAGTACAACCTTTTACAGAGAATATCCTATCAGTGTACTACCCAATAGGATAAGAGATTCATGCACCACGTATTGTACTATACGCGTGCACACAAAAGGTTGACAGGCTGTGAAGTCTTCGGATCCTCCGTGCATTACACTTCGGAGTCTTTAGACTTCGGGGTCTTCTATTTCTTTATTACTTTGGAGACATGGGTAGGAGGACTTCGGATGGTTGGGCACTTCAGCACAAATAGGCTCAACAGGGATGATGATCAACTCACACTCGACACGGTATGGTATCACTGATATTTATACATAATCAGTGATACGCATAGTACAACTTTATTACAGAGAATATCTTATCAGTGTACTATCCAATAGGATGCTAGATTCATGCAACACGTAATGCACTATTACGCGTACCTACAAAAGGTATTACAGTTTGAAGTCTTCGGATCCTCCAGGACAATCCCTTCGGAGTCTTCAGACTTCGGGGTCTTCTGTTATTGCTTTTACTTTAGGGTCTTGAGGTAGGACTTCGGATAGTTGGGCACTTCATCACAAATATACTTCAACATTCTATTGGTGTGTTAGGTCCTTTGAAATGTGATGATATTTCTGATTGTTGTGGTTGTAAACTCGGAAAATTTTCTGCTTTACCATTTAATATAAGTGTAACTTGTTCTGTTGCTCCGTTTGACATTGTGAATTCTGATGTGTGGGGTTCATCCCCGGTTGCCTCTGAAGTTGGATCCAGTTATTATGTTTCATTCATTGATGATTACACTCGTTATACGTGGGTTTATCTTATGAAGCGCAGGTCAGACTTTTTCATTATTTATAGTGAAAATTCCGAGCCCTGATCAAGACCCAACACTTTACTATCATAAAATGTTTTCCTTACGATTTAGGAGGGGAATTTACCTTTCATGCCTTTAATGAGTTGCTGGCATCTAATGGAACTGTGCATCAATCCTCATGTACTGACACTCCTCAGCATAATGGTGTTGTAGAAAGAAATCATCGACATATCCTAGAAACTGCATGATCCTTGCTACTTCTCTTCTCAGGTTCCCAATATTTTTCGGGAGAAGCTGTTTTTACCTCATCCTATGTTATTAACCACATTCCTACTGCGCATAATTCTAGGAAGTCTCCTTATGAAATGTTGTATGGGCAACTTCTAGATTATTCCTCATTACGGGTGTTTGGGTATACCTTCTTTTTTTTAAAGCCTCATGCGGAGAGAAATAAGTTGTCTTCCAAATTACTCCTTTGTGTATTTTTGGGATATGGGATTGGTCAGAAAGGTTATCGGTGTTATGATCCGTCAAATCAGAAATTGTATGTTTCTCGCCATGTTACCTTCTTGGAGCACATCCCGTACTACATCATTCCACTTCAGTCACATGACGTGAGTCGGTCAGAACTTCATACTATTAACCCGTTTAGCACTGACAGTGATGATCCTCCGCACACTGTTGATCCTCCTCCTGCTGCTGATCCGAATCTTGTCGCTGATCCGCCTCATGTCGCTGATCCTTCACCCCCCCGCTTATCAGGATCCCCCCACGATTGAGGCCTATTCGTCAGCGAAAGTCCACCAAACTTCCAGAGTTTGTTTATTCTTCTTACTCACTAACTTTTTCCTTATTTATTGCTAATGTTCATCGTTTCTCTAAGCCAGCATCCTGCAAAGTAGCCGTCTCAGATTCCTTTTGGCAAAATGTTATAGCTGAGGAACTCGCAGCCCTTCATCAGACTCAACCGTGGGATTTGGTTCCTCTTACGCCTGCAAAGCACATGATTAGTTGTCGTTGGGTATATAAAATCAAAACAAACTCTGATGGGTCCGTTGAGCGTTATAAAGCCAGACTTGTTGCAAAAGGATACACACAATAGTATGGCAAGGATTATGACTGTACGTACCTTGTTTATTGTTTCCTCCATTAGACAATGGAAGATTTATCAGATGGATGTCAAGAATGCGTTCTTGAATGGTGATCTTCATGAAGAAGTATACATGTCTCCTCCCCCCGGCATTGCTCATCAGCCAAGAGAGGTTTGTTAACTTCGAAAGGCTTTGTATGGTCTCAAACAAGCCCCTCGTGCTTGGGTTTTGCTCATTATGTTTCATTTTTTTTACTAGCATTATACTTTAAAGAACCACCAAATTTAGAGGAAGCTAAAAGCTTCACTTCTACCTTAAAGATTGAAACCCCATGATTTTGAAATGCGATAATAAGCACCCATAAAAACAATTTGTCACTAATTTGTTTCTAAGATCGATTACGTAATCCTAAAAGAAAATAACAATAATCATTCAATACTTAGACTCATGAAATCAAAGCATCCAACAATATTATAATTAAAACAAACTTTCAATCATGAATTTAACAAAGATTCAAGAACCATTCAATCTAGATAATCATCAAAGAGATTTCACCAACACTAACTATGAGAACTTTAGTTGCACATAACTAAGTAAGAACAAAGGAAAGAAATACCAAACATAAATTGTTGCAAGAGTACAGATCCAACACTACTAGAAAAAGGCCTTTAATGACTGACAATGTCAGTCATTAAAGGGTATAGATGAAAGACAAATGTCTGTCATTGAAGCCCCAATCATAAATGAAAGATGACAGACATGATGGGTTTTATGCAAACAATGAGCTTAAAATCTTATGTTCACATGCACCCTGATAAGGATCTATGTTTTCTCAATTGAATCTATAACTAAGAACAAAGGTATATAATTAAAATTATATTCTAAAACAGTTTAGAATTTCATACCTTTAATGCTTTGGAAGCAAGCACCACAAGTGTCGTGCCTCTAATGGCTCACACCCAGAACCAAGCAAGCAAGAAAACAAGAGAGGAGGAAGGAGAGAACTCCTTTTAGGCGTGGCTTTTAGGGGTGGAGGGGGTCTCTATTTATAGTTTCCAGGTGATAAGTGATAAGGTATATAACTGCCAAATTTGGATTCCTGATTTGATAAGGCTTTTATCATATAACTGAATCTACTTATGACTGCCATAAACAATACTAATACCATATGTCGATTTCGAAACTCATAAGGCCTTAGGCCTTGGTTTCGTCTAACCCACATACACACTAATTGTCTGTTGCTCAACTATTAAACAATTATAATTCAGCCCCTGTACTTTTAATTAATCCAATTAATCCCAAAATTAATTCTAAATTAATTTCTGATTAATCATTAATTAAATATCATGACTTCTAATTAATATAGTATTCTCACAATATATTAATAAATCAATTTCCTCTCTCTTTATAACTTATCTTGTCCTATGCTAGGTTTTGAGGGCAACCCAAAAGGACTGCGCTGCCATCAATCAAGTATATTCCTAAATTATAGTCATGGCTTAGACACCTAATCTAACAGTATCCCACTTGGATAAGTCTATGACTAATTCAATATAGCTTCTAAATTGACCAGCAAATTGTAGCTTCCAAAAGCACGCTGCCAAACTCTGAACCAGTCAGTTCTGTGTCCTTAGATAAGTGATCATATGATCCTCCGTTCTACAAGATATCATTCGGACTAGAGACATGGATCAGAATCAATCTCAGTCCGATACTATGTTTCCCGATTTCCGATTTGTGATGATATAGGACTTCTAATTGAACACATCAATTCAGTCCTGGCTAGGCATATCACTTATAAGTCAATCACCAAATCACCGAGGGGCCCACAGATATCGCTTTTCCAGATAACATCGAGTTACCGATGCATTTACGCATTATCAATGCACAACTGACTTGTAAATTTCAACTCATATGTCTTCGTTTCAAGATCATAAGATATTATCGTCTCAGAATTACTCGTGATATAATCTATGAAGTAATTCTCTGAGTGCGGGTTGGTCCAATACTTAAATCTCCATTTCTAAGTACTCATGAATATTGTAGCAATACCATTGATATATCTAACTCCTTAGACAATCTACAATTCAATTCATGACTATCTTAATTCACTACTTACTTTCGAAAGTATGATCGAATGTGGACCTTTAAATAATCAAATTATTCGGGCCGTAAAACATGCAAAAGCGAAGCATTAAGATCTGACTGGCAGCTACTCCTGCTAATTACCAAGTCTCCACGAGGTAATCACCGAGTCAGATTCATTATAATATCGTTATATGTGTTTCTTGATTTCTATTAAACTTTTAATTAAGATTTATATGTCTATATGACCTTCACTCTTTCCATGTATCCAAAATGTCTTACATTGATACACTTCATTGTAGATAATCCAATCGGACACTTTTTCGAGAATATCTCAATATGTCATATTGTCTTTCTCTCTCCTAATTCCATTCCGGAAATGGTGGTGTGTACTGTGACTTCTCATGGTTCTCGGGATCTTTAGTCTAAGACGATTTCAAGGTGTTATGATGTGCCGGTGAACCACATGCACTCCATCAATGTACTAATGAAACTCTTTAACCATGAAGTCCTTTAGCACCACATACTGATGTAAATAATTACAGATTTGAAACTCTTTTCAAATTATTATTACATTCACCCTAATCATTTCTCAATGATTTCTCACGTGTGCTCAAATAATCTCTCCAGTATACTCAGCCCGGTTGTATCCTGAATCCAACTTACCATGCTCTAAGCATTAAGTCATCAGGATAAGTCCATGACACTTATGACCAATCCAATTTTTGGAAGCTCATGGGATCAGATCTATTCTATTCCAAAACTTTTCAGAATCTGAGGATTATTTATAATCCCTGTGTCATGACTTTCGGAGACTCTTTCTCAAGCATCTTGAATATTATCAAGATCATACTCATAATGGCTAGGTCTATACTGACGATTTCCTCTATCTGATAGATGTTTGTAACTACGTGAATATCTTGTATCTCTTTTAGATCATGCCAGTTCATTACATTTTGTAATGACAAGAAACTCTTTTCCCGAAGTCACACTTACACTGGCAGGGTCTACACTGATGATGTCATCTATCTGATAGATGCTTGTGACCACCTGAGTATGTTGTATATGTTCTAAATTTTTCATAGCGAATCATATCTTAGTGCCAAGTCATTACACTTTGTAATGATAAGAGACGTTTCCTAGAAATGGTATGTAATTGACATACATTGATAGACAGATCACAACGACATTCCCACTGGCTTTGACATGGTTATAGGACTCTTTTAGACTATCATAAAATCCAAACCTTTCTGACGTGATTAGAGGACTCCTTTAGGCTATTAACAAAATCCAAACATTTGGCAAATTTTGAGAATCCAAATATCCTTTCTTGTGAGGTGCCCATGAGATGAATCTCGAGGGTATGCACCTTTTGTATTGGCATACTCTTTATGAGTCCGTATTAGTGTGTCGGTAAACCACACACGCTCCACTAACAACTCACAAAGTGCAGTTATAGCAATCAATACTTATTCAGATTTATTTCATCTTCTGTTGAGAACGTTTCTTTCGAAATCAATTACTTGACTCTGAATATCGCCTAACTCAACCAGATTTGCTCTAAGCGTAAGTACATTTTTATCTATGTTGCTTTCTTTTGATGATTCAATTACTCCCACTGGTTCTTAGGCCAGGTGTAAAATCAGTCAAATTATCACATAGACGGAGTCTTGCCCTTGTGTTCTCTTATTTGGCAGCAACCGGGCTCACCAATGCTTCCAAGTAGTAGGATTGCTTATCCGTACCAACTTAGTGTTTTACCACTAATCGGTACATCACCCAGATCATAACGCCTTATGACGGTGACTAATACTACTGGTCTGTGAAGAGAAGAGTATGTCAGGTTTAATAGGAATCCGATCCCTGGTTAAGTCTTAGTGGTGACTAGAGGTTCTCTCATTTGGCTAATCCTTGAACTCCTTCAGCATCACTCTTGCTCCCACTGTTTCCTTAGAATGTGATTCTTTTCTAAAAGGACTCTTCTTTCATAAACACTTGCAGGAAGACCAATGAAACGAAACTGCTGATTAGGCTCAGGCTTGTCATGAGGTTCGGACGAATGCTACATGACCCTGGACCCTCTATGTACAAGTGGGGCGAATCCAGCTTTACACTTCAGACGGAGTCTGTGTAACCTACTTAGTCTAAGATGTGGTAGGAATATGTTTTATGGTCTGATTGGTTGAACATTTAGTTTATTGAAACTTATTGGAAGTGTATCTAATACATTGAGGATCGAAGTGTTTTGACCAATGCTCAATCTTCTTCCCTAAGACACATTATAACCATTAATGTTCTTGGAAGAGGATGAACTGTGAAACATTTTCTCAATTTATGTTTTTCACTCAGACTATGTTGATCTTTATACTTCCTTTGAAGTTCTTGAACAGTTCAAGGTTTCAATCAATCACTTATTCTGATAAGTGACGTCATATTTGTCATACTGCTTGGCGAATATTATGAAGTATAATTAATTGTGGTTTTGTTCGTAGATTCAAGCAATTCACTAATGTGTTCATTTCTCATAATCTTAATGTCTTTTACATCTCTATGTAAATTTATGACTTTGTTAATTTGTTCAAGATATGCATTCTTCGTTTGACTCTAAGTCAACCGATTCCAAAATCCTATCCATTGGATCTTTGGGTGATACATTTCTTGCAATAATAACTTTATTAATGTCACACCCCCAAACCCAATGGCGGAAAAGTTCGAGGGTGAGTGACTTCATGTACGATATCATAACAACGTCAAGAAATAATGAATCCAAGCAAATCACAACCATCATAATATAATTGTAAAGGTTACATAAGTTCAATGTTGTTGTTTCCATTACAATTACAAAAGATTCAAAAATACATAAATTATGACGTCATAGCGTCCCGTCGTCATTGCTTGCGAACCTGTTTACTGGTTTCCTAAGACTACAAGTATTTTGAAAAGCGTCAACAATAAAGTTGGTGAGTTCATAAGTGTTTTGTATAGAAATCCCTTTGTGATAAATTGTAGGTTTGAAAACTCAAGAAAATCCAATATTTTCCATATTTAGAAGTGTTGTTTGTCTGAAAAACCCAAAGTTTATTTCATTGTGTAGGTCATAAAGTAGCACTTATAATGTGTAAGTTTCGACGTAAACATTCATTAAAGGGTGAATCGTTTTTCCGTAGTGAGACGTCCTATAACCATACTGTAGACTAGTTGGCCTGCTGCGACGTTTTTCAGGCGTACCATTCGCTTATCAGGACTATTTAGATATAAATACGTGTGAGGCCTGTTTGGACAGATGTCCGTAATTCAGTGGTATTCTCGCATAAAGTAATCATTTTATGTTGTATAAATATTTGTTATCGGAGTCCGAACATAGTCCGAAATCAGATTGATTTTCATGCAAGTCAGTGATTTTAACTTGTATAAAACGTTTACATAAAAAAAATGTAAACACTTATGAACATGTGTAAAAGCGATATTTGTAGCATTAGGACTTGTATTCTCCCCCAAAAATTACTGAAAAAGTGAAAAGGAGGGGTATGAAGCTCACCCTTGGAGCATGAGCTGTCGAGGAAGAGCGCTGGTTTCGGGAGCACGACGACAGGAGGTGGAGTCCTGGGGTTCTCGGAACCTAAGGACCTTCGGATAAGGGAATTACCTGATGGTTCTACAAAATATTAATGCATGTAAATGACATACAAGCGGTGTATTAACACTAAGAATCATCAAGGGAAACTATCTTACCAAGGATATGATGTTTTACACCGGGAAGAATGGCGGAGAATGGCTGTTCACGGTAGTGCGGTTGAGGCAGTGAGTAGAGAGAAATGTGGTGAAAGTCGAGATTTGAGAGAAAGTTGAGGGAAAGTTGAGAGGAAATCTGATGATTTCGTCAGTTTAAGGGTTCATTGAGTATGGGGAACCGATTAGAAGAGGGGTTAGTTATGCTTTATGTCAACTCACTCAGTCCTAGGTGTACTTAGTAGCAGTTGACCTTGTGATTTGATTGACATTTGCATTGGAACTTGTTATTTAGAAGGTGCTGGAAATGAGGGTTGGGAAGATGGTCTCCTATTAGAAAGTGGACGTTGCATGAGGGGGATGAGTTCTGAAGTCATGGGGGTCCAAGAATGATACCTTCGGAACTCGTGCAGCAAAATCCAAGATTAAGCCTTTCAGTGTTCTGATTCTGAAGGTGGGGTTTTTCGGAGAATCAGCTTCCGAATATCACTCGGAAGCCTGAGCATTCTTTGAGTGTCATTTCAGAATCAAGTGGTGATTTCGAGGTATGGGGGTTTCCGAACTCAGAAGCTCCTAATTGGGAGTTCCGAGCTTGGTGAGTTCCGAGGTCAGCATTGAGAATTTTTGGAAAGTTGTAGGGTCCAAAAGTCGTATCCGGAACTAGAGGTTTCGGAGGTATTTCAAAGGTCGGGGACGTTCCGATGAAGTCTCCGAATGAGGATTAAGGGTCCGAAAATGGTTCAATGAGAAAATGGATTCCTCATACCTTGTGCGATTCCATTACTACGTTTGTAGGGTTTGCTGGGTATTTTCCTTGAAATCGTATACGTAGTATGATAACATCTAATAATACATCCTAGTAGTTATGAATTTACTTTTCATTATGTGGGTAAACTTGCTCTTTGTTTGGCTACAGTTGACTTTTGTTGACTAATTTTACAATTGTCACATCATTTACCGGTTAGAAAGAATTTCGTCCCGAAATTTCGCTTTTGAGTGGATTCTCAAGGGTTTGGAAAAAGGTGTGGGTATTTTTGTTTCATTTGGTCTTCACGTTCTCAAGTAAATTCTGGTCCACGCTTGGCGTTCCAGCGGACCTTTACTATTGGTATGCGACTTTGTTTTGTTCTCTTGACTTCTCTGTCCATGATTTCCACAGGTTCTTCAACAAAGTGTAAGTTCTCGTTCACCTCTATTTCTTCGAGTGGAACAACGAGAGTCTCATCAGATAGACACTTCTGCAAGTTGGATACGTGGAAGGTGGGATGGACATTGTGGAGTTCTGGTGGTAGTTGGAGTCGGTATGCTACCGGTCCAATCCTGGCGAGGATCTCAAATGGTCCGATGTACCTGGGGTTTAGTTTCCCACGCTTTCCAAAGCGTATCATTCCTTTCCATGGCGATACCTTCAGTAATACACGATTGGCCACTTGAAATTCCAAAGGTTTGCGTCGCTTATCCGCATAGCTCTTCTGCCGATCACGGGAGGCCTTCAGTCGTTCACGGATCTGGACAATTTTCTCTGTCGTTTCCCGTATGACCTCTGGACCAGTGAGAGTGTTGTTGGGTACTTGTCCTCTAGTTAACTGAGTATCTCCAACCTCGGCCCAGCATAGAGGGGATCTGCATTTGCGTCCATACAATGCTTCGAATGGGGCAACCTTTATGTTAGTGTGATAACTGTTGTTGTAGGAAAACTCTACGAGTGGTAAGTGGGTGTCCCATGCTTTACCAAAGTCTATCACACAAGCCCTCAACATGTCTTCCAGCGTTTGGATAGTTCTCTCACTCTGTCCATCAGTCTGCGGGTGGTACGCTGTACTCATGTCGAGGTTGGTTCCTAAAGCCTTCTGCAGTGATTGCCAGAATCGTAACGTGAATCGACTATCTCTATATGAGATAATGGAGATTGGTGTATTCAATCGTACAACTTCTTTGATGTACGTTCTTGTAATTTTCTCCATTTTATTAGTTTCCTTGATTGGTAGGAAGTGAGCGGACTTGGTCAATCTATCGACAATTACCCATATGGTATCTAGCCCACCAGTTGTCTTGGGTAACTTGGTTATGAAGTCCATGGTTATCCACTCCCACTTCCACTCAGGTATTTTGGGTTGCTGTAATGAACCCGAGGGCTTCTGGTACTCCACCTTGACTTTAGCACAAGTCAAGCATTTGCCCACGTAAGTAGCAATCTCTGCTTTCATGTTTGGCCACCAATATAGCTTTTTGATTTCCAAGTACATCTTGTCGGCCTCAGGATGGATGGATGGAGTATCTTGTCTTGTGTGCCTTATTCATAATAACGTCCCTGTATCCACCAAATTTCGGTGTCCAGATTCGGTTCATGAGGTAACGAGCTCCATCATCCTTGACCTCGAGATTTTTATCCATCCCTCGCAATGCTTCATTTGCGACGTTCTCTGGTTTTAAGGCCTCTATCTGGGCCCCCTTGATCTGTGTGGGCAAGTGGGAATGGATCGTTATTGTTAGTGATTTCACTCGGCGACCCGAGTACTCTTTTCGGCTAAGGGCGTCGGCTACTACATTGGCCTTTCTTGGGTGATAACGGATTTCGCATTCATAATCATTTAATAGCTCAACCCAATGCCGTTGCCTCATATTGAGCTCTTTTTGATTGAGGATGTGGTGGAGGCTCTTATAGTCATTGAAAATCGTACACTTGGTGCCATACATGTAGTGTCTCCAGATTTTCAATGTGAATACCACTGCTCCCAACTCGAGGTCATGTGTGGTATAATTGACCTCGTGGGTTTTGAGTTGTCTTGAGGCGTAAGCAATGACCTTTCCCCTTTGCATCAGCATGCAGCCTAGACCCTGATTTGATGCATCGCAATAAACCACAAAATCCTCTATTCCTTCTAGAAGGGACAGGATCGGTGCACTGCACAAGACTTTCTTTAGACTCTGGAAGGTGGCGTCTTGTCCGTCTCCCCATTTAAATGTTACACCCTTCTGTGTCATGGCGGTAAGCGGCTTTGCGATCTTGGAGAAATTCTGTATGAACCTTCGATAGTAACCAGCAAGGCCCAGAAACTGGAGAATTTCTGTTGGCGTCCTTGGTGCTCCCTAGTTCCTGATGGCTGTGATTTTGGAGGGATCCACATGTATTCCTTCCTTGCTGACCACATGGCCTAAAAAGTCCACTTTCCGTATCCAAAATGCGCACTTTGAAATTTTAGAATACAACTTTTCTGCTCTCAATGTCTCCAAGACCTGTCGCAGATGTTGACTATGCTCTTCATTACTTCGTGAATAGATAAGTATATCATCTATGAATACTATCACAAATTTGTCCAAGTAAGGCCTACACACTCGGTTCATTAGATCCATGAATACTGTGGGTGCATTAGTCAGTCCGAAAGGCATCACAACGAATTCATAATGTCCGTATCGCGTTCTGAAGGCTGTCTTAGGGACATCTTCCTCCTAAATTCGGAGCTGGTGATACCCCGATCTTAGGTCAATTTTTGAGAAGTAACTTGACCCTTGGAGCTGGTCAAAAAGGTCGTCGATTTGAGGCAATGGGTATCGGTTTTTGATGGTGAGTTTGTTAAGCTCCCGGTAATTAATGCACATACGGAACGATCCGTCCTTCTTCTTCACGAACAAGACCGGTGCTCCCTAAGGTGAAAAGCTCGGCCTGATGAATCCTTTGTTTAGTAGTTCATTTAGTTGGTTGAATAACTCTAGCATTTCTGCCGGGGCTAGTCGGTATGGGGTCTTTGCTACTGGTGTGGCTCCAGGTATCAGATCGATCCTGAATTCGATTTGTCGAGCGGGCGGTACTCCCGGAAGATCTTGTGGAAATACATCGGGGAAGTTACAGACTTTGGGAATTTCTTCGATGCTTTTTACTTCCTTCTTTTCTTCCACTACGTGGGCTAAGAAAGCAATATATCTTTTCTGTAGATATTTTCTGGCTTTGATGCATGACACCACTCGAAGGTTGGTGTTAGGCTTGTCTCCATAAACAACGAGGGTCTTCTCATTTGGTAAATAAAGTCGGATTCCCGGCTCGTAACATATAATGTCGGCATGATGTAGAATTAACCAATCCATTCCGACAATTACGTCGAAACTTCATATCCTAATAGGCATTAAGTTGATTGAGAAGGAATGATTGTCAAGAGTAAGCATACAATTTGTGTATATTTCCTTAGTACTTTCTGTTCTACCATTTGCCATCTCTATTGTAAATGTTTCGTTAAGTGGTTGAGGTTTTTGTTTTAGTAGGTGTTTCAATTTTTAACTCACGAAACTCCTCTCTGCTCCGCTGTCGAATAGTATACAAGCATAAGAGTTATTGATGAGAAACGTACCGGTGACCACAGTGGGATCCTCCACTGCCTCCGTGCGTCCCATTGCTAGGACCTTCCTGTTTCTCTCGACAGTCTTGTTTTTCGGGCAATCCCTTTTAAAATGTCTCGTTTCTCCGCACCCATAGCAGGCTTGACTCATCCCAGTATTTGAACCTTGGGTGGTCTGTTGGGTCGGTGCTCTACAGTATTTTGAAGTGTGTCCGCTCTTGCCACAACTAGTGCACTGCATATCCCTACAAGCTCCGTGGTGGTGGCAGTTGCACATGTTACACCTGGGTAGGTTTCCACTGTATTGTTTGTTTTGTGCTGGGGTGGTAGGGATAGTAGCGGCATGGACTGTCACCGCTTGTTGTCTTTTAGCGTTTCCTTGGTTTTGCTGTTCTCTCCCTCTACTCCAGGATTTTGTCTTGTTGCCTTTTCCTTTTGGTGGTTCGGTTTTGAGTGCCATTGTGCCTTGGCGAACCCCATGGTCAATTAGCCGTTGAGCCAGTCGTTTAGCACTGTCGTACATGGTTGGGCTTGCTGATTCCACGTTTCACAGATTCTGGTGTGACTTGTGAGGGGCGAAGGGTTGCCAGGTTGTTGAAACTGTTGGTGTACGTGGTGATATTTGCACCTTTCATTGTAAGGTTCCACAACTCTTGTTCTAGTTTCTCAAGCTCCCCTCTGGGACAGTACTCCTTCATCAGCATGGTCTTCAGTTCTTCCCAACTCATTGCGTTGGCGACGGGAAGTGTCAGAGCCTTAACATGACCCTTCCACCAGGACAAGGCCGTTTTAGCAAAAGTACAAGTGGCGAATTTGACTTTGAACTCCTCGGGGCACGCAGAAATGTCGAATATCGAGTCAGTTCTCTCAATCCACCTGGTGAGAGCGATAACACCTCCAGTCCCATGAAAAGTCACAGGTTTACAATTCGCGAAGTCTTTGTACGTATAAACTCACAGGTGGCTCGGTGTTTCTCTGTTTGTAGAATCGTTATTTCCGTTCCTACTTCCGCTTCCATTTTTTCCATTCGGATTTATCTGGGTGATTGCAGCTACCACAGCGGCGGACATGGCGGCTTGGAAGGTAGCAGCATCCATCATTGGTGTCTCTGGCGTTTCTGCCGGGGTATTCCTAGTGTTCATTCGCATAGGTGGCATATTTCTGCAACAAGGAATCAGGATTGGACGATAGTCAATTTTTCAGAAGATTTATTAGGAATAAGACGTTAATTTGAGTAGGAAATTTAAATCACGTGTTTGCTTTTATTTCCTCTTTATTAAAAGTTACATGCACGTCTTTAACATCATGCATGTGCATCAAGCATTGGTTTGGTCATACAGTTATACTAATCACACATTGCATAATATCGTACACTTTAGATAACGGGGAAAATTTTGACCCTCTAAGAGGTCTATCGCACATAGAGTAAAAAGGGCTACATGACGGCACCCAAAAGTGAAACTGTTTGGTTGTGAGAATGTGCCTATACATGGTAAATGAGCAGCATGTAGGGCTTGCTCATGGGTTCCTAAGCTATTTTAATAACAAAATTTGAGTAATGAGGACACTACTCAGGGGGGATTAGGACCCCTTATTCTCCGGAGTTCGGCCATTTGTACCCTAAGCTCTGCCGCCTCTTGCATGGCCCGCTCAGCTCTCAGCTCCGCGCTCCGGGCTCTCACCTCCGCATCCTGCAGTCTTTGTTCTACGATCTGTAGTCTACCATAAATATTTCGGAGATCATCCCTAGTATCCCTGACGGTGTCCCATAATGTCTCCACTCTTGATATGGTCCGTTCATGGGTCTCATCGAGGCGTCACACACGGGCTTGACTGGCGATAGCTCTGGCCTGGTCATGGCTCCACTTTTACATGCGCTCCGCCCAAGCAGGCGTTGGACCCTGGGGAGATTCATTTATCAGTAACGGGCGTTGGACGGGCAGCACTCTCTTACGAGGAGTACACATCCATAAAGGGCCGTTGGGATGACGGTATACCTCAAAACTTGGTTCTGGTGGCGGTACATGCATGTTGCGGGCAGGGCAACAGGGTTGACGATCTCCGGTTCGTCGTCAGATTCTTCTTCATCTTCCTCTCCCCACTGATCTTCCCCTTCAGACATCTCCTCCGGTTCCTCTTCCAGAACTTCTTCCGGGTCCTCTTCTGGTTCTTCATTAATCCATCTGTTGTTTGCTCCGTGTTCTGGGAAGTAAGGGTCTCCGGGTAGGTGGAATCCGGCCATGGCGTCTGTACGAGAAAAGGGGGTATAAGAAGTACATAACGAGAGTCCTATGTATTTAACGTTATAGTATTTACAAAATACTCCTATAGTATTTTAACTTTTAGTGTTTGATGATTTAATTGTTGATACGCGTCCGGACTCGTTGTTACCACGACTATCCCTAAGTTTCTGTTAGTCATATCTTAGACTGATATAGTTGATCAGGCTCTACCTATCTTAGACATGACTACCTAAACTCTAAGGTCTACTCATAGTGTTCAATTTGTCCTAACACCTTTGTATGTTTTTCGTTATAATATCGTTCTAGTATGTATGTATCTATACTTTTATAAAATTTTATCGTTGTAATTTTAAAAGTATTTGCGTGCGAACATATTTTGAGAGTCTTAGTCCCATTGTATTTATAGTTGTATATCTTTTTAAATGAGTTGATATACTGAAATCACTATAAACAATGCTCTGATACCAATCTATCACACCCCCAAACCGTAATGGCGGAAAAGTTCGAGGGTGGGTGACTTCATGTATGATATCATAACAACGTCATGAAATAATGAATCCAAGCAAATCACAATCGTCATAATATAATTGTAAAGGTTACATAAGTTCAATGTTATTGTTTCCATTACAATTACAAAAGATTCAAAAATACATAAATTATGACGTCATAGCGTCTCGTCGTCATTGCTTGCGAACGTGTTTACTGGTTTCCTGAGAATACAAGTATTTTGAAAAGCGTCAAAAATAAAGTTGGTGAGTTCATAAGTGTTTTGTATAGAAATCCCTTTGTGATAAATTGTAGGTTTGAAAACTCAAGAAAATCCAATATTTTCCATATTTAGAAGTGTTGTTTGTCTGAAAAATCCAAAGTTTATTTCATTGTGTAGGTCATAAAGTAGCACTTATAATGTGTAAGTTTCGACGTAAACATTCATTAAAGGGTGAATCGTTATTCCGTAGTGAGACGTCCTATAACCATACTATAGACTAGTTGTCCTGCTGCGACGTTCCTCAGGCGTCGGAAATGTTATGACAGTTGTCACCTCAGACCTGTCGGTCTAGCTGTAGCTAACAGCTCAGGTGCGGGGTTGTCAATCCTGTATAGATCTATACACAATGTCACGCTCTCTTACCGAGATTCTGGTTATAAATTTCAGGACTTATAGTGTAAGTACAAAAGTACTGTGAAGACCCGTCTCACAAAATGTATGTATTATCAACCCGTTTACGTTTTGTAGTTAAGAAAACCCGTTAGTTTTTCTGTTGTTATCTTATTTCCAAAATAACATGGGCTATAACTAATTTATATAGTGTTCCTATATAAATGAACCGGTGTCGTTTCAATGTAGTGAAATCATGTGTATCCATAAACCATTCCTATAATAGTTTATCAAAGACATTGTTTGTTGTAATGTGTAAGTTCTTGTGTTTGTGGTATCTTAGTTTATTCTAGAATTATTGACTCTGCGAAATGGAACTAGAAGTCGTACCCTTCGCTTATCAAAAATTTTAAAATTCATTTATTACCTAGGTTCCAATAAAATATTAATTCCAAAAAGTAAAATTGTTCAACATATTACTTAAACCAACAGCGGAAACATTTGAAAATACTAATATAGTTCATTAAAATAAATCTCTTGTATACGATCCGCCGCCGTCACGCCTTGCCCTTCCCTTTCTCATTTGAAATACCTGAAATGTTATAAAATCAACGGGTAAGCTTAAAGCTTAGTGAGTCCACAAATTACCATATATGCCCACACATTAAACAACCCGTCCTCGAGAACGACCCGACCCTGCCCGCCATACAACAGCTACAGGCGTCTATCATACAACAACTATGGGTTCCCAGTTATGGCCCAGCCCATCATACAACAGCTCTGGGACAAGGCAATAGTCCAACTCGCCATACAACAGCTACGAGGGGACACGCATCAGTACTGAGCCCAACAACAAATAACCACAGATATAGAGCAAATCATATAACTGTAAATAACACACAAGATGCCTAACATGGAACATCATATAGTAAGGTGAGGATACTCACCTAATTCGAAACCGCACAGATATACTTTAATATCTCCACTAGCTCGTCCACACACCTATATCCCATATATATAACATGTCAAGCACTGACTAAACTTCTATAGACTTGCCTAGAGGTCAGACCCCACGTTTGGTAATCAACACCGGTCGAAACTAAGCTTTTGGGTCAAACAGTCGCTCGCCGCGGCACGTCCTTTCTCTTACGTGTCGCAGATTATTATTACACTTACGGGGTTTTAGCCGAACCAGCGTCGATGACATAACCTGTCCGCGCCGCGGACTCATATTAATCCAAGGTCTCTAAGCCCTAAATCAGTTCAGTCATCGACTAGGGTTTCATTCCATACCCTTCCTGGGATCAGAAACTACCCTAAGATCACTTCCTTATGGACATGCAAGTCCATGCATGTCCTTGGTCCAAACCCTAAGTGTTACAAGTCATCTAAGACTACTAATCAGGGGATAACACCATAAAGACGGGATAAAATGGAATATCAGAAGGTAGATCCTCATACCTTGTTTCTGGAAAACGGAGGAATGCACCCGATCGGCTACAAGCCTTTCCCACGTTGTATCTCTTCCTTCAAACCTTCAAAGCCTTAGAATCGAAGAGCATCTGCTGAACCCAGTCGACTCCACTCTAGAAATTTCCCAAAAAAACAAACCCTAGGGCTGGGACCCTTTATATAGTCGTTTAAATCCGAATTAGGGTTTTTCACATTAGTGGCGCACCGCGCCGCGAATCCTTTAAAGTCGCGCCGCGCGTACAAAATCATTCGCGGATCTAGATCTCTCCCGAGTCGCGCCGCGGATCCGTCCTGGCCGCGCCTCGGCGAAACGTGTCTTACAATTCTCCCCCACTTAACTGGATTTCGTCCCTGAAATCCGCGCCGGTAAATAATTATGGATAATGCCTCCGTATTTCCTCCTCCGGTGCCCAAGTCCACTCGGACCCTTTACGATGTTGCCACTGCACCTTAACTAATCCGATTGTTTTATTTCGTAAAGTTTTTATCTTCCTTTCAATGATGGCAATTGGTCGCTCCACATAATTTAGACGTTCATCTAACTGAATATCCTCCAAAGGCACTATTGTAGATTCCTCGGTAATGCAATTCTGAGTTGTGAAACGTTGAACGTGTCGTGAATCTGACTAAGCTGCTCGGGCAGCTCCAACCGGTAAGCTACCTTACCTACTCGGGCGACAATTCGATATGGTCCAATGTACCTAGGGCCAAGCTTTCCTCGCTTCCTAAAACGAATAACTCCCTTCCAAGGTGACACCTTAAGAAGAACATAATCCCCAACTTGAAACTCGAGATCGGACCGTCGCCAATCTGCATAACTTTTCTGTCGACTCTGAGCCGTTAACAACCTCTCCCGAACCTTTTGAATTAGCTCAGTTGTCTTAAGTACTACCTCAGTACTACCCAATACCTGCTGGCCAACCTTGCCCCAGCAAATAGGAGTCCGACATTTCCTTCCATACAACATCTCAAAGGGAGCCCTGCCAATGCTCGCGTGATAATTGTTATTATAGGAAAACTCAACTAGAGGGAGATGGGAATCCCAACTCCCGCCAAAATTGATAACACATGCCCTAAGCATATCCTCTAGCGTTTGAATCGTCCTTTCACTCTGCCCATCCGTTTGAGGATGATATGCTGTGCTGAAATGAAGGCGAGTGCCTAAGTCCTCATGAAACTTCTTCCAAAATCTAGACGTAAATCGGACATCCCGGTAGGATATCACCGAGATCGGTATACCATGCCGAGAGATAATCTCATCGACGTAGACCTTAGCCAATTCCTTTGCAGAGCAGGTCTCTTGGATAGGGAGGAAATGAGCACTTTTAGTCATCCTATCCACGATAACCCAAATGGTGTCCATATGTCGAGGGGTTCTTGGCAACTTTGTGATGAAATCCATTGTGATATGCTCCCATTTCCATTCCGGGATCTCAAGAGGCTACAATCTACCATGAGGCCGTTGATGCTCGGCCTTGACCCTACGACAGGTCATGCATCTTTCGACAAACCAAGCTACTTCCCTCTTCATGCCTGGCCACCAATAATATTCGCGCAGATCCCTATACATTTAAGTTGCTCCAGGGTGGATAGAGAACTTGGATTTATGTGCCTCCTCCAATAGGGTTTGACGAACCCCGCCCAGCTTCGGTACCCAAATTCTCTCATGGCAAGTTAACAAATCTCTACTATCTTTGATCATAGCTGCCAACTGACCCACAATTCTTTTGCCTTTTTGATTTTCGCTCTTGCTTGCTTCCAGCTGAGCCTTCCTTATCAGCTCAAGCAGCGGTGTCACAATTGTCATCCTTAGACAAACGCCCCGAAGGGGTGTACCTGAAGTCTTACGGCTTAACACATCCGCTACCACATTGGCCTTCCCATGGTGATAGTGTATCTCACAATCATAGTCCTTCAATACATCTAACCATCTTCTCTGTCTCATATTAAGATTTGCCTGATCCATCAGATACTTCAAACTCTTGTGGTCTGTATAGATGGTACACTTCACTCCATACAAATAGTGTCTCCAAATCTTGAGAGCGAAGACCACCGCTCCCAATTCCAAATCATGAGTAGGATAGTTAGCCTCATGGGGCTTCAACTGTCGCGAGGCGTAAGCAATCACCCTACCTGGTTGCATTAAGACTGCCCCCAACCCAGAAATAGATGCATCACAATAAACTACCATATCCTCCATACCTTCAGGCAAGGTCAAAACTGGAGCTTCACATAACTTCTGCCACAACGTCTCAAAAGCTTGCTGCTGCTCCTCACCCCATCGAAAAGCAGCGTTTTTCTTAGTTAGCCGAGTCAAACGTACCGCAACCTTTGAGAAGTATTGGATGAAATGACGATAGTAACCAGCCAGACCCAAGAAACTTCTAATCTCTAAGGGAGTCTTCGGAACCTCCCACCGCATCACGGCCTCCACCTTAGCCGGGTCTACCATGATTCCTTGCTCGTTGACGATGTGACCTAAAAACTGAACCTCCCGCAGCCAAAAGACTTGGATAATTTTGCATAAAGCTTCTCCTTCCTTAAGGTCTCCAATACCTCCCTTAAATGCTGTTCGTGCTGCTTCCTGCTCCGAGAGTAGACTAAGATATCGTCAATGAAAACTATAACCGACCGATCCAACATTGGTCGACACACCCGATTCATTAAGTCCATAAAAGCTGCAGGGGCATTGGTCAGTCCAAACGGCATCACTACAAACTAGAAGTGGCCGTACCTCATCCGAAATGCCATTTTCGGGATGTCTTCCTCCCGTACTCGCATTTGTTGGTATCCTGACCGCAAGTCAATTTTTGAAAACCACGAAGCGCCCAGCAGTTGATCGAATAATTCATCGATGCGAGGTAATGGATGTCTATTCTTCACCGTAAGCTTGTTCAACTCACTATAATCTATGCACATCCTACTGGAACCATCCTTTTTCTTAACAAACAAAATAGGTGCTCCCCAAGGTGAGCAACTGGGTCGAATGAATCCCTTATCTAATAGCTCCCAAAGTTGAATAGACAATTCTAGCATTTCTGGAGGCGCAAGACGATACGGTGCTTTAGCTATTGGAGCCGCACTGGGAGTTAAATCGATCTTAAATTCCACCTGCCTCTTAGGCGGCAATCCAGGCAGGTCCTCGGGAAAGACATCAGGAAAATCCCGAACCACCGGTATATCATTCTTTTTCTACTTTGACTTCTCTTCCCGTGCATCTAAAACATATGCCATAAATCCCAAGCCTCCATGTTGAAAATGTCTACGCGCTCTAGTAGCTGAACAGAAAACGGCACCCTTATTCTTTCTTTCACCCTGCACAACCAGCTCTCCCCTACTTGGGGTTTGAATCCACACTCGTTTGTTCTTACAATCAATCCATGATTCATGCTGACCCAACCAATCCATACCGATGATGACTCGAGAGTCATTCAACGGTATAGGGATAAGATCGATCGGAAACTTTATTCCTTGAATCACTACTTCACATCCTCGATAAACACTAGTCGCTTGCACGGTTTTATCATCCGCAATCTCTACTTCTAACGGCCGATGAAGAGTTCCTAAAGCAATACCGAAACCCTTTCCCAACACGGCAGACATGAAAGAATGACTTGCACCCGAATCAAATAGTACAAAGGTAGGCGTAGAGTTGACTAAGAAAGTTCCTAATCAAAGCATAATAGACACATTAATTACACACACCACAAACACGAGGCAAGTAAAGAAAGAGTACCCGTGACGACGTCGGGCGCATCCTGTGCCTCCTCGGCAGTCATGACAAATGCTCGACCCTTGGTCTTAGGGGCTTCCCCTTTCCCCTGCCTACCATCGGTAATTCGGAGAGTAGTGGGTGCTGGATTCTGAACCACTCCCTGAGTCAGACGGGGACACTGGGCCTTGAAGTGGCCTACCTGATTACAATTAAAACAAATCTTGACCTCCTGACGACAATCTTTAGCATAGTGGCCCTCCTTTCCACACTTATGACATATCAACACCCAGCAACGCCCTTCATGATTCCTTCCACACTTACCACACTTACCATGGCTCCTTTTCCCTTGCTTTCCCTGATCTGCCCCTCGAAATTTCTTTGACACCTGCTGAGTCTGAGTAGGCGCCGGACGCTTCTGCTTTTGTTGGGTTTCCAATTCCAACTCTCGGGCCCGAGCGGCCGCGATCATATCGGTAAGAGTTTGGTGCCTAGCAGCAGACACAAATTCTCGAATGTCTATGCGAAGCATCACCAAATATCGAGTCATCCTCGTGCGCTCAGTTGCCGCAAACTCTGGACAGAAGAGGGCTCGCTCATTAAACTTTTTGGTGATCCCCGTCATCGTCTCAGTGGTCTGGGTCAGATTCAGGTATTCCTGTGCCAAGCGTTCCATTTCCACCTGTGGAACATACTCCAGTTTGAACTGTTCCTTGAATTGCGGCCACGTAATAGCATCCAACTGAGCAGGGGTGAGATCTTTCGTTCGTATTTCCCACCAATCTTTCGCAGCCTCTCTTAAAAGATACGCCGCAAACTTTACCTTGGAGTTCTCAGGACAGGAACATGTGCGAAAAGCACCCTCCACCGCGGAAATCCACCGCATGCTAACAATCGGATCCCTGCCCCCATCGAACATCGGAGGCGAACAAGCCGAAAAGTCCTTATAACTTGCATCCCTAGCACAATACATTTTATCACATAACACAAACATGGCATGGGTAATTGGGAATCACAAAACTTACTTGAGCTCGGCTAACGGTTCGCATCGCATCTTCCCTTAATTTAATTTAACCTTCCAAAAACATTTTCTTAACAAAATCGCTCAGTCCTAAGTTTGAGTTTGGATTCCCAATACAGTTCATCCAAATCCCTCAAATCAAGGCTCTGATACCAATTTGTAACGCCCCAATTTCAAAAGTTTTAAAATTCATTTATTACCAAGGTTCCAATAAAATATTTATTCCAAAAAGTAAAACTGTTCAACATATTACTTAAACCAACAGCGGAAACATTTGAAAATACTAATATAGTTCATTAAAATAAATCTCTTGTATACGATGCGCCGCCATCACGCCTTGCCCTTCCCTTTGTCATTTGAAATACCTAAAATGTTATAAAATCAACGGGTAAGCTTAAAGCTTAGTGAGTCCACAAATTACCATACATGCCCACACATTAAACAACCCGTCCTCGAGAACGACCCGACCCTACCCGCCATACAACAGCTACGGGCGTCCATCATATAACAGCTATGGGCACGGGAAGGTTCTACCCATCATACAACAGCTATGGGTTCCCGGTTATGGCCCAGCCCATCATACAACAGCTATGGGACAAGGCAATAGTCCAACTCGCCATACAACAGCTACGAAGGGACACGCATCAGTACTGAGCCCAACAACAAATAACCACATATATAGAGCAAATCATATAACTGTAAATAACACACAAGATGTCTAACATGCAACATCATATAGTAAGGTGAGGATACTCACCTGATTTGAAACCGCACAGATATACTTTAATATCTCCACTAGCTCGTCCACACACCTATATCCCATATATACAACATGCAAGCACTGACTAAACTTCTATAGACTTTCCTAGAGGTCAGACCCCACGTTTGGTAATCAACACCGGTTGAAACTAAGCTTTTGGGTCAAACAGCCGCTCGCCGCGGCGCGACCTTTCTCTTACGCGTCGCGGACTATTATTACACTTACGGGGTTTTAGCCGAACCCGCGTCGCTGACATAGCCTGTCCGCGCCGCGGACTCATATTAATCCAAGGTCTCTAAGCCCTAAATCAGTTCATTCATCGACTAGGGTTTCATTCTATACCCTTCCTGGGATCAGAAACTACCCTAAGATCACTTCCTTATGGACATGCAAGTCCATGCATGTGCTTGATTCAAACCCTAAGTGTTACAAGTCATCTAAGCTATGTAGTTAATCGCGCCGGTATAGCGGTTCGCGGTGGTCAACATAATCGCGGTTCAGTTTAGCGGTGGAAAATAGCAGTACCGGTATAGCGCCGGTATACCGCCGCGATTTACCGCGATTCACCGCGATTTACCACGATAATGACCGCGATTTACCGCTATTATCCGGGTGGAGGAAAAATTTTTTTGATACTTTGACATTTTCTATATTAGAATGTTATATTATGTGACTTATTTCTTAAATTAAGCATTATGTGATGTTTTTTGAATGACTTTTATGATATTAATTCTACTAGTAATAGTCTAATATATAAATTCTACATATTACTAAAAAACCGCTATATCACCGCTATACCACCGCGAGAACCGAAAAATAAATATCGGTAGGTTACCGCGATTACGGTTTTGACCGCGATAACTGCATAGCATCTAAGACTACTAATCAGGGGATAACACCATAAAGACGGGATAAAATGGAATATCAGAAGTTAGATCCTCTTACCTTGTTTCTGGAAAACGGAGGAATGCACCCGATCGGCTACAAGCCTTTCCCACGTTGTATCTCTTCCTTCAAACCTTCAAAGCCTTAGAATCGAAGAGCCTCTGCTGAACCCAGTCGACTCCACTCTTGAAATTTTCCAAAAACACGAACCCTAGGGCTGTGACCCTTTATATAGGCGTTTAAATCCGAATTAGGGTTTTTCACATTAGCGGCGCACCGCGCCGCGCCGCGCGTACAAAATCATTCGCGAATCCAGATCTCTCCCGAGCCACGCCGCGGATCCGTCCTGGCCGCGCCTCGGCGGAACGGGTCTTACAGTTTGGCTACAGTTGACTTTTGTTGACTAATTTTACAATTGTCACAATTAAGAACTCACTTCATCATGTGACTCCAAGTCAAATGATTCAAAAGTTCTGTCCATCTGGACCTTTGGTTGAAGCGATTATTATAAAAGTTTCCTTTAACAATCATAGAAAACACAATTTATAAATCCAATACACTTTGGATACAAGTTATTACCATTTATGCTTTCAACACATTCATACAACATTTCAATGATAATTTAAACAACTATGGTTTTGATAAAGAAAATCAAAATTATCCTCAAACAATGTACTATATGATAACAGTGTCATACACATCTAATAAGCTAATAACAAAATCAAAATATCTAACTAAACATGAAATCTGCACGAGATCAAGATCCTATCCGAATATGCTCCTATGCGTCCATGTCCTGCGTCCTACTGAGTCCCTGCATACAGAGCAAATGTGACTATCACATTATGTATCAAGGAATTAAGGATCAGGAGTTTTGAGTCTTAGAGATATCTAAGTTGCCAAACGATTCAGCTTTGAAGCATCTTCCAATCTTTCTGTGACTGTATCCTACGCTGTTGATTCTTTGAGACATCTCAGAATGGTCCAGACGATTTAGATCGTTTCTCGATACGTCTCATCTCTGAACTTAATCCTGAAGCAGCTGAATCAGTGGAACTATGCATCTCCATGAACGAATCTTACAGAGTCAACATTTAATGCATTTCCATGATAGTCTTGTCCTGGTTCCGTTTCCTGTACATATGGATGAACAGATCGTACTGGTTAGTAATAGAGTCGAGTTAATGCTCAACTCCCGACTAATGGGGTGACCAAGTTTATATAGTTCGCCTATGTGTCCCTCAATCATGAGAACATGCAGACTGACGCTACTTCTTCAAGCTTGCACACTTCAAGCTCTTTGAAGATCCTAGTTCGTTCCTTTTCAACCGGATTTTGGAACCTTTCCTCAACCAGTCGTGCTAACTCATATGGCCCCAGTAATTCTAAATCCCTGCGGAACTCGGGGTCAATGGTCAACAGCATAAGGCAATGAACTTCTTCGGATTCATTAATCAAGAAGTCATCCTCATTACAAAGCCGCTGTGTGATGTCATGCTTCGGGGGAACGGGGAGCGGATACTTAATCAGATATGGGTTGCCAGCAAAACTAAGAACCATTCTCCATTTGTGAAGCCATTCTACATAGTTCAAGCCAGTCAACCTTTCCATATTAATAGATACATTCTGAAACTCTCAGAAATGGGTGTTGGAGGAGTAGGAGAGTGACACTAAGTTCAGACATCTATAAAATCAGAATTTACTAGTTTAATTAATCCTTTTAAATAATTACCCTATTTATTATTTGATAAGGCTAGGACCCAAAATGCCCCAACTATGGTGTGATGAGGGATGTCATAATCACAACATAATGATCATTAAGGTAGATATATTTTTATCAATTTCAGTCTCCATGAAACTCCTAGATCTGTGTGATTCATTGACCGAAGTCAATGGCATGTTTAATCTCGGATTATGCTCTTCTATTTGTGACTGGGATGCCAAGGATCACAAACAAGATGTGAATAACCATGCAAATCGCTTGGTAACCTCAATGTCATTTATCATCTCACATTGATGTGCCGGTTAACCATACATGCTCCATCAACAACGATAAATCATGAGATACCCATTACCACTCTTTATGAGCCCCTATTAATGTGCCGGTAAACCATACATGCTCCACTAATTTCTCATAAAGTGTAATGGTGCAACTTCATGGGTTAGCATAATTTTCACATTTTTCTAAAGTAACTACATTGTGATTAGGGTTCTAGTACTTTTGTCTAATAGCATTATACTTTTAATGAGATTAGGCTCGTCTTATCAAATCCGTTCTGCTAACGACACTCAACTGATCAAGGAAGTGGTGGGTGAGAGTGGACACCCATTCAACCGCCATTTTATAGACAGTTTCCTTATACCCCTCTTATAGACCAGTTTCGTGAATGAGGCATACTAGCGATTTGACTGACTTAATCTTATATATATATATATATATATATATATATATATATATATATATATATATATATATATATATATATATATATATATATATATATATATATATATATATATATATATATATAACATGTATTTTTAAACATTTTTAAGTAGGGCTGTAAACGAACTGAATGAACACGAACGAGGGGTTGTTCATGTTCGTTCATTTAAGTTAGCCGAACAAACAAATGAACATGAACGGATAAACGAACGAGTTTTCTTGTTCATGTTCGTTCGTTTATGTTCATGAAAATACTAAACGAACAAACATAAACGAACACAAATAAATAAACACAATTCAACATAGATGAACTTAAAAAAACACATAATATTGTAATGTAATCAAATACATTGAGCATATATGAACATAAAAGGAATTTAAATGAACAAACATAAACGAACGTAAACTAACAGCATAAACGAACGTTCACGAACATAATTGAACAAATCAAACTTCCCGCCGAACAATTCACAAACGGTTCGTCAAACGTTCGGTTCGTTTACAGCCCTATTTTTAAAAATTTAGGTTTATCCTTTAAATTTTAGAAATTAAAACAATTTAAATTTAAATTTAAATTTAAATTAAACTTAAAGTGATTTAATGGTTGTCTTTTAATTAATAATTAATTAAATTAATTAAATCACATAAGAATTAACAAATTAAACAATTTAATTTAATCCTATTCCTTGCCCACTATGTTATCCAAAATAAGGGCCAAGGGTTTTCATTTATTAAATAATCACATTTACCATAAACAGAAAAAGCCTAGAGAGGCTCCTTAATTTCGAAAACTACAGGATGGAGGCCATGGTTTCTAAAAACCTAGCTAGAAGTCAACACCTTTGAGGTCAAGGGTTTAAATCCAATAAATCCTAATAACAGTTCTTCTATTACAACTATTCAACAGAAAACAGATCTATGCTCTGATACCACTGATGGGTTTTATGCAAACAATGAGCTTAAAATCTTAAGTTCACATGCACCCTAATAAGGATCTATGTTTTCTCAATTGAATTTATAACTAAGAACATAAGGTATATAATTAAATTTATATTCTAAAACAATTTAGAATTTCATACATTTAATGATCTGGAAGCAAGCACCACAAGTGTCGTGCCTCTAATGGCTCAAACCCAGAACCAAGCAAGCAAGAAAACAAGAGAGGAGGAAGGAGAGAACTCATTTTAGGCGTGGCTTTTAGGGGTGGAGGGGGTCTCTATTTATAGTTTCTAGGTGATAAGTGATAAGGCATATAACTGCCTTATTTGGATTTCTGATATGATAAGGCTTTTATCATATAACTGAATCTACTTATCACTGTCATAAACAATACCAATACCATATGTAGATTTCGAAACCCTTAAGGCCTTAGGCCTTGGTTTGTCCAACCCACATACACAACCCTAATAGTCTGTTGCTCAACTATTGAACAATTACAATTCACCCGTGCACTTTTAATTAATCAAATTAATCCCAAATTAATTCTAAATTAATTTTTGATTAAGCATTAATTAAATATTATGATTTCTAATTAATATATTATTATCATAATATATTAATAAATCAATTTCCTCTCTCTTTATAAGTTATCTTGTCCTATGCTAGATTTTGAGGACAACCCAAAAGGACTGCGATGCCATCAATCAAGTATATTCCTAAATTATAGTCATAGCTTAGACACCTAATCCAACAATACATTTGTCTGTCATAAATTTACGACTTATGTTTACGACATACAATTACGACAAACATTTACGACTGACATTGTGTGTCGTAAATTTTGACTTCTCTTTCTAAAATACATCAAAGACAATTGTATGTCATGATTTTAATAAAGATATTTTTATTAGATTTACTAATGTTCAATTTAGATCATACATTTGATGTCATAATACAAAATAAAATATCATATTAAAAAAAAATCATAAATTACACAACATAATATGTCGAATGTCACAGACAAAGCAAACATTCCAAACTAATAAAAAACATTGTTTTTTAAATACAAAATATTATCAGTAAATAAAGTATGAGAAAGACGCCTAATCTTCATGAACCACGGTTATATCAACCTTCATATATTCATCATAAAATGAAAAAACATAGATTACCGAGAAAATAAGTTAGAAAGATTTTAGAGTAAATTACAGTTTTGGTCCCTGTGGTTGACAGTTTTTTACAGTTACAATCATCCTTTTCAAATCCCACGGTCTTGGTCCTTGTGGTGACCCAAAAGTTGCAGAAATGGTCCCTGGAGCCATTACCGTTAAATCCCATGGCGTTAAGTCAGTTGTGTGCCCCTCATGTGGGGGCAAAATAGACATTATGCTTACTCTTCTTCCTCTTCTCTCTCCTCCACAATCTTTCTCCGCCCACAACACCACCGTGACCACCACCAAAACCTTCGATTAATACCAAAACATTTCACTTTCCACAATAAAAATAAGAAACGGACCAACAAATGTTAAATCTGCTGTGTTATTCTTACAGTGTGTCGTCGTCAACATCTATGCGGCATCACTGGATCGAGAGTAGCATTATTGCTCTGAAAAAGTTTTCCTTAAATCACAAAATTTCAGTATATTTACATTCAAATGGAACACAAATCTAGAAACTCTAACTACATTATCAAAACAAATCTAATCCATCAAATTAATTACATCTTTTCATCTTCATCTCTTCAAGAACGTTTCACTCCTGCAAAAGTGGCGGCTTTGAGAACAAGGAAACCACAGAATGATAAGTGGTTGCTGCTATCCTCACCATGATCTGCCCTCTCTTTGGAATCAGCCTTCGACTTGTTAGACTCGCTCTAAGCTTATTTTCCATATCATATGACGGCAGCGGCAGCGTCAGCGATGGTAGAACTGGACGGAAATACGTTTAATCCGTTGACAATATGTAATCTGAGTTACCATATAATCCACCCAAAAGTGTGACAGTAATGAGATCGCCACCAGCAACTCCGGTGTACGAAGTACCAGTCCCTTCGACTCCGGGGGTGGTAAATTTAGAGTCGCGGACAGCAAGTATTGAATCGTGTCTTTGTTTTGTGATTATATGTTTGAAATAGCATCTGCAATTGCATCTTACCAATTTTGTGGTCGGATCGTTGAAGCCATAGCGGACTGTAATCGGACCTTAGCAATCTTCGTTAGATCCAAATCGAAAGAACGTTACTTGCCATACTATTCCCCTCTTTTTGAGCAATCGCCGTTAGATCCAAATCCCATCGTCGGCAATCATGATGTGGTCCACTGTCAATTCCTCCTCCGATCTCACCCTCGTCTCAGTGTTCATCGCTTCATTCCTCCTGATTTCATCGACGGCGTTCACTTCCGACTATTATCACAAGGTTATGTAACGGTTCAGCCCTAGGTTTCCTTTATTTCGGTTGGGGACATTTAGTCTTTAGATCTCTAGTCTCGAATGCAGCAGTCGTGTTCCCAACCTTAGCAGTGGACGGAGAAAGATTGTGGAGGAGAGAGAGGAGGAAGAAGAGTAAGCATAATGACTATTTTGCCCCCACGTGAGGGGCACACGACTGACTTAACGCCATAGGATTGAACGGTAATGGCTCCAAGGACCATTTCTGCAGCTTTTGGGTCACCATAGGGACCAAAAACGTGGGATTTGAAAATGATGACTGTAACTGTAAAAAACTGTCAAGCACAGGGAACAAAACTATAATTTACTCAAGATTTTAATATGTACCCACCTGCCGATGACGATCTTAACAAAAGAAAACTATAGGACCCGTACCATCTTTCAGTCTTCAATCAAACGACTGCTTTTTTCCAACTGCATCAATTTTAACCAAACTAATTAGGTTATACCGTTGCTAATAAGCTGAGGTGATACCCTTGTAAGGATCTCCTAGTTCAGCAATGTTTCCGGGCCTTGAAAACACAACCTTTTTGGTTGAACCCCAAAGTAAGGATTTTTCTACAAATAAGACTTATAAGTACCCAATCACAAAAATGCAATAAGTCACAACACGAGATATAAGAGTAACCATTCTCTATATCTCCACCTTCTCTGCACTGAAATTTTAAGCATTTTAATGAGATTTCATAGGGCCGCAAAAAATATCAATTTTAATAATATAATTTAGTTTTTACTATGATAAAGTGTGTCCTAACATCCCATCTTAATTTGGAACATATGGATCATATGTCAAAATGGTATTGTTTGTTGCTTTCTACATATGATCCATCTTAGAAAGGAAAAAAAAATTATGAAAAATATTAAAAAAAATAGAGGAGCGGTAAATAACATTTCTTAATTGATCCAATAATAATTAACATAGCAACAATTCATAGATGAGAAAGAACAAACTTGCAAATACTAAAATTCAATAGCAATCTTTCTAGTCTAAAAAAATTCATTTGGGGAAATACCTAGAAAAGGAACAGAAATTGACTAGTGTGCTCAATGGAAGGAAGAATATAAAGGATTTCTGTGACATTTGAACGAACACCTGGAGTGCCCTGCGTGATCAAACCACACCCAAAATTTAAAAAATTAAAAACTATCTAAAAAACATTGACAGAATAAAGTTAAACCAGATTAAGAAGATGATTAAGGGTTTGAAACGCGTAGCTGATGCAATTGCTTCTTCTCTACTCTTGTCGTCGGTGGATACCTAAAAAGAAAAATATCTAACACCAAACCGAATTGATTGCCTATACACACAAATCATCATCTAAAGACTGGAAATCAATTACAGCAACAAAAACAAATAGCCGCTAATAACTGTAAGAGAAGAAATCATAGTTCTAACCCTCTACGCTACACTGATGTCCACACCCAATTAGAAGACACGAAATGTAAAACAACAAACAATGCACCATTAGTAGAAAAACCAATTACACAAAAGAATAACGATGTCCACACCCATTGTTCCTTCTGTTATCAACTCCAATGAAGGCAAGAACGATTTGGATATTTAGAGTATACAACATACCTGTAAGTGGACGATAAGAATATTTAGAGTATACTACATACCCACGAAATTCAAATTGAGAACAAAGAGTGCACCATTGAATCAGAAGTTATGATTCTGCCACTGAATCAGACCTTTGTCCAAGATTATAATACTGATATACCAACTAAATCAGACCTTATGATTCCGACATCGTTCCAGAACCCTTCCATTAACTACACCAGGTATGTGTATGTTGGTGTCCTCCCCCAAATCGACCCACGATGTAGGTCGGGAGACGATGGAGATGGTGTGAAGTGTGTGGTACAGAGAAAAAGAACAAAGAACCTAGGGTTTTTTCGAATGGGTTAAACTTACAGGGGGAGTCAAAAGAGTTTGAAATTTTTTGGGGAAAGTGAGTGGGAAATTATAGAAATTGAAAACTTAACGAAGGTTTTTTTCGTTTTTGACGGTAAAACATGACGTAGATTTACATATGTCATCAGTTTTTCACAAAACATGACTTTATTTAATGACAGATATTTTTGTCAATCATAAATTTTTGTCAATCATAAAAATGTGGTATGTCATCATAAATCTTTAAAAGTTACAAAAGATGACACAGTTTAATTGACATATATTTTTGTCAATCATAAAAATGTGGTATGTCATTGTTCGTAAGTCATTAAAAGTCATTTTTCCTGTAGTGCAAGTGAAAAAAATGAAGAATAAAGTTTCAAGAAGTCTTCTCCCAAGCTTCAAGCCCTGCTCCAAATGGTTTTCAGTGGAAAAGAGCAAGAAAAGCCCTTTCTCCATGCCCCATATAGTTGACCCACACTTGAAATGACAAAATGCCCTTCTAGGCCATTTGTACGGGTCGCGCAAACGTAATACAAAACCTCACGCGGGTGGCATGATCGTGCAGAAAGTACAGATTAGGCCTGATGCGGTCCAACCAAGCAAAAGTAGCTTTTGTCCCATTCTTCTTTGGCATAAACCCGGTTTTTGACTTATTTTGACCACCATTTGGGCTAGGTAAGCCCACTTGAGCCCAATTCTTCATTCTTGGTCCATTGCTTGCTCCAATCCAAGCCCGGTAGTGATCCAAGCATCCAAAATCTTGCATCCACAATTTTTTTTCCGTTCCGTCTCCGCAATATACATCCCGCTCCCGCTAGTCTTTAAAATTATTTGTAATTAAACACAAAAAGACTAGAAAGTTTCCCGAGTGATAAAAAATATAAAAATAGAAAATATGCATGCAATTTAAACTAAAAGTGAATTTAAAACATGCTAAATAAATTATCAAAAGAAGAAATAGAAATAAAGTGTCATATATATATGACCATCAAACTTATTTTTTCTGTACACATATGATAATTAAACTTTTATTCTTGTACACATATGACCATTAAAATAAGTCATTAAATATGTACAGATATGATAAGTTTAATGGTGATATATATATATATATATATATATATATATATATATATATATATACAAAAAAAACATTAGGACTAAATGTGTATAAAAATAAAAAGTTTAATGGTCATATGTGTAAAAAAAATATAAATGACTAAATGTATACATTAACCCGTTTTATTATTTTGTCTTAATACTTTATTTCATTCTCTCTTCGATTGCCTGCTACCAAACGCTACCTATATGATATATAACCCCTCATATAATCTATGTATAACAAATTCAAATATAAATGATAAATATCGTGTGAATAAATAATTTCTTTTTGATGTCAACCATGAATATCATTGTTTAGAATATAAAATAATAAATATTTATTTAAACTCTCACTATATCTAAAAAAGATATTTAAAAAATAAAAAATAGAACTCACTCGTTTGTCATATTTTACAATTTCATTTTCTCGAAAAACAAAGATAAAAGCAAATATACTATAAGTTTTATATATTTTTATGATATGCAAATAAACATGAATCCCCAAAAACCATAATTTTTTCAATACTTTATTCTCTGATGAAACGCACGACAAAATTAATTTATTTTGAGCCGATTTATGAAAAGTCCCAAAATTAATTTATTTACAGAAAAAGACAACATACAGGCTAACGTATTCAGTTTAGCCAATACTTCCGGTTTACCAGGTTTTCTAAATTGGAAATCTCCAATAAAATCGAATTATTTTGGGACTGTTTACGAAAAAAATCCTATTATTTTGTGTAAAATAATTCAACATTAAGATTTTTTCATAAAGTGGTAAAAAATAGTGGGACTTTACTGAAATTTTACAATCTAGAAAACCTGGTAAACCAGATGAAATTGCTAAATTAAATACGTTATCCGGTATGTAGTCATTTTCTATAAATAAAATTAATTTTAAAATTTTTTCATAAACTAACCCAAAGTAATGACACTTTACTGGAATTTCGGTTTTCCAATTTATAATATTTTTGAATTATAACACTCAATCATCGGAACATATATTTCGGCGCTAGGCGATCTTTGGGTTAATATATATATATATATATATATATATATATATATATATATATATATATATATATATATATATATATATATATATATATATATATATATATATATATATATGAGAAAAAGTTAGTGTCAGTTGGCTGACTTACTGGAACAGCAATCCATAGGGGTCGGTTCTGTTTTGATGTAATTTGCTGTATCTCCTTCTTGGCTGTAGCTAATAAGTATACCGCAAAAAAAACCAAGAATTAATCCATTCCAGGCTGAACGTAGAGACTGTATTGTTAGGAGGCACGCATTGAGCTTAAAGCAACGCCCTCTTTAGCCAATAATGTACGTTGTTACTATATTATATTAGGAGCACTTCCTTCTTAATCATAGGTTGGCAATTGCTAAACAATTTCGTATGCATGTATGGATCTAGAGAGAACTCTTTACGACTTTTTCTTTTTTTCCTGTTTTTTAGTGTACTTTCTATTTGTTTATTTCTTTTGGCGGTCAAAAAAGAGGATAACCTTTCCAAGATTCCATGGTTTAATTTCATATTACATAATATTGAAGTAATTTCCAATGGTGGTGTAATACTTTCGGATTCATATGTTTCGATCACGCATGAGATTCTAAGTATCATGTTCGAAACATATATTAAATGGCCACCTTAATTAAGGATATCTAAATCAGAAGTGGTGTTCATTTTTTTGTACAGCGAACATGCAAAGTGCTTAATACTGATGTTAAGTATAGAAAACTTAACCCATGCCTGCACGGACGAGTGAGAGAAAGACAAACCCGACCACAATATGGCAAACTTAAAACGGACGTAGCTTTTGGTCCCTTGGAAGTTTAGATGCCATCAAATATCGTCAGAAAGCTTTTGACGGGCCGGAGCTCTTAAACACCAACCAAAAGAAGTTTACCTCGATTCCTCTCCAAAAACGTCCATTTAAGCATTTAATTTTAATTTTTGCATAATTTTGGTACTCCTATAATTCTCAACTACCTAAATTAAAATGACACGATACTAAGATCACAACATTTTCAACATATAAATTTGTGGTTTAATCATTAAAACAAAAGTTCCTTGATTGAAAGAACCGTAACATGCAAATCCTCCATTGAAGCCCTGAAGTAAAGTCCCTCAATTTTTCATTTCCATTGACGCATGTAGGGGTGCAAACGAGCCGAGCCGAGCCTGAGCCTGGCCAAACTCGGCTCGGGCTCGTTAAGAAATATAAGGGCTCGGCTCGGCTCAGGCTCGGGCTCGGCTCGTTTAATTCTTAACAAGCCTAAACGAGCTTAATCCCAGCTCGAGCTCGTTAAGAAGCTCGTTACTCTAATGATTAAATACGTTTTATTTTATATATATATATATATATATATATATATATATATATATATATATATATATATATATATATATATATATAAATATATATATATATATATATATATATATATATATATTTAGGCTCGTTTAGGGCTCGCGAGCCTAATCGAGCTTGGTGACACAGGCTCGGCTCGGGCTCGTTTAATAAACGAGCCTTATATTTAAGCTCGGGCTCGGCTCGGGCTCGTTTAAAATCGGTCTCGAGCCGACCTTTTATCGAGCCGGTCCCGGGTAGCTCACGAGCCAGCTCGGCTAATTTGCACCCGTAGACGCATGCTAGGTTGAAAAGTCAGCATATACACTAAGAAGCAAAGCCAGGAACGATTGTGTTAACAGTGATGGTATACTTCTTAAGAAGAACTAGAGTACATAATGGAAATAATTGGAAGGTGCATACTATATACAGCTGACTTTTTATTGTTTAATTATTTACATTGCACACTCCAACCCTAGCTGGTAAGATAGTACGTGGAAATAATTACAGATATCCAGAATATGCATGCATACAAGAACCTAATATTTTTCCAGCGTTGCCGAGGCCACTGAGAAAGCGAATACTAAAATTACTGGCCATAACTGATTTTATATGGACAAAGTTAAACTGCTTCAACTCCAGCTGCAACCGGAACTTCAACACCTACATCATGCTCGGTAGTTATTTGAATTCTCACATCTGGAACTGTTACAAGAACATCTTGTAACGAATTCATCAGGTCGTTCATCAATTTCCGTAGTGTGCGTGAGCAAAATGAAAGAAATGGTACTAATGGATACAGATACCAAAAAAGGACTTGTGGGAGGACAATCAACGCCACAAATAAAACGGCAAATAAGTAGGAGACATCCCTGAACTGTAGAATTACGTGTTTATTATTGCTTAATCGAATGGAGGTTGTGGTGAAAAGGAAGAAGAAAAGGGCAAGTAAACAGAATTTGATCCAAGTGAGGTTACGGAATGTGTTGAAGGGATCCCACTCCCATGGCCCGCTTGTTGCTAGTTTCATCAAGTTCATGATTACGAGGAGAAGATATCTTGCGTCTAAATCATGCATTTTTTAGGGTTTGAATGAACTTAGTGCCAATAAATGATTTATTTATAGACATTATAAGTCGCTTTTATAGTTAATTACACTTGAAATTTCGTAAAGAAACCCTAGTAACATGGCCAACAAACCGGCCCCCACATTTGCAAACTGTACATCTTCGATTTCAACGAAATTTTGTTTGTTAGTGATTACGAATTGTGTGGTTATAACTTTAATCAACTTTTAACTTTATGTGTATCAACCTGTTAATTTTTTGCGTGGCATACACTTTTTTGGGTTTGTACAAACAAATATACTTACTTTCCCCCTCATACATTTGGGAGATCCAGCCCAAGAACCCTGTGCCAAACATGTTCATTAACACACAACTGGTAACTCAACATGTACGATGCCGATGCTAGAATTAAACTCGTAAGTTGGAATTAAATTTATATCACGCACGAGTTTTGACCACTTAAGTTTACATCCTATAAAACATGCCGTGAGTTCACAATTGAGGGATATTAGAGGGATAGGCTAAGCATAAACAATAAGATATGGTGGAAGGTAGTTTTGTATCAAGTAATAACCTTTATTTTTTGAGGTTGTTTGGTACGACAAAATGAAATCATGAATGAAATGGAATGAACGACCTAATGAAATGAACGAAGTAATGGAATGAATCATTCCATTCCATTCTCATGTTTAGTTGGTTCGAAGGAATAAAATTTGCCATCCAAACATACTTTTTTTATTAAAATATAAAAAACTAAATAAAATAAATTTAATAAATAGAGAAAGAATTTCTATTTTATAAAATAAATTTATGTTAAATGATAATATCTTCAAATAAATTATGTATAAACATATATCATTTCATCCAAAATACATAATATATGCTCTGAAAATAGTTAAAAAAGAATTATCTATAATTTAAAAAAATTTACAAAATAAAAAGACCAATCTACTATAAAATCATAAAATATAAATATGATAAAAAAATTTACTTATTTTTTAAAAATAAAAAATTATTTAGATGAAGGTTTGAATTAAAAATATTAATATTTATTGAATATTATAAGAAATAAAGTAATTTAATTGTATTATATATTATTCCATTCCACGATAGAATGGAAAAAAAAACATCATTCTCACATGAAATGAAATTCAGCCCAAGAGAAGGAATCACATTTCCTTGATGAATACTCCAATCCATTCCCGCGAGCAACCAAACATGATCTTTTTTATTGCAACGGAATACTCCATTTCATTCCGTGTTCGATTGCTGCATACCAAAAGCTAACTTGGTTTGTATCCAACAATTGTGTTTCCTTAATATATAAGTTACCTTAAATGCATGAACTATAAACACAATATTTTTCACCCCTTGTTCCAGGGCTTTTACCTGTGGGCAGTGACGGATCTAAAAAAATTCAACCGGGCTCCTCCAACATTTCCAAAGAAAATAATCTATACCTAGGGTTTATAATAATTAATCTTTTTAATAGTTAAATAGATTAAGAGACTTAATTTACAATAGTTTAAACTTTGATTAAACCGGAGTCCGGTCTATTGTTCTCTTTTCTAAATGAGGTCCACAGATAAAAATATAAGCTTTTTTATATGCTTCACTGTATACAATATCATGGGGTAAATTGTCAAAGTTAAGTGGGGTCAATGCACTCACTTGCTGCATGATATAGATCCGCCACTGCTTGTGGAGCTTAAAGACTGCCAGAAAAGCGATACAAAAACAAAACCTATCAACTAGTTTCAATATCATTTTGTTTTCACATCTTAATATATACGTGGAATGTGGAAGAGCACTTTATAATTAGTTTTGGAAGGCAGCTTCTGCACAATTTCCTGCATATGGTTGGAAGAGATTCGTACCATCTTTTCTTTCAAAGTTCTGGGACTTTATACAATTATTTAATATCCTAACCTTGGGGACTCAGAAAAGCGAGTATCTTAAATTAACAAATAACAAGATTTGATGAAGTTATGATAAAAGATAGTGAAGATCAAAATGTTTACTAATTCAGTAAGTTAAAGAACTCATTGCGTATGCAAGTGTAATTGTATAAATGGTGAAAAAATATAGGAGGACCATCATTCATTACATTCATATTACATGTTTACTTAGTGAAGACGAGTGAGTCAATGGGTCAATGACTATCCAATGTGAAATAGTATCGAGAAAACACTGACATAAAGGAGTATTTAATTTGGGGCACTAGGTGCACTAACGGGGTAAAGGCTCACAAAGAGAAGACTGTATCAGAGGAAAAGCATTCTCAAAACATCCACATAAAGGGGGTTTTAGGGTATTCTGGGTATAGAGGGACTCGGATTACTGCAACATGGCCACAAACAGGTAAAGGCAAAGTTGAAATCGAGCAAAGTCGGATGTTGTATAATCCATTTTGGGCTGCATACGGTGATATAGTAGAGTAGACTGGTGTATGGTCTATCATTGTCGTTATTGGGTGATTTGGTTTGTCGTGTTGGTCGGAGTCTGTTTACCATTGTTAGGTGTTTTTGGTTTAGTCCTGTTGGTGCTGTGTACTCTGTTGTTTCTCAGCCTCGGCTGGTTTTTCTTTTTTTCTATTTAATCTGAGCAGTTAAAAAAAAAAGACTTATAAAAGCCATTTATAATAATATGTGTATTAAAAGCATTTGAAAGTTGAAGCCTATTGGCCCTTTTGAGCTACAGACTACTAACTGTGGGAGCTTAGAGTTAGAGACCACAATATCAGCTTGTGGATATTATAATGTAATGCACTCCGTTCTATAGAATTCTCTTTTCTAGTGAAAAAGTTATTTGATAAATTAAAGCGACTCCTGGTGGACTTTAAAGACTGCGCAAAGAAAAGTATCTATAGATTCAATTTCCACTTATGACTAGAACGTCACTTGATAATATAGTATAATTTATAGTCAAATATTCTTCATAAAGAAAGCGGGCCAACTACATGTTAAGTTAGTTGTCATGGATAGATCGTCACGCACCTATTTTCCAACAGCATAGATATGATAGGGTTTTATACTTTTCAAAAGTCCTAGGTATAGGATATAGATATAGGATAATGAATTCTGTTGTTGTTGTATATATTAATTTGTATTAGATAGAATTATGATTATGTTTACAATCAGTATACCGGCCCTCAAATGAGGTGGATTAAGCACTTATTTGTAATTCTTCATGAGGAAAGCGAGGACCAACTTCATGTTAAGTTAATTGGCAGGGATCCCGCCCATCTCGATGTATTATATACCGTCTTCATGATTATCCAAACTAGTCTGAAACCTCCCACCTTAAAAATCCTCCCTTATCTTAATCTTCTCTTCCCGACCGCTCTGATCCACGACGGTTCTTCCGATCGCCACCCACCAGAGATCTCGCCCTCTCCCATCGTTCTCCCTCTACCTGGACCTGCTCTTGTATTCTTAATCCCAATGGCCACCGATAAACCCTTAGAGAAGTTGTATGGTATCACTAACATACGCGCGTATATTCCGCTTCTCCTTGATCTTGAGCGGTTGAACTACGAATCATGCAGCGAGCTATTCAAGATACATTGCATTGGATTCGGTGTGTCCGAACACCTTCGCAGAACCTAAAGACCAACCACCGGTAGAAGTGGTGGAATGCAACCGTATAGACTCCATTGTCAAAATATGTACGGTACCATGTCTCAATCCTTTATTTAGTTGATCATCAACAAGAACGCAACCGTAAGAGAGGTTTGGGCTAGCCAGATAATCTTTTGCAGGACAATTATATAGTTAGACAGTGAGTTGTTGAACATTGTTCTTGCGGATTCGACCATCACGTATTACCGCTCACTGATCAAAACTATTTTGTGTTTGTTGATCAATTTTCACATATTACTGCACACTGATCTATAACGTCCCAAATTTCATAACCAATTTTTTCACTTTTTTAAAAATAGAGTTTAGTTATCAAAATCATCATTAACGTCGAAGAAACCATTTAAAACATTAGAATACTCATTTGTTCAAAATCAAGTGACAATGTTCCAAAAACCAGATAATAAAACCCACCCAGAGTAATATACAAGTAACAACAGAAGACTGAAAACATGATTATGTTGGATGTGAGTATAGTCGAGCCGCGCCCACCCCTTATTTTGATGAAGTACCTAAAATCATTTAAATCAGTTGAATAATCACAAAGTTTAGTGAGTTCCTCAAGATACCATACGTTCCATCAAAATAACAATCACATCACAAAATGGCTCTCAGACCGGTTCTCATCTGCTAGGCTCACAGGCCAATCTGTCCAGTTCACAGGCCAATCCAGTCCTGCCAACCATCATAGCTATAAGAATGAATCAGGCAACTAGGCAATCAACAAACAAGACCACACTAATCTAAGCACACTTTTTAACCCTACGGGTCTCAGATCACGACTACGCAATCGGATAATCGGCAAGCACGACTAACCTAGCCTAGACACACAATCCCACCCTAACGGATCTCAGACTACCTACACATGCAACATCACTCATAGTATAGTGAGGAGACTCACTGTAAGATCCTAATCCCGATAAGTATAAGTTCAAGGCTTAAAATTAAGAATCAATTTTGGGAATTTGGTGGGTTGGCGTCGTTAAGAGCCTGGTGGCCTTGATAACGTCGCTAAAGGCTTTCTTAGCATCACCAAGTTCATGGTGGCCTTGACAGCGTCGCTAATGGTTGGCTTAGCGTCGCTAAGGTCTTTGCTGGTTGGTGGGTTTGCACGATCTCCAGTTAGCGATGCTTACTTAAGGTTACGAGGCTAACTACTCTTTTTGGACCAAAACCCAAGATTTCGAATTTTGGGCCATATATAAGGGTACCAAACCCTAGGGCAGCCGCCATTTGACAGATTTCAGCTTCTAAAAATATCTCTTTTCCTTCTTAAGCCTGTTTGGAGTGATTTTTGATGTTCTTGATCTTTTTGGATAAAATTTTGAAGCTTTGATTGAAACATCAAGATTTGCATTTCTGGACCTCTGTGAGTATAAAGTTCTCTCCTTTTTGTGCTTAAATAGTTGATCTTGTGCTTATGATGATGGAAAAATGGAATAAAGGTCCCTTTATGACGTTGTCCATGTTTGTGAAGGATAAAGTTTAGAACTTTATGCTTTGGAGTCCTCATTTGGAGCCATTAAGTTGGTTTAGAGAGCAATCCAAGCTCTCTTTGGTTGTTTTGTTGAGTTTTGTACTATTTTGGACCTTGATCTTGAGCATTTGCATGCAAGATCATGTTTAGATGGGAAAGTTAGGATTTTTATGGACCTAGGGCTGTTTGGAAGGGTCCTGGAAAGCTTAAGACTTTGGCTTAATGAATTAAGAGATTTTGGAGGATTTTGGCTGAACAGAGGAGTTAGCAGCGCTAACTATGTAGTTGCTAACTAAGTCATGGTTTGCTACGAAGTTTTGAGACTGTTCACAGTTAGCGACGCGATCTAGGGAAGACATTGGTGCTAACTGGCTGTTGAACGTTGACTATGACTTTGACCTTTGATCGTTGACTTTTTGACCAATTTGACTTTTGGTCAAAGTTGAGGGTTTGGGGTACCGGTTTTGGAGGTTTATCCTGTTTGGGGGTTTAGGAAGTTCTAAGTGAAGTTTACCCTTGTTATTAATTGAAGTTTGGATTGTCTGGCTCTGAGGACACACGCATGGAGTGCTGTCTAGCTTGCGGTTCCGGATCTTATGAGTCTTCTCACTATACTATGGGTGATTTTACATGCATAGTTAGTCTTGTACCGCACATATATAGTCGTGGATGTTTAGGTCGAATGTGCCTTATGTTAGTTATGTGAATGATTATTGTTAGGGACCCGCTGGGTCGAACTATGTGTGTAGGCTTTTGTATTGATATGTGTTAGTTGTTGGATTCGTTCTAGCGACTGAAGATTGAAGGCAGATCGGGGTGAGCTTGAGATTCGGGCGGATAGAGTCCAAAGAATGAATTGATTCGGTGACAGACAAAATGGGGAAAGCTCGTGAGTTCTTAGCTGAGGCGGATCGGGGTGAGCCCGAGAGCCAGGTTGTTCGGGGAAAGCTCGGACACCTTTTATGATTGTGATTTATGTGATGGATCATGTGGTATTTTTGGGAACTCACTAAGATTTGTGCTTACTCTTCCACCCTAACTGTTTTTCAGGTATTTGCTAGATTGAGCTTGGAGCACGACGCGACTGTATCGCCTTAGGGTTTTGGTATTCAAGTCTTCCGCTCAATAATGTTTGTAACTATTTTGTTAAACCCGGTTTTATATGTTTTTAAATGATTAAGTTTAAATTAGATGGTTTCTATTTTTCCAACCCGTTTTATGTATTTGAACTGCTTTTTAAAACAAAATTTTTAGTACGGAATTTGGGACGTTACACTCACCTGAACTGCGAAGGCAAAACATGAACCTCCTAAATAGTCAATAGGCATAACTTAGCGACCCTATCCAATAAAAGGTCAACACCACAAATTTCCAAGTTTGACCAAAGTCAAACTTGGTCAAAAAATCAACGGTTAAAGTCAACAAACGCACATCACATCGCGTCTGATGGCCTAAAGCATCACTATAACATCCCCCAATCACACGTATCATAATATTGTCCATTTTGGGCCACCCAGCGTGAAAACTTCACAGAGGGTCACCCATTCTGAAATTTCTCCCACCCAAACACGCTTAACTACACAGTTCTTATGGGATCTGCTACCCTCACGACTTTAAAACACGTTGTGATAGGTTGGTATCCACACCCTTATAAGGTGATGCTTCGTTCTCCTACTCGGTCAATGTGGGATCAGGTATCTCTCCACTAAATATAAACTTTACTCAAATCATCAAAACATTGTATGGAAGCTGGAAATCCACTGTTTCAGGTACTTCAGGTACGACTGATGGCAATGCGTGACGCGTACACACTGTTGCAGCTTCTTTTGGGGATTTATGTTTTGATTTGACTTTATTTAGATTTTGACTTCCACTGATGGTTGAATTGTGTTGATATTAAAATGTTTTAGATGATTGAAACATGATTAAGTTTTGAGCGTTTTAAAAAAATGTGACGATTATTTATTAAAATTGCTTTTCTAAAAAAAATTAAATATACTCTAAAAAATGGACGTTACAATCGCTAAGGGACACGATCCAGAAACAGGTTTCCTATCGTGGTAGCATCACTATTCCTTGGTGTTAACGACGCTAACTCTGAATAAATCAGCTTTCTTATGAAGCACTAAATTCGTTAAATCAGGGGTTAGGGTCTTCCCGAATCCATCCATTAAGGTAATATATCGATAAAAAATGTGAACTTTATGGACATGCATGTCCAACCCAAACCCTAGGTCAAAGGAAGTCCAAAACCACAACCAAATCGTTGCATGGCTTCAAGAGATCTTGAGCATGCTCTCATCCAATCTCCAGAAATTTTAGAAAAGGTCTTGAAGCAAACTTAGCAACCTGGAGTTTCCCCAACTCTAGAAACACATCAATCATGAACCATACAAGTTATAAAATACCTCTAACTACTAGATATGGGCATATAACTCATCAACATTGAGACTTTATGACTTACAAGGGTCCAAAACATGGAGAGATTGTTGTATCTAGGCTCTAGACAACTTCTTGGCACCACCACTCTTCTCTTCTTCTTCTTCAAGCAACCTTCAAATGCAAGGATTGAGACTAAAATCAACAATGAAGAGGCTAAGGCAAGAATTAGGGTTTCTTGGGGTGTGGAGACTGATAAAGAGACATCTCAAGGCCCGAGATTTAGGGTTTTAGAATTTTGACACGTCGTGCGGCTATCCATAGTTGGTAGCATCGCTACCAGTCATGTCCTGTGTATCCTTTAAAAACCCCTTCTTCATGCCGCAATCCCCCTTCTGATAGCTGACAACGCCTAGTAATATTACATATTTTAGTCGTTGTTGAGCCCTATTCTTAGTGAAATTATATCATATATATCGTGGTATTCTCACTTTTCATGCCAGTACTTGGTTGGAAAGAAATAATGAAAATAGGGACCAAAAGCTTGCAAATTGGAAGATATTTGAAGATCAATGCAAAATCAGGAAAATACGTACGCGCGCCGTGGAAATCATCAACGCGCGACGCGGATATGAGGCGGTGAAGGAAATTCAAATGCCGATAAAACGTTGATAAGCCACTACGCGCGCCGTGGGATTCATTAATGCGCGCCGTGGTCTCGAGATTTTTGAAACAATAAATAGAGGCTTTTAGGTCGAAAAAACTAGCGAAGACCTGGTGTAAAATCGACCCCCAAGGCTCCTTGACTCCGAGATTTTGCTTCAGCAACCATCTTTGTGTATTTTCATGTTTTTATAATTAATTTTCATTTAGTTCAATAGTTAGCGTTAGTGGCTAGTGTCTTTGGGAGTGACAACCATTGACATTGAGTCTTTTAGTTTCTGTTTTTGAGTAATTGTTACTGTTTTGGAACCTTGGAATTTGATTTGGTTAATAGTAATCATTCGGTTTGAGTTAATTGTTGTTTTTTCGGTGTTTATGCTTATTATTGAATTGTTGAATGTTTGGGTTGTGTTTGATGTTTGATTTGCCTTTGTTTGCTTTTGATTTGGAGATGTACTTCTGATTTCAGTAAGTGACTAGGTTTGGTTGGTAATTTAGTTTAGTTTATGCTTGTTTGGAATTATTTTAGTTTATGATTTTTTAGGATTAGTTGTCAAAAGTTGGGAACTAGGTCCTCTGACTGTAGCTTGACACTACAGTTGGTAATCTGTTACCCGTCTTGACCACGTAACTCCTGCGGATCGACCCTGACTACCACTGTGCTAGTGTGTGTGTGTGTTAGGTATTTTTCTTATTTTTGACCGCACGACGACCTAGGCGAGTCAAATTTTGGCGCCGTTGCCGGGGAGTTGTGAGCTTAAGACTAGGTGATTTGTAGGAGCTTTAGTTTCTGAATTTTTTGTGAATTTCATTTGGTTAGTATTTTGCTTTTTGATTTGGCGGGCGTGTTGCACTAGTGCATGCATACCCGCAGGGGTGAGCAAGTATCCCCTTTGTGTTTTGACCCAGAATTTGAGCGAACCGCGCACAAAATCCGTGCACGTAGGCGTTCCAATATCATGAGTTTTAGTAACGTCAGTAGTATTCCAGAGCATGTTGCCCAGGAACCCTCGGGTGAGGCAACGAGGATGTCGTTTATTCCCCCTATTTTGGAGTTTTATTTCGGAGCACGAGTGCTTCTGGTGGTGCAGTTTCAGCCCCTGCACCCATACCATCATGCACTCCGCCGTCGATTCCACCATTTCAACCCTTATCCCAACCACAATCCACAAACCCATTTACCTCTGCCATGTCCTGGGGAGCGCCGACCTATGATGGCATCCCAGTATCTAGACAGTAGACACCCATTTCACAACCATTTTCACAACCACAACCAGTATTTTTCAAACCTCAAACCACATTCCAACCTACACAGCACCAACAACCTCCTCAGCAACAGTACCAGTATCAAGAGACCGAGGAGAGATATGATGATGAAGATGAAGGATGGGTTCCACCAGCACCACAACAGCCATGGAACCGAGGTCGGGGACCTCCCAAAAGAGCACAGCAGCATCAACCACCATAAGGTCAGCAGGGATATAATGATCATCACTTTTACGGTAATCCTGCTCAACCCTTATATTTTGCACAACCGAGGAGGCAATCGGTTGCATCGTATTTCCAGCCACGGGAATACGATGATTCATCGCCTATTTATATTCCTGACAATATTGAATCACAAGTAGAAATTAGGCCTCAGTTGTTATGAATATTACCAGAATTTAGGGGATACAAACAGGATGACCCATATAATCATTTGTATGAGTTTATAGCCATTGCAAATGCTAACACCCCTAGGAACACTAATAGGAACATTTTTAGACTAAGGTTGTTCCCATTTACTCTTAAAGACAAAGCCAAATATTGGTTTACGTCTTTACCATCGAATAGCATTACTACATGGGACCAACTCAAGGCTTAGTTCTTACAAGAGTTCTATCCGGCAAGCAAGACGACAGAAATCAGGAGGGTCATTCAGGATTTCCAGCAGAAGCCTGGAGAAGCTTTTCACGAAGCATGGGATTGGTTAAAGGAACTGATGAGGTCGTGCCCTCATCACAACATTCCAAAGTGGCAACTGGTCAAGTTGTTCTTTGAAGGAGCAAGTGAGACAAACCAATCCATGATCAACGCATCATCTAGTGGCACTATTATGATGCAAGACCCGGAAGAGGCTTGGCAGTTTTTGGAACAATTAAGCAATGGCTCCAAGGCAAATTTCTCCACAAGAAAGACGGTAGGCACAGCTGTAGTAGTGGGAGCTGATGCCGATTGGAAAAAGGATGTAAAGAAGGAGATAAGTGAACTCAATAAGAAATTCGACAGGCTTGTGTCTACGCTGCAGAATGGACCTCAGAGTCAACCACAAGGAGGTCAAGGAGGACCAAAGACTCAAGTAGCAAATTAAGTCTAAGGCCATGGTCAAGGTCAGTATAACAATGGACGACCCTATAGACCATATAACCAAGGGCAGCATAATTTCAATAACCAGAGGCAGAATAACTCCCAAGGCCAATCATCTAATCAGCCTAGGCCATACCAGCCCGCAAACAATAATGGAAATGCGAGTGGGAGTGGTAGCAATAACAACAATAAGGGGCCCAACACTGCTGTCAACAATGCCCCAGGGACTCAAGAAGATTTGGTCACAAAAATGTATGAAATGTTCAACACGACACAGCAGCAGTCTCAAGCCAATGCAAAAGCTATCCCAATATGGAGAGGCAAATCGCCCAAATAGCTGAAGACCAACGAAAAAGAGACAATGGAAAGCTGCCAAGTGCCACAGAAGTCAATCCAACCCATGGTCAGCGGGCCGGAAAGGAACACGTCAACACTGTCGAGGCTGAATGGAGAAAAGTCACCCTGGAAGATTTACTAGAATCAGGAAGTGAGGCTGAGCTTGAGAAAGAAGAAAAAGTCTAGGAAAAGGTGGAGATTAAAGAGGAAAGTAAGGAAGGAACGGAAGAAAAGGAAATTCCTATTGAAAAGGAGCCTCAACCAAAGGAGGACAAGGATGTCCAAGAGGAAAAGCAGTCAACAATAGCAGGAATTAAACAAAGAAAGAAGGATAAGAAGGGAAAGAAAAGGCAAGAAACGCCCAAATCGATAGGACCATTGATGAACCAACCTTTGTGGGATGAACTTAAGGATGCTCCTGAGGATACAAGAATTCTTCAAGAGATGTGCGAGAAAAATGGAAAAAGTAAGATTCCCACATCAGACACTGTAAGGTTGACAATCAAGGCAAGTGAGGCACTGTTGGGAACACTGCCCAAAAAAGAGAAGGATCCTGGATCACCACTAATTACTGCTACTGTAGGAGATGTGGTTATTAAGAACACCTTGTTGGATTTGGGGGCAAGTGTGAATGTGCTGCCGGGATATTTGTATGATAAATACTAGAATGAAGAATTGGACCTGGTAAAGACCATATTACAGCTGGCTGATCAGTCAACAAAAATATCCTGAGGAAAATTGACCAATGTTATTGTGAAAGTTGGGGACTTCTTTTACCCTGTAGATTTCTTAGTTATGGAGTATGAAAGTTTGGAAGACGCGCCCGCACTCATATTAGGACGCCCATTTTTGGCTACGGCTGGCGCTGTTATTGATTAAACAGGAGATTTGGACATCTCCTTTGGGACGCGAAAAAGAAGGCTAAATATGTTTGGAAGTCCTGTATCTCTACCTCAAGGGAACGATGACAAGAAATTGGACAGAAGTATGCTAATGGAACCAGGGATTAAGAACAAATGCAAAATATGGACCCGAACAGGAGAAGGAGGAAAAGAGGAGGTCTTAAAGGAAACAAAGGATCATCCGTTGTCCACTATTGACAAGGAGCAACTGCTGGACATGATGGAAATGTTAGAGGCAAGACATCAGCAGTACGAGAAAGATGCAAGGGAAAGAGAAGCAAAGGTCTTCCAGCTTTTGGAAGCGCAACAACAATGGATTAGTGGAGTTAGTGATAGGATGACTCAACTCACGTCCTTAATGTCAATGATGGCCCATAATTTCATGACGGAGTTCAAGAAAATGTCATCAGGAATTCAAGAAGAAGAAGAATAGGAGTAGGAGTACTACGTCTGGCTGAAGACGTTAAACTTAGCGCTTGTTGGGAGGAAACCCATCTTGTCATAGGTTAGATTATGTATTTTTTAGGAGTAATTAGGAAGATTATATCATCGTCATTTGCAGGTATTATTGGTCCAAGGCAAGTGTGGGGTTGTTTTGAAGAAATTTGAATTTTTGATTACCGCGCCGTGGTTTGCTCATATGCACGCCGCGGGATCGTAAACCAGCCCGATGCACAGGGGTTGATTTGGGGACACGCGCGCCGCAGTTTGTGCATTTCCGCGCCGCGGGAATCGATCGGTCGGTTTTCTTCGTCAAAAAGGTAAGGCGCGACACTATTCACACACAACCACGCCGTAGAGCTCTGATCTTCGAAAAATTTCTTGTGTTTTTCTTGCTCATTTTATTCCTGCTACCAAGGTATGTCGTTCTAACTAGCTTTTACTTGTTAAAACTAGTGATTAGGTGGTTAATTTGGTTGATTTCTCCAAAAAACTTCAAAACATAGAAATCGCCAATGCTGACTCGTAGGGTGTTTATTTTTCCAAATAATGATCCTAGATGAGTTAGTCGGCACTTAGGCTACCTTGTAGTGTATTTGGATTGAGTTTAAACAGGTTAAATCGCGAGATGGGGTTTGGAATTGGAAACAGCCGCTCGCCGCGCCACGCCCTGGTTCTTGGGTCGCGCCGCGGTGCGGTGAGGAAGAAAAGGACCAAAATTAAAAAAAACATTTGTGGCTATTTTTTGTACAGATGTCTTTCAGGCTTGATCACCGGTTCCTCCAGTTTCCCGAGGGGCCAGCTAGCTCTATCGAGTATACCAGAAGGACGGACGCACTTATTGGTCGTCGGGTTCTCGAGGCGACGATCATCGACAGTGATATTCTCAGAGATGATGGGCTCTGGGGCAAGATTGAGCCGTTTTTGCATCGCATATGGACCCACGGGGATGCTTCATTCACGTGCCGGGGCTGGGATAGGCTCATGGCCAACCAGGAGGACACAGTATACACCGAGCTTCTACTGGAGTTTCTATTTACTGTCCATTTTTCACCGGGCTCGACAGATCCTCGTTCCAGACTGGTACGATTTAGATTAGGGGGAGCACAGAGGGAGTGTAGTCTCCGGGAGTTTGGGAGGCGCACGGGCATTTACACAGAGGCGGATCTCCATCACCGCTACTATACGCAGTTCATGGGTGCATGCATCCAGGGGCAGCCTGATAGGGCTGCCAACGCAGAGGTTTGGGCACCGTTGTCCAACATATTTTACGAGGCGGGGACGTCCAAGGAGAGCCATCTCCGTGATCCAATCCACCGTCTCATGCACCGCATCGTCTCCACCACCATCATGCATAGGGAGGGGGCGAGAAGGTGTCTGGCGACGACATGACATATCTCTGGGTCCTCCTCGACCCCTCCAGGTTCCTTCACCTCCCATTCGCCCTAGCCGTCTCCTTGTCCACCCGTGCGACGGGAGCGTCCTCCAACAGTCCATTGGCCCGCGAGCATTACATTACCCGCCTGGTCCGTTCATATCGGATCCTCACCGCTCAGACTGTGGCTTCTTTGACTGCTTTACCTCCATCTCACACTTCGGCGCGAGCACTGGAGTACATGCGGCTGATTGAGCAGCAGCGCCCAGGCCAGTTTGTGAGGGTGGCCATTGAGGCACCCGAGGACCCCCGGCCAGCATATGCCCAGCCTGGCAGGAGACGACGGAGACCGGTAGCACCGGCACAGCCAGCACTACAGCCTCAGCAGGAGGATCCATCGGCCATTCACCGACTGGAGACCAGGGTCGCCAAGATTGAAGACTAGTTAGAGTGGATCGAGGAGGTACTTTTACAGATTGCATCAGCACAGGATCAGCGCCTCCGACCATTCCCAGCCAGAGCCCACGACCATGAGGCTGGACCTTCCAGGCCACCAGGTGGTGATTGATGTATTTTCTTTTTCACTTTTGGGATATATGTACTGTATCTATGACACTTTTTATCTTTTGATTGTTTATATTTTATGTTGTGTGTTGTTTGCATTTAATGTTCTGTTGAGTCATGCATTTTATATCCAAATGGAGGAATTGTCTCAAACAAGTGTGGGGTCACCGTGCCCCCTCCACTTGTTTTGACCACCGGCGTGTTCACTGTTGCGCTACAACTCCGGAATGCGAAATCGAGGACCTTTTTGTTCGTAATTATACCTGTGACACCGAGTACCAATCAAGCGATCTACCGTCCAAAGGGGTAACTCTTTCTCCCTTGTTCTAAATTAATTTTTGTACAACAGGGACGTTGTACGGTTTTAAGTGTGGGGTGTGGACGGTCGAAAGAGTAGTTTTTTGAAATTTTTTTACAGGAAATAACTATTTTTCAAATTTTTAGCAATTTTTTCAAAATTTTTAATAAATTGTAATTTTGAAACGAATAGTTTGTGATTGTTTATAGCATTAGTATTTTTCGAGAAATACTATATAGTTGTTACAATGCTATTAGTTTAGTCAAACAAGTTGAGTTTTAGGAGTTAGACAATTGGAGTGTTTTAGGATTGGAATTTAGGAAGGAAGTGTCAATCTGTGGCCTTTGTTGTTCGAGCCGGTAGGTCCGAAAAGGGTGGCCTCGAAGAGGCAATTATGCACCTTACCACTTAAGATCGTCTGGTTTGGGATGGCATTTCTGAAAGCTCGTTACACGGACAGCATCGAAAGTCATGGACAATTCCTTAATGGCCTTTAGAATCTGAATGAGTAAGTACACTTCATTGTACACAGAAATTTCGTAATCAAGGGTTCTTTAGAAAGCCATGAATTCCAAAGAACATTCCGAATAGGTTTTCATGAACTATTTCACTCTAACTCATAAGGCAATAAGCTTTGAAACTGAACACAGTCAAAAATTGTTTCAGTCTTAGTTAGAATCTGTTAAAACTCTCTTGCTTGGGGACAACAAGGCACAAGTGTGGGGTGTTTGACAACGCCTAGTAATATTACATATTTTAGTCGTTGTTGAGCCCTATTCTTAGTGAAATTATATCATATATATCGTGGTATTCTCACTTTTCGTGCCAGCACTTGTTTGGAAAGAAATAATGAAAACAGGGACCAAAAGCGTGCAAATTGGAAGATATTTGAAGATCAATGCAAAATCAGGAAAATACGTACGCGCGCCGCGGAAATCATCAACGCGCGACGTGGATATGAGGCGGTGAAGGAAATTCAAATGCTGATAAAACGGGGATAAGCCACTACGCGAGCCGCGGGATTCATTCATGCACGGTGCGGTCTCGAGATTTTTGCAACTATAAATAGAGGCTTTTAGGTCGAAAAAACTAGCGAAGACCTGGTGTAAAATCGACCCCCAAGGCTCTTTGACTCCGAGATTTAGCTTCAGCAACCATCTTTGGGTATTTTCATGTTTTTATAATTAATTTTCATTTAGTTCAATAGTTAGTGTTAGTGGCTAGTGTCTTTGGGAGTGACAACCATTGACATTGAGTCTTTTAGTTTCTGTTTTTGAGTAATTGTTACTGTTTTGGAACCTTGGAATTTGATTTGGTTAATAGTAATCATTCGGTTTGAGTTAATTGTTGGTTTTTCGGTGTTTATGCTTATTATTGAATTGTTGAATGTTTGGGTTGTGTTTGATGTTTGATTTGCCTTTGTTTGCTTCTGATTTGGAGATGTACTTCTGATTTCAGTAAGTGACTAGGTTTGGTAGGTAATTTAGTTTAGTTTATGCTTGTTTGGAATTATTTTAGTTTATGATTTTTTGGGATTAGTTGTCAAAAGTTAGGAACTAGGTCCTCTGACTGTAGCGTGACACTACAGTTGGTAATCTGTCACCTGTCTTGACCACGTAACTCCTGCGGATCGACCCTGACTACCACTGTGCTAGTGTGTGGGTTAGGTATTTTTCTTATTTTTGACCGCACGACGACCTAGGCGGGTCAATAGCGTCACAAACTCTTGAAAACCTTTAAACCTATATTTGGGAAATGGTTACAACTCTACCACATTTATCTAAATTTCATCCCCAAAATCCGCATCCTGCAACTACATCTAGAGAATGCTCGCGTATCGCTTCTTTGAGTCCCCGCATCCACCTGTGTAACTCATAATATTTCAAAATTTTTAGAAAAAGCAATTTCAATAATAAAAACATCATTATTTAAAACCATTAATCAGCACAAGTCAAATACATCAATAGTGTCAACATAAATCCTAATCTAGAAGAGAAGCAGCGCCAGTGTGTACTCATCATGTCTTGCCATCACTAATACCAGAAGCAACTGAAACAGTTGTTTTAAGGGAAATGTAACCACACATCTTAGTGAATTCCAACATATACACAGTGTATCAATCATACAAACTCTACTCCTAACAAAAAGGATACAACACATACATCACAGTAAACACTAGTCTACTTTACCCAGTACATCGAGCCATGCTACCTTGCTCAACACTCTGAGCCATGACACCTTGCTCAGTACTTCGACCCATGTATACCTTGCTCTGTTCTCACATACTTTTAAACATGCATTTACTAAACATTACAACATCCTAGTACTACCCAAGTACACATTATACACACACTAGACACCCAAGCAGCCTAGTACTACTGACATACATTCCATAAGCACACACGAGCTAAAGTAAAGGATGGACAACATCAACACGATGTAGTGAGGAACTCACCTCAATCAAACGTAGAATTTGTGTAGCTACTTTGAGAATCCAACAAAATACCAACATGTACTCCTTATACTCCTACAAGGTGTTTCAAAGTGTTATAAGGTATAATAGCTAGACCTTAATCCTTCACATATACTTATTCTATTATTAGGTTCATATCTCAAATTATGTTCCAAAATAGTAGTCTGTTCAAGACTACTTTAACCCCATCAAACTCTTCCAATTAGTGAAATCATTCCATATTATTAAAATCCGGTCCCTTAGCTAACCACGAACATATCGTACAAGTCATAACTATTTTTCAATGATATGAATTTATGAAATTAGGATATTAAAACTGTCTAAACCGCACCAGACTATGAAAATGGCACTTTTCACCCTTCTTCTCCTGCTATCTTTCTTATTACCTTTCCTCCTCCTTCTTATTCTTGGTTCCAGCAGCAATACGACTCCAAGCCTCACTTCTCTGTCACTTTCTCTTCTCGGCTTTCCTTGGTTCATGGCAAGAACAAAAAGACGTGTGGGGAGGAACTTTCATGCACAAGGAAGAAATCGGCTAGGGTGTTTAGGGTTAAGTGAGTTGGGCTTGAACATATAAAGGTCACACAATGTTGCATGGGTGGGGTATTCAAAACCGAAGGCCTTGAGGCTTTCCCCTCTTGACCGTCACCATACAACGACCCTAGGAGACAATTCCATGCAAGATTTGAATTTTGGCACAAATGGCCCCTAGTCTTTAGTACCTTAATTATTTATCCCAACACCAAATTATCCCACATATTAGGTTTTATAAATTGACAATTCCCACCCTCAACTATTATAATTAATTTTAGAAATAATAATAATAATAATAATATTATTATTATTATTATTATTATTATTATTATTATTATTATTATTATTATTATTATTATTATTATTTAAAATTATAAATTCACAATTACAAACGTACCAGAAAATGGATGTTACAATTCTCGTTCTGTTTCTTGAATATTGTGGAGTAAAATCAGAGTTTGAACTCCTGGTCGTGTACTATCAATGGAACAAAAAGTGAGATTCAATAGAATAAATAAATTAAGCACATGTAAAAATTTGAAATTGGGTCACTGCATTTTTTATTTTTTTTATTAAAATTTTTACTTTTATTGAAGATTTATTATAGAAAAAGAATGATTAAATAATAGTTTAATTAATAAAACTGTTTCCCTGACAAAGGGGCCAAAAACTTGATGTGTTTTAAGTGTATATATGAAAATGTAAACAAAAACACCAATGTTAGAGATTATAACACAACTAGGCAAGTGTCTGTAATCGGTGATAATATAGCTTTGGTATGTCCGGGTTTGTCAAACCCAAGGGAAACAAATATTTAAGTTAAGAAAACTCAATTATCAAATAACAATTAAATTAAAGTGGGAAGTTTAACTCTATGTTTGGAATTGTAAATAATATAAGGAATAAGGAACAAGAAACAATCAAATAGTACAAGGCTTATAAGTTGAATTTAAAACATATGATGAAGATAACTCGCTTAGATTCGATTCCGTCTAACATTTATGTGATTAAAATAGAATGCAATGGATATTGAAAAGATATATACTGATTTTAGTTTTTATTGAACGTCTTCGTCTAACTACCTAATCCTATTATTACAAGGTCATTAACTCAATAATCATGGTATTAAGTACTAGACAATTAGTCCTTCAATTCATATCATACAAGATTCAATGTGAATTGATTTCAATGGTCATAACAATAAAAAAAATGCATAGATTGGTCCTCAAATGCAAGTTGCCCATACAAATATAAGTTTCCTCCTTGAGGACCTAACCCTAGGATTTGATCGATCTCTATTCATATATGCCTAATGGTCAGAGTACAGTTATGATTCAAGTAACATAGTCAGATTGGTTCTCTTGACTAACATAACTCAGCAATATATCACAAAGGAAGATTCTTTAACATATATGGTTTCTAGTATGAAAATGAATGATAATATATATAACTTTCAATATCAAATTTATTTCAATCAAACCATAACTTTAACAGTTTATCTACATCTAATTGAAAGCATAATGAAATTACTCCATAATCAGAGATAGAACACACAATAAAATCATAAATAGAGTGCTAGATATAATGAATAAGCAAAGCGAATGATATTTGAATGATGAAGCTCTTGATTCTTGAAAGTATTGTTTGAAGCCTTCCTTCCAACCTTGATGTTTTTATCTATCAAGTATACAAAGTGTATCACATATAGGAGATGTGTAAATTGTTGTCTCAACCAAGAGAAGAAGAGATCTATTTATAGTAGTACTTGTAACAAGAATCTACGCATCACGAAACACGTGTAGTCACATTACGAAACGCAGAGAGCTGGTTTCCTCGTCAGACGTCCCCGCTGAATGGAACATAGTGGTTGGCTTGCATCATGAGGGTCTTGTTTCACATAGAGTTCCATCAGCTTAACATCATCGAGTGGTCACGCTCTACACATCACATGGGTCTTCTCTACTCTTCTCATAGCGTGCTGATCAACATATTTTCTTGTTTCTTCTAGCTCTAAACCAGTTTCAGCTTTTTTTTTTCCTCAGCAAAGTCTTTTAAGCTATTAGATAATATTTTCAAGTATAATCGATACCTTTTATCTTAAATCTTGCCATAACATATATATATATATATATATATATATATATATATATATATATATATATATATATATATATATATATATATATATATAGATATAGATATATATATATATATATATATATATATATATATATATTTGATATTATCCAAAATATATGTACAATTAAAACAATATCAAACACTAATGGATAAATAAACATAATCTCATTGAAAATTATGTCTCGGTTATTATACATACACAAATTATCCGCAATATCATGCCGGATGATACTTTTAGTTTGTAACATTTATAATCATCTTTCTTTTTCATTTAAACTCACATGGAAAATAAATATTTTTCTAGTATTATTAATTCTTCACAATGACATTTGTTTTAATTTTGATCTTTGAACATGAAATGTACAAAGTTCATCTAGAAAATTGAGATAAATGTTAACATACACTTATGATTCTTTACTATAATTAGTATTATCAAAATAACTAGGGTTGCATCTCCCGCTATGTAGCGGGAACCCAAACCTGATCACCATCCTTGCAATACTATCCAACCCACAAAACTTTCCCCATACAACCAAACAGCTTTGTCCATTATCCACACAGACCATCTTCTCCCAACTACAACCACACAGCCTCCTCCTGCAAATTGTAGTGTTATCTCCACAGATACTTCTACTTCTACATCCCAAACCTACAATGTTGAATTTCCTCCTCTAAGTTCATTTGAAAATCCCTAACAACGTACTAAAAACGAGTGGAAAATCAAGAATCCTATGACAATCACGTCCATAGAAGTTGTTGCCTCTGTCAGCACTGTAGAAGCTACTTTAAACTGGCAAAGTGAAAATGTTGTTGCTCAGAATAAGGTTCTCACTTAGATCCTTTCTCAACAACACAAATTCTAAAAACATAAGAGGTTATTTTCTCAAAGGTCAATACACTTGAAGACTTAATTAGTGAAGTCCTTGTTAAATTACAACATCTTCATAATGACCTTCTTCAAATTGCAAAAGCTTCATCCTCACCACAAGCTCCAGATTATCTTCTTCAGAAAAAAGTAGAAATAGAGTCTCTTAAGTCACAACTCATTGACCTAGAATGCCACCAAAAGCAGAAGATATTGTCAACCTTTGTTGATGATCCTTGGCGGTTATCATCAACACCTTTTGTTCGAAGCTCTTTTGAACCACAACCTCTACCGCTAACTCTCTCTCTCTCTCTCTCTCTCTCTCAAAAGACTTCTCCTTCTTTGTCCTTATGGTCAGATGAACAAGACAAATTCAGAAAAATGAGGAAAACACCCAGGGAATCTGCACCAAAATGTTCTTTTACTTAACCTGAACAATCCTACCATGAATCATCCTCTGATACTCATGTTGTAGCCTCTTCCAAGGCACCTGTCATTTTTCCTATTGTTCATGTTAACCCCATGGTCGTTTTGCTTTCAACCCTTACCATACCTACTAGCCCCCAGGTTCCCCCGCTTGTTGCTCCCATCATTGACCCAACATCACATTCTGAGGAAGAAGTTATTGATAATGAAGATCCTGAACCTAATGAAGAATTTGAACATCTTTTCATGACAGAAAAATTCAGAAATGCATGTAGAAGATTAGATGATACAGATCTGATGAATCCTCTTCTACCCGAACTAGGCCGTCTTTCACCAAGAAAGCACCTAGATCTGATAGTAAAATGCAATTCACCTTTGACAATATCCCTCCCAACAGATAGCGTGAATGATGTATTGAAATGCAAACATGGTGTGCAGCTGAGCTTCAAAACTATTCAATGGATATGGTCATTAAAAGATTCCTTTCTAGAATCCAAGGTCGTTTGCAAGATTGGTACCTCAACCTCGGTGAATACAGATGTCACACCCCCAAACCGTACTGGCGAAAACGTTCGAGGGTGGATGACTTCATGAACAATATCATAACAATGTTAATTAATAATGAATCCAAGCAATCCATTCCTTGTAAAAGTAGTATTGAAAACCCAAGAAAATCATTTTCTTATTTAAAAATGTTCAAGTCTTAAAACCCAAAGACTAAAATGTAATGTAAACTATAGTGTAGCGTTGTTGAAAATAATAGTTTCCACGTAAACAAATGTATAAAGTTGATTGTTTTTCCATGTGAGACGTCCTATAACCATACTGTAACCATGTAGGCCTGCTTCGACGTTCTTCATGCGTCGGACTGTTAGACATTTGTCACCTCAGACCTGCCGGTCTAGCTGTAGCTAACAGCTCAGGTGCGGGGTTGTCAATCTCGTATAGATCTATACACGAATGTCATGCTCTCTTCTCGAAACTCTGGTTATAAATGTCAGGACTTATAGTGTGAGTACTTATAAAGTACTATGAAGACCCGTCTCAAAAAAATGTATGTATTATCAACTTGTTTACGTCTATTTGTTAAGAAAACCCTTTTTGTTGTTCGCCGTTATTTTATTTCTCAAAACAATGTTGTAATGTATAGTAATTATATATTTTCATATAATAACTTTGTAAGGTCCAAAATATCATAGATAAACCCGAGTAATTATAAACTATTCCTATAATAATTCTTCTATAGTACGTTTCTTAGAATTCTTCGTTGTAACAAACATATATTTTCGAACATAGTGTAATAGTTGAAAGGTTTTTAGCAAACAATGAAGTAGAAATCCTAAGTTCACATGCAACCTAGAAATAGGATCTATGTTTTTCTATCAATGAACATATAACAAAATTCCTAAGGCCAATAATTATTTCTAAAGAATTAGATTAAGAAAAAACAACCTTTGAATTTCTTCTTGAAGCCAGCAACACAAATGTCTTGCCTCAGATGAAGTCACACCCAAGCAATGGAGGAGAAAACAGAATTCCAGAGAGACAGAGTGGAGTTGGCGCAGCTTAGGGTTCCCCCGGGGTTTCCTTATTTATAGCCTCCACGTGGTACAGTCAAAACCCTATAGGAGCCCACTAACGGACAAACATGTTACCCATTTGGACCAAGCCTCTCAAACCCTAATTAGGGTTTCGAAATTAAGAGTGGCCACACTCTTAATTTCGCCACCTATGGCTCCAACCGGTCAGTCAATATTCAACTATTGAATAATTACAAAACCAGTCCCTGCACCATTAATTAATTAAATTAATCACTAAATTAAATCCAATTAATTCCAGATTAATTTCTAATTAATTAATATAGTTTCTAATTAATATATTATCACTTTAATATATTAATAAACTATTTAATTTATTTCTATTGATTTATTAAACATTTAATAAATCAACCTTTCTCTCTACTGAATTTCTATCAAACCTCCAGTTATGAGGGCAATCCAAATGGACTTTGCTTCAATTAATAAGATAAATACAAATTATAAGTCATTGCTTAGACACCTAATCCAACAGTCTCCCACTTGGATAAGTCTATGACTTTAATTGTCAATTCATCTTCTGATTAATCAATCAAATCTCAACTTCCTAGAAACTGTTGTCGAACTCTGACCCAGTCAGTTCTATCATAGATAAGTGATCATATGATCCTCCGTCCAACAAGATATTTTCAGACTCAAGACATGGATTGAGATCAATCTCGGTCCGATACTCTGTTTCCCGACTTTCGATTCTGCTTATGACTTTAAGACTTCTAACTGAACATATCAATTCAGTCCTAGCTGGCCAACACTTTAGTCAACTTCAAAATCATCGAGAGGCCTACAGATATCTGTTTCCCATCAGGGTCAAGGAACGAATAAGCTTCGACTCATATGCTTGTGTCTTTTACTCATCAAAATCGCACACAATAATACGTTTTATAACATCGAGTTACCGATGCGTTTACACAAATGCACAACCGACTTGCAAATTTCAACTCATATGCCTCCGCTTCAAGACCATAAGATATTATCATCTCAACATTGCTCGTGATGTAATCCAAGAAGCAATCTATTGAGCGTGGGTTTATCCAATACTCAAATCTCCATTTTTAAGTACTCATGAACGTTGTAGCAATCCCATTGTTATGTCTAACTCCTTAGACAATCTACAATCCAATTCATGACAGTCTTGATTCATTACTTACTTCCCAAAGTATGAGTGACTGTGGACCTTTCGAATAATCAATTATTTGGGAATTAAAACATGCAAAAAATGAAACATAAAATCTGACAGGTAGCTACTCCTGCTTATTACCAAGTCTCCACGAGGTAATCACCAAGTCAGATCTTTCATAAAACTATTATCGGTTTCTAGATTTCTTCTAAACTTTCAATTCATGTTTTATATCTATGTCTATATGACCTTTCACTCTTTCTATGTACCCAAAATGTCTTACATTGATACACTTTTTCCAATCGGACACTCTTCCGATAATATCTCAATTTGTCATTCTGTCATTCTCACTTACAACTCCATTCTGGTGATGTGTACTGTGACTTCCCATGGTTCTCAGAATCTTTAGTCCACATGACTGCACCCTAAGACTATTTCGAGGTGTTGTGATGTGCCGGTGACCCACGCGCGCTCCATCACAAAGCCAACGAAACCTTTTAACTATGAAGTCCTTCATTACCATGTCCTGGTGTAAACAGTTACCGATTTGAAACTCCTTTCAAACTGTTACTAACATTCACCCTAATCATTTCCCAATGATTACATGCATTCAAATAATTCATCCAGTACTCTCAACCAGATTGTATCCTGAATCCAACTTACTATGCTCTAAGCATCAGGACATATCCATGAAACTTCTTATCAATCCAAGAAGCTTGTGGAATCCGATGTAATCTTATTCCAAACCCTTTCGGAATCTAGAGATTACCTATGTCACGATTTTCGAGAAAACTTTTTTCTTTCGGAGACTCTTTCTCATGCATCCTGAATCTTATCAAGATCATGCTTACGATGGCTAGTTATATAGTGATGATTTCATCTATCCGATAGACGTCAGTAAACTACGTGAGCATGTTGCACCTTCTTTATATTTCTCATGCCAAGTCATCACACTTTTCAATGATAGGAAACTCCTTTCCTTGGTTTTGTGCACCTTGAATCTCATCAAGTTCACATTTGCAGAGTTCTGTTCTATCTGATAGATGTTTGCAACCACTTGAGTATGTTGTATCTCTTTCAAGTATTTTATAGCGAAGCATCTCTTAATGTCAAGTCATTACACTTTGTAATGACAAGAAACGTTTCCTAGAAATAGTATGTAGTCGACATACAGTGATAGGTAGATGACAACGATACTCCTACTGGCTTTGACACGGTTATCTGACCTTTTTCGGACTATTCACAAAATCCAAAATTTTTGGCACATTTTGAGAATTCGAAGTCCAAAACCTTTTCTAATGTGATTGTGACAATCTTTCAGTCTATTCACAAAATCCAAACATTTGGCATATTTTGAGAATCCGAATATCCTTTCTTGCGAGGTGCCCGTGGGAAGAATCCTAGGCCTATGTACCTTTGTATTGGCACGCTCTTTGTGAGTCCCTATTAGTGTGCCGGTAAATCACACACGCTCCACTAATGATTCACAAGGTGCGGCTTTACTAAACAGTATCCTTTCAGATTCATCTTCTATTGAGAGTGCTTCTCTCGGAATCAATTTCTTGACTCTGAGTATCGTCTCACTCAACCAGATGTTCTGTAAGTACATTTCTATCCATGTCGCTTTCTTTTGATGATTCAATTACTCCCACTGGTTTTTAGACCAAGTGTAAAATCAATCAAATTGTTACATAGACATTTCTATCCATGTCACTTTCTTTTGAAGACTCAATTACTCCCACTGGATTTTAGACCAGGTGTAAAGTCAATCAAATTGTTACATAGAGTGTGTCTCGCCCTAAGGTTCTCTTATTTGGTAGCAACCAGGCTCACCAATGCTTCCAAGTAGTCGGACTGCTTATCCGTACCAACTTTAGTGATTTACCACTAATCGATATGTCACCCAGATCATAACTACTTTTGACGGTGATCAATACTACTGGTCCAGAGAATATTATGTCAGGTTTAATAGGAATCTGATTCCTGGTCAAGGCCTAGTGACAACTAATGTTCATTCAATTGGCTAATCCTGAACTCATTCAGGATTATTCTTACTCCCACTGTTTCCCTAGAATATGAGTCCTTTCCAAAAAGAACTCTTCATTCATAGTTACAGTCGGGATAGCCAATGAAAAGACATTGCTGATCAGGTACATGCTAGTCATGATGTTCGGACGAACGCTACATGACCCTGTACTTCCTATGTACAAGTGGGATGATCCCAGCTTTACAATTTTAGATAGTGTCTGCAAAACCTACTTCGTCTAAGATTTGGTCGGAATATGGTTTCTATGGTCTGACTGGTTCAATGTTCAATTTATCGGAAACTAATTGAAAATGTATCTCATACATTGAGGATCTAACTATTTGGACTAATCCTCCATCATCTTCCCTAAGACACATTATGACCATTAATGTTCTTGGAAGAGGATATACTGTGAAACATTTTCTCAGTTTATGTTGTCACTCAAATTCTTGTCGATAATACTTCCTTTGAATTCCTTGAATAGTTCAAGGTTTCAATCAATCGCTTATTCTGATAAGCGAAGCCATATTTGTCATACAATTTGACAAATATCATGAAGTATAACTAATTGTGTTCTGTTTGAAGATTCGAGCAATACACTGTAACTAGTGTGTTCGTTGCTCATACTCTTATTGTCTTTTTACATTTCTATGTAAATTTTATGACTTTGTTAATTTTGTTCAAGATATGCAATCATCACCTAATCCTAAGTCAAGTGATTCCAAAATCCTATCCATTGGATCTTTGGGTGATTCATTTCTTGCAACAATTGGTTTTACAAAGAACTCAATTCATCATGTGACTCTAAGTCAAATGATTCCAAAGTCCTGTCCAATTGGACCTTTGGTTGAATTGATCCTTATAAAATTTGCATTAACAATCATAGAGGACACAATTCACGAATCCAAACACTTTGGATGTATCAACATTCAAGTTATTGCCATTTATGCAATTAACATACTCATATAACATTTCAATGATAATTTAAACAAATATGTATTAAAGAAAATCAACATTTTATAAAACCAAAATATCCTTGAGCAATGTACTATATGACAGACAATGTCGCGCGTATCTAATAAGCTAATAACAAGATCATGATATCTTACTAAACTCCAAAAACTGCATGAGCTTCAGATCCAATCTAAATATGCTCCTATGCAACAATATCATGCATCCTACATAGTCCATGCATACAGAGCAAATGTGAGAAACACATCCTGTATCAAGGAATTTAGAATCAGGAGTTCTGAGTTCTAAGATATTCCTGAGTTGCCAAACCGTTCGGCTTCGGAGCATTTTTCCAATCTTTCCGTGACTGTGTCGCGCCTTTGTGGATTCCCAGTTTGAGACATCGAAGGACCGGTCTAGACGGTCTGGATCATTTCTTGATGTGCCCTATTACTGGACTCAATCCCGAAACAGCCAAATCAATGGAACTATGCTTCTCCATGAACGACTCATACAGAGTCAACATTGGATGCATTCCCATGATAGTCTTACCCTGGTTTACCTTCCTGTACATCTGGATGAACAGATCAGCGAGTCGAGCTAGTACTTAACTCTCGATCAAAAGGGGTAACCAATTTTATATAGTTTGCGTATGTTTCCTTCAAACTTGAGAACATGCAAACGGGTGCTACTTCCTTCAAGCTTGCACACTTCAAGTTTTTTGAAGATCTTAGCTCGTCCCTTTTCAACCGGTTTTCAGAATCTTTCCTCAACCAGCTATGCCAACTTATCTGACCCCAGGAATTCTAAATCCCTACGGAACATGGGGTCAATGATCAATAGCACGAGACAATGAACTTCCTTGGACTCAATGGTCAAGGGGTCATGCTCATCACAAGCTGGTGTGTGATGTCATGCTTTGCGGAGCGGACACTTAATAAGATATGGTATGCCATTAAAACTAAGAACCATTCTCTATTTGAAAAGCCATACCACATAGTTCAGGCCAGTCAGCCTTACCATATTTAACAAGTGCTTTCCGAGGCTCTCAGAAATGGGTGAAGGAGGAGAAGGATGAGAATTGACATTATCTTTAGACATTCATAAAATTTAAATTTTTTAGTTTAATTTTAATCCTTTTAAATAATTACCCAATTTATTTATTTAATAAGGCTAGGATCCAAAATACCCCAACTATGGTGTGAAGAGCAATGTCGTAATCACAACATAATGGTCATTAAGGTAGATAAAACACTTATCAATTTCATCTTATGAAATTCCTAGATCTGTTGAGATTCATTGAACTGTTCAATGGCATGTTTAATCTCGGATATGCTCTACTGTTTGTGACTGGGATGTCGAGGATCACAAACTAGATGTGAATAACCATGAAAATGTGCTCGGTAACCTCAATGTCATTTATCATCTCTAATTGATGTGTCGGTTAACCACACACGCTCCATCAACAATGATAAATCATGAGAAACCCATTACCACTATTTATGAGCCCCTATTAGTGTGTCGGTTACCCACACACGCTCCACTAATGTCTCATAAAATGTAATGTGTAATTTCATGGATTAGCATCAATTCACATTTTTCCTAAAGTAACTAGATTGGGATTTTTAAGAATTGTTCTAGTACTTTCAATTATAGCATTATACTTTTAATGAGAATTAAGTGGTCCTATCAAACCCATTTGGCTAACGACACTTGACTGACCAAGAGAGCGGTGGGTGAGAGTGGACACCCATTAGACTTCCATTTTATAGGCAGTCGTCTTATACCCTCTTTATATGACAGTTTTGTAAATGATGCCAACTAACGGTAAGACTAACCAATTTTATCTTATATATAAAATATTAACTATTAATCATAAATATATAAGATGTATTTTAAACTTTTAAAATATTTTAGATTTAATCTTTTAATATTTTCGCTAATTAACAATTAATCTCGAAAAATTAAATTTAAATCTTTAAGTGATTTAATTTATCTTTTAACTAACAATTAATTAAATTAATTAAATCAAGATAGGCATCACAAAATTAATCAAATTAATTTACCTATCTTAAACCCCTAATTTTCGAAAATAGCAAGCAAAGGTTTAAGGTTTCCAGTTTTTAAATAATCACAATTACCAAAATTAAGAAACCTGCAAAACCGTAAGAGCCCAATTTCAAAGATAAGGGGGTGGAGGCTAGGGTTTTCAAAACCCTAGCCACCAAAAAACGATTTGGCCTTCCAAAGGGTTAATTTTTTTCACAAATAACCCTTAAACAATTAATCAGTCATAGCAATTCACAAGAAAAACAAGCAGGCTCTGATACCACTGAAAGGTTTTTAGCAAACAATGAACTAGAAATCATAAGTTCACATGCAACATAGAAATAGGATCTATGTTTTTCTATCAATGAACATATAACAAAATTCCTAAGGCCAATAATTATTTCTAAAGAATTAGATTAAGAAAAACCAACCTTTGATTTTCTTCTTGAAGCCAGCAACACAAATGTCTTGCCTCAAATGAAGTCACACCCAAACAATGGATGAGAAAACAGAATTACAGAGAGACGGAGTGGAGTTGGCGCAGCTTAGGGTTCCCCCAAGGTTCCCTTATTTATAGCCTCCAGGTGGTACAGTCAAAACCCTATAGAAGCCCTCTAATAGACAAACATGTTACCCATTTGGACCAAGCCTCTCAAACCCTAATTAGGGTTTCGAAATTAAGAGTGGCCACACTCTTAATTTCGCCACCTATCGCTCCAACAGGTCAGTCAATATTCAACTATTGAATAATTACAAAACCAGTCCCTACACCTTTAATTAATTAAATTAATCACTAAATTAAATCTAATTAATTCCAGATTAATTTCTAATTAATTAATATAGTTTCTAATTAATATATTATCACTTTAATATATTAATAAACTATTTAATTTATTTCTATTGATTTATTAAACATTTAATAAATCAACCTTTCTCTCTACTGAATTTCTATCAAACCTCCAGTTATGAGGGCAACCGAAATGGACTTTGCTTCAATTAATAAGATAAATACAAATTATAAGTCATTGCTTAGACACCTAATCCAACAATAGTTTGTTATGAAATCAATAGTTTTTGCATAAAATGCTACGGTTGAATCATGGATAAATCATTTCCGAAAAATCAGAAATATTTATACACTAAATAATAGTTGTAAGCTTGTCTAAGTCATTATCGAAGCATATACACACATAAAAACTTGCGTAAACAATATTTATAGCATAAAATATTGTATTCTCCCCCTAAAAGTTTCTGAAAAGTAAAATGGAGGGGTATGAACTCACCCTAGTAGCGTGATTCTACCGAGAAACAAGCGTGGGTTCGGAAGATCGACGGCAGGAAACGGAGGTGTGGGTTTTCGGAACTCAAGGACCTTCGGAAAAAGTTAAAACCCAACGGTTTTACGAAATGTTAGTGTATGTAAACAAACTAAAATCTACGTAATAACGTTTAGAATGACAAAAGGGGACTAACTTACCAAGAATAAAAGGTTTTACACTTGGAAAAGTGGCGGACGGAGGTGGTTTGTGGTGGCGCTGATGAGGCAGAAGTCTGGAGGGAAAGTGGGGGAAGTTGAGTGTTGAGAGAATAATTGAAAGAGAATCGGGGGTGATTGTGTCGAATGAGGGTGGAAAAACTGATTAAGTGGGGAGTTAGTTATCTTTATGTCACATCACTTAGTCATAGTTGTACTTTGTAGCATTTGACTTTGTGATTTGAGTGATATGTGCGTTGGAAATTGGTATTAGCAGTTGAGAGTCAAGAATAGAATGATGGCCTTCTCTCATAAGGCAGACGTTGCATGCGAAAATAGTGAGTCTGAAAAATGATGAGTTCTAGAGCATGTTCAGCAACTCACTGTTCTAAGTGGGAAGTTACATTCGGAGAGTCAACTTTCGAATTCCATTCAAAACTCAAGCATCTTCCTGGTGTGTTTCCGAACTGGTGGTTGTTCTAGATATGGCCATTCCAAAATCGAGGGGTTCCGAACTTGGGGTTCCGAAATCAGATTTAAGGATTCGGATTTGAGAGAGTCTGAAAACTATTGTTCCGAGACCCAGGGTTCCGAAAATGGTTCAGAAAGTGGGTGAAGTTCTGAGAGTTTTTCATAATGACGCACAAAGTTCCGAAAGTTTTTTCATAATGGAAACGAGTTACGAACCAGTTGTTAGGATCTGAAATTTAACTTCGGACTCTAGTCCGAACTTGAGGTTATATGAGTGTGTTTCCGATTTGAATGGCATTCCGAAATGTTTAGAGAAGTCAGAAGCTATCTAAGTGTAGGGGTTTCTGATCCGAATGTTGAGATTTTCGAGATATTGCGACGAACTACCATTCCAGTGTAGCCTTATTAATTGTATTTATAACGTTTTCCTGATAATTGTTTTGGAATAGTGTGCGTAGCACTTTAATATTCCAATAATACATTGTAAGAGTTATGAAATTTACTTTTCCATATACGGATTAAGTATGCCTTGTTTGATTACGGTTGACTTTCATTGACTAAAATTTACAATTGTCACAACAGACAATTGACTTTAAAGTAGAGTCGATCTCCTAAAGATTTCATAAGTATCATCCATAATGAATTCATTGGAAGCCCTTTTGAGCATGTTGAGAACATTTGTGATGAAGTGCTGATATATCCGAAGTCCCACCTATGAAGAAACCCCGAAGTGAATAAACAAGAGAAGACACCGAAGTCTAAAGACTCCGAAGTGCTATGCATAGAGGATCCGAAGACTTCGCAGTCTGTCATTTTGTCTTTTGTGTGCACGCGTATAGTACAATACGTGTTGCATGAATCTTCTATCCTATTGGCTAGTACACTGATAGGATATTCTCTGTAAAAGTTGTACTATTGGTATCACTGATTTAGTATAAATATCAGTGATACCATACCGTGTCAAGTGTGAGATTACAAGATTAGCTTACGAGAATTGTATGTCTCCAAGATAGAAAACCCAATTGTAAAACCAATGTTCTAATCAAGCATTCGGCACATGTTATTCATATCACATTGTTCAATTAGCTTTGTTGCATTATCATTATATTATTGATTGTGTTATTGATTGCATATCAATATTAGTTCATCTATTCTCATATTTCAACAACCAACAAGTGGTATCAGAGCAAGTCAGCTCAAAAACCTGTTGATAGAGTTCGAATTTGTTTGCTTCAGCTCTAAATCTGAATCGATTCTCAGATTTAGTCTTCCGCAACTGTTGCAAATCTCTACCACCCGTTTTTACTGAAAAGATCCATTTGAAATACATCAAGATGACTGATTCGATAGCAACTTATGCCAATATGCTTAACTATGCAAACCTCATCGGTTCTGCAACAAAGGCCCCTGTTCTAGTAACTTCTTACTATGATTATTGGGCCGGTCGAATGAAGGATTACCTTATAGGACTGGACAAAGATCTATGGAGGTCTCTGACTGAAGGTCCACACACAGACATTGCTGGTCGATTCGTTGTACCTGACGGAGAAGAAGCCATTGTTCTTAATGTTGCAGATATGAAGAAGATTGAAAACGACGAGAGGGTCATGCGTGAACTGAGAAGTGGCTTGGGTCCCGATGTCAACCACTACATTGCTGATGCAAAATCTGCAAAGGAGATGTGGGACAATCTTGAACTCCGTTTCGGAGAAGATAAAATCCTCCATACTAGCAAAGTTCAAGAAATCCTTGCAGACTTCGGAAACTTTAAGCAAGAAGAAAATGAGTCCTTAGAAGCCTGTTATGAACGTCTTAGCAACATGATTTACACACTCGATAAGTATGGGGAAACAAGAAGCCAACAAGAGATAAATATCAAATTTCTCTACAGTCTTCGCAAGGAGTGGAGACCAATCATGCTCATGGTCAAATCCTATGAGAATATTGAGAAATACAAGCTGGCTGCCCTATACAATCTATTAAAATCACATGAACCCGATGTGGTAGGTCGAAGAAGTGAAATTGCTAGTTCTGGACCACTAGCTCTCGTGTCAAAAGAAGAGGAAGAATCAAGTGATGAAGACATTGCTGCCTACATGGTAGATGATAATGGAGATACTGTTGCTCTCTATGCCGCCAACAATCGAAGGTTCAAGAAACCTTTCTTCAAAAACAACTCTGGAAAGCCATTTGTGAAAAACTTTAACAAATCAAACTTCAACTCCAAGCCCAAACCTGAAATATTCACTCCAAAAGAAGAGAACTTAAAACTGTCAACCCCGAAGCCATCTGAAAAACCGGCTTCGGAGTTATCCAAAGAAAAGTCCAAAGAGAAGAAGATCTCAGGAGATTCTGGTTATGATTGCAATTATTGTCTTGGCAATAATCACTTTGCAAAAGACTGCATGCTTCGGAAGCAAAACGAAAAGAAACCACAAGTGAAGGATGAAGCCTATTACGCAAGAAAAATGGAGGAAGTTAGAGTAAGGACCAAAGACCTAGCCTTAATGGCCGCTGATGATCGTCAAGGATCATATCAAGTTTGGTCTTCGGACTCAGATGATGACGAAGTGAGAAAGCCACATCATAGTGCTTTCATGGCCTATGATGTTGATAAGTGCTTTCTAAAAGACACTTCGGAGAAATTGAATGATGAGGAAATGATGAAGGTTGAAGCAACCGCGGGTCTTGGGTTTGTGACTTCGGAGGGACTGGAAATAACTGCTGCTGATACTCCGAAGACTTGGTTTGAAGACTCTTCTGATGATGATGAGGAAGTGTGCTTGATGGCAAATGACAACCGTTTGACAATCCCAGAACAGGTATCAAAACTTCTTTCATCTTTTAAAATTCCTATTTCTCATTCTGCTCCAGTTATAAATGAAATAACTCGTGATTGCTCTGTTATGCATAAATTACTCATTGATGCTAAAAATAGGGAAGTACTCACTGAGCAGGAGCTTCTAAGCTTGAGGGGGAGAGTAGAAAGCCTGAAGCTAGCATTAGAAAAATCCAATCTTAGAATCTCCTTGTTAGAAGAAAACAGAGAAAAATTCCTAAACAATCATGATGTAATCTTAAAACAGCGAAACATATTTTGTGAAACTGCCAAACGATTATATGCGCATATTACTAGAATTTATCATTCAGCTGATGTTTGCAATATCCAACATAGACAACTATTACCCTTTATTGAGTTCAAATTAAAGGAAGTCGATAGTATATCTTATGAATGTGAATCCATAGTATCAGGCTCCGAAGTTACAAATCCATCATATAAACATGGCCTGATATATGTAGAAAAACATCTAACTACTGATAATTTGTTGAAAATATTGCCTCAAGAAATTCCCATCCTGAAAAAGGCTGTACCTCAAACTGAAACAAAGGAAAAAGAACTTGTCAATAACTTGTCTGAAAAGGATTCTGAAAGTGATTCGGACATGGAGGAGATTGATTGTTCCTCTTTGATTTTGTTAAAGTCATCCTCCATATCTGAATCGAACTCCGAAGACATCTCACAAATGTCTTCGGTGGACAAAGGAAAAACAAAAATGGATTGTGAATCAAAAATTTTTGAAACTAAATGGACTTCAAAATTTAAACTTCAAATCACAGATGAATCCGACTCTTATGATCAATATCTCAAGGATGATTCAAAAAGGCTAGTCAAAGTGTCATGTATCTATCCTCAGGTTTCTTACTTCAAAAACACAATTTTTGTAAAATCCGGTGGATTACCCTTAATTGATAATGAATTGCAAAAACTTCTTGAAAAGGATAACTCCACAGTTACAAATGAAGGTTTTTTCTCATCATCCAAAATGGTCGAGAATGAAATGAATGAGAAAATGGAATTAAAAATAAATATAAGGAAACAAGAATTATACGGTCACAACGTGTATAATCGTCTTTGTTTTGAAAAGGAGAAAATACCCAAAAACATGTCACACTTACTAAATCTCAAGAACAATGATCACATTTACATCAATCAAAACTACAAACAAATTCAAGTTGTGGAAAAACCCACAGTTCCGAAGATGGATGTAATGGAATTAATGGAATCTTGTGAATGTGTACCTTTTTCACACAATCCTGAAAATGAAATTTCAAAATCAAAAGTTTTAACCAACAAAACTTTGACACAAAAACCTCAAATTTTGGAAAGACCACAAGTTCTACTAAAACCAAAATCAGTAGTGATGATTTCAAAACCTACTCAAAAACCCACTGTTGAGAATTCGAAAACCAAGCAAACCCTAAATCTTGTGAAAAGAAAAACTCCTTTTAGAGATTCGAAACAAAATGAAGCAATTGCTTCCACTTCTGGTACAAAGTCTGTTTGCTCAAAAATCTCAGAAGTTAAAAATCGAAATGAAAAACCAACTTTTACACCAACGAAACCTAACTTTCCGAATCCTAAATTTCAAAAACCGACGAAGAAAACATTTTCAAAAGGAAACAATCTGATAGACACATTCCACAAATGGCTGGACAATAATTTGGAAATGTTCAAGGATAAGAATCTCTCATTAAATGACTTTAAATTGGCATACGAAGAGTATCTTTGTACCTCTACGTTGTGCAGCTCAATTTCAACGAAGTCAAAAACGGAAAAACCAAAACAGAATTGGAAAAGAAATGACTTGAAAGAAAACTTAACTGCAAAAACAAAATCTTCAAAATCTTCAAAATCCTCAAAATCAAAACATTCCATTCAAAAATGGGTTCCAAAGTCTATCATTTTGTCAGTCACTTCGGACTCATCATTTTTAACTACAAACTATTCTGAATCCTGCTCAAACACTTCGGAATCATGCTCATCACATGAAGCTTCGGAGAATTTGATTAATTTAAATGCAAATGAAATTTCTGAAGAGGCCGTGGAAAAATGGATTCAAGAATCCTTTGCTTACCCTGAGGACCCAAGTTTGATTGGGTACCAACTCCTTCTTGACTGATTGCAGGTTATGTCTGATGAGCGGTATGATTCAAAATGGTACATGGACAGTGGCTGCTCAAGACATATGACTAGGAGGAAGGAATATCTCAGGGATTACAGAAATTTGGATGATGCTGGAAATGTACGCTTTGGTAATAATGAAACATGTCTAATTCGGGGATATGGAAAAATAACAAATGGCCAATTCACTATCAACCGAGTGGCATTTGTTGAAGGATTAAAACATAATCTTGTGAGTATATCTCAATTGGTGGTTGGAACGGGAAACGCTGTCACTTTCAACAACCAAGGGAGTGTAATCATCGAAGAAGCAACAAACGAAGTCTTGCTGAAATCAGAAAGGAAGGGATCTATGTTCCCTTAAATCTAAAGCCAGTGACCGGTGGGCAATCTCTATGTCTTCTCTCCAAAGCCAACTCCGATGTCAGCTGGTTATGGCACCGAAGACTTGCCCATCTGAACTTCAAAGATCTGAACAAATTGGTGGCCATGGATTTGGTTCGAGGTATGCCAGCTCTCAAATTTGACAATGATTCCTTTTGCTCTGCTTGTAAACATGGCAAGCAGACAAAACAAAGACATCCCACAGTGATCAACCCCAAAATCACCGAACCTCTTTCTGTTCTATACATAGATTTGTGTGGACCATCTGCAATAGAATCAATAGGAAAGAAGAAGTACATTCTGGTTATCGTTGATGACTATTCAAGGTTTACTTGGGTGTTGTTCCTAAGAAACAAATCCGATGCAGCTGAAGAAATCGTCAACTTTATAAAGAAAATGGAATTGATGCTCAACAAGAAAGTCCGAACTGTGCACAGTGACAACGGTTCGGAGTTCAAAAATCAGACCTTGGATGGATTCTTGAAGACAAAAGGAATTGGTCATAACTTCTCTGCACCCTATACTCCTCAACAAAATGGGGTTGTGGAAAGAAGAAATCGTTCTTTGTGTGAAGCAGCCAGAACAATGCTAAACTTCGCAAACTTGCCCATGTACTTCTGGGCTGAAGCTATCTCTACTGCATGCTTTACTCAAAACAGATCCTACATTCACAAAAGATTTCATATTACACCTTATGAAGTACTCAACCGAAGAAAGCCAAATGTCAAATTCCTTCACATCTTTGGTTGTAGGTGTTTTATCTTAAACATGAAGGATCACCTGACCAAGTTCGATGACAAATCGGAAAAAGGCATCTTCCTTGGTTACTCTCAAGACTCAAAAGCCTACAGAGTCATGAACAAGAGAACTCGCAAAATCGAAGAAACCTTTAATCTAAGGTTTGATGACTACTACATCAAGAAGTCTTTACATCCATTTCCGATGTCTTCAATATTTCCAAAGCCGGCTGTAGATGCTGTTCCAATCACAACATTCAACACAGACTTCTCACTTTTATTTGATCAACCTGTGAGAGCTGTGGACTCCGAAGTCAGAGCACCAGATAACCATGAGTCCGAACTCTCCAAGCTCACAGATGGATCCGATGACTCCTCTACAAGCAGCATACAAAGACCATCTTCTGTTGAGGAAGAGTCATCTAACCAAAGTATGGAAAATGTAAGTGTTGAGGGGGAGCCATCAAACCGATGTGCTGGCAATTCAAGTACTAATGGTGAATCAATCAACAGTCCAGGAGGAACCAACACTCTTATCTCTACTCCCCAGTCAATCTCAAATATCATATCCATGTATCCAACAATCCAGGGGGAGCCAGAGATTGCCACAACAATCGCTTCGGATAAAGCTACAACTTCCTCAACACCAACAAATGTCCAGGGGGAGCACATATCAAACTCAACCTCACAAATACACACACCACAAACCAACACAAATTCGAATAATCACTTGCTAATGGGTGATTTTCCTTCCACTTCGGGATATCCCTCAGACATTGAGGACATCGATGCTGAAGGACCTCCTGATTTTGATCCAAACTATCCTCCTTTGGACAAATGGACGAGAAATCATCCTCCATCACTTCTCATCGGTGACGTTCGAGATAAAGTACTGACTCGTGCACAACTTCACCAAAAGCAATTAGACCTTAACAAAAATTCTGAGTTGTGCATGTTCAATGTCTTTATCTCTAAGGTAGAACCTAAGAACGTCAAAGATGCATTTGATCACTCAGACTGGATTGAAGCAATGCAGTTGGAATTAGAAGAATTTGAAAGAAACAAAGTCTGGAGGCTAATTCCAAAACCTGCAAATGCCTCAATTGTCGGTCTCAAATGGGTGTACCTTAACAAGCTAGACACTGAAGGCAACGTAGTTCGGAACAAAGCTAGGTTGGTTGTCAAGGGTTACTGTCAATAGGAGGGGATCGATTATGAAGAAACTTTTGCTCCTGTTGCCAGACTCGAATCAGTTCGGATATTTTTAGCTTATGCTGCACACAAAAATTTTGATGTCTATCAAATGGATGTTAAATGTGCTTTTCTGAATGGTGATCTCGAGGAAACCGTTTTTGTTGAACAACCACCTGGCTTTGAAAGTAAAACTCATCTGAATTATTGCTATGTGCTAGACAAAGCAGTCTATGGTTTAAAACAAGCTCCAAGAGCTTGGTATGAGACCTTGACTAAATTTTTAAAAGAATCAAACTTTAAACAGGGATCAGTGGACCCAACACTTTTTAGAAAGAAAGTTGGATCTCACTTGATGTTAGTCCAAATTTATGTGGATGACATAATCTTTGGATCCACTGACCCCAATTTGTCAAAAGACTTTGAAAAACTGATGAAAAGCAAATTTCAAATGAGTATGATGGGAAAAATAAACTTCTTTCTTGGTTTACAAATCAAACAATCTAAGGAGGGGATATTCATCAATCAACAAAAATATACGAAGAGTCTGCTTGAACGCTTCGGAATGACTAACTGCTCCAAAGCAAAAGTTCCTTTGCCAGCAGGTACAAGGTTAAATCCATCATTGGACAAACCAAAGACAGACATACAGCAATACCGAAGCATGATTGGATCATTGCTCTATCTTACAGCCAGTCGTCCTGACATCATGTTTGCAGTCTGCAATTGTGCAAGATATCAGGCTGACCCAAGGGAACCTCACTTGGCTGCTGTTAAGACAATATTCCGATATCTTCATGGAACTACTGCTTATGGTCTGTGGTATCCAGCAAACTCTGGTTTCTACATTCAAGCTTACTCAGACTCCAATCTTGGGGGATGTTCGATTGATCGCAAGAGCACTTCGGGGGGTTGTCATTTCTTAGATGGAAAACTTATCAGCTGGCAATCCAAGAAACAAACTTGTGTCTCTATCTCCACTGCAGAGGCTGAATATATAGCAGCTGCAGCGTGTACTTCGCAGATCATTTGGATTCAAAGTCAATTGAAAGACTATGCCATTAATATGAGAAAAATTCCTTTGTTCTGTGACTCTCAAAGTGCAATTCGTATATGCCACAATCCAGTTCAACATTCCAAGACGAAGCATATAGCTCTTCGCTACCACTTCATCAAAAGTCATGTTGAGGAGGGAATATTGAGGTGCACTTTGTTCACACTACAGAACAATTGGCAGATATCTTCACAAAGGCTCTAAATGAAGAAGCATTCACAAGAATCGTTCGAGGACTTGGAATGATAGATGGATCAACTCTTCAATAAATTCCAGATTTGTTCACTCTTACTCTGTTCTGAAAATTTACAAAAATAATAAACTCCGCAGACCCCCGAAGTCAATTTTGACTTCGGAGCTCATCGGAGAACTTGCTATCTTGAAAATTTACAATAATAATAAACTCCGCAGACCCCCGAAGTCAATTTTGGCTTCGGAGGTCATCGGAGAAAAACAAGCAAAAACACTTGCTACTTCACCGCAGTATTCCGAAGTAAAATATCACTTTGGAGGTCTACGGAACAAACTTTTCTTCAAAATAAACTCTTCAAATTTGAAAATCACTTGAACAAATGTTAACTTCATCCTTTAAGGATAAAAATAAAGAGTTGTTTAAGACAAAGGAAATTCAAAAACAAGAAAAATTCATACCAAACGAAAAGAAAATTCTGATGCACAATGACAAAGTTTAACTTTTCTCTCATGAATTAACCAAGTAAAGGACAAAACTTTGATTTTAGATTATGAAAATCATACCTTATTGCACTAAAAGGTATTTGGGAATCGACTTGAAACATTGGTAAGAAAACAGACTTCGAAGTGAGGTTAAGGCTATTTACACTTTGAAGCCTTGTTTGATTTCAATAACCTTAACATAATGTCTATTTCTAACCACCCTTCGAAACTTGACTCGCTTCAACTTCAAACTAATCATGTAGCCTCAAAACTACACAGGATAATTCAAGTGCTCCGAAGTTTTCCTCAAAAATAGAACCAACATCGTTTGATAAGTAAATTTACATCTCTTTTCATTAAATGGTACAAAATTGAACTATATGAAGATTTTCACTCACAGGGATTGTTTAAAACAAAAACAAAAAGCACCAAAGAAAGAAACCAAATGGTGATGTTCTATGTCTTCGTATAAGGAAATTCATAATAGAAAACAAAAGCAAAAATCATAATAGAAAACAAGAAAGAAAAATAGAAAACATTTGTCAAAAGAAACAAAGACAAACAAAAACCAAAAGATAACCAAGTGAATGCAAAAGAAAAATCAGCATTCAAAGGCTTATTCTTCTGCTTTAAATAACGATACAAGGAGCTCCTATAATATAGTCGAGTACCTTATAGAAGAATATGAACATTTCAAGTAGTCTATCTTAAACGATAAAGTGGAAGTGGTGTACGAAGCTCAAAGGCTTGTCATCAGAGCTTAGTATCCAAACACTTCAACTGATGAAAAGGAATAAATTTTTCAAATGAATCTTCAAAACAATCCAATCAAACTTTCTGAAACACTTCTGATGCTCAATTCATGAATGAAAACTTCTTTAAATTTCAAATGCTAAGGATGTTATCTTTATTATATTTGAAAATTTTGAAGCACATAAGCACAACTCAAAACATGTTTCCTAATGCGAAATCAAGTCAGTGATGGGGTGATTAGACTTATAAATTCATGACCGATATTGAATCAAACAAACTTCCAAATGAAAAATGGACTTCCAACATGATTCGAACGACTCTGAACATTAACTCGATTAAATCATCTTTTCATATTATTCATGAAAGCTAAGGTTAAACGACATATTGCATCAGTCAAAAGTAAAATCAAAAACTTATAGAAAAACAAAGAGAAAAACATATGGACTTCGGTACATTGATGAACACTTTGCAATCATTTGTCAATCACCGAAGTGACAGAACACTCTTCGGAATCAAGCATAACTTTATGCTCTGAAGCGTACCCTCAACGGTCATAATTTTTCATAACTGCGAAGTCAATTAAATGTTCAAATGATTTCCACATTTATGATAAATCACAGAGACAAACATTCCTTGAATTATAACCATTTGCTTACAGCTGTCAATGAGAATTAAATAAAAAACATTAACCATAATGACTTCTCAAAAGGTAACAGTTCAAATTTTGAATCATTGTAACTGACAGCCGTATATTTCTCCTTTTTGCAGAGATAGTGGGACGAGCAGGTGCTGAGGTGTCCACTTTCTACCGGACCATTTCAATCGTGCATTAAATGGCCTAGGGACCACGAATGCTATATAAACTTCTCACCTCTTCCATTGCACTCTTTACACGAACAAAACTCACATTTCTCTCTGCAAACTCACTCTCAAAGAAATCCACAAACCCTTCATCCTCTTCATCTTCTTCATCTCATCATCAATGGCGGCTGAAGCATCATCGCAAACCGCTGAAGCCATGTCTGTTCCAAATCTCAAGAGTCAATCATCAAACCTGGTGCTACAAAATGATCTATCTCTTTACCCTAACCAATCGATGCATTGGTGGAATGCATGAAAAGGTCTGTACTAGGTTACGCCTTAACCTGTACTCCTTCAGTCCCTGCTACTCTGGTTCATAGGGCTCACTACACATCCAATGCCCTGTTTGACTCCAACAACCAGGTCAAATTTGTGTTCTATGAGGCTGTTGATGCCAAGGGGAAAACAAAGAAAGTACAATTAACCAAGGAAAAGTTTGCTGAAGCTCTTCGACTTCCAATCTACAACTCAAAGGAGATGGTGGTCCCATATGCTGACCAACTGGTCAATATGTTCAACGAGATGGGGTATGAACCCCCACTTGAAAGAATCAGCACCTTCAAGAAAAACCAACTTCCTGACCTCTGGAGATTCTTCTTCAGTATCTTCCTGAGATGTCTTTCTGGTAGAACCTCAGGCCTTGATTCTGCAAGTGTTACATTCCAAGGTCTCCTCTACGGAATTTACTACGATGTCAAGGTGGACTTCGCAACAATTCTGTGGACCGATTTTTGCTCCCACATCAATCACATTATGAAGGGGATAGAAATTGCTAATGCAAGATTCTGGGCAATCGTCGTTCATGCCCATTACCAACAGATAGGGTATGTTCCTGATCCCTCTCTTGGAGAGATGAAGTTCACTCCCATTGCGATTCCTATTCTAGACGACAAACCTGCTGACTTCTGTGCTCAAATACCATATGTCATGCTCTCCAAAGTTCCCTTGGAATGCAGTGAGGTAAACTCCTATCGCAACACTTTAGTAATTCCTTTCCCAATTCGTGATATGAGTCAGGTTGCACCTGTAAGAGGGCTTCCAAAAGGAAAAGGGAAGAGGAAAATGGCTGGTGGACCCAGTGGTCCTAAGAAAGAAGAGAAGAAAAGAAAGACTTCGGTGAAAACAACACCGAAGAGGAAACAGCCGAAGAGGCAAAGAAAAATAATGGTTGTGGATGAGTCTTCGGACTCAGAAAGAACTCCATCCACAGTCCATGAAGAGGAACAAGAAGAAGAAGAACAATTTGCTGATGAACCTCCTTCACCCACATCAACAACCAGACCAACTTCTCCATTGCAAACTACCATTCCTCCATCTCCACCTAAAACAACCAGACCACCCACACCTACACATACTATACCTCCTCCTCCACTACCTCCCACAACAGCTCAACAAACTACCACCATTCACACTACTACATCGGAAATACCTCCTCCACCACCAACAACTGCTCCTCCAACCTCGGAAGTACCTATCTCTGGTATTGATTTTTCATTACCTGAGTTTGACTTACCCACATCACCCTCAAGACAAAACCCCACTTCGGCTGCCTTCTTTGAAGCCTTTCATATGGCTCATTTGAACGTAGAAGGAGTGTCTGATGAAGACTTGCCAGACGAAGGATTTGTACTAATGAAACAGTACAAAGTCCTCAACTCCAAGCTTGACACTCTCATTCAAGCTCAAACTGGCTTTGATCCCACAAAACCCACCTTGGGTGACATCACAGAAGAGATTGAATCTCTGGAGTTCTCCTTATCCAAAGAATTCAAAGATTCCATACAAAAGCTTGAACAAAAGCTCTTGGATGAACAAAATAAGATCCAATCTTCCTTCGAAAAGAAGTTGGAATCCGCTGTCACCTCCATCAACAAGAAAGTTGATGCTCTTACTGAGAAGACTGATAAAACAAACTCCGAAGTCATGAAAGCCTTGCAAGGACTTCGGAGTGAATCCCAGCAAAGTACCAAGCTTGAAAAACAGCTTGATGAGGCCAGAGCAAAAATTGAAGAGCTCACAGCCGCCCAAACCGCTTCGGATATCACTAGATTTACAGAGGAACTGCAACGAACGAATGCAGCTCTCACACAAGACTTCATTGCAAAGTTGAGAGTTGCACTTCAACCTCTGATAAATTTTTCTGACAGGTTGTCTAGGCCACAGGGCAGGCCTAGACAGATCCCTGCAGCCACAGCAGGTCCTTCAACCTCAACCATTACAACCACCACTATGGGTGCTAGTGGATCGGCTGGAGCTGGGAGCTCAATAGATCGATCGCTAGAAAACATAATTGCCCCACACATGGAGGAAACATACAAGGCCAGACGAGCAGATTACAATTTGATGATCAAGATAAACGAATTTGCTCGAGATAATGGTGAATGGACCGTTGAGGCAATCAAGCAATTTGGATTTCAGAATCCAAATGTACTTAACAGACTTCCTCTTCGGAGTTTTGCAACTATTGACTCCGAAGACATCCAGCTTGATATTCCCTTCAATCCGAAGACTTTTGCTTTTCTTCAATTCGCCTCTTCTGTACCGGAGGATCAGAAAGCAAGTTTTTGGACCAACAAAATAAACTTTCATGCCAAATACATTCAACGGCAGAGTTATATTTGGAGCTTGAACAAGATAAAGAAAATTCTTTCTATCAAAGAAGCTGAAGTCTACTTGGGCTTCAGAAATTATGAATTTTTTGTTCTTAGGGGGGGCAGATGAAGTTGAATCTAGGTTCTCAATTGCAGACTTCCCAATCATGAATCTTATGGACTTCATCCAGATTCTTGATCTTTTGCGAAGTGGTGAGGCTGCTCATGCTGCAATGTCTGCCCTTGCCATCAAAAACCATCTACTGGGCTTTCTTAACAATTATCTTCTCCGGTTTGCAAAACAAGACCTGGAGCTATGTTCCTACTACAGACAACCTTTGAACACTCCTCCTGTTGTAGTTCGGAACATAGCCAGATTCAAGAATGGAGAGATCTTAGACGAACCATATGGCGTAGTTTTCAAAGGACTTCGAAATGAAACCGAAGTCACAATCAAGTTCTTTGAAGTAGACTACATAGGCCTCCATCCCTCCTCCTTTATCTCAGGGATGATTTCTCATGTCAATGCCTGTCATGCAAATACCACCGAGAAAAAGAAGAAGTTCATAGATCATATGAATTGGTATCTTGCAGTAAGAAAAACCTTGAAGAGGGCATACAAGAGAAACTTTCGTGTATAGGCTTCGGATTCACTTCACACAAAGGGGGAGATTGTTGAGAACATTTGTGATGAAGTGCTGATATATCCGAAGTCCCACCCATGAAGAAACCCCGAAGTGAATAAACAAGAGAAGACACCGAAGTCTAAAGACTCCGAAGTGCTATGCATAGAGGATCCGAAGACTTCACAGTCTGTCATTTTGTCTTTTGTGTGCACGCGTATAGTACAATACGTGTTGCATGAATCTTCTATCCTATTGGCTAGTACACTGATAGGATATTCTCTGTAAAAGTTGTACTATTGGTATCACTGATTTAGTATAAATATCAGTGATACCATTCCGTGTCAAGTGTGAGATTACAATATTAGCTTACGAGAATTATATGTCTCCAAGATAGAAAACCCAATTGTAAAACCAAAGTTCTAATCAAGCATTTGGCACATGTTATTCATATCACATTGTTCAATTAGCTTTGTTGCATTATCATTATATTATTGATTGTGTTATTGATTGCATATCAATATTAGTTCATCTATTCTCATATTTCAACAACCAACAGAGCACACCATCCAAGCAAGGGAAGAATTCATAAAAATGAAATGTTGTTCTTTTCAAAAGAAGGATCTTGAAAAACAATATAATCGGATGTCGCAATGCTTCTATTGCCTCCAAGGAATAGATGATGTTAACCTCAAAGGAGTTTTCCTAAACTCTCTTCCTGAATCTCTCTCAAGCAAAGCTCAAAAGTACTTGGAGTTCAAAAATCTCACAGTGGCACAAACCTCCCTTGGTGAACTATACCAATTAATCCTAAATGCTCTGTCAAAACTTTCTCAACCAGCAAAAATTTTTGGTTGAGTATGCAAAGGCCGAACATCTTGGATCGACATGTGATGATAGGCACCTAAAGATCAAATGCAAAGATAAATCATCTTGTGACTGTTCTTTTACAAAACGGAGGTCCCATTTCAAAAAATTCTCGAATCTTGAAGCCTCTTACCCAAATACCAATTTTTCTCAAAATACTTCCAAATATCAAAAGAAATTGAAGTATATTAAGAAAAAGCCATTTTGAGGCCGCACCTCTAACAGATGTTTTAATAGCCACAAGCAAGGTCATTTTGCAAGAAACCGTCCAGACAAAAAACAATCTTAGGCATTGATCCAAGTTCTCAACCAAATAGAACCGGTTGACATTTCAGATCTGGAGTCTCTTTAATTCCTGGACGATGAACCAAATGATGATTCAATTTGCTCCTTTGCTTATCCTGACTACTCGTCAGATGAAGATGAAGAACCAAGCTTGCCAATATTCATTCTTTTATGATAAGCCCACTTCTCCCTACCCAACCAAACCCAAATGTCAAAATTACCCAAAATCCCAAACCTATTCCCCATTTTCTCCCTATCCATATAAAACAACAAGTACCCGTACCCATAGCCAAAGTTCACATTTTGACTAGTACCTATGCAAAACCAACACCTGTTATCGCTTTCTACGATACTGGTTCTGCAGTCTCAATTCTTGACCCCAAGTTTCTGCCAGATAGTTATTGGAGACCCCATTATCAACAATTTTTGGCTACCAATGGCGAAACTTTTGAAATCAATAAAATCGGTGTCCCTATACATGTTAGGTTTTTTCCAGAATGTGTTATGCAGCATCAAGTTTTAGGGTCAACCCTTCCTACAAAAGATCTTATTGTTGGTTTTGATCTTTTTCTCATACTACCAAACATGACATTTTTGGTTACGGGTGTCCGTTACAAAAGCTTTTTACTCCATGGAGTTCTATCCCATGAATTTGCATGGCCACACCCATGTCCATGGAAAACCTGAACAACAGATCATACAGTCATCATGTGCTTTGTCCCACACCGATTTCCTCGCCAAACACTCGTCCCCTCTTTGGTTAAACCCCACTTTCTGTGTTTCCTTGCCATTCGAACAAAATGAAGATGTGAATCCTACAGAAGCCAGCCACCCTGGAATAAATCCTGACTATTATGAGCTAGCCATTCAATAATGCACTAATTTAATCAATCAAGGTATCATTGAGCAAACTACATCTCCGTGGGCATGCGAAGCTTTCTATGTTAACAAACGCAATGAACAAGTACGTGGTAAACTAAGATTGGTTATTAATTATAAACCGCTAAACCATTTTTTGGCTGATCATAAATTTCCACTTCCATAAAAGAAGACTTTGTTCCAATTTTTAGCAGGCGCTAAAATTATGTCCAAGTTTGATCTCAAATCAGGATTCTGGCAATTAGGAATCACTCCTGATGACTGGCCAAAAACAGCTTTTTGCATCCCCAATCAACATTACCAATGGAAGGTCATGCCTTTTGGTTTAAAAAATGCTCCGTCTGTTTTCCAAAAAGCTATTATTCGGATTTTGAGCTTATTCTTGCTAATACTTTGGTTTATATCAGTGATATTCTCCTTTTTTCCCCAGGAAAAAAAAAATCTCACTTGGAGTTGCTTTCAGAATTTCATTCCTTGGTCAAACAATATGGGATTATGCTTTCTCAAAAGAAAATGGAAATTTGAGTTACTTCCATTGATTTCCTTGGCATGAAAATTAAAGACGGCTAGTACCAGCCACAGCCCCACATCTCCCAAGAACTTCATAAATTCTCAAATGAACTTAATTCACATAAAGAAATCCAACAATTTCTTGGCTTAGTCAATTACATGGCGGACTTTTTGCCCAAGTTGTCAACTCAAACTGTTTGGTTGTTCCCCATGTTAAAACTGAATCCACCTAGTTTGACAGTAAGAAAAACTGAAGCTGTCAGGAATATTAAAAAGCTAGTCGATGTGATGCCACCTTTAAAGATTCCTACTGTCACGGACAAAAGAATCTTACAGACTGATGCGAGTGATGACTATTAGCCAGCAGTGTTACTGGTCAAAGATGTGAAAGGTGGCAGATCCATTTCTGGATACAAAAGTGGCACATTTAAACCATTGGAACAACACTACCATTCCACGTTTAAAGAAATACTGGCAGTCAAAAGAGGAATAGAAAATTTCCAATTCCATCTAATCGGATATGAATTTCAAATTGAAATAGACATGTCATCATTTCCTCGCATGCTCTAATTTAAACAAATGATGCTTCCCGAGGCTTAACTTTTAAGATGGGCAAATTGGGTTTCCCAATGGAAATTCACAGTCAAACACATTAAGGGGACAGACAATCTGCTTGCATATTTCCTTTCTAGGCCAAAAGGGTATAAATACAAGGACCCGTCACCATCCAAAGCCACATCCTACATTATCATAATGGTTTTTCCTATTACCAACGCTTCTGATCATGGGTCCTCTTCCTCCAGCACTCAAGAAACTCCAACCCAAAATCGAATCCCATTACCTCAACTACCAGAAGATGTCAGTGATTTAATTGCAAACTATACTCTCACAGGACGATCCTCCATCAATTATGTAACCTTCCTTGCCATACTCATTCGTCATCATGGTTTCTTTATGAAAAGGCTTAGAATCCATCCCACTTACCCTTTCTTAAATGTTTTCCATATTCATAACATGTTCTGGCTCCCAAAGGAAGCCCTGGTTTTCTTTTGGTATCTTTTTGAAAAGTATACCATCGCCATATCCTTCAACACAGTCAAACTTCTTTCCTACATCTTCCAATGCGAGTTCAACAAATGTGACGCACCAACAAAAAATTTGTTTACTCTTCTTCAATGGTTCCTCCCTGCTCATTAATGGACAAGAGTTTTGAATCATTGTCATAAGACTTATGTTGTAGTCATGTTTCTGAAAGGTTTTAAGCAATCTATGAACTAATAAACCTAAGTTCACATGCAACCTAATAAAAGATCTATGTTTTTCTATCAATGAACATATAATAAAACCTAGAAGGCCATAATAATTTTCTAAAGAATTTGGATAACAAAACCAACCTTTGATTCTTGATCCAGAAGCTAGCAGCACAATTGTCCTGCCTCAAATGGTGTCACACCCAAGCAATGGAGAAGACAGCAGAGTTCCAGAGAGATTATCAAAATGGCGCAGAGTTAAGGTTGGCCAGGAGGTTCCTTTTATAGCCTCCAAGGATTACAGTCAAAACCCTAGAGGATCCTCCTTAATGGGCAAGCCTGTTGACCATTTGGACCAAGGCCTCTAAACCATATTTAGGGTTTCGCCAACTATGGAGGTGGCCTCCATATTGGCGCCAACTTTGGCCCCTGCCACTGGCCAGCCAGTTATTCAACTATTGAATAAATACAAACCAGTCCCTGCACTTTTAATTAATTAAATTAATCACCAAATTAAATCCAATTAATTCTAGATTAATTTCTAATTAATTATTATAGTTTCCAATTAATATATTAACACTTAAATATATTAATAAACTATTTATTTTATTTCTATTGATTTATTAAACAATTAATAAATCAACCTTTCTTTCTACTTAACTCTACACCAATCCTCCAGCTATGAGGGCAACCCAAATGGACTTTGTTTCAATTAATAAGATAAATACAATTTATAAGTCATGGCTTAGACACCTAATCTAACAGTTTCGACAACCCATAACCTATCTCACAGCCTCTACAGTTGGTCAGCTGCAACCAATTGTCTACCACTCTCCTCTATCCTTTATCCATGAATGGTGTGACGTTAATCCATCTAATGATTTTTGTATCATATAAAACAAAGATTTGTACATCCGAATCTGGAGTTCTTTAGCTCACGCTAACCAAGTTGATCCTGATACAATTCCCTCTTTTATCATGAATGAGGAAGTGGCATGGTCTTTTAAAAACCCAGACTCTCAACAATGGATAAAAGCTCTTGATGAATGGAGGCAAACTCATCTGACCACACATGTGGGTACTTCCGAAGAATGAATGAAGGGGTCTGATAAATTTGACTTAGATTTCATAGATGACCCAAACGAAAAATCAGATGATGACTACACAGGACATTATGATCCATGGTTTGATGAATATGATGATCCATATGAATCTGACCCTTCCAATGAAAACTCCCGTTGGAAGTGAAGACATCGGTTTCAAGAAGATCTACGTGTTGTTTAATATTGTTTAATTATAGTTTATTTCGACTCTTGTCATCGCTGATGTTATGTGTATGTCATTAGATTAACTACTCATGACAAGTTGTATTATTTTATTTCCAAAAAAGCGTGGTTGTTATTGAAAGTTAGGCCCTTCCTTCAACTATAAAGGAGGCTCTTCTTTCATTTGTAAGACACCAAAGTATTGAGTTCTCTCTTCAATATAAGAAATCTCATCTATCTCTCTTGTTCTTCATGTTCTTAAATATTATCTCTCATGTTCTTACTTGTTCTTAGAGTTTTCATCTTATGTTCTTATATCCCAACACCTTATGGATATTAGTACAGACTTCTACATAGATATCTCCATCACTCTGTGTTATCCAGACCCCTTTCTTACAGGCCTTCTATAGATCTGCCTCAACTAGTACAGACTTCCCAATAGATATCTCCATCACCCTGTGTTATCCAGGCCCCTTTCTTACAGGTCTTCTATAGATCTGCCTCAACTCCCCCCATCCTAAATGCCATCCTTATTTTCATAACCGAATATAGCCCTATATCACTTAATTTCATGAACTATAATGGCAAAAAAGTAAACCTTAGTCGAGCACCAACTTTTACAGCCTCTTTCAAATTATGGAAACACTCTTCTCTTGTATTTCATGTTGCCTTTTTTCTGAATGTGTATTGGCGAAACTCGAAAGGATCCACTGTCAAAAATTAATGGAAGTGGGATGTGATGATTCTAATACCCATTTTCTTGTCTAGTCTACTTAAATCATGAAAATCGTTAGCGGTGTATTTGGAGACACCACTGAATTAAATCGAAATAAGGTGTAATCACAAACACTTTTCTATTCTAGACAAAAATGTAAAATTTATTTTTTCTTCCTAGCTTTAATCAACAAAATATATAATTCTTCAAGTCACGTTATTTCTTTATTCTGGCATAAGACTACTTTTCTATTCTAGACAAACATAAATGAAATATGGATAACGGGTACCATTATAACAACATACACAAAAATCCAAGAACCATAAAGACTTAAATCATATCTGTATGGGGGCCTCTACATGACATACATTATGCTTTAAAACAACAGTAATTATCTGGATGCAAAATGTGAAACTCCTTGATGGACTCTATGCTTACATGCATTATGTTCCATTGATAAGTGGAGAAAATAACTTCTCTTATTGCCTTTACAGATCTTCCTAAAACTGCATGTAAATCACAAAGATTAACAATGTAAAGGGTCCATTACAAATCAGGCCAATTAAGCAACAATATGCATTATAAAAAGTAAGTTCATCTCAACTTTCATCCTTTTTAAAACCTAGAAAAACGATGTTGAAATTTAAATTTTTTTCCGAGAGTGAGATGAGATGAGATCACAAAGAAATTAACAGAGGAGGATCCCATGATATTGAAGACCAATAAAGTCTATGATTGAGGTGGCAAGTAAATGGAAGACCAGGAAGGGCGTCCAATAAGTAAAGAAGATGAAGCGTAACATATGTGCAATCTGTAAATTATATAAAGGAGATGATATTTGTTTTACTAAAGTGTCTTTGAGTTTCTACAAACTTTCTCCTCCATGGCATCTTGTATGAGACGCTCTTCAGTAAGGAGGTAAGTCAAGGAAGTAAGAAACGAATGCAAAATAGTTTCAAATTTTGAATTAATATTACCTATTAAGTATCCTTAACTGGAGGAAGTGGTGATTGGAATCGCGATTTTGACAGCGGACATATGATAGGCACCGTAGAAGAAGGCATAGATTTATTGAGCCAATCAGTAACATGTGTATTCACCATTAATTTGAAATTTTTCTTTAATTCCCAGCTGTGTTGTCATTGATAAGTCAAGTGATAAGTGTCGTGATTTAGGGAAACAGGGTTATCAAAGAAGAGGGGATAGATTTATTGAGCCAATCAGTAACATGTTTATTCACCATTAATTCGAAATCTTTCTTTGATTCTCAGTTGTGTTGTCGATGATAAGTCATAAGTGATAAGTGTCGTGATTTGGGGAACCAGGGTTATCGAAGAAGAGGGGAAAGATTTATTGAGCCAATCAGTAACATGTTTATTCACCATTAATTCGAAATCTTTCTTTGATTCTCAGTTGTGTTGTCGTTGATAAGTCATAAGTGATAAGTGTCGTGATTTAGGGAAACAGGGTTATCGAAGAAGAGGGGATAGATTTATTGAGCCAATCAGTAACATGTTTATTCACCATTAATTCGAAATCTTTCTTTGATTCTCAGTTGTGTTGTCGTTGATAAGTCATAAGTGATAAGTGTCGTGATTTAGGGAAACAGGGTTATCGAAGAAGAGGGGATAGATTTATTGAGCCAATCAGTAACATGTTTATTCACCATTAATTCGAAATCTTTCTTTGATTCTCAGTTGTGTTGTCGTTGATAAGTCATAAGTGATAAGTGTCGTGATTTAGGGAAACAGGGTTATCGAAGAAGAGGGGATAGATTTATTGAGCCAATCAGTAACATGTTTATTCACCATTAATTCGAAATCTTTCTTTGATTCTCAGTTGTGTTGTCCTTGATAAGTCATAAGTGATAAGTGTCGTGATTTAGGGAAACAGGGTTATCGAAGAAGAGGGGATAGATTTATTGAGCCAATCAGTAACATGTTTATTCACCATTAATTCGAAATCTTTCTTTGATTCTCAGTTGTGTTGTCGTTGATAAGTCATAAGTGATAAGTGTCGTGATTTAGGGAAACAGGGTTATCGAAGAAGAGGGGATAGATTTATTGAGCCAATCAGTAACATGTTTATTCACCATTAATTCGAAATCTTTCTTTGATTCTCAGCTGTGTTGTCGTTGATAAGTCATAAGTGATAAGTGTCGTGATTTGAGGAAACGGGGTCACCTGAGAAGATGGCATAGATTTATTGACCCAATCAGTAACACATTTATTTACCATTAATTGAAATCTTTATTTGATTCTCAGCTGTATTGTCACTGATAATCCATAAGTGATAAGTGTCAGTGATTTGGGGAAACAGGGTTACCGGAGGTGGAAAAAGGGGAAGGGGGTAGAAGGGTGCGTATGTAAAGAAAAAAAAAGAAACAAGCGTGCAAAGGTTGAACTCCCAACCAACTAGTCAACCTAATAAGGAAACCACGCGACAACGGTACACCAAAAGCTCTCATCTTCTTAAAATCGGCACATTAAGAATATAAAGAATTAACAACGCGTTACTGTTCAGGCGTTGATAATTGTTAGATATATATATAATAGACTCTGAACATCATTATATTCATTTTATGATTCTTTACTGCAATTACTAGTTGAAACGTAACAACGTACCAACCCCAAAACATAGGAAGATGATTTCAAGATTTCAAACCTTATTTGCATGTAAACCCCCCTACCCCCACCCTAACCCACCCCACCCAACCCTACCCCACACCACCCACCCCACCCTTCCCCACCCGATGCAAAATCTTTTGTAATTTTACACACAAGATTACATCACAGGATTCTGTCTTGAAGATCGTTCATTAAAGTGGATGCCATTGAGGTGAGCTTCTTTCCCGTCTCTCCTGCCATGTTCTTTAAGGACGATATATCTTGCTGTGCCTGAAGGGCATTTTCGTCATTTTCATAGACAAGTCAGAGTCTAATGCATATCAAACACAGTACCTGGAACGAGAGTCGGTTGAGGATTTCAGTGGCAGTGAGATCAATATTGGAAGTAGGTGACTCCTCACCAAACAAATCAGCACTTGAGATTGCTGCGGACCCCTACACCACCACAATATTATTTATTTATTTTTCCATATTAATTGAAAATAACAAAAAGTTTAATACCGAGAATTTTTGTAGGGCAAGTTGACTGTCAATGTTGATTCTGTTCTGATCCCCGAAAAATTGTACAGAGGAAATGGATTTAGCATTTGAGAACTTCTTTCTTGCTTCATCGGTTTCTGAAACCTGATAAACAAACAATGTATTATTTAGAGAAATCTCCAATAAAGTCCCAATATTTTGGCTCAATTTATGAAAAAATCTCAAATTAATTTTTAGAGTAAATTACACTTTTGGTCCCTGTGGTTGGACAAAACTAACAGATAGGTCCTAACCATCCATTTTCCACATTGAAGGTCACTAAGGTTTGCGTAAATTACCAAATAGAGCCCTGGGGCATATAAAAAGACTAAAATGCCATTTTTTATTTCTTTTTTCTTTAAAAAAGAAACTCTCTCTCTCTCCCTCTCCCTCCCTCCCTCTCTCTCTCTCTCTCTCTCTCTCTCTCTCTCTCTCTCTCTCGCTTTTTAATTTGTTGAACCCTTTTTGGGCCGGAGAGTTTTACTTTCTTCTTCTGGGTTTCAAAATCAAAACCATGATTGCTAGCGCTCCTTTCTTCTTTCTTCTTCTTTTATGCGTTTTTGTTGCATATGTGGAGCTCGAGTATGTCCACTTTACCCACAACAACAATTGCAAAACTTCAATAACGACATTGTCTTTTTTGAAGAGACATGCGTCTAAAAATTCTAAGTCCCACATTGAAATTTAGTTTGATTTATGAGGTTATGCCCTCAGTGGATAAAGCTTTATCTGCTTGCATCAAGAAAGACACAATTCCTCCAATATTGAACATAATCAAAATGTGGGTTTAACAGACACACAATTCCTCCAATATTGAACATAATTAAAATGTGGGTTTAACAGACAGATTCTTTCGGGACGGCAAGTTGTCGCCATTTGGGTTTCTCCATTTTCCATTGATCAAACCAATATAGTTCACCGAAGGCGGCAAGAAGGCAAGTTGTCGCCACCGGTGATGACTGTTCACCAAAGGCGGCAAGACAGTGGCGATCTTGGTCGGAGCTATGTATGTCGGAAGTGGCATGTATCACCACCTTCTTGTCTCTACCTCGAAAACGGGACTCAACAATCAATAAACACAGAAATGAAAACTCAATGTATAAATACTTAGGGTGCGTTTGGTTGTGGAAAAGTGTTTTCTGTTTTCCATTTTCATTTTCAGAAAAATGGAGTGAAGTTTTCGTTTTCATTTTAAGTAGAAAACGCGTTTGGTTAATCTAATTGAGTTTTCGTTTTCTGTTTTAGAAAATTAGAAAACGCGTTTGGATATGTATTTTCTGTAAGTTTTCATTTTCTATTTTTTTACTTCAAAATAATACAAAATAACACATATTTATAAACCTACCCCACTACCCCACCCCACCCCAATCCCCACCCTACCCCCCACCCACCCCCTACCCACCTCCATCCACCACCACCCACCCCTACCCCACCCGAGTGGGGTAGGGTAGGGGTGGGTGGAGGTTGGTAGGGGGTGGGTGGGGGTGGGTGGAAGGTGGGTAGGTGGAGGTGGGTAGGGTAAGGGTAAGGGTGAGTGGGGGTGGGTGGTGTGTGGGGTAGGGGTTGGGGTGGGGTAGGGGTGGGGTGGGTAGGTGGAGGTGGGTGGGGGTGGGTAGGGTAAGGGTAGGGGTGGGTAGGGGTGGGTGATGTGTGGGGGTAGGGGTTGGGGTGGGTAGGGGTGGGGTGGGTAGGTGGAGGTGGGTGGGGGTGGTGTGTGGGGTAGGGGTTGGGGTGGGTAGGTGGAAGTGGGTGGGTGGGGTTGGGTGGTGTGTGGGGTAGGGGTTGGGGCGGCGTAGGATGGGGTGGGGTGGGTGGGGGTGGGTGGAGGGTGGGTGGGGTGGGTGGTGTGAGGGGTAGGGGTGGGTAGGTGGAGGTGGGTGGAAGTGGATAGGTGTGGGTGGGGGTGGGTGGTGTGTGGGGTAGGGGTTGGGGTGGGTATGGTGGAGGTGGGTAGGTGTGGGTGGGGGTGGGTGTTGTGTGGGGTAGGGGTTGGGGTGGGGTAGGGTGAGGGGTGGGTAGGGTGGAGGTGGGTGGGGTGGGTGAGGGTGGGTGGGTGGAGGTGGGGTAGGGTAAGGGTAGGCGTGGGTAGGGTAAGGGTAGGGTGGGTGGTGTGTGGGGTAGGGGTTGGGGTGGGGTAGGGTGGGGTGGGTAGGTGGAGGGTGGATAGGGGTGGGTAGAGGTAGGGTAGTGTTGGGTAGGGTGGGGATAGGGTAGGGTGGTGGGAGTGGGGTGGTAGGTGGGTGGGGTTGGGATGGGGTTAGGTGGTAGGTGGTGGGTGGGGGTGGGGTTGGGTGGGTGAGATGGGTAGAATATGTGTTGAGGTATTGTATTTTTGGAAAAATTTAGAAATAGAAAAGTTTGGAAAACAATAATTTTGAGTTTTCTAAGTTCTATGTAATTTTGGAAAACGGAAAATTTTCATTTTCTAGGAAAATTTTGGAAAATTTGATTAACCAAACGCGTTTTCCAACTTTTCATTTTTCTTGGAAAACAGAAAATTTTCTACAATCAAACGCACCCTTAATGATCAACCTGAAAATAGATTCAAGTTATGCTTTCTCTGCATCGGTTCTCCATTTTTCAGCAGCTTGTTAATTTAATCTTTCTAAGAACCAAAACCCCGACTTACTAAGGATGCGTTTAGTTGCGGAAAACTGCTCTGTTTTCCGGAAAAATTTTCCAAGAAAAATGAGAAATCAGAAAACGCGTTTAGTTCGTCAATTTTTCCAAAGTTTTCAAAGAAAATGAAAATTTTTCATTTTCCAAAAATTACAAAGAATTTAGAAAATTTTGGAAAACCCAAATTTATTGTTTTCTAAATTTTTCTATTTCCAAAATTTTTCTAAAACATACAAAAACATACACACACACTCATTCATTCTCACCTACACCCCTAAAATTACATCTACACCCACCTACCCACCCACCACCTACCCACCCACCTCCACCCCCAACCCCACCCCCACCTACCCCCCACCACCCCCACCCCAACCCACCCCCACCACCACCTCACTCCACCTCCACCTCCTACCCCCACCCCACCCACCTCCACCCCACCACCCACCTCCACCCCACCCTACCTCCACCCAACCCTCACCCACCAACCACCCACCCCTACCTCACTCCACCTCCACCTACCCTCACCCCACCTCCACCCAACCCTCACCCACCAACCACCAACCACCCACCCCCACCTCACTCCACCTCCACCTCCACCTCTACCTACCCCCACCCCACCCTCCACCTACCCCCACCCAACCCTACCCCATCCCACCCCCATACACCCACCCTACCCACCTACCCGCACAACCCCAAATCAAAAATTGGAAAATGAAAATTGATAGAAAATAGATATCTAAACACGTTTTCTGTTTTTCTAAAATTGGAAAATAAAAACGGAATCGGAATCGGTTTTATCTAAACGCGTTTTCTAAATTTTCAACAGAAAACTGAAAATGAAAACTCATTTCGTTTTTCTGAAAATGAAAAATGGAAAACGGAAAACAGTTTTCCGCAACTAAACGCACCCTAAGTTACTCCATTAGTATCCACCAACAGAGAGAGAGAGAGAGAGAGAGAGAGAGAGAGAGAGAGAGAGAGAGAGAGAGAGAGAGAGAGAGAGAGACGTGGGGGTGGGGGTGGGGGTGGGTGGGGTATTTTCTTTTTCTTTTTTTATTAATAAAATAAATAACAAATTTAAAGAAAAATAAAAAAGAAATAAAAAGGGCATTTTAGTCTTTTTATATGCCCCCAGGGGCTCTATCTGGTAATTTACGCAAACCTTAGTGACCTTCAATGTGGAAAATGTCCAAAATTAATTTTTATTAACAAAAAAGGACAGAAAACCAGCTAATGTTGGGATTTTTTCGTAAGCTATGCGAAAATATTAGGATTTTATCGAAGATAAAACATGTAGTTTCTGTCTTTTTTTGTTAATAAAAAGTAATTTGGGACTTTTTGTTAATAAAAATTAATTTGGGACTTTTCATAAACTAAGCCAAAATATTAAGACTTTAATGAAGATTTTCCAATTGAAAATCTCCAATAAAGTCAAATTATTTTGAGTCTGTTTTGAAAAAATCCTATTATTTTGTGTAAAAAAATTCAAAATTGGGACTTTTTTATAACTAACCAAAAATAGTGGGATTTTACTGAAATTTTCAATCTAGGAAACCTGGTAAACCAGAAGAAAAGGCTAAACTGAATATGTTAGTCAGTATGTTGTCATTTTCTGTAAATAAAATTAATTTTGGGACTTTTTCATAAACTAGCCTAAAATACTGGGACTTTATTGGAGATTTCCCTTGTATATATATAGTAATATATACCTGGACTTTCATTGAGCTACTTTTTCTCATAAAACCAGTATCCATTCCATATTCTGCAAAGAAACTAGATGGCTTAGGTGTCGTGATATGATTGGTGGAATTCATGCTTCTAGGACCTTCTGCATCTTCAAAATCATCTACATACTCAAAACGAGACGTGTAAGATGTTGTGGTTGATGGTTGTGGTTGTGTTTGTGTACTGCTTGCTGACGTGGACACTTGTGGAATTGGTTCTTCGGGTTTTTGGTCATACAAGCTTTCGTCTTTCTGTATTTAATTAAAAACGGTTAAATAATTATTGTGCCAAAAAAATGTACACGCAAGAAATAGCAACGTACTTTGAAAAATCTAGTGAATTATAGCATTGTACTTTAAACTTTTTTTCTTATTAGGCGATTATAATTCAAATAAATCTACCAAATTATATCAATGGAAATTGCATGACATTTCAACCTAACAATATATATAACCCTGACTCAACATTCCTAATAACATTTAGAGTAAATTACAGTTTTGGTCCCTGTGGTTTACACCAAATTACAGTTTTGGTCCTTGTTTTAAAATCTTGCATTTGTGGTCCCTGTGGTTTTCAAATCTTTCACTTTTGGTCCCAGTGCTTTCTAAATCTTTCAATTTTGGTCCCTATTGTTTGCACAAATGATAAAAAAAGGAGGGACCAAAAGTGAAAGATTTAGAAACCACAGGGACCAAAAGTGAAAGATTTGAAAACCACAGGGAGAATCGGTGTAAAATTTTCAAAAGTAGGACCAAAACTGTAATTTGGTGTACTCCACAGGGACCAAAATTGTTATTTACTCTAACATTTATAAGAAAAACAATAATTTAACAATAACACAAAAGAAGACCCTGTTTCTTTTTCCCCCTTCAAGTGATGTCTAGTAATGATGTTTAAAAAATATTTTAAAAAAATGACAACAGCATACAGACAACCAGAAGGAAAAAATAAACAAGGGCAAATTTGTAAAAAGCTACGACTTAATGGGGACAATTTAATTTACATAACTTTCTATGTTTAAGTTAGAAAGAAACACTCATACATAGTTTACTAACTGTCCCCATTAAGCCCATTAAGTCAAAAAGAAAAAAACACCAAAGTCAAATAGTCAATTAGGAATTCTACCTTGGTATTAAGCTTTCTTGCACCAAGTCCACCTGTCTTCATAGATTTTTTTGCACCTAATGGTTTCTTAACATTTTTTGAAGGAGCTTTCATTGTAGCCAATACATTATTGTCATCTTTTTCCAATGAGCTCTCTTTTAGGGTTTCATTAGAAGTGAAATTATCAGATGATTTGGGAGAAGGAGATGATGGCAAGACGGCTTCTGAACAACTTTTTGCAACTTCTTTTGCAAGTAATTGTTTATACAATTGAGATGCCCTTGAAGTGTATTTTGCATCAATCTTTCCTCCATCAGTCCATCCATGTTGCTTAAAGAAGACATGGGCTCGATGATTGCCCCCAAAACTCATCATTTTTAGTTGTTCTGGTGTCCATGAATCTAAATTTGTTGACCTACAAAGGTTATAAAGATTATCAAGGAAAGATGAATTGAAAGTACAATGTTGTAATAGAAAAATGGAAGTGGAATGCTGTAATACACAAAGAGATGAAAGTATGTTGCTACTTATTGCATTCAATAGTTGTTTGTATTTGTTAGATGGCAGGACATGTGTTATTCATTCACTTTTGCATTCGGTTTTACTATCTTAAAACAACTCTGAGTTTCAATTGTGCATAACCTTTTTGATCTTCATACACTATTATAGATTTTAATTAGTCCAGTTCACACGCTGATTAGTATAATTGAAACATTTGACATCTTAAGTTCGTATAACAAGGTTTTACTTCAGCTGAATCGAGTTAAATCGGCGTTACTTCATTCTACAACCTGATTATCAATGTATCAAGAGTATGGAGAAGAAGAGAAATGACCTAACGAAGCTGATATGAACGCCGAGGCTACGATGCGTGGCGGAACAATCTAGACACAGGAAGACCCCGTAGGTTACCGATGCCCACGTCGGATTCTTTGCGTTACAATCGAAACACATCTGATACGATTAAAAGCAAGATAGGTAACTGACGAACAACAATTGCAAACAAATGTACATGATGAAATTACGGAGATGAAAGGCATGCAAATTCAAATTAGATTAAGAAACCTTGTTCTCCGATTTGGCTTTAAGCTTCTTGAAAACGGCGTTTTTGTCGGTGAAATGATCGGAAGCCATTGGAGAAATGAAGAAGTTCCTGAATGATGAATATTGATTAGAGATTCTTCGAAGCGGAGATTAGAAACCCCTTCAGGAAACTGCAACCCACGAAACGGAACATACGAAAAATGAGAATACCAGAGAAATACGTGTTAAACCGCTAACTTTTCATATCTTTTTATTTTCTGCGCGACGTAATTTACCAAAAAACCCTTTTTAATTAGTCTTTTTACAATAAAAAATCTTTTTTTTTTTCTGTTTTTTATAGATAAAGTTTCATAAAAGCTATTAGGTTTTTTATTTTTTATTTGAAAAATTATTATTTTCTTTTCTTTTATCTGTATTTTATTTTATACAGCAAAACCACTCATATATTCAAATGTTTTCATAAAAATTATTCATGCTAAAACATTTTCAAATACATTAATTTAAAAAAAATGATTCAAAATAGAACAAAAATGCATAATACATAGTTTGTTAATTATTACGGGTGAAAATGGTTTTATTTTTGAATTAAATAAAAACGGACACAAAATTTGGTATTTTGAGTCGGTTTAGTTTTTTTAAAATTTAAGAAAAAAAATATTGAATCGAAAAAATTGAAATTGTACCAAAAATCAAAAGATAAGTTGGTTGTTAATAATGGTGTGCAAAAATATTAAAACCATACAAAAAAGAGAAAGTTCAAAAGAAACCAAATTGTTTTAAAAAACCAAATCATTTGTTCATATTTCAGTTTAGTTTTGGTTTTTTACCAAACCCAACAATTTTGGCTTAGTATTTTCATAGTTAAAAACCAAAGTTTTCGGTTTGGTTTTGGTTTTAGCCAAAAATCAAACCAATTTCACCTCTAATGATTAGCAAACAATGTTTTATGGTCAGAATTTACGTTGTATTTAAAAAATTAAAATATTTATTTATGTGAATGGTTTTTTTGAAAATTGTTAGAATTACGAGTGTTTTTTTCTGAAATTTTTTGGAAATATAAGTGGTTTTTCTGTAAAAATAAATAATAATAAGCAACAGTTTTTCAGACAAAAAATTAAAAACTTCATGGTTTTTTAGAAAATTTTTCTTTATTTAGCTACATATGTTTTTCCAATAAGCTACGCTAACTCCCTCGGTGCTAGATAACATAACCAATCATGAAAATGACCAAAATCGGAGGCATGCTATTTCCATTTGACCTTTTTTTTATTTTGTTACGATATGACAGTGTAACATGAACAAGGTTTTATGATTGGCGAAATGGGAAATAAATGGCCCTTATATAAGTAATTCAACATCTTTGTTGCCTTTTTTGAGGCATATTACGAACTATTATCGAAACTTTTAAAAAATACTTCCAACTTTGTGCATGTTTGGATGTAACATCCTAAAATTTGGATAAACATATATTCATTATTAATGACCTATCTAAAGTTTTGAAAGTCCATGGAGAGGTGTACTGGAAGGTTTTAAAAGGATTTTTAGTGTTTGTATATTTGCTGTAAAATCCCTTATTTCAATTTGCTTTTTAAAATTGTTCCTAGTTTAAAATGATCACCAAGTTGAAAAGGTGTTTCAAATGTAAGGCCTTAAATCCAAAATTACCATCCAAAGTTTTTAAAAAAACAAGTAGTGTGGTGTATAATAAATATCATCACACAAGTTCAAGGGAACAACACATATCTGTGGCCTTATAAAAATTCGGTAATAAGCTTCTAACTCTCCAAATCTCTATATTTATCGCGGTCGTTGATACAATAAAAAATAAACCTTAAACTCACTAACTAGTCAGGGAAAGTAAGCGTCGAATCCACGAGGAGCTTATGGTTAACAACTAGTTCTAACAGACTTAAAGATAAACAAATTCAGAAAACAGATATTGCAAATGTTTAATTCAATAATAAAAAGAGGTGATCACTTCCGGTTTCAGTTTTAATTCCTAAACAATGTATTATATCATATTCTATTAATTGTGCGTTCATTCAGGTCACATAGATATAACTGTACTGCTACTGACTAAATTTGGGATCAAACTATGTAAAATTTACACCCTCCATCCTACACACCACTGTGGATGATTTGGCACGGTTGGGAAGATCACAATAGAATTGTCTTACATTCAATCAAGCAACAGTTTAAGAACAAGCAATGGAAATCTAGTCATATGATTTAAAAGCAAACAATCCAAACACTGTGTTCGCGAATCTAAAAGGTTCAAATCTAATACAATACTGAAAAGAAATCAAAACCTACTCCCGGTTGCGATCACGGGATGGTTTAGCTACTCATGACTAGGACTGATGCAAATATTGTGTTGGAGATGATGAACATGTCTAAATCTTCAAAACTTCAAGAACTGTGGCTTGATCTTGATGCAAAAGAGGTTAATTTTTGAGATTGGGATTGATTGGATGTGTTTTGGGGATGTTTTAGACCTTGGAAAATTACCAAAACCTTCTGAAAATCGTCTAGGAAATGCCTTGGGTCGATGGGAAAAAGTATCATTAAATAGAGTGGCTTAAATAAGGAAATTTAGGGTTGGCTTGACGGCGACGTCCTAGGCCAGCGTCTCAAACGCCCTTGGGAGTTCTTTAGCTCTACAATGTGCAACGTTCCATGAGTAAACGCTCCAAAAAAGCTGGGCGTCCTAGGCGAGCGTCCTAGACGCCCCTAGGATGTTGACGGGGCTTCCTCGTGTTCTCAGCTTCGCTTTTCCCTCAAAAAATGGCCCAAAGTTCCAGGTCAACGTCTGGGACGCTAACGTTTTTCCTCCCGTTATCAAGCTCTGCTTTTCCTTCAAAAATGGCCTAGAGTTCCAGGTCAGAGTCTGGGACACTGACGTTTTTCTTCTGCTTCCAGTGTCTGTTTAATGCACAGTTTTCGCCCAAAATTCTCGGTTTTAATCCCTGCATGTATTTCACTCAATTCCATCCAAAATAGGGCCATTCTTAGTTAAACAAAGCTTAATTTATCATATTAACATATTACTTTAAACCAAAATGGCCCGATCATATACGTGGATACATGTTAAAATTATATAGTTAGACGCGAGAAGTATAGTGAGTAAATCAAAATTTGGCTTTTAAATAAAATTTGATAGAGATAACAATCCAACTCCAAAGTCAAAATCTCAAAACATTTCCAAAATCATTTATACCCAAATATTTCCAAAAATTCATTTATACTTGTAATTCATAGGGATAAGAAGCATTTATAATAACCACTTCAAGAATAATCAACAATATGAAATGCAATGCACATGCTTCTAAACCCAATCTTGAGTCCTCTACTCTCAAAATAGTCCATTTCTCTCTAGGGTTCTGATGGTTTGGCTCTCTATCCGGTAGGAGTATTATACTTCAATCCTGTTAATGTTGTCTTGAACAATGTAATAATTAACAACACACTCAGAACCCGTTTAAAACCAATTTGACCACAAAGGCCAACATTTGGGAAACATATAACCAATGTTGTAGAACTCGTTACTCGATACATGGCCGGTCGAGTGGGGAGTAGTAAGTACTCAACTTAGGTGGGCAGTATTGGATAAAGTAAATTATAAAGAAATTACTTGTGGGGAAATTTTATATGTAAAAAATATCATAAGATGATCAAGTTCATAGGAAAATAGGAAAATAGTATTAAAATGTACATGTTCAAATGTTTAACTAGTTCAAACAATAAACATTTTAGTCTTAAATTCTTGAATGTGAGAGTGGGAGTGAGGGGAACATATAAGATACAATTATATGGTGCATTTACTTTAACTTTGGGGTTAGAATGTTCGATAAATTATAAAATATACATATTAATCTTGAAATTCTTGACTTTTTCTCCTTTTAAGTAAATTTTGACATTTTGACGAACTTTGACCAATTTCACGCATTGGTCTGTGTTTGATCAAGTTGGTCCGAGTTTGATTGATTTGGTCAGAGTTTGACAGAGTTAGTCTGAATTTGACCAATTTTGAGTAAACTGGTCGATTCAGTCAATGGTCCAGTTCTGAGTGCTCGGCTGAGTAAGTCGAGTTTTACAACATTGTATATAACCATCACACATGAATCTATGGACTGGGGTTGCAAAGTCCATCCCCATATTGCTTATCAATGACCATCACATATTGGAAAAACCCTCACATGATGATGAACGCTATCACATAAGGATGAAAGAAATTAATCCCAAAGAGTGCTCAGGCAACACACAAGTCTAACCCATCATATATGCCTTACACATGAAGGATTATCAAAACAAGTTTTCAATCCAAATCTGTATTTCCCCAAAATTATTTAAAAATACTATTTTCATGAATGCAACAAGTAGTACTAGTAACTTGCATAGCACACAATTGTTAAAAGTATACTTGAGAATCACATTAACACCTTTTGATATTATGAAATGGTTATATAATGGGCAAAATACCCTTAAATGAATACTATAACAATCTTATGCCCTAAATGTTCATTTTTTATCTTTATGTGAACAATGGCCATGATTATCGGTCAAGCAAGTGAGCCAAACTCAGGCTGCAAACAGCATGTTAATTTCTAACAAACCACAACACAGCCTGTATGATTTGTTAAGGAAAACACATGGCATGTGTTTCATGCACACAACAGAATTCAAAACTTTTACATACTTGCCCCCAGCACTTGCTCCCCTAGCATCCTACATTCTTATAGTCTCATTTTAAGTATTATTAATATAACTTTATATTTCCTAACTTGCATAATAAAATTACTCAATTTTCAAGTAATCAAAATACTATGAATTAAGTTGCATTTATGATGATCAAGATGTTTTTAAACAACGCACCTTCGATTAAGTAACACATATAAGCTTCATATCATTATCAAAACCTTTGAAATAACTAGATCATCAACAAATGGACTTCGTATTGATTTAATAAATGAACTATATAGAAAAACATAGAGGTTAATGGATCAAAAGGTCAATCAATTCAAGGTTAGCACTAGGAACTCCATTGGAGCTAGGTTAAAGCTTGAAATTTTATCAAATGTTCAAATCATGAAGTCATCAACTAACAACAAATTCCTTGGTTCAAAAATACTTTAGAAACATTTTTATAAGGTTAAAATCAACATAAATCTCATAATAAATGTCATAATTTGGAATCCACTATTGATAGAACTTCACAGTTTAAAGACTCGTTTAGGTTTACATTTAAGCCATAGATGATTGAAACGAATTTATAATAACATTAAGATGATTAAAACTAGTGAAAACCTTAATGAATTATATATACTAATGTAAGATTTTAGATCTATGGTTTCATCCCAACCCTAACTTGAATCTAGAAGAAGACAAATCAAGGATTGTACATGTTAGTAGTCGTAAGGTAGATTTTGTGACCTGAACTATACTTGCTTCACTTCAATCTCCAAGAAGAACTTCAAACCGCCATGGAAAGCCTTTCTAGCCTAAGGAAATGATTAGTTAAATGAATTGGGGAAGAATACATGACTATCATATATGCATTCGGCTATATGGCAACTTAAACCCCCTAACTTCTCAATTTTACATTAGTGCCCCAAGTGACTCTCATACTTTCAAACTAAGTCTTGTTTCTTTCATAAAATCCATAGAAACCTATTACATTACTTTTTATGTTGGTCACAAAATCCATAGAACCCTATTACTTTACTATATATTACTTTACTATACACAGGGTCCATTTCTATATTTCTGCATATTAAAAACACAAGGACCATTACTATAATGTTTTGGAAAACTAAAAAGATAGGGATAATTTTTGTAATTAATCTATAATTTAAAAATATATATGGATCATTTATGTTATTTGGTCATACTATTACACACAAACCATTTTTGTAATTTTGAAAATTAAAAACCTAGGGACCATTTCTAAAATTTTTAGAAAATAAAAAATGCAGAGACTATTTCTATTATTTTGCCATACTATTATACAGGGACCATTTTTGTAATTATGTATATTAAACACACAAGGACCCATTTTGTAATTTTGTAAGTTAAAACACAGGGGCCATTATTGGTTTTCTTTTTGTAAAATTAAAAAGAAGGGGAACATTTATGTACTTATGTTATTTCCTCAAAATTAAAGAGATGCTGTTTTATTCCAATAACTGAAAACTTAATATTTAGGTGAACTAGTGGTGATATCTATACATTCTCACTGGTATATTAATCCTAATTTTTAACTTAATAAACTAATACAAAAAGTTATTTCCTATAAAATATAAGGACACAAGGACCATTTCAGTAACTTTATTATTAGTCGGGGACCTTTTCTATAATTATGTTTACACTATTACATAGGGCCATTTTTGTAGTTTTTGCAAAGCTAAAAATACAGTGATCATTTCTTTCATGTGTCCATACTATTACACAAGGACCATTATTGTAATTTTGCAAATTAAAAACTCAGGGACCATTTCTATAATTTTCTGAAAACTAAAAACACAAGGACTATTTCTGTCATTTTTCTAAATTATACACATGGACCATTAATATATTTCTGGAAATTAAAAGCACGAGGACCATATCTTGGATCAATACAGTTGATCAGGCTCTTTTGGTTACTGGTAAGTGTTCAAACTTGTTGTTCACCACGACTATTCCTAAGTATGCGTTAATCATATCTTGGATCAATACAGTTGATCAAGCTCTATTTATCCAAGATATAATTACCAAAACACTTAGGCCTATCCGTAGTGTTCAACTCATCTTATCACTTTTGTATGTTTTCGTTATGATATCGTTCTAGTGTGTATCTATGTACTTATACTTTTATAAAAATTATCGTTATAATTTTAAAAGTATACTTGTACGAAAATGTTTTCGAGAGTCTTAGTCCCATTGTATTTATAGTTGTATATCTTTAAATGGATTGATATACTTAGTTCACTATAAACAATGCTCTGATACCAATCTGTCACACCCTCAAACCGTATTGGCGGAATAGTTTAAGGGTGGATGACTTCATGAACAATATCATAACAAAGTTGCACAATAGTGAAAACCAAGCAAACAACCATCATTACATAATTGCAAATGTTACATAGTTTAACTGTTGTATGTTTCAAATACAATTATAATGATATCAAAAGTAGGCAAAATCGACGTCATAACGTCTCTTCTTGTAGCGCATGATTTACCTTATCAGTTTCCTGAGAATACAAGTGGTTGAAAAAGTGTCAACAATTAAGTTGGTGAGTTCATAAGATTTTTGTATAAGAAATGTCCTTTGTTTGTAAACAATAGTGTTGAAAACCAAGAAAATCCAATATTTTCTCATAAAATGTTCCAAGTCTTTAAATCCCAAAGACTAAAATGTAGTTATGTAAACTGTAGTGTAACTTTCGTTAAAATGTACTTTTCCACGTAAACAATTTATGAAAATATTAAGTTGATTATTTTCCCATGTGAGATACCATATAACCATACTGTGACTAGTTGGCCTGCTGCGACGTTCTTCAGGCGTCGGAATGTTTAGACATTTGGACACCTCAGACCTGCCGGTCAAGCTGTAGCTAGCAGCTCAGGTGCGGGGTTTGTCAAGCCCCGTATAGATCTATACTCAAATATCGCGCTCTCTTACCGAGACTCTGGTTATATATATTCAGGATTTATAGTAGGTACTTATAAAAGTACTTTGAAGATTCATCTCACATAAATGTATGTATTCCAATCAACTTGTTTACGTACGTTTTGTATATAAAAACTCTTGAAATCGTCCATTATCATTTTTCCCATGATAATATAGTATAGTATAATAATTATATATTTTTATATAATTATTTTTGTCATGTTCGAATGTCATAATAACCTTTTGTTCATAAACTATTCCAATAATAGTCTATTTTTAGTAATTGCGTCGTAATAACCTTATTTTTACGAACGATAGCGAAATGACTTGTTCAAAGATTTTAAATATCATCTTTTGAGATATTTTTCACAAAAATAGTGTAATATCTTGATTATAACCATTTTTCCTAGAAAATAGTGCATTTGTTTATAAAAACGTAGTTTTTACTAGTTTTCGTTTTTATAACGTTTTTATTCAAGATATAGTATCTTTGTACACTTTATTTTTAGTTTAGTAGCTTTTACACAACCTAATATGTCAAAGTGTTCATAATACATGGATCTACTCATATTTCATGCCAAAATCATATTTATAACATTTTTGTTCAAGATCTAACATTTTTACACACTTTAATTATAGTCTAGTAACTTTTATACAAGCATATCATGTATCATAGTGAACATCTTACAAAGATCTACCCATATTTCATGTCAAAGGTATTTTTACCCAAATACTAACTTTATAAACTTGTGTAAATCAATATATATATCATTTAAACACATATAAACTTGAATAAACAACATATATAGTTAAAGAACTTGTATTCTTCCCCAAAAAGGTTTGAAAAGATGAAAATGAGGGGTATGAAGTCACCTTGAGTGTGGATCTTAAGATTCCTTGGAAGAAGATTGAAGGTTTTGGTTCTAAGACTCGGAGGACCCTTGGACAAAGCTATTATCCAATGGATTTTCGTGAGAATGTGTGTATAAAATAGTAAATGAAGGTATTTAGAACTTAAATCACTAGATGATCATAGCTTACCAAGAATGCTTGAAAGATCTTTGAAGATGATGAAGATTTGAGCTCAAAGACCTTTGAACAAAACTAATATCCAATGGATATTGATGGATGTTAGTGTGTGTAAATGGTGTAAAACTTATGTTAAGTAGTTTAGAATCAAAATATGGTTGAAACTTACCACTTGAACTTGTGAATGGAGCTTGGAATTAAACTTTGAAGATGATGATGGTGAGGGTGTTCTTGGCCGAGAGCAAGAGAGGAAGAGAGGAAAATGGGATTGGTGAAAGTATGCTAGTTTCAAATGAATGGGTAGTTTAGCTCTTGGAAGTGTGAGCTTGATTTTTTTAATAAAAAGAATTATAGCCTTTTAAGGCCTAATATTATAAAATCAAAAGAAGCTTTATGGTGTCATGGCATGTCCCCCCATGGGGCTGCCGATTTTGGAGAGGGGGTGGGGTGGGGTGGTGTGGTTTTTATAAAATAACAACATACTTTATAAAAATGAGTGATTTTTATAGAATAGTATGTCGTTTTAGTGAAATTTTGTGCGTTTTTGACGAAACGAAGTTCTAAATAATTATTTTGTATAAAAACATTGCCAAACATCTAATTTGATTGAATTTTGACTCGTTGGATTTTAAGAGCAGTATACTTCCGTTTTCGTGATTTTCGGCATTTTACCGAAAATTGCATTTAGCTTTGAAATTAAATACTAGATATTATTACGTTACTTATCATATGAATTGTTATTTCATATTTGATGTTTAAGGCACCTCATTTTGTATTTTGAGTCCAAACCCTGTGTACATTTATCCGTACACAGCGGTTTAATCGTTATAACTTTCACATACGAACCCCGTTTTCGACGTTCTATATATCCACAGTTTCGTATTTAAGAGTAGATCGTTTTATGAATATTATTATTCTCAAAATAATAATTGTACGATTATCGAATTTTTACGCTACAGTAGTCTGCTGTCCGTATTTTCGATTTTTAACCGATAATTGTTGTGATTTAGCATACGTAATACTATAATATTAATAATTCATCGCAAAAGTTATGGAAAATAACTTTTCAACATATAGATTAACGTACGCATCGTTTGATTACAGTTGACTTTTGTTGACCAAAATTTACAATTGTCACATCATCTACCCGTTAGAGAGAATTTCGTCCCGAAATTTAACTCTTGAGTGGATCCTCAAGGGTTTGGGAAGAGATGTGGGTACTTCTGCTTCATCTGGTCTTCACGTTCCCAAGTAAATTCTGGTCCACGCTTGGCACTCCAACGGACCTTAACTATCGGTATGCGGCTCTGTTTCGTCCTCTTGATTTCTCTGTCCATGATCTCTACGAGTTCTTCCACAAAATGAAGGTTCTCGTTCACCTCGATCTCGTCTAGCGGAATGACAAGAGTTTCATCGGACAGGCATTTCTTTAAGTTGGATACGTGAAAGGTGGGATGAACGTTGCTGAGCTCCTGCGGTAATCGAAGTCTGTAGGCTACTGGGCCGATCCTAGCGAGGATCTCGAAGGGCCCAATGTATTTGGGGTTCAGCTTCCCACACTTTCCAAAGCGTATCATTCTTTTCCATGGCGAGACTTTCAACAATACTCGGTCACCAACCTGGAATTCCAAAGGTTTGCGTCGCTTATCTGCATAGCTCTTTTGTCGGTCACGAGATGCTTTCAATCGTTCACGGATCTGAACGATTTTCTCCGTTGTCTCCCGTATGATCTCCGGATCGGTGAGAGCGCTGTTAGGTGTTTGGCCTCTGGCTAGTTGAGTATCACCCACTTCAGCCCAGCACAGAGGGGATCTACACTTGCGTCCATATAGAGCTTCAAATGGAGCAGCTTTGATGCTAGTGTGGTAGCTGTTGTTGTATGAGAATTCAATGAGCGGTAAGTGGGTGTCCCACGCCTTACCGAAGTCTATCACACAGGCTCTCAACATGTCTTCCAGTGTTTGGATGGTTCTTTCACTCTGGCCATCCGTCTGCGGATGGTAAGCTGTGCTTATGTCGAGTCTGGTTCCCATAGCCTTCTGTAACGATTGCCAAAAGTGTGAAGTGAACCGGCTATCTCTATCCGAGATGATTGATCTCGGCACACCGTGCAATTTTACAATTTCTTTGAGGTAGAGCCTTGCTAGCTTATCCGTCCTATCACCCTCCTTGATTGGCAGGAACTGAGCGGACTTGGTTAACCTATCGACGATTACCCATATAGTACCTAACCCACCGGTTGTCTTTGGTAATTTGGTTATGAAGTCCATAGTTATCCGCTCCCACTTCCACTCGGATATTGCTGGTTGAACTAGCAAACCCGAGGGCTTTTGGTATTCTACTTTAACTTTGGCGCAAGTCAGGCACTTGTCCACGTAAGTAGCGATTTCTGCCTTCATGTTTGGCCACCAATACAGTTTCTTGAGGTCCAGGTACATTTTGTCGAACCCGGGATGAACGGAGTATCTAGACTTGTGAGCTTCATTCATGATAATGTCTCTGTATCCGCCGAATCTCGGTGTCCAGATTCGATTCATGAGGTAACGAGCTCCGTCATCCTTAACTTCAAGGTTTTTATCCATCCCTCGCAAGGCTTCATTTGCGACGTTCTCGGGTTTTAAGGCTTCTAGTTGCGCCTCTTTGATCTGGGTGGGTAAATGGGAATGGATCGTCATTGTTAATGATTTCACTCGGCGTCCCGTGTATTCCTTTCGACTGAGGGCATCAGCTACCATGTTGGCCTTCCCTGGGTGATAACGAATTTCACATTCATAGTCACTTAGTAGCTCCACCCATCGTCGTTGTCTCATATTGAGTTCTTTTTGGTTGAGGATATGCTGGAGACTTTTATGGTCAGTGAATACCGTACACTCTGTGCCGTACAGGTAGTGTCTCTAGATTTTCAATGCGAACACTACTGCTCCCAACTCGAGGTCATGTGTAGTGTAGTTGACCTCGTGAGTTTTAAGTTGCCTTGAAGCGTAAGCAATGACCTTTCCTCTCTACATGAGTACACAGCCCAGACCCTGGTTCGATGCGTCGCAATAGACCACAAAGTCTTCTGTTCCTTCTGGAAGGGACAGAATAGGAGCGCTGCATAAAGCTTTCTTTAGGGTCTGGAAGGCGGCGTCCTGATTATCTCCCCACTTGAATGTTACACCCTTCTGTGTCAGGGTAGTAAGTAGCTTTGCAATTTTGGAGAAGTTCTGTATGAACCTTCGGTAATAGCCAGCAAGGCCCAAAAACTGACGGATTTCTGTCGGAGTTCTTGGTGCTTTTCAGCTTTCGATGGCTTTGATTTTGGAAGGATCCACATGTATCCCTTCTTTGCTGACTACGTGGCCTAGGAAGTCCACTTTTCGAAGCCAAAATTCACATTTCGAAAATTTCGCATACAACTTCTCCGCTCTTAACGTCTCCAAAACTTGTCGTAAGTGTTGCCTATGTTCCTCCTTGCTTCGTGAATAAATAAGTATGTCGTCAATGAATACAATCACGAATTTATCCAGGTAAGGTCGGCATACTCGGTTCATTAGATCCATGAACACTGCGGGCGCATTGGTTAATCCGAAGGGCATCACAACGAATTCATAATGGCCGTAGCGAGTTCTGAATGCCGTTTTAGGAACATCTTCTTCTTGAACCTTGAGTTGGTGATATCCCGACCTCAGATCGATTTTTGAGAAATAGCTCGCTCCTTGGAGTTGATCGAACAGGTAGTCAATTCGGGGTAGCGGGTATCGGTTCTTGATGGTGAGCTTGTTCAACTCTCGATAGTCAATGCACATACGGAATGATCCATCCTTCTTCTTCACGAACAAGACCGGCGCTCCCCAAGGTGAGAAGCTCGGCCTGATGAACCCTTTGCTTAGTAGTTCGTTTAGTTGGCTGGATAGTTCTTGCATTTCTGCCGGGGCTAGTCTGTATGACGCTTTTGCTACTGGGGTGGCTCCTGGAATCAAATCGATTCTGAACTCGACTTGTCGTGCGGGTGGTACTCCTGGAAGGTCTTCTGGGAACACATCGGAAAAGTCGCAGACTTCGGGGATTTCCTTGATGTTCTTTACTTCTTTCTTTTCGTCGACAACGTGGGCTAGGAAGGCATGGTATCTTTTCTGTAGATATTTTCGGGCTTTGATGCAAGACACGATTCGGAGGCTGGTACTGGGTTTATCACCGTAGACAACAAGGGTCTTTTCATCTGGTAGATGAAGTCGGATTCCTCGTTCGTAACACATGATGTCGGCATGATGGGGAATTAGCCAATCCATACCAACAATCACGTCAAAACTTCCTATTTTAACAGGCATTAAGTCGATTTGAAAGGAGTGATCGTCCAGAGTGAGTGTACAGCCTATGTATATGTCGTTTGTGCTTTCTGTTTTGCCATTAGCCATTTCTACTGTAAATGTTTCATTGAGTGGTTGAGGTTTTTGTTTTAGTAAATATTTAAACTCGTGGCTTACGAAACTCCTATCCGCACCGCTATCGAATAGTATACAAGCATATGAATTATTGACGAGGAACGTACCGGTAACCACGGTAGGGTCCTCTACCGCTTCAGTGCGTCCCATGGCTAGGACTCTTCCATTTCTCCCCACATTCTTTGTTTTCGGGCAGTCACGCTTATAATGCCCCGTCTCGCCACAACCATAGCAAGCTTGACTCACCCTGACATTAGTGGCTTGGGTGGTTTGTGGGGTTGGCGTCCTACAGAATCGGGCGGTGTGGCCCTTCTTGTTACAGTTCAAACAGTGCATTTCCCTACAGGCTCCAGTATGGTGGAAATTGCACTTGTTGCACTTGGGTAGCGTCCCAATGTATTGCTTGGTGGTGGTTGGGGCGTTCAGGACAGTGGCTGCACGAACTGCCACAATCTGTTGTCTTTTCGCACCATCTTGATTTAGTTGGTTTCTCCCCCTGTTCCAGGGTTTCCTCTTGTGATCCTTTTCTCTTGGCTGTTCGGTCTTTTGAGTCATGGTTCCCTGGCGTATCCCATGGTCGACTAATCGTTGGGTCAATCGTTTGGCGCTGTCAAAAGTGGCGGGACTTGCGGCTTCCACATTCCCTTGGATCTGAGATGATAGTCCCCAGATGTAACGTTCCACTTTTACAGACTCCGGTGTGACCATGGCTGGGCAGAGGGTTGCCAGATCGTTGAATCGGTTTGTGTAAGCGTTTAGATCCGAACCTTTCATTGTGAGGTTCCACAGCTCTTGTTCCAACTTTTGGATTTCCCCCCTGGGGCAGTACTCCTTCATCAACATTGTCTTTAATCCCTCCCAGCCTATCGAGTTTTCCACTGGGAGTGTCATCGCCTTGACATGGCCCTTCCACCAAGACATAGCCGTCTCAGCGAAAGTGCAGGCAGCGAACTTGACTTTCATTTCTTCTGAACATGCAGTGATATCGAAGATCGACTCGGTTTTCTCGATCCACCTTGTGAGGGAAAGGACACCACCGGTGCCGTGGAAAGTTATCGGTTTGCAACTGACAAAATCTTTGTAGGTGCACGTTCGATAATGGCTTGATGTTTCCCCATTGGTGGAATCGTTGGTGCCGTTTCCACTTCCGTTCCCATTTATCCCGTTGGTGTTAATATGGGCGACAGCTGCGGTCACGGCTGCCGTGACAGCGGCTTGAAATGTTGCCGAGTCCATCATAGGCGCTTCGGGGGTTGCGATCGGTGCGCGTCTAGCGTTTCTTCGGCGAGGTGGCATATTTCTGCCACAAGGATTCAAGATTTGACGTTGGTTAGTTTCTGGAAGGGTCGTTATAAGTATATTGTCATTAGGATGTGATGTTCTCATTGCAAGATTATCCTTGTTCTATTCTTTTCATAAGTTGAAATCATAAACCAGTATCAAACATACATATCAAATATTTGTACAACATTCATAAATAAACCACGTCATTATATTAATAATAACTTGTACCGTTACATGATTTTGAGAAATGGAAAATTTGACCTTCGCAGAGGTCTATAGTGTAACAGAAATAAACGGCGTAACGGCTTACAAAAATTGTAATCACTTGATTGTAGAATCGCGCCTACATACAAAGCGAGTAACGTATAGCGCCTACTCATCAAACCCAATTCTATAACAAAATTTGAGTAGTACGAGTACTACTCAAGACGAACTGGACCCCCCAGCTCTGCGTAGTGCATCCACCTGTGCCCTGAGCTCGGCGGCCTCGCGCTCGGCCTCTTCGGCTCTCCGCTCTACTTCGCGAATCCTTTCCTCGGATTCGGATATTCGAATAATAGCCTCGCGCCACATCCCCAAGGCTGTCTGCACGTCCTCCTCAAGGGGGTCGACTCGTCTAGAGGTGTGGTCATGGGCCTCGTCTAAACGTCGGAGGCGTGCGGTGGTGATCTCGGTAGCAGCTCCCACATCCATGATCTGGCTGGATGTCACCCTAATCTGCTCCTCATGGCGATTGATGCGCCCGACTACAACTGGTAATGCCCTATCCGCGGAAGTTCCATTCCCGACCTCGAAGCTCATACCATAAGGGGGAACCAGGCCCTGATCGTGGCTCCAAAGACGTATGTGCTCAACCCATTCTGGCGTCTGATCCTGTAATGGTTCTTCAATAAGCAAGGGGCGGTGAGTGGGAAGTACCCTCTTTCGAGGTGTACGCATCCATAATGGTCCACCAGGGTGGCGATATACCTGAAAGGTCGGTGGTGGGGGTGGTGCATTATGATCACGAGTCGGAAAACGCGGGTCGCTGACTTCGGACTCTGCTTCTGAGTCTTCTTCTTCCATCTCGTCGCCCTCTTCCGGATCCTCCTCGAAGTCCTCTTCTGGATCCTCCTCGAAGTCCTCTTCCGGATCTCCGTTGAGCCATCCGTTATTTCCCTCGTCGGGGAAATAAGGATCTCCGGGTAAATAGAAGCCTGCCATGATGTCTGTGCGAGGAGTGGGGTGTAAGAAGTATATAAAGGGAATCCTTAAATACGCATATATATTTAAGTAATGTACATAAAATACTCATATAGTATTTTAGCTTCATGTTTCGTTTTATAGCGTCATAAAATACTCCTATAGTATTTTAAATTTTATGTTTAGTTCTTTTGGTTACTGGTAAGTGTTCAGACTTGTTGTTCACCACGACTATTCCTAAGTATGCGTTAATCATATCTTGGATCAATACAGTTGATCAGGCTCTATTTATCCAAGATATAATTACCAAAACACTTAGGCCTATCCGTAGTGTTCAACTCATCTTATCACTTTTGTATGTTTTCGTTATGATATCGTTCTAGTGTGTATCTATGTACTTATACTTTTATAAAAATTATCGTTATAATTTTAAAAGTATACTTGTACGAAAATGTTTTCGAGAGTCTTAGTCCCATTGTATTTATAGTTGTATATCTTTAAATGGTTTGATATACTTAGTTCACTATAAACAATGCTCTGATACCAATCTGTCACACCCTCAAACCGTATTGGCGGAATAGTTTAAGGGTGGATGACTTCATGAACAATATCATAACAAAGTTGCACAATAGTGAAAACCAAGCAAACAACCATCATTACATAATTGCAAATGTTACATAGTTTAACTGTTGTATGTTTCAAATACAATTATAATGATATCAAAAGTAGGCAAAATCGACGTCATAACGTCTCTTCTTGTAGCGCTTGATTTACCTTATCAGTTTCCTGAGAATACAAGTGGTTGAAAAAGTGTCAACAATTAAGTTGGTGAGTTCATAAGATTTTTGTATAAGAAATGTCCTTTGTTTGTAAACAATAGTGTTGAAAACCAAGAAAATCCAATATTTTCTCATAAAATGTTCCAAGTCTTTAAATCCCAAAGACTAAAATGTAGTTATGTAAACTGTAGTGTAACTTTCGTTGAAATGTACTTTTCCACGTAAACAATTTATGAAAATATTAAGTTGATTATTTTCCCATGTGAGATACCATATAACCATACTGTGACTAGTTGGCCTGCTGCGACGTTCTTCAGGCGTCGGAATGTTTAGACATTTGGACACCTCAGACCTGCCGGTCAAGCTGTAGCTAGCAGCTCAGGTGCGGGGTTTGTCAAGCCCCGTATAGATCTATACTCAAATATTGCGCTCTCTTACCGAGACTCTGGTTATATATATTCAGGATTTATAGTAGGTACTTTGAAGATTCATCTCACATAAATGTATGTATTCCAATCAACTTGTTTACGTACGTTTTGTATATAAAAACTCTTGAAATCGTCCATTATCATTTTTCCCATGATAATATAGTATAGTATAATAATTATATATTTTTATATAATTATTTTTGTCATGTTCGAATGTCATAATAACCTTTTGTTCATAAACTATTCCAATAATAGTCTATTTTTAGTAATTGCGTCGTAATAACCTTATTTTTACGAACGATAGCGAAATGACTTGTTCAAAGATTTTAAATATCATCTTTTGAGATATTTTTCACAAAAATAGTGTAATATCTTGATTATAACCATTTTTGCTAGAAAATAGTGCCTTTGTTTATAAAAACGTAGTTTTTACTAGTTTTCGTTTTTATAACGTTTTTATTCAAGATATAGTATCTTTGTACACTTTATTTGTACTTTAGTAGCTTTTACACAACCTAATATGTCAAAGTGTTCATAATACATGGATCTACTCATATTTCATGCCAAAATCATATTTATAACATTTTTGTTCAAGATCTAACATTTTTACACACTTTAATTATAGTCTAGTAACTTTTATACAAGCATATCATGTATCATAGTGAACATCTTACAAAGATCTACCCATATTTCATGTCAAATGTATTTTTACCCAAATACTAACTTTATAAACTTGTGTAAATCAACATATATATCATTTAAACACATATAAACTTGAATAAACAACATATATAGTTAAAGAACTTGTATTCTCCCCCAAAAAGGTTTGAAAAGATGAAAATGAGGGGTATGAACTCACCTTGAGTGTGGATCTTAAGATTCCTTGGAAGAATATTGAAGGTTTTGGTTCTAAGACTCGGAGGACCCTTGGACAAAGCTATTATCCAATGGATTTTCGTGAGAATGTGTGTATAAAAGAGTAAATGAAGGTATTTAGAACTTAAATCACTAGATGATCATAACTTACCAAGAATGCTTGAAAGATCTTTGAAGATGATGAAGATTTGAGCTCAAAGACCTTTGAACAAAACTAATATCCAATGGATATTGATGGATGTTAGTGTAACGCCCCAATTTCAAAAATTTTAAAAATCATTTATTACCAAGGTTCCAATAAAACATTTATTCCCAAAACATAAAACTATTCAACATAATACTTAAATTTAACAGCGAAAACATTTGAAAATACTAAATATAGTTCATTGACATCAATCCTTGGAATGCGATGCGCTGCCGTCAAACCTTGCCCTTCCCTTTGTCCTTTGAAATACCTGAAATGTTATAAAACAACGGGTAAGCTTAAAGCTTAGTGAGTCCACAAGTTACCATACATGCCCACACATTAAACAACCCGTCCTCGAGAACGACCCGACCCTACCCGCCATACAACAGCTACGGGCGTCTATCATGCAACAGCTATGGACACGGGAAGGTTCTACCCATCATACAACAGCTATGGGTTCCCGGTTATGGCCCAGCCCATCATACAACAGCTATGGGACAAGGCAATAGTCCAACTTGCCATACAACAGCTACGAGAGGACACGCATCAGTACTGAGCCCAACAACAAATAACCACAGATATAGAGCAAATTATATAACTGTAAATAACACACAAGATGCCTAACATGCAACAACATATAGTAAGGTGAGGATACTCACCTGATTCGAAACCGTGCAGATATTCTCTAATATTCCCACTTAGCTCGACCACACACCTAAATCCCACATATACACAACATATCAAATACTGACCAGACTTCTACAGACCTGCCTAGAGGTTAGACCCAATATTTGCCATCAAACCGTGGTCAAAACTAAGTTCCTGGTCAAACAGTCGCTCGCCGCGGTGTGGCTCCTCAGCCTGCGCGCCGCGGCTATCATCGAATAATCATGGGGTAACAGCCGAGTCCGCGCCGCAGACATAGCCGGTCCGCGTCGCGGCTCGTAACATTCCAAACTGTTTTTAGCGTTTAACAGTGCATCAATTGGCTAGGGTTTCACTCCAAACTCTTCCTGAGATCAGAAACTACCCTAAGATCACTTCCTTAGGGACATGCAAGTCTATTCATGTCCTTAGTCTAACCCTAAGGGTTACAAGTCATCTAAGACTACTACTTAAGGGATAACACCATAAAACGGGATAAACTGAAACATCAGAAGGTAGATCCTCTTACCTTGCTTCTGGAAAACAGAGAAATGCTCCCGATCGACTACAGCCTTTCCCCACGTTGTATTTCTTCCTTTAAACCTCCCAAAGCCTTGGAACCAAAGAGTCTCTACTGAAACCTGACGCCTCTGCTCCAGAAAACTCCCAAAAACACGAACCCTAGGGCTGGGTCCCTTTATATAGGCATTTAAGTCCGAATTAGGGTTTTTCACCTTAGCGGCTTACCGCGCCGCGGATCTTTTAAAGCCGCGCCGCGCGTACAAAATCATTCGCGAATCCAGATCTCTCCCGAGCCGTGCCGCGGATCTGTCCTGGCCGCGACTCGGCGGAACGGGTCTTACAACTCTCACCCACTTAACTGGATTTCGTCCCCGAAATCCGCGCCGGTAAATAATTCTGGATAATGCCTCCGCATTTCCTCCTCCAGTTCCCAAGTCCACTCGGACCCTTTACGATGTTGCCACTGAACCTTAACTATTCCTATTGTTTTATTTCGCAAAGCCTTTATCTTTCTTTCAATGATGGCAATTGGTCGCTCCACATGATTTAGGCGTTCATCTAATTGAATATCCTCCAAAGGTACTATTATGGATTCCTCATTAACACACTTTCTGAGCTGCGAAACGTGGAACGTGTCGTGAATCTGACTAAGCTGCTCAGGCAACTCCAACCGGTAAGCTACCTTACCTACACGGGCGACAATTCGATATGGTCCAATGTATCTAGGGCCAAGCTTTCCTCGCTTCCTAAAACGAATAACTCCCTTCCAAGGTGACACCTTAAGAAGAACATAATCCCCAACTTGAAACTCGACATCGGACCGTCGCCTATCCGCATAACTTTTCTGTCGACTTTGAGCGGTTAACAATCTCTCCCGAACCTTCTGAATTAACTCAGTTGTCTTGAGCACCACCTCTGTACTACCCAAAACCTGCTGGCCAACCTCCCCCCAGCAAATAGGTGTCCGACATTTTCTTCCATACAACATTTCAAAGGGAGCCCTGCCAATGCTCGCGTGATAACTATTATTGTAAGAAAACTCAGCTAAAGGGAGATGGGAATCCCAACTCCTGCCAAAATCGATAACACATGCCCTAAGCATATCCTCCAGCGTTTGAATCGTCCTTTCACTCTGCCCATCCGTCTGAGGATGATATGCTGTGCTGAAATGAAGGCGAGTGCCTAATTCCTCATGAAACTTCTTCCAAAACCTAGACGTAAATCGGACATCCCGGTCGGATATCACCGAGACCGGTATACCATGCCGAGAGATAATCTCATCTACGTAGACCTTAGCCAATTCCTTTGCAGAGTAAGTCTCTTGGATGGGGAGAAAATGAGCACTTTTAGTCAACCTATCCACGATAACCCAAATAGTGTCCATATGTCGAGGGGTTCTTGGCAACTTCGTGATGAAATCCATTGTGATATGCTCCCATTTCCATTCTGGGATCTCAAGAGGCTGCAATCTACCATGAGGCCGTTGGTGCTCGGCCTTGACCTTACGACAGGTCATGCATCTTTCGACAAACCAAGCTACTTCCCTCTTCATGCCTGGCCACCAATAATATTCGCGCAGATCCCTATACATTTTAGTTGCTCCAGGGTGGATAGAGAACCTGGATTTATGAGCCTCCTCCAATAGGGTTTGACGAACCCCGCCCAGCTTCGGTACCCAAATTCTCTCATGGCAAGTTAACAAATCCCTACTATCTTTCACCATAGCTGCCAACTGACCCACAATTCTCTCACCTTTCTGATTCTCATTCTTGCTTGCTTCCACCTGGGCTTTCCTAATTAGCTCAAACAGCGGTGTCACAATTGTCATCCTTAGACAAATGCCCCGAAGGGGTGTACCCGAAGCCTTCCGACTTAACGCATCCGCTACCACATTGGCCTTTCCAAGGTGATAGTGTATCTCACAATCATAGTCTTTCAATACATCTAACCATCTTCTCTGTCTCATATTAAGGTTTGCTTGATCCATCAGGTACTTCAAATTCTTGTGGTCGGTATAGATGGTACACTTCACTCCATACAAATAGTGTCTCCAGATCTTGAGAGCGAAAACGACCGCTCCCAATTCCAAATCATGAGTAGGATAATTAGCCTCATGGGGCTTCAACTGTCGCGAGGCGTAAGCAATCACCCTGCCTCGTTGCATCAAGACTGCCCCCAATCCCGAGATAGATGCATCGCAATAAACTACCATGTCCTCCATGCCTTCAGGCAACGTCAAAACTGGAGCTTCACACAATTTCCGCCGCAAAGTCTCAAAAGCCTGCTGCTGCTCCTCACCCCACCGAAAAGCAGCGTTTTTCTTAGTTAGCCGAGTCAAAGGTACCGCAATCTTTGAGAAGTCTTGGATGAAACGGCGATAATAACCAGCCAGACCCAAGAAACTTCTAATTTCAGAGGGAGTCTTCGGAATCTCCCACCGCATCACGGCCTCCACCTTAGCCGGGTCTACCATGATTCCTTGCTCATTTACAATGTGACCCAAAAACTGAACCTCCCGTAGCCAAAAGTCACACTTGGACAATTTTGCATAAAGCTTCTCCTTCCTTAGGGTCTCTAATACTTCCTTTAAGTGTTGTTCATGTTGCTCCCTGCTCCGAGAGTAGACTAAGATGTCGTCAATGAAAACTATAACTGACCGATCCAACATCGGTCGACACACTCGATTCATTAAATCCATAAAAGCTGCAGGGGCATTGGTCAGTCCAAACGGCATTACTACAAACTCGAAGTGGCCGTACCTTGTCCGAAAAGCCGTTTTCGGGATGTCTTCCTCCCGAACATGCATTTGATGATATCCTGACCGCAAATCAATTTTCGAGAACCACGAAGCGCCCTGCAGTTGATCAAACAAGTCGTCGATGCGAGGCAATGGATATCGATTCTTCACCGTAAGCTTATTCAGCTCACGATAATCTATACACATCCTATTGGATCCATCCTTCTTCTTAACAAACAAAATAGGCGCTCCCCACGGCGAGCAACTGGGTCGAATAAATCCTTTATCTAACAATTCCCGAAGTTGAATAGACAACTCCAGCATCTCCGGAGGCGCAAGACGATACGGTGCTTTAGCTATCGGAGCTGCACGGGAGTTAAGTCGATCTTAAATTCCACCTGTCTCTCTGGCGGCACGCCAGGCAGATCCTCGGGAAAAACATCAGGAAAATCCCGAACCACTGGTATAACACCTGCTTTCTGTTGTGGCTTCCTTTCTCGTGTGTCAACAACATAAGCCACAAATCCCGAACCCCCATGCTGAAAATGTCTGCGTGCCCTAGCAGCTGTATAGAAAACTGCACCTTGATTCTTTCTCTCGCCCTGCACAACCAGCTCTCCCCCACTTGGGGTTTGAATCCACACTCGCTTGTTCTTACAATCGATCCATGATTCATGCTGACCCATCCAATCCATACCGATGATGACTCGAGAGTCACTCAACAGTATAGGGATGAGATCGATCGAAAACTTTATTCCCTGAATCACTACTTCGCATCCCCGATAAACACTAGTCGCTTGCACGGTTTTATCATCCGCAATTTCTACTTCTAACGGCCGATGAAGAGTTCCTAAAGCAATACCGAAACTCTTTCCCAATGCGGCAGACACAAAAGAATGACTAGCACCCGAATCAAATAGTGCAAAGGTAGGCGTAGAGTTGACTAAGAATGTTCCTAATCAAGGCATAATAGACATATTAATTACACACACCACAAACGTGAGGCAAGTAAAGAAAGAGTACCCGTGACGACGTCGGGCGCATCCTGTGCCTCTTCGGCGGTCATGACGAATGCTCGACCCTTGGTCTTAGGGGCTTCCCCTTTCCCCTGCCTACCATCGGTAATCCAGAGTGTAGTGGGTGCTGGATTCTGAACCACTCCCTGAGTCAGACGGGGACATTGGGCCTTGAAGTGGCCTACCTGATTACAATTAAAACAAATCTTGACCTCTTGTCGACAATCTTTAGCATAGTGGCCTTCCTTCCCACACTTATGGCATATTAACACCCAGCAACGCCCCTCATGATTCCTTCCACATTTACCACACTTACCCTGGCTCCTTTGCCCTTGCTTTCCCTGATCTGCCCCTCGAAATTTCTTCGACACCTGCTGAGTCTGAGTAGGCACCGGACGCTTCTGCTTTTGTTGGGTTTCCAGTTCCAACTCTCGGGCCCGAGCGGCCGCTATCATATCAGTAAGAGTTTGGTGCCTAGCAGCAGACACAAATTCCCGAATGTCTGTGCGAAGCATCGCCAAGTATCGTGTCATCCTCATGCGCTCGGTTGCCGCAAACTCTGGACAGAAGAGTGCTCGCTCATTAAACCTTTTGGTGATCTCCGTCACCGTCTCAGTAGTCTAGGTCAGATTCAGGTATTCCTGCGCCAAGCGTTCCATTTCCACCTGTGGAACATACTCCAGTTTGAACTGTTCCTTAAACTGCAGCCACGTAATGGCATCCAACTGAGCAGGGGTGAGATCTTTCGTTCGTATCTCCCACCAATCCTTCGCACCCTCTCTTAAAAGATTCGCCGTAAACGTTACCTTGGAGTTCTCAGGACAGGAACATGTGCGGAAAGCACCCTCCACCGCGGAAATCCACCGCATGCTAACAATCGGATCCCTGCCCCCATCGAACATCGGAGGCGAACAAGCCGAAAAGTCCTTATAACTTGCATCCCTAGCACGTGATGTGCCCTGCGTAGCCAGTCGTTCCTCGAGCATTGCCCATAGCTCAGCCTTAATCGTACCAAAGAACTGAGGTATCGCAGCCAACACTTCTCGTGAAACCTCCTCCGCTATCAGGTTGCGGAGATTTTCATCAGTCGGTCCTCCCCCACTCGAGGCACCCGCATCTGGTCCACCGTTACTTTGAGTGACTGCCATTCTGAAATGCGTAACAGTTTCTAATATCAATAATCGGGGCACTCTTATCTACCCAATTACTTGACTTTCTAGGACTTCGGTTGACTACTACTCTTGACTCAAGCGTGAATCCTGTGCTTTCGGTAATACTGGCCTGGTACTACCTTCCACACCTATTCGCCCTTGTTCCAAGTTCGTCAATCATCCTCCTAAAATATCACACACATACTAAACCATTTTCTATGACTCCTGCGGTCAGGCACCGTGGTGCCTAATCTTTTGATCTAACTCTCCATCTCACACGTGCCTAAGAGAACTACTGCTAAAGTCGTCGAGTCGCCTCACGGACGCACAGCCGTATACAATCGGGAATAAGATAGACATTTGAATAACTGATCATACCCTAGAGTCACAACCAAACAAGGAACAACCAATAAGGCCAGACCAAAAATTCTCAGGCTATCTTACCCTAATTGCATATAACCTACCAGCATTCACTAAGCAATCCTAACGACAGTAGCATATAATTCCAAAGCAGCACATATGGCACATAATAGTCTACAGAGTATATTATCCAGGAAACTTTACATTCTAGCACAACAAATTTTATCACATAACACAAACTTGGCATGGGTAACTGGGAATCACAAAACTTACTTGAGCTCGGCTGACGGTTCGCATCGCATCTTCTTTTACTTTAATTTAACCTTCCAAAAACATTTTCTTAACAAAATCGCTCAGTCCTAAGTTTGAGTTTGGATTCCCAATACAGTTCATCCAAATCCCTAAAACCAAGGCTCTGATACCAATTTGTAACGCCCCAATTTCAAAAATTTTAAAAATCATTTATTACCAAGGTTCCAATAAAACATTTATTCCCAAAACATAAAACTATTCAACATAATACTTAAATTTAACAGCGGAAACATTTGAAAATACTAAATATAGTTCATTGACATCAATCCTTGGAATGCGATGCGCTGCCGTCAAACCTTGCCCTTCCCTTTGTCCTTTGAAATACCTGAAATGTTATAAAACAACGGGTAAGCTTAAAGCTTAGTGAGTCCACAAGTTACCATACATGCCCACACATTAAACAACCCGTCCTCGAGAACGACCCGACCCTACCCGCCATACAACAGCTACGGGCGTCTATCATGCAACAGCTATGGACACGGGAAGGTTCTACCCATCATACAACAGCTATGGGTTCCCGGTTATGGCCCAGCCCATCATACAACAGCTATGGGACAAGGCAATAGTCCAACTTGCCATACAACAGCTACGAGAGGACACGCATCAGTACTGAGCCCAACAACAAATAACCACAGATATAGAGCAAATTATATAACTGTAAATAACACACAAGATGCCTAACATGCAACAACATATAGTAAGGTGAGGATACTCACCTGATTCGAAACCGTGCAGATATTCTCTAATATTCCCACTTAGCTCGACCACACACCTAAATCCAACACATACACAACATATCAAATACTGACCAGACTTCTACAGACCTGCCTAGAGGTTAGACCCAATATTTGCCATCAAACTGTGTTCAAAACTAAGTTCCTGGTCAAACAGTCGCTCGCCGCGGCGTGGCTCCTCAGCCTGCGCGCCGCGGCTATCATCGAATAATCACGGGGTTTCAGCCGAGTCCGCGCCGCAGACATAGCCAGTCCGCGTCGCGGCTCGTAACATTCCAAACTGTTTTTAGCGTTTAACAGTGCATCAATCGGCTAGGGTTTCACTCCAAACCCTTCCTCAGATCAGAAACTACCCTAAGATCACTTCCTTAGGGACATGCAAGTCTATTCATATCCTTAGTCTAACCCTAAGGGTTACAAGTCATCTAAGACTACTACTTAAGGGATAACACCATAAAACGGGATAAACTGAAACATCAGAAGGTAGATCCTCTTACCTTGCTTCTGGAAAACAGAGAAATGCTCCCGATCGACTACAGCCTTTCCCCACGTTATATTTCTTCCTTCAAACCTCCCAAAGACTTGGAACCAAAGAGTCTCTACTGAAACCTGACGCCTCTGCTCCAGAAAACTCCCAAAAACACGAACCCTAGGGCTGGGTCCCTTTATATAGGCGTTTAAGTCCGAATTAGGGTTTTTCACCTTAGCGGCGCACCGCGCCGCGGATCTTTTAAAGCCGCGCCGCGCGTATAAAATCATTCGCGAATCCAGATCTCTCCCGAGCCACGCCGCGGATCTGTCCTGGCCGCGACTCGGCAGAACGGGTCTTACAGTTAGTGTGTGTAAATGGTGTAAAACTTATGTTAAGTAGTTTAGAATCAAAAGATGGTTGAAACTTACCACTTGAACTTGTGAATGGAGCTTGGAATTAAACTTTGAAGATGATGATGGTGAGGGTGTTCTTGGCCGAGAGCAAGAGAGGAAGAGAGGAAAATGGGATTGGTGAAAGTGTGCTAGTTTCAAATGAATGGGTAGTTTAGCTCTTGGAAGTGTAAGCTTGATTTTTTTAATAAAAAGAATTATAGCCTTTTAAGGCCTAATATTATAAAATCAAAAGAAGCTTTATGGTGTCATGGCATGTCCCCCCATGGGGCTGCCGATTTTGGAGAGGGGGGGTGGGGTGGGGTGGTGTGGTTTTTATAAAATAGCAACATACTTTATAAAAATGAGTGATTTTTATAGAATAGTATGTCGTTTTAGTGAAATTTTGTGCGTTTTTGACGAAACGAAGTTCTAAATAATTATTTTGTATAAAAACATTGCCAAACATCTAATTTGATTGAATTTTGACTCGTTGGATTTTAAGCGCAGTATACTTCCGTTTTCGCGATTTTCGGCATTTTACCGAAAATTGCATTTAGCTTTGAAATTAAATACTAGATATTATTACGTTACTTATCATATGAATTGTTATTTCATATTTGATGTTTAAGGCACCTCATTTTGTATTTTGAGTCCAAACCCTGTGTACATTTATCTGTACACAGCGGTTTAATCGTTATAACCTTTTCATACGAACCCCGTTTTCGACGTTCTATATATCCACAGTTTCGTATTTACGAGTAGACCGTTTTATGAATATTATTATTCTCAAAATAATAATTGTACGATTATCGAATTTTCACGCTACAGTAGTATGCTGTCTGTATTTTCGATTTTTAACCGATAATTGTTGTTATTTAGCATACGTAATACTATGATATTAATAATTCATCGCAAAAGTTATGGAAAATAACTTTTCAACATATAGATTAACGTACGCGTCGTTTGATTACAGTTGACTTTTGTTGACCAAAATTTACAATTGTCACAATTTCTATCATTTGGTCATACTATTACACATTGACCATTTTGTAATTTTGTTAATTAAAAAAACATTGGGACTATTTCTGAAATTTTTGGAAATTTAAAAATACGGGGACTATTTCTATCATTTTTGTCGTACTATTATACATGAGCTATTTTGTATATCTGTAAATGAAAAACATACAGACTATTTTTGTAGTTTTGTAAGTTAAAAACATAGGGACCGTTATTGTATTTTTGTAAAATTAAAAAAGAAAGGGAGTCATGTGTCCATAGTATTACACAAAGACCATTTCTGTAATTCTGTAAATTAAAAACTCAAGAACCATATCTGTAGTTTTTGGAAAACTAAAAACATAGGGACTATTCCGATCATTTTACACACCATACACAAGGACCATTTTATATTTCTGCAAATTGAAAACACATGGACCATTTTTGTAATTTTTGGAAAATTAAAAAGATAAGAACCATTTCTCTAATTACGTTATAATTTAAAAAAATGCAGAGGCCATTCTTTCATTTGGCCATAATACTACACATGGTCCATTTCTGGAATCCTGCAAATTAAAAACGTAGGGACAATTTATGGAATTTTTGGAAAATTAAAAAAATAGAGACCATTTCTATCATATTGCCATACTATTATACATGAGCAATTTTGTAATTTTGTAAATTAAAATCATAAGGACTATATTTGTAATTCTTTAGGTTAAAAACATAGGGAACATTATTGTAATTTTTTTGTAAAATTAAAAAGAAAAGGAATCATGTGTCCAATGAACATTTCTGTAATTCTTCAAATTAAAAACTCAATGATCATTTCTGTAGTTTTCAAAAAACTAAAACACAATAACTATTCCTATCATTTTCCCATACTATACACAAGTGTAACACCCGATTTTCCATACAAAGTATACCAAAAAATTTAAACATATAATACAACACCGATGAGTATACTAGTACTCAAACCACGTAAAACAATATATTATGAAAATAGAAATACATACAAAAGTTTTCAAGGACCAAACATCATTACAAATCATTTAAAACACCAAGTATCCTACTAAAGGATAGGCTCTAAGTCGTCCATTTCTCAATCACATGTCTTCCACTATCACTGCTACAGATACTTGCAAAACAACACACAACTAACGAGTGAGCTTATAAAAGCTTAGTGAATAATCTCCCTGCTCAACATCAACACAAGATGAATCTGAGTTTATAAACATACAACAACAACCAAAATCTTACAACACAATCAGCTGTAATTTTTTAGTATACAACTCAACCATCCAACTTGCTAATTATATTAGTCATAGAAACATCTATTAGTTACCATCAACTGTCACCCTAGCAGTAGGCAATACGGCCAATACTACTCATCAGCTAAATCATAATCATTGCCATGTACTAATTCAGCTATCAACTATACTCAACAATAACAATCCTCACGACTATATCAATACGGCTAAGAAACTTGTCAATTTAGTTATCTCAATAACTACACAATTATAACAAATTAACTATGTAATCAACCCAACTATAGCAACTATAGATAATGAGATCACTCGACCAATCGATCACAACTACAACAACATAATATATGTCATATATCTCAAGATACAATAGAGTATATCTCTATTCAAGTACCATAGATTACTCACCCGAGCCTTTCACGGGTTGGCTAGATTCAAATTTGATATCTCGACGTTAGTCCCCTAGTTCCGACAACTATAAGCATATAAATTGAGGTTTTAATGTTTATAATTCATTCCACAACTAATTCACACATACCCTATCTCTTTCTAGTCCAAAATATGATTAAGCTGATAAAATAAACTATCCAGCCAAGATAGAGACACTATCTTCAAAGATAGAGATGCTATCCTCAATAGAGACGCTATCTTCAAATATAGAGACGTTATCATCAATAGAGACGCTATCTCTACAGATAGCGACGCTATCTACGCTGCTCAGCAAAATTTCATCTACAGCCCTCAATAACTCAAATCAATACACTCCTAACTCATAGTTTAGCTCAAAAACAAGTTTTAACCATATAAAGTAAGACCAAAACAAGTAATTACACGGGAGTTAGCATCTAGGGTTTCAAAACCCAACTTTTTCCCTAAATTAACCAAACTCACTTGTATTAAAGATTAGCAACACTATTAGATGTTAATTGTACTCCTTTTAGGCTCATTCCTTCAAATTGTCGATCATTTTAGGTACAAACCCTTAATTTCGCACCTAAATGTGGGGTTTTGTATGTTTTCATTCGGTAGCTCAATTCACAGACAAAAAGGGGGTATTTCTGATTTTTTGGAGATGGCGTCGCTATCTCACCCTTACACGAAATAGCAACCAACTTTAGATAGCGGCGCTATCTCGACTGTTAAGCCACACTTTTACCGATTTCATGTTTAACCACCATACAACATCAAATTCACCCATAACAAGTTCTAGGCCATACCACAATGCATAAAAGGCATTTTATCACGTTCTACATTCTCAAATCACTTGCCCCAAGTGCCGTTTATGAAAACGGGTCTCACAACAAGGACCATTTCTATATTTCTGCAAATTAAAAACACTGATACCATTTTTATAATTTTTGGAAAATTAAAAAGATAGGAATCATTTCTATAATTACTCTATCATTTAAAAAAAACATAGATATTATTTCTATCTTTTGGCTATACTATTACACATGAACCATTTTTGTAATTTGCAAATTTAAAAAGTGACCATTCCAATAATTTTTGAAAAATTAAAAATACAAAGACTGTTTCTATCATTTTTTTCATACAAATTTGATAGGTCCATTTTTATAATCCTGTAAATTTAGAATACATGAGCCTTTTTATAATTCAAACATAGAAACCATTATTGTGTTTTTTGTAAAATTAGAAAGAAATGGAGCATTTTTGTGATTATGTCATTTCCTCGAGATTCAAAGGATAGTAGTAATGAGATCTATCCGTCAACTTTTGTCATCGTTATGTCACAGTTCCTTTTGTGATAACAACAACTAATTATGTGGATTCCAAATATTAATTAAATCCTAATTAATTGTAACTTTTCTCATCATGTTTTATGAATCCAATTGCGATCCTTCGTCCATTAATGCATACTGGAAAGCAATTTGAACAACTCGTAGCAACCACAAATTTTAATGGAATGAGTGTGTTGAAAAATGTTTTTGTATGTGACCATCATTGAAATAAGACGAACTGTTTTTTATTATCTAACAAATATTATCAGTTCATTTCAGGTTGCATGGATTCAAGATTAAAAACGAGAAAATAAAAGAAAATGAGTTTTAAAGCCAAAACAAAGAAAAATTCAAAAGAAAATTAAATTAAATCTATTTAAAATGAATTTTTGGAAATATATTTTCTAAATAATTTATTTTATTAGACTTAATTAATTTTATAAATTAAAAATGATTTTTCCTAATTTATTTGAATTTATTTTGAATTTTAAAACAATTTTTAAAATCATTTAAATTAATTAAAAGGAAATCAGGCCGAAGCCCAAGATCCCGCCAGCCCAAGTCCGGCAGCCCACTTCGATCAAGCCCAGATCCGTTTCCTCCGCTCCAGATCCGGAGCCGATCCGCCCCGACTCGTTTGCACTCACACGCTGCCCCGCGCTGTGACCCGCCTAGCCAACCCGGTCCGATCCTCCCTCCAACCCGGCGCACTCACAAACAACACGCGGACCTTACCCGATCCACGACCCGATCCGAACCGCCCCATGTCCGAACCACTTTAGCTCACATCAGGGTCCGCGCGTCGACCCGTTTCGCGACCGGCGACCCGACCCTCGTTTCTGGACTAAAAATGTTACATTTTCAACCCCTGAACCTCCGAAATCCTTCAAAAATCACCCAAAACCCTTTAAAATTCATATATAAACCATTTCAACACCATTTCTTTCATTTTTACCACCAAAAATTCACCAAATCCTCTCCAACTTCCACCATCTTATTTCCAACTTCCAAACACTCTCCAAAACACCAAGAACACACACCAAAAACACCAAGAACACACACCAAAAACACCAAGAACACCAAGAAAAACACCAAGAACACCAAGAAAAACACCAAGAACACCAAGATCAACACCAAGAACACCAAGATCACCAAGATCATCAAACAAGAACAAATAGAGACACAGTCTATTAGAAATCCAGTCCAACCCTAAGCCAGTTCAGTCAATTTATTTGACGAACCTACTTGATAGACCAGTCGTTCCACAGTCCTGTTATAAACCAGTTCAGTCAATCTATTGACGAACCTACTTGATATATATATATATTTATATAATTATAGTCATTTATATTATTTATCGTTTTATGTCTTTTAATTATAGTCATTTATATTATTTATCGCTTTAAGTCATTTAATTACTGCAATTTATATTATTTATATATCTTTCACACAGTAAACGGTGCAAACCTTTATTTGTGGCGATCAGATTATATATTTTTATTCTACAACTCTTATTATTTATTCCGCATTTATCTTTAATATATATATATTTGTCACACAATAAACGGTGCAAACCTTTATTTGTGGTGATCATATTTTATATTTTCAACAATTGGTATCAGAGCTCGTGTGATTTACTTTGAAATTTTCATCAAATAGTTTTGGTTAGCGTTTATATAAACCTTCCATAAGCGTTTCTTTGAATATTTCATTTTAATATCACTTGTTAAAAAATCCTTCTTTTTAAATTAAAATTAAAAATCTTAAAAACATGTCTTCTGCTAATTACTCCAACATGAATTCAGTTTCTATTGCTAACAGTTTAGGATCTGGTTCACGGGCACCCATACTTATTCCCGAAGAGTATAATTCGTGGGTTGGCCGTATGAATCTTCATCTTAACTCCATAAGTGAAAATGTTTGGAAATGTGTAGAAGGAACATATATTGCTTCAGAGGATTTGTCTACCCTTGCTACAACTCAAGCAACTCGTGTTGAAACCGAGAAAAGGTTGAATCTCCAAGCCAAAAAGGAGCTTGTGTCCGGAATTCCCCACAGTATTTTAAGTCAAATGGATGACATAATACTGTTGACTGCGAATCAAATTTGGGAAAACTTAAAAAACCGTTTTTGTGGAAATCAAAGAATTATTGGAAATAAAAGAACATCTGTTTTAAATGAATTCGATAATTTCAAAATGCTTTCATCAGAAACCATCCATGATGCACATGATAGGTTCAATTTTATCATGGTAAAATTGAATAACTTGGGCATCAAAAAGACACAGCACGAGATCAATCTCAAATTTCTAAACAATCTTTACGAAAGCTGGAAGATGGTTAAACTCATCATTCAGGGAAATCCTGCCATTCATACGGAAACTCTATACAATTTGTACGGAGAACTTCAATCGTATGAATCCTCGATTGACCCACCAACCTCTACAGCTTTTGGAGGACCACTTGCTCTCGTTTCCACATCAAACCAAAACCAAACACTTTTTCATGAACAAAACTCCAATCATTTTAATCAGACATCGTTTCAAAATCAACCATTTTTTAACAACTCTTTTGATCAAACTGATTTAAATGATGAAGCAGACTACCAACAATTGTGTGCTTTGGTTGCAAATACAAATCTCCAAAGATTTATTCCAAATTACGGTCAATCGAATTTTAAACCAAATTTTCAAAACCGACCACAATTTGGACAAAATAATTCTGGATTTCAACCAAGACCACAATTTGGTCAAAACAACCAAGGTTTTCAACCAAGACCTCATTTTGGACAAAATTCGCAAAGACCCTCTTTCCAAAATAACTCAAACCAGGGATTTCAAAACAATCCCAACTCAAATAATCAAAACAATAACCAAAACAACGGTCTTCAAAACCAAAACCGGGGATTCCAAAATCAAGGATACAATAATCAAAATAATGGTTTTTCAAACAACCAAAATCTTGGATTCCAACAAAACTCCTCCCAATCTTCCCAACAAATCCAAACTCAAGCACCGGAACGACTTCCAATGAAAAGTCAAAAGGAAGAAAGTGATGAAGAAGTGATTATTTGTCACAATTGTAAAGGAACTAATCACTACGCAAGAGAGTGCCGAGCCAAAAACAAGACAAAAATCAAAGACTCGGCATACTACGCTCAAAAAGCTGATGAGTTAAAGAAAAAGGAAAACCAAGAAAACCAAAGAGCTTTGATGGCAATCCACGAACCAAATGTGGAATACTGGCCAACCTCTGAAGACGAAGCCGACAATGAACCGACACAATCCAACTTCTGCTTCGTAGTTGGTACAACTTCAAGAGCTCCAAATGTCATAGAACAGGTATGGTCTATGATCTCTGAACTCGGTTTTTCTAAAACAATTTTTGAGTCCCATATATCCAAAATTGAGAAAAGTTTAGAAGCTGATCTCAAGAAATACCATGACACAGTGGTTAATTCTGAAATCTTCAAATGTGAGTTACAAACCCTACAACTCAAATTTGCAGAATTAACCAGAACAAGGACCAAATTGGAAAGAGACGTTGAAAGAAAATCAGAAGATTACAATCACGTCTTTGAACAATTAAATCAATCTCTAATTCAGAAAAAGGAATTGGAATTAAAAAATCAATCAGTCATTTCTTCTGAAACAAAAGATGTTTTAGAAATGGAAATCATTCAGTTGACACAAAACTTTCAAGAGTCAACTGAAAAACACAAATTTTTAAATGAAAAATTGACTGATTCTTTAAACCAAATCACTTTTCTTGAATCTGAAAATAAAAGATTGATACAGAATGTGGAATCTATCAAAATTGCCAGAAAACTCAGTGATGATATATTCACCAAGGCAAACACCTTGGGTACTGGAAAATTTGATACAAGTTACAGACCAGGAATTGGTAGAGAAACCTTTGAAAAAGAACTAGAAAATCAAGAAAACATAATAATTTGTGAAAACTCTGAATCAACTCTACCAGATCTTTTCACATCTATTAATGAGGAAGATTCAGATGACGAAACAGTTATCAACTGTAGCCCAGATGATACTGATTTCAATGTTTCCAAATCAAACTCTGCTAGTTCTTCAAATCAACAAATCAAAAATACCAATGAAGCAATCAAAACCCCACTTAACAAACCAAAAGTTTTTGAAAACAAACAAAAGAAACCTGTTCAACCTAAAGTCATACCTCAAAAACAAGTTTCCAAACCAAAACATTTTCAAAAACATTATGAAAACCGCTTTCTTGATATCACCTTTAACCGTTCAAATAACTTTCAAAAACATTCAAATCAGAAAGTTCTAAACAATCATAATCAAAAAGCTTTTCAAAACCGCCCGTCTCATTCTACACATGAAAAACACTTTTCAAACACATCTTCACATCTAGGATATTCATCACCAAATCACAGATTTTATCAACCCACTGGTTTTCAAAAACAAATATCATTTTGGGAAAACTTGATAAATCAAATAAAACCTCAACCATTCTATTCCAATAAACCAAAGTCATTGAACAACCAAACCAAAATAGCAAAAGCTAACAAACCAGGACCCATTCAGATTTGGGTACCTAAAATTTCTGTCTAATTGCAGGGATCTAATGCTGGAGAACCCAAGGATGATGCATGGTACATTGATAGTGGCTGCTCCAAGCATATGACAGGAAACAGAAACTACCTTCGTGACTTCAGACCCACCCAAACCAATCAAGACGTTACCTTTGGCAACAACATGACGGCGAAAATCAAAGGTTATGGAAACATAACTAATGGTAACTTCACCATAAAGAAAGTTGCTTATGTTGATGACCTGAAACACAACCTCATCAGTGTTTCTCAACTCTGTGATAACGATCTTGATGTCCTATTTACCAAACAAAGAAGCTTGATCATGGACGCCAACTCCAAAGAAATCATTGTTGATTCACACCGTGCCGGAAATATGTATCCACTAGACATGGATCTTATTTATGGTAAACCCGATATTTGTCTGCTATCCAAAGCCCCAGCAGATATTAGTTGGTTATGGCACCGCCGCCTTTCCCATCTAAATTTCGGGTACATCAACAAATTGATCGGCGATGATCTAGTTCGAGGACTGCCACTTCTGAAGCTCGACAATGAAACTCTTTGTGCCGCTTGTGAAAAGGGAAAACTTTCCAAATCCTCTCACAAAAGCATTACAGAATCTAGTGTATCCGAACCACTAGAATTGCTGCACATAGACCTCTGTGGCCCCGCCAAAATCCAAACAATACAAGGGAAGAAGTATGTCCTTGTCATAGTTGATGGCTTCACTCGATTTACATGGGTCTTTTTCTTAAGACTAAAATCAGAAGCACCAGAAGAGATGATCAACTTTATAAAACAGATCGAACTAAAGCTCAAACGACCAGTTCGAAGAATCCGAAGTGATAATGGTTTAGAGTTCAAAAACATAACTCTAGACTCATTTCTCAAAAACAAGGGCATCGAACACAACTTCTCAGCCCCTTACACTCCTCAACAAAACGGCGTTGTTGAAAGAAGGAACCGAACACTGTGCGAAGCTGCAAGATCAATGCTCATCTTTGCTGATTTGCCACAATACTTCTGGGCAGAAGCAATTGCCACAGCTTGCTACACACAAAATCGCTCCTTAATTCACAAAAATCTTCATAAAACACCATATGAAGTCATTAACAACCGAAAACCAAATATCAAGTTTTTTCATATTTTTGGTTGTCGATGCTTCATAAAGAATAATAAAGACCACCTTTCAAAATTTGAATCAAGGTCGGACGAAGGAATTTTCCTTGGTTACTCATTTTCTTCAGCTGCTTATCGAGTACTGAACAAACGTACAAGAGTAATTGAAGAAAGTACCGATGTCCACTTCGATGAATTTTATGTCAGAAAATTGGATCGTGAACATTTTGGTTCACAAATGATAGATAATATTTTTCAAAATCCAATTCCACAAACACCATCTCCTGACATAGACATTGAAGTTGATATTGATTTACTTTTTGAACAACCTAAAACTGCTTATAATTCTGAAATTCTAACTACTCAAATTGATCCTACAGGAACATCCACTGAAGGAACTCCACAAAGAAACAGAAATGTTGCAGATCAAGTTGAGGGGGAACCACAAACACATACTTCCTCATTAGAACAAACACCAATTCCTCCTTTAACCACTCCAAATTTAACCACCCCAGATTTTACCACTCCATCCCCAAATATCCAAAACAATCCTGATGCAACATTTATGGGGGAACCTTCAAACCTCTTCCAAGAAGAAACTACTGGAGAAGAACAATGGGATACTGAAAATCCTATTATTACAACGGAAGAAAATCGTTTAATAAAATGGACCAGAAACCATCCCACTGACCTAATCATCGGAGATCCTAATTCAGGCATCCAAACTAGAGCCGCAACTGCCAATGATTGCTTATTTGGAGCCTTCCTATCCATGACTGAACCCAAAACCATACATACTGCTCTCAAAGACCCAGACTGGGTAAAAGCTATGCAAGAAGAGCTAGCTGAATTCGAAAGAAATGACGTATGGAATCTTGTTCCTACACCACCCGATGTTACTATCATAGGTTCAAGATGGGTATTCAGAAACAAGACTGACGATCAAGGAGTCGTGTGTCGAAACAAGGCACGTCTCGTAGTCAAAGGCTATTCACAACAAGAAGGAATAGACTACGATGAAACATATGCTCCAGTCGCCAGAATAGAAGCTATCCGCATCTTTCTCGCATATGCTGCACATAAGAACTTTAAAGTTTTTCAAATGGACGTTAAATGTGCATTCCTACATGGAGAGTTAGATCGTGAAGTATACATCCAACAACCACCAGGTTTCGAAGATCCCAACTTTCCTCATCACAGCTTCAAATTGCAGAAAGCCGTCTATGGCTTAAAACAAGCACCCCGTGCCTGGTATGCCACCTTGTCAACATTCCTCGAAGAATCAGGTTTCAAAAGGGGTTCAATCGATCAAACCCTCTTTCGTAAAATCTTTAACAAGCATCTTTTAATCGTACAAATATATGTTGATGACATTATTTTCGGTTCTACTGATGAATCTTTGAGTGTTAAGTTTGCAGATCTAATGAAGAGTAAATTTGAAATGAGCATGATTGGGGAGATGACTACTTTTCTCGGACTTCAAATCAAACAGTCCAATGATGGCATATTCATCAACCAAGAGAATTATACCAAAAACCTTCTCACTCGCTTTTCAATGGACAAATCCAATACTGCCAAAACCCCAATGGCCTTTGGATACAAAATCGATCCAGACTTAAATGGCAAACCCGTTGACCAGAAAAGATATCGTGGAATGATCGGATCACTATTATACCTCACTGCCAGCAGACCTGACATTATGTTTTCTACTTGTGTCTGTGCCAGATACCAAGCAAATCCTATGGAATCTCATGTCATTGCTGTGAAACGCATCTTCAAATACCTAAAAGGCACTCCCAAACTTGGCCTTTGGTATCCAGCTAAATCCGATTTTCAGCTGAACGCTTTCACCGACTCAGACTATGGAGGATGCAAGCTAGATAGGAAAAGTACATCTGGTAGCTGTCAATTCCTAGGAGGTCGTCTAGTGAGTTGGTCTTCAAAGAAACAGAGTTGTGTATCCACATCAACAGCAGAAGCTGAATACGTCGCTGCCGCCAGCTGTTGTTCACAAGTCATATGGATGCAAACTCAACTGCGTGACTATGGCTTCAGAGTTTCACAAATTCCCATATTTTGTGACTCAACCAGTGCAATAGCCATTTCTCACAATCCCGTTCACCATTCCATGACAAAGCACATCGATATTCGATATCACTTCATTAAAGACAACATTCAAAAGGGTCATATTGAATTACACTTCATAAACACCGAAGATCAAATTGCCGATGTCTTCACTAAGGCTCTCGATGAAACAAAATTTCTATACTTCCTAGGCCGTCTAGGAATGTTAAATCCAGATATCATCAATCCTTAAATTGTACTTTTTGTTTGTACAAAATTGTGTTTACTTTTATTCAAAAAGAAAAAAAAAATTACAAAACTTCAAAATACAAAAAGATTTTAGATTTTTACAATTTTCATATCTTTCCTTAAAAACAAAAATTTCCAAAAACATTCAAATAACCAAAATTTCCAAAAACATTCAGAAAATAAAATTTTCAAAAAATACAATAAAAGACTTGCCATAATAAGCTTTTATAGAACCTTGTGATTAATCGTCTCTTGACTTAATTTTCAGATGCTTATGCTCGATGAAGATTTTAAGTCATATTGATTCTCAATTGAAGTGAAGGTTCAAATCTCCTACTTTTCATAATGTATATAACTTTATTTCCTTCGATTTTATTTCATTATTGACGATTTTAAACAATCAAGGGACATAAGGTTAGGAGGTTCAGATGAAAACAAAAACCCATGTGAGAATTTGTGCCTCGTCGATCTAAATCATTGTGGAATTCATTTCTTGTGAGCTTAGGTGTGTCACTGTTGCTTTTAAGGTATACCCGATTATACCTTGTCACGGTCTCATTTTTGCTTAGATATCAAAATGACCAGGGACGATACTTTCATTTCTTACATACTAGACAAAGTGTCTTTTATGCCACCTATCCCTACCTAGATATCAGCCAACCAAAAATGAAGACAACCTCAAAATAGAAAGACTTCAAACAGCGACATATCCTTACAAGAAAATCAAACGCGAAACAAAGATCTATCAACATCCAATCCTCAAAGACGAATCAACAAGAAACTCAAATCATTCACCGAAGAAAATCCAAACAAAACAAAATTTTAATATTTTTTCGGAAAAGCAGATATCTCAATCACTCAAGACAGATTATCCAAATAAAAAAACCAAAAAATGTTCTCAATTGTAGCACTTCTCAATGATAAAACAAAATATATTTTTACAATAAATCGATATTGATCAACAAACAGGATACCATCAAAGAAGAAGATGCAACAATAATGGATTTCCCGGGATACTGTAGCCTTCATCACTGAAGATTCTTAGTTGCAAACTGCAATATGAAAATTGCTAAACCCCTCTACATGTATTTCCCGACGGAGAGAGAGTGAACATTAATGGCATGAATGAAGAAACCCGCTGAGTAATGCCGAAACCAGTCTTTTGTGATTGATTATCTAATAATGAGATTAAGTGACTTTACAGGAAAAGCATAGATGAACACCTCCAATATGAGTGTGAGTCGTCAGAGAGAGATATCACTCATTTTTAGTGATCATTAACTTGTTCTGTTGCCAGAACAACCAAACACCCAAGTGAAGTGTGAGATATATCTATGAGCGTTCATCTGAATCGACCTGTTAGACCACTTGTCGTCATAAATAATGCTATAAAATCTTAAGAAATTTCTTTAGATACATATATGGCTACCCTTTGATAATCGAACCCGAGACTTTGATTCGGAAACAAACATTCTTCAAAATCTTTTTCAAAACATAAGATATGTAAAACCAAGTCACAAAATTTCAAAATGATTACAATGGTTTTATATATATATCTTATCATTGACAAAACTTTTATCCCAAATCTTCAATGTTAAAACTATTAATGTGATTATATCTGTCCTTATTTCATCAATGATCACATAGGGGGAAATTGTTGAAAAATGTTTTTGTATGTGACCATCATTGAAATAAGACGAACTGTTTTTTATTATCTAACAAATATTATCAGTTCATTTCAGGTTGCATGGATTCAAGATTAAAAACGAGAAAATAAAAGAAAATGAGTTTTAAAGCCAAAACAAAGAAAAATTCAAAAGAAAATTAAATTAAATCTATTTAAAATGAATTTTTGGAAATATATTTTCTAAATAATTTATTTTATTAGACTTAATTAATTTTATAAATTAAAAATGATTTTTCCTAATTTATTTGAATTTATTTTGAATTTTAAAACAATTTTTAAAATCATTTAAATTAATTAAAAGGAAATCAGGCCGAAGCCCAAGATCCCGCCAGCCCAAGTCCGGCAGCCCACTTCGATCAAGCCCAGATCCGTTTCCTCCGCTCCAGATCCGGAGCCGATCCGCCCCGACTCGTTTGCACTCACACGCTGCCCCGCGCTGTGACCCGCCTAGCCAACCCGGTCCGATCCTCCCTCCAACCCGGCGCACTCACAAACAACACGCGGACCTTACCCGATCCACGACCCGATCCGAACCGCCCCATGTCCGAACCACTTTAGCTCACATCAGGGTCCGCGCGTCGACCCGTTTCGCGACCGGCGACCCGACCCTCGTTTCTGGACTAAAAATGTTACATTTTCAACCCCTGAACCTCCGAAATCCTTCAAAAATCACCCAAAACCCTTTAAAATTCATATATAAACCATTTCAACACCATTTCTTTCATTTTTACCACCAAAAATTCACCAAATCCTCTCCAACTTCCACCATCTTATTTCCAACTTCCAAACACTCTCCAAAACACCAAGAACACACACCAAAAACACCAAGAACACACACCAAAAACACCAAGAACACCAAGAAAAACACCAAGAACACCAAGAAAAACACCAAGAACACCAAGATCAACACCAAGAACACCAAGATCACCAAGATCATCAAACAAGAACAAATAGAGACACAGTCTATTAGAAATCCAGTCCAACCCTAAGCCAGTTCAGTCAATTTATTTGACGAACCTACTTGATAGACCAGTCGTTCCACAGTCCTGTTATAAACCAGTTCAGTCAATCTATTGACGAACCTACTTGATATATATATATATTTATATAATTATAGTCATTTATATTATTTATCGTTTTATGTCTTTTAATTATAGTCATTTATATTATTTATCGCTTTAAGTCATTTAATTACTGCAATTTATATTATTTATATATCTTTCACACAGTAAACGGTGCAAACCTTTATTTGTGGCGATCAGATTATATATTTTTATTCTACAACTCTTATTATTTATTCCGCATTTATCTTTAATATATATATATTTGTCACACAATAAACGGTGCAAACCTTTATTTGTGGTGATCATATTTTATATTTTCAACAGAGTGATTTATTTCGTGATTTCATTCATTTATTTTATTATGTCCGTTTATATTTATTTATTATTTCATTGAATTTAAAAAGATATAAATATTAAAATATTTTAATTTCCAAAACACTCTGATATTTATATCTATATTTAAAACCCGTATTTTTTCTTCCTCCATGTTACGTTTTTTTATAACGCGGGTAATGTGAATCCAAACACGCGGGGAATATGGATCCAATTTGGATCCGTTTTTTTCCACCGCCATATTCTTCTTCTCCCACGTTTCTTTACTTCGCCAAGGTCGCTTTCCCGACGCTCTCTTCCAACCCCGAACCACCTGTATTACCGGGATAAGGTCGGTAAATGATCGACGATTCCCGACTCCTCCACCTTCTGTTTCCCCTAAAAATTCGAGGTATTTTTCTTTTGGTAAATTTTGTTCTCTGTATCCAGGGATCGATTGAAGTCAAGAATAAGAAAAATGGGAGTGAGACGGTGGAGAGTAGCAGTAATCAACATCTCCTCCAAATCAATGGTATGGCTATCGAAATCGTGAGCAGCTTTCGTATAAATGTTAACAAGCTATTGTACTAATTTTAGGTATTGGGACAGTGACGGTGGCTGGTATTGTAGACCCTAATCGATGTCGGGAAGAGAATGTATGTTGCCTTATTCGCTCAACCCTGACGTCTGCTCACAAATCCGCTGTTGGATTCCCGTATTCAACTAAATCCGCGCGATGTTGCCCTAATTTTGATTTCCACGGTAGTTATTGGTACCATTGGCTGTAAGAATAACCCTTTTTTGTATGTCTTTCAACAAAATTCTTATCGTTTTCTTTTATGTTGTTAATTTATGTTATTAGCTTGGTGGATTCCGGCTATATGTAATGAGGGACTTGACCGGAAAAAGTACGACTCCTCCACCACAATCGGTCAGCATCATCACCTTTTTTAGCCATCACAAAAGTTGTACTACATCTGGAGGGAAGGATTCAGATTTTTCTTCATAGAGCTGCAGATGATGGATTGGTTATCGTTCAATCTCCCTTTGTTTTATAATTTTTTAATGGTGATCTTTATTATTATTATTATTTATAAAATTTGCAACTTAAGTTTAAAAACAAACAGGTTGGGTACTTCAGAAGATCAAGAGCAATTAAAGGGAAACGAGCGCCTCCATCATGCAAAGAGGTAAGCATCAGAAATTCATATTTTACTTGAGAATTTAAAGATAAATATTATTTGTTATATTTTATTTATATCCGCATTATTGATTTGTTCTACCAGAAGCAAATACTAAAGGAGGGGCAAGTTATTTGTTATGTCGACCAGCTTGGTGGCGACCTTCCCATTGAGGCTAGAACTTAGAACAGTCTCAATATGAAAAATGACCATTTTATCTTTTTCGTCAGAAGTGACGATTAATAATATTATCTGTTTCAGTCTGATGTAGGTGGAGAGGTTATTAAGATACTTCGTGATGATGGTGGTAAGCATAATTTACTTTTATAGTTTTATGAATTACATTAATTTGAGTCATTTTGTATATATATATATATATATTTTAATTTTATATTTTACATGTTTGATTTATATGAACAGAACATGTAGGGCATGGTGATGCTTTGATTGCAATTCTTCCTTCGTTTCCTGGAATCAAGAAGCTTCAATAGGTGAGTCTGAGTATGATAGCCGGCTGCATTTTGTTTTTTTTTTTCTCATCTGCTATTACTGACATTTCCACGTGCATCACCATCTGAAAACTTCATTATTGAACGTCCCTCTTAGCGGTGAATGCAAATTAATTTCAAGTGATGTGAGTTTAATTCTGTTGTTTAAAGTATTTGGGTTATCAAATTAAGACAAATTGTAGGTTTTCAAAACTAACGACAGGTTGAACATAATACGTGGATTGTAATTAAATCTTCAATTATATAAGAACAATAACAAGTATAGTCAACGAATCAGAAATGGTCCATAGAAAATGTGAAGACTGCAATTACTTAGGAATAATTGTTATCTTTAATAATTAGCTATTATCTGCCAAAAATCAAAACGTTTAAAAAACGAAACTGTACAAAAACTTGAGTTTGCTGAAGTTGTTTGCTAATTTTACAACATCGGTCAAAGTTTGATGCTATTTCTGTTGTAACATTAACAAACTGTCAAAATTCTGGATGAAGGACCAAAACTGTCGAAATAATCAAATCTGTCTAAAGGACCAAATTTGTGAAAAATCTGACAATTCTGTCAATAGAAGAGGTTTAAAGGACCAAAACTGTCAAAAATCATAAGTTGTAAGGGACCATTACTGTAATACTTAGCTTTTATCTGTAAAAAAAAAGATTGGTAAAAAACAAAACTGTCATAAACCTTCTCTTTTATGTAGTTGAACGCTAATTTTAGAAAATTATTCAAAGTTTGATGCTAATATTGTATTAACCTTCTTTGGTAACGAAGTCCTTGAAGAAGTTGAGTTGGGAGATCTGGAAGATGAAGAAGATGAACGTCTATCAGCTATATTTGACGACAAAGAGTAACAGCTGGAACAAGAAGAGGTATCTAATCTGCATTTCTACTCATTATTTTTATTTATTAGAACTTTATAGCCCTATTGCAACTTATTTTAACTCTAGCTTATTGTCATATAAGGATATTGGGGCATTCAAAATTGACGAATGATACTGTTGTCTGTTGCAGGGCACATTTCTGGGAATGGATGCTCTTTCCACCACATTTTCAAAGGTTAGCTTTATTGAAATAAACAAAGAAAATTGCAAACCACACGGACCATTTTAGCAGTGTACTTTCATTCTTTTGTATCAAGAAATGTCAACCAATGTTTTTGACTTTATATATTAATAATAATTTGAATAATTTTACTAACTTTCACTGTGTTCTTGCTTCTGAGAGCTTTTTTATTCCTGTAGGTTTGGTAGAAAACAACATCAGATGTAACAAAAATGAAAAAGATGAAAAGGTAACTCTTTTTTTTTATTTATCAAATTTCTTTATTTTTTATTAAAAGTGCTTTTTCAAATGAACTAATCACCCGAAAAAAAATGTACCACTAATTTGACAAACATCACTTTATTAACTGTTTTGACTTTTCACAACTAACCCTTTCAGTTTCACTATTGTCGGTTTTTTGGTATGGAAACTTGATATTATTTGAAAATGTTTATTTATATGATGTTATTGATTATGCAGGTTTTGATTGTTCTTCTTTGTAAAGACAACTAGAAAGAAGAACTTGTCCGGTCTTGGTTATTTTTTGTAAACTTTTATAAAATAAAAATATATTATGTACATTTTTTAATTGAAATGTATTTTTAAATGATTAAAATTAGGTTAAATATCGACAAAAGAGAATGGGTGGGACGAAACGATGCATGCTTAGAAGACATTACAAAATCTAGATCCATGTACATAAGAAGGTATGTGATATATAAAACGAGGTTGTGTTGATCTTTTTAGTAAAAAGATATTCGTCACCTACTGACAACATTTTTTTTGGCAGAGAAAATGTAATATGGACAAAGGACCTGCAAAAGCAAGGCCTCAAGCGAATTAGGTTGTAGAACTGGAAAAAATATTAGTTTTAGCATTGAACTTTACAGAAAAATTTTATTAATAGCATTTTACTTCTAAATAATGACTTTAAAAAAATTATTCTGTAAGTATTATTTTAAAATTTTAATTTTCTGCAATCAAATAATTTTAAATTCTAAATTCTAAATTTTACCATGCCATGGTATACCAGAGCCAACTGAACTGCCGCCAGCTGCCGGAGTTTCACCACTGCTAGGTCTGCAGGCGGCTCAGCCCCCACCAACTACACAACCAGTAGGTGTCCCTGCACTATTAAAAGTCAATAAAATTAATGACATTTCTTTATTTTTTACCTAATATCTCTTAGTACAATAATCTATTTTTGCTTTAATTGATGATATTATCATATTGTGCAGGGTAATGCTAGGAAGTTGCTTGAAAAACGTTACGAGGCTATATTTGGAAAACTCCCAAAATTAGGGCTAGCACCAGCACTTCTGTGTGTAATATTTGTCGAGAAGAGGATTGTACCGTGAGAGCAGCAACGATGTACAAAAAGTGGACATGCAATAGTTGGTCTTGTGGGCTTTCCTTCTGTTGGAAAATCAACTCTTTTAAATACATTAACCGGCACTTTTTCAGAGGTACCAAAATGTTTCTTAATCATTAAAACTTTTCTTTAAAAGTATAAAATTTAAAATTTTATTATGCTGTTCCCAGGTTGGTTCATATGTTATCACATATCGAGGGGCTAAAATTCAGGTACTATTGTTTGTGTTGTATACTATTGTTTGTGTTGTAGTATGAAATGTGTGATACTTGATTTATTAATATTTATTTGTTGCTTTTATTTTGTTGGTTGTTGTTGGAACTTCCAAGTGTTATTGAAGGTGCTAAAGATGGAAAGGGTAGAGGAAGGCAAGTAATCTTTAAATACTTGCTCTTTAAAATCATTCCTCCATTGATTCGTCTTTGTATAGCATTCTACTTTTAAAAATTCCTTTTTGTGATGATTTAACATATTTATTAACCGCCCTAAAATTATTCTTTTTTCCTGTCTAAGGTTATCCGCAATGCCAGAACATGCAACTGTATTCTGATTGTGCTGGATGCAATTAAGCCAATAACACACAAATGTCTCATTGAAAAAGAACTCGAAGGGTTTCGCACCACGTAAATAATTGTTGTTTCTGATTTAAAAAAAAATAAATATGACATCTCATTCTATGCTGTTCTAACCTTAGTTTCGATTTATATATATAATTACAGATTAAACAAGGAGCCCCCGATTTTGACATTCAAGAAAAGAGACAATGGTGGAATTAATTTCACATCAACAGTTGATAATATACGGCAGACTATGCTGTTATCTTTAGCATTTATCCGGACCCGTGCTCCAGTGATTCCGAACCCATGCGGAGCACGGACTCCCACTAGTTTCAAGTTAAAGTAAGATATATTTAAGATGAATACAAATTATGCTTTTTTTTTTTTCTTTTTCCAATTTGTAACCATCAACATACATGGAAATATGAAACTGATACTTATAAAATATTTTCCAGTTTAAGTTTCTTTCGGAATTGGTATACGTGTTTGTAATCATTTAAATTTAGGCATAATAATTATAAAAATTAATGGATTAATAGGACTGGTAACTCTTCCCATGTCTTTGATAGAAAAGCAAAGAAACAATTCAAATGAATGGGTTTATAATAACTCGTCTCGTGGACCATTAGATTATTTACGTGAGTGTCTTTCAATTGTATCATGTTAATATTTGGAATTATTTTCCATGATATCAATATTTTTTAGAAATATATATATATATATATATATATATATATATATATATATATATATATATATATATATATATATATATATATATATATATATATATATATATATATATATATATATATATATATATATATATATAGAGTTAGGATCTTTTGAGAACCACAAGTCCCCCGAGAACCCGAGAACTCCCAAACCGATATTTTTTTCAAAAAACCGACCCCATAGGCCTCTAAAACTCACATATCTAAGACTTTTCGAAAAAAAAAATTCCAAAAAAAATGACTTTTTTTTTTGAAAAAAATTTGCACATGTACACAAAAAAAACTTTGCACATGTGCAAAGTTTTTTATACGTACATTTTTTTCAAGTTTTTTTTATGGATGTCTTTCTAACATATATTTAAGGCGTTCTGTAAAAAAAAATTTCAAAAAAAGTGTACGTATAAAAAAGTTTGTACATGTGCAAAGTTTTTTTTTTTGCACATGTGCAAATTTTTTTCAAAAAAAAAATCGTTTTTTCGGAAATTTTTTTTTTCGAAAAGTCTTAGATATGTGCGTTTTAGAGGCCTATGTGGTCGGTTTTTCGAAAAAAATATCGGTTTGAGAGTTCTCGGGTTCTCGGGGTGAAGTTGGTTCTCAAAAGATCCTAAGTCTATATATATATATATATATATATATATATATATATATATATATATATATATATATATATATATATATATATATATATATATATATATATATATATATATGGTCCGGTTCCGGTGAGGACTCTTTTTTCGGTGAGGACTTGCGAGGACACCATAAAAAAATTGAAAAAAAATATAAAAAAAAATACAAATCATAAAATCGAGAATAGTACTATATCATTATCAAAAAAAAATTTGAAAAAAAAATTTGCATCATTGCAAAACGTAATGATGCAATTTTTTTGTTTTTATTTTGGATCATTATTTCATTATAAAAAAAATAATGATCGAAAAGTTTTTTTTTGAATCTATTTTTTTCTCCGATATAGTACTATGATCCATTTTATTATTTATATTTTTTTATATATTTTTTCAATTTTTTTAAGGTGTCCTCACAAGTACTCACTTTAAGAAGAGTCCTCACCCGATCCTGATTCTATATATATATATATATATATATATATATATATATATATATATATATATATATATATATATATATATATATATATATATATATATATATATATATATATATATATATATATATATATATATATATATTTGAAAAGCAACTTATATTAAAAACATCACGAAACACCCTTTAGCAAGGAGCTAAGGGGAAAAACAACATCCGAAAAGAAAAAATAACGAAAACTACATCTTTTTGACCGCTAAACTAGGATTGTTCGCCCATTCGATATTGTCTATATCCACTTTATGAGCCCGATTACTGACCCATAAAAGAGACTCCCTTTGGATTTGCGCAAAAACATAGTCCACCTTTCTAGGATTTTTTTTGAACGTCGCCTCATTTCTATTCCTCCAAATCATGTGGAAAGAAGCAAACCCGATGGCCTCCATAGCTTTCTCCTGGGTACGGTTTTGGGCAACTGAGGAAAGCCAAGATAAGATGTCCTCTAAGTTATCTCCTGTGTAGTTAACCAGCCCACACCAAATCTGAATTTTGTTCCAGACCTGTCTCGCAAAGGAGCATTGAAGGAAGGTGTGCCGAATAGTTTCTAGCTGATCATTGCAGACCTCGCACAAAGATGGCGACTGGATGATACCCATGGAACCTAACTACTCCTTAACCGCAAGTCTTCTTCTAAATAAATTCCATATGAAAATATTGACCTTATTGGGCACCCATTTATTCCAACAGTTCCTACCAATGGTTTGGTATTTTTTTCTTGACAATCTCTTTTCTGTACCAATTGACCATAAAAATCCCTTTAGGGCCTCCTACACATGTCCAAGTATCCTTTTTCTCATTTAATAAGATCTTGCCCACACTTGTATTTAAAGAAACCCATTCCTCCCTCGTCCTTCCTTCTCTCATGTTTTCACACCAGTCAATAATTTCTCCATTCTCTCTGAGTTTTTCGCACACCAAACTGTTTTTATTTGTCTCCACTTGGAACAGTCTAGGGAACTTTTCCTCGAGTTTTTTGTCTCCCGTCCACCACTCCTTCCAAAACAGTGTATTTCTTCCGTCGCCCACCTCCTTCTTTATCAATTTTTGAGGGTCAAGGTCCCAAGCACCAACTTCCTTCCACGCCTTCATTATTCTTTTCCATGTATGACCGGATTTTATATCGCTACTATCTAATTCTTCACACCTGTGCCCGTGGATACTTTTTATTATTCTAGCCCAAATTGCCTCTCGTTCGATCTTGAGTCTCCAGAGCCATTTAACCAATAAAGCTTTATTTAGATCTTCCAAAGCACCAACTCCTAACCCACCCTCCTCTTTATCTTTAAGAACATAATCCCATTTAACCCATGTGATTTTTACATCATCCTCTTTCTCTCCCCAAAAGAATTTTCTACGCAGATCTTCAAGAATTTTGAGTATCTTTTTTGGCGCTTTAAACAGAGACAACAGATAAGTCCCCATACCACCCAAAATATTTCGAATTATAGTGTACCGACCTCCTATAGACAAGGTTTTGACATTCCATTTGCTCATTTTCTTCTTAAATCTGTCCACCATTGGTTTCCACGGTTTCAAGGCGCCCATATTCACTCCAATAGGCATTCCAAGGAACGTAAAAGGGAATTTTTCCGACTTGCATCCTAGAATGGCCGCCATTGAGTCTATAGACACCGAGCTCGTACCGATACCGATCAGCGCGCTTTTTCCATAGTTAACTCTAAGACCTGCCGACTTCTGAAAACAATAAAGGATTCTTATTAAATTCAAAACATTCTCCACAGATCACTCAGCAAAAAAATGGCATCATCTGCAAAAAAAAAAAGATGAGTTAGTAATAATTTATCTTTTCCCAATTCTATGCCTTTGTATCCCCCATTTTCCACGGCTTTTTTAATGGCAAGGTTTAAGCCTTCCATGACAAGAGTAAAAAGAAACGGGGACAGTGGGTCCCCTTGTCTAATACCAAGAGAGAGAGAGAGAACTCGGTAGTTGGACTGGAATTCACCAAGACTGAAGAAGAACCCGACTTAAGACATTGAACCACCCATTTTCTCCATTTTCCCCCAAAGCCTTTTTGCAACAACATCGAGTCTAAATACTCCCATGAGATAGAATCGTACGCTTTAGCGATGTCGGTTTTGAAAATCAACATAGTTTTTTTCTTAGCTTTGGCCCAATCGACAACTTCATTAACTACTAACGGCCCATCCAGGATCTGTCTTTCTTTCACAAAAGTCGATTGAGATTTATCAATTATGTTAGGCAACACCTTTTTAAGTCTATTAGCTATATATATATATATATATATATATATATATATATATATATATATATATATATATATATATATATATATATATATATATATATATATATATATATATATATACACACACACACACACACTAGGTGTGTACCCGCGCAATGCAGCGGGCGGCGATTAATTTCTTTCATGTGAATTGTTTCACGGCCATCGACTAATTTCTTTTCGTCAAACGTCTAATAGTGAATTTTGATCAATAATTTCATGTATGCGTAAACGGATGGTAAATAATTTCCATTCAAATAGTAGTTTTGTTTCTACGGCAGCACAATGTGGATAGTGAATAATACTCATGCAATGCAGTGGACGTCGAATGCAGGCTTGGAGATGTGTAAATAGTTAGGTTTCGGAGAATAGTTTTCATTTGGCAGACAAATAATACTTTTAGACTGAAAAAAATCTATATTGTATTCACAGATTTGTATTTTGTATTTGTTGTAGTGCGAGGTTTAAAATATATCGAAAAAATTATTTAAAATGTGAAGAAAAAATTATTTTGTATTTTGTATTTGTTGTAGTGCGATGTTTAAAATCTATCGAAAAAAATGTGAAGAAACTAAAAAAAAAATCTTGGGTTTATACAAAATCATTCAACATAATTATTCTATTAGCAAGTGCTTTTATACAAAATTATTCAATAAAACTATTTATTATTGTTGCAAGAATTTTACACATACTCATACTTTCATCACTTTGAGCCCTTAGGAAAGAAATAGATGGTCTCGGGCAAAATAACATCTTTAGACTAAAATATATTATATATGAGGCCTTCAATTAACTTTGAGCTCTAAGATTTTTTTTAACCATTTTGATAACCAAATTAACAAAGATTTCAATTTCATGATAGATTAATATTTTCATGTACTGCAAAGAAGACCTTGTGTAATTAATATTATAACTTCAATTAAACAATGTACTTATTAGTATATTATACCTTTAAAACTCTTAACAAGTTGCTATTTATTCTACATATAATGATATTAAATGCAATATGAATAAAAAACAATCATGTATGCCTTTTCAAATCCAACGCGGGGAACACCCAAGGGAACAAGTGAACAACACCTTGGGTGGAGGAAACAGTTTTTGCTAGGGGTGGAATTGGTACGGTACCGGGGTTTTTTTCTTGTATACCGTGTACCGTACCAGTTATAATTGGTACAAAAACTTGGATACCAGTACCGTACCAAGTATACTTGGTACCAACTTATTTGGCTACCAACAAGTTTGGTTGGTACAAATTGGTATTGGTATATACCAAAAATATTACTTTTAGTATTGTTTGCCCTAACTGATCATCGCTTACTTGCGGGTTACTTATGTAATTAGTTTGATTTTAATATCTATTATTGTTTGAAAAAGAATTAGTATTAAGAATTGTTTTAGGAATTAATTTATGAGTGTGACTTGTTAGTTATTACTCCTAATTAAAACATAAAAATATGAGTATTAATTGGAATTGACATATATATATATATATATATATATATATATATATATATATATATATATATATATATATATATATATATATATATATATATATATATATATATATATATATATATATATATATATATATATATCAATTGGTTGGTATGGTACAACCGTGGTATTCAAAATTTTGTACCGTTACCGTACCAAGATTGTTTAATTGGTATGGTACTACCAGCCAAACATATTGGCTACCAAACATGTTGGCTACCGACTTTGTTGGTACGGTTGGTAACATGTTGGTTGGTTCTCCACGGTACATTTTTGCCAGCCCTAGTTTTTGCTTTGATCTCACCCCCAAATCTAATTAATTCTCAAGACCTACACCAAGTCCAACTACTACCCATTCATTTTATTTAAATGTCTTGTTAAAGTTATAATATAAGTCTATAAACAAATACAAATATAGAACTAAAACCATTATTTTATTAATATAATTAATAACGATAAACTGATTAGATTACATAAGATAAAAAGGGAGAAAATAAGTTCTAGACACACTGAAGTATAGTTTTTTTTTCCTAAATTACAACGTCCTAAAGAGTTTCAGTTAGTCTAAATTTCTCACATCCACTTATCACCTGCAACATGCATCAAACATTTTGTTAATTTTGGAAAACAGGGGAGGAATCCTCAAATTGCCAACTTCAAAAACGCCACAACATGAGGTTCTATTACAATAATTATAACCTTGTTTACTGAAAAAAAATCCTAGCTATTGGCTACTTTATCACATAAAGTAATACACACATAATAATATCCAAATACACATACAAAGCCACAATGTCTAATCATGTAGAATGATATACTTAACAAAAAATAAAAGTAGGATGCTATGTTTGACGACTAATTGAAAGTACATTGCTGATGAGGAAACAAAATCAAATACGAAAAATAATAGAAAATCAGATAAAAAAGAATACAAAACAGAGTCTTTGGCCTGATCTTCTCGGTAATCAATTCTTCAAATTATCTCTTTGGCCTGAACTTGTCTGCATCTTCCCGCGAAGCAGTCTACTCCTATCGCCAAAACATTAATACTCAATTGCGTACCTGCACTTTTTAGACCTAAAATCAGAAAACATGCATAAAACCATTATATCAGTTGATAATCGATAATTAAGTGGATGATCTAGAACATTATAATAGAATTGCTGCTTACCAAAATTGAAGTTTCCATCACTAGCCTGCATTACAATTTTTAAAATCGTAATTTCACACAAGGGCAAAACAGTAATTTTTCAAAAATATTAGGTCTAAACCCTTTAGATCCTAGAAAACCATATAACAACAATGTTGGACAACATTTACATACATATTTACCTTCATGGAGTGCAGGGGCACAAGAGAGATCGAGAGAGAGCAGGCTTCAAACCCATTATCCACAATACTGCTAGGCTGGTAAGATACCTCTAAACCTTCTGAACTACCAAAATTACCAACCAAGTGAGTCGAGCAAAATAATAATTTCTGTCATTACATAACCTATTCGAATGATCGAATGGGTTATGTAATGAATTAAAAACTTTGGTTAAACTTAAAATGTCTTAAATCTTTTGCTAAAAGTCCTTCAATGTTAAAATCCATTCGGGGATTAACAGTCGCAATTCATTAGCAATCAAGTTTTTTCTGGTTTATTATAAATTCATACCTCAACTTGTCTGTGTAGTGACTATACATAGTTGATAACTCCATCCAACATAACAGCTTTTTCTGCGATCTTAAAAAACAACCAACATAAAAATGAAAAACAAAAAGAAAAATTGTTTCACACAAACTAAACGACTTACCTTGCTACATCCAGGAACAAGATCTTGAAGACGGATGGTGTAACGACCCAGAAATATTGAATTTATATTCGAAATAATGCTCAAGGTAAAGACCAAGAATTTTGAAAGATAATTCTAGTAAAAAGGGTAATTTGGTCATTTTACCATAAAAGGGTAATTTGGTCATTTTACCATAAAAGGGTAAATTGGTCATTTGACCATGAGAAGGACCAAATATGTAAAAATATTGTTTGCTTGTGGCAAAATATAAGAAAATAAGGTTTTATGTGATAAAACTTGATTTTTGTGGCCAAAGTTCAAGAAATGGAACTTGAGGGGTTAGAGTGTAAGAATGGGAAGTATAAAAGGGAGAAAATATCTCCCATAGTTGGCTGAACATTGGAGAAGCTACGGGAAGGAATTCTCAAACAAGGTTGCTGTAAGTTTTTGAAGATTGAAGCAAGGAATCGGATTTATAGCTTGGAATTGAAGATTTTTAATCAAATAAGGTTAGTAAATTGAATTTATAGTCAAGTTCTTGGATGGGTTTTCATGGATGAACTGGAAAACTGAGTTTCAGTTATAATCCGGGATGTTCATATGATTTCTAAGTTCTGAACATGTTTACATGATAAGAACATACCTTAGAAACAAATGATTTTGATGAAATTGTGTAATTTGGGGTTTTTGGTTCAAGAACCCTAATTTCTGCACTTATATGACTGAGTTGATTTCAATGAGTTAAAACCAGATGTTAATAGATGGTTTTAGTCATGGAATAAACCTTAAATGATTAAGAACTGGGATAAGGACTTAATGTGCAAAAACAGGGAGCTACAGTGCAAAAATCGGACTAATTCTGGGTTCTGCAGCAAGAGCACGAGTCGTGCTCTTTTATGCACGAGTCGTGCTCCCCTGTAGATCAAAGTACAATGCCAAACAGACTAAGCACGAGTCGTGCTCCATGAAGACCAAAATATGCACGAGTCGTGCATATTGTCTGTTAAGAAAATGCCATTTTTGAGTTTTGAACTTGGTGCTAGACTTGTCCGATTGACCTATAATTTATACCATAAGCTTAAAATGGTATGAAAACATGTAGAAAATTTTTAAAACAGGAATACGACCTTCCGAGAGTACTGTAGTAAAATACGTGTATTTCGGGAAGTATATAAATTCATATAAAGTTAGTTTATTGAGGGTTATACACTTGTATTGACCCATAGTCTCATAATTGAAAGTTAAAGGACTTTAAAAGATAGAAAGTCAGTTTTAGTAGCTGTTAATGTATTATATGTTAATAGTAGGTACAAAACAAATGATCGTCGAATCATGAAAGAGTGTGAAGGCGAGGAACGTTTAGACAATCTACTACCAACTCATGAGGTGAGTACATGCAGTATTTTTACCCATTCTGGGGTACATGGCAAGTAAGTATTTTCAAGATTTCTTATAAAATCTTATATGTGAAATTATATGGAAGAGTTTTATTTCTAACTTGTTTGAGAAAGTATAATGCTATAATTGAAGCTATGTTTTGAACTATAAGTCAAATTAAGTGAAAGTATATATTGGCCTATGAGTCAATTGAGTGAAAGTATGTTGATCTATGAACCAATTATGTGAAAGCGTATTTCGATTACAAGTTATATATGTTTTCAAATATGAATGGCATATAGCCACAAGATGATTAAGAAGTATGTTTTGGTTACAAACTGTATATGTTTTCAAGTATGAATGGCATATAGTCAAAAGATGTTGGAAGGTATGATTTGGTATAAAGCTTAGAATGTTATAAAAACATATTTTACATATGTGATGAAAGTTATAAATTTGGCATCTAGCCATAAAGACAGAAAATAATGAAGTTTGGCACTTAGCCACAAGTTATATGTATGTAAGTAATGTTCAAGCAAGCAGAAAATGTTTTGTATGACTAGTAATTCTAGCAAGCAGCGTTAGTAAGGGAACTATGTTCCAACCTTCCCGGGTTAGGTAAGGGGTCTACTGGGGAAAAAGCCCCATCGCGAAGTAGATTGCCTCAGCACTTCTATGATGAGGATTGATCCGTTCTTTCTAGCCATAGAGACTTGGGGTATCACTTATGGTGATTAAAGCCCTAAGTATAAAAATCCAGCAAGCTTATAAAACCAGTCAAAGAAAGTAAGAAAGAAGTTATTTTTGTAAAGTATGCTATGAAATGATTTTGGAAAGTAAAAGAGTTATAGTATGTTACTACTATAAGTTTTGAAAGATATTATTTTGTAAAGCATGTTATGAAATGATTTCGAGAAGTAAAAAGTTATAGTATGTTATTACTATAAAGTTTTAACAGAAGTTTTATGTTACAAATTTTATAAAAAGTTGGAAGAAATAAGTTAATGGTTTGAGTCTAAAACTCATGTAACTCACAAGACATTATTGTCTTACGTATTTTATGTTTTGCCATGTATTCCAGGTTAAAATTCTAAAGGATAATTGGTTGGAGTAAAGCTGGAGTGGAGCCCGAGTTAGCTCCCGTCTTGGACTCAAGGTTTAATCCTTTCTTGCTTACTATGGTTAGTTTTGATATGGATTTGTACACCCACTGTTTTAAGCATTTAAATTACCGGTTTTTGACAAACCGTATTTTTGTATTCATGTATTTATACGAAAAACCATGGTATTTGCAAACAGTGAAAATGGGGTGTCACAAGTTGGTATCAGAGCCATAGTTTAAGCGAATTAGGATTGGCTTGTTCCACTCCTAGGCTTAAACTCATGCTATAGAAATGTTAGTTTATGAAAGTATGCTATATGATGTCTTAAATGATTAAGACATTATGCATTTTTTTAAAACATGTAGATATATAACACTAAGAAGTGTTAAGTTAACGTTTAAAGTGAGCAAAAATCTGACCGTTAGGAAAATTATATAATATTTTCCATAACCGTCTAAATTTATTAAGGGCTGTGTTTATAAAGTAGTAAGATTTCTAGTAGTGATCACCATGTATTTATAATGGTGTTATATGTTAAGGGAACCAGTGTCCCATGAGACCTTGTGGTAACAGCAGAACCAATATGTATAGGTGATTATGGTAATATGGGCCCGTATTATCATAATCACAGGATATGTATTGAGACTGGTGGAATCGCAAAGGAATTATGGTATTCTGGTGGGTAAGGTTTTGAAGAGAGTAGTAAGTAAAACATAGGAATTATATACCTATGTAATAACAACCAGTAAGGTTATGAGTATTAAAAGTTAATGCCGTGGATATATACCACTTAGTATGGTGAAGTAAAAGAAATAAATATGATAGTTAATACCCTTTAGACAGATTGAAAAACATTAAAGTATATGTGCCTGTAGAGGCGATATGGAGAAGAAACATGGGTATGGATTACCCATACGAGAGTTGTAAGACTCTTACATAAAGAATGAAAATTACCAGCAGGATGTATTAATAATATATAAATTTCTATAAAAAAATGGTAAAGAAGAGTTTAATGTAAGTAAGTGGTATGCTTTGGGCATGGCCATTGAATCTAAAAATTGTTTCTAAAAGATGAATAAAAGTGTCCAAAGATTTGGACAATTGATTAAATCATAAGAATAATGGTGAGACAAGAAAAAAAATGACAAGCAACAAATTAAGTGAGAAGTAAATAAAGGAGGTAAGTTGAATGCTATATTTACATATATAGATTTGGGAGTCGTTCTCACGGATTGGCCTGTAAAAGAAGCAGCATACAAATAAAGATGCACGTACCATGATGTACTCGAACAGAAGTAATGTCACAGTAAGTAAATGTGGATCGATGTCGACAAAGAATATTACTTAATGTAAAGTAGTGACAGACTGTAGCCATTTGTAAAGTTACGCCAAGCGTTGTAACGTGAAAGGCGATTATGAAGATTCTTGGTTGTCCCCAAGAAACTTTTCCATGACAGAAGTTAGAATTTAGTCAAAGACAAGAGTTAATAAGCCTAAAGATTGAAAGTAGAGCACGCTTACCCGACAAGTATAAAAAGCAGTTCGAGATGTAAATTGGTAAATTATTTCTTAAAAGAAGAATATTAAAAGTTGTCCCAGGACAAATAAAATATTAAGATAAGTGGTACCAGGTCTAGTACCTGATAATGAGAAGATGTTGGTTATTAGGAATTTAAATTCCATAACCAAATAAAGGAAGTATAAGAAGAAATACCAATAATAAAAGAGTATAATGAAGTATGTTAACTGAAGAAAAACCAAAAGCATGTAAGGAAAATGACTAAAGATCATAATTAATATGAAGTAAAGAACAAGAGTAAATGTCTAAATAAGTATTAGACGAAGCATCAAAGATAAAAAAACTAAAATAAACAGACAGGAAGTTACTACTCCCGAATGCGAATGATGGATAAAAGTATCCAAAAATGGTGAGAAAGGTTTAGTACATGGCTAGTAACCATGAAATGCAAAGAAGTGTATACATGTTTATATGTGCTTATAAACATAAAATAATGAGTAAGTTTTGATAAATATGTATATAATGTATAAAAGTATAAAAGTGGTATTAAAATAGTATTCTAATTAGAATACTATAAGGTATAAAGCAAAAGAGTAAAATAATGTATTGGGCATATTGCCTCGAAATACAAAAGAACGAAAGATGACGAGAAAATAAATGGTAGTTGTGTATCACCTAGAGATACATAAGAAGGAAGTTTTATAAGAAATATGAAATATATAATGTTGTAAAGAAATATATATTGTAAAGAAGTGGAGTATAAATGAAAAAATAACGTAATGTGTTAGGCATGTAGCTTTATAACACATAACATAATTAGTAAAAGATGTAAAGCTAAGAAAAATATTTTGTTGGCATTAGCTACAACAGGAAAGAGTAACGAATGATAATGGTGATTGAGGGTTATGTCAAGAATTCGTCATGGGACGAAAATGTTTAAAATACCTAGTTGAGTTCTTAAACCAAAAGAGAGTCATGTATATATAGATGTGGATATTATACAACTAAGAACTTGTAAATATATGTCGAGAAGTGAACGAATGTGGTTCATGAAACATAAATACACCACAAGATAGTAATATTATGAAAAGTGTAGTAAGAATGAGAATATGAATTATCGTATGCAACATGTATGAAGTCCCATAAGTGAATTGAAGAAAAACAAATTTCGAATCAATCATGGTAAACAATTTAAATACAGTGAGAAAAGAGTGAGCAGAAGATCAGGTGCTAACTAAGCACTAGTGCAAGAAATATAAATTTCAAGAAAGTATAAAAACATAAAGTATTAATATGAGAAGGGTACGTAGAGTATCCAAAAAGGAAAGAAAAGTATACTTATAAAGGTATTGTAAAAAAAATTGAAGAAATGAGAAAGACATGTTTATACTAATAAGTAATGAGTAAATGAGACCGAAATCTCATAAAAGAGGGTGAAAGAAGTATTTAGAAAGTTAGGATGTCGAAATGTGAAAGTAGTACAAGTAAAAATTTATACGAGATATGTAGAGAAAGTAGTACATGTAATGTACAAGAAATGATTAAGAGGTATGTGAAAATGTAAATTTGTAAATTGAGTCATTAATAAATAATATAATGTGAAAGTAGAAAGATTCAAGACATGTATAAATACATACATGTAGAATACAGAGTAGGAAATAATGATAATAATAATCCATTGTAAACGTATGAAAGCTAGTAAGGAGTAAAAGAAGTATATAAATCCGTAATATAAATGTCAAGGGTAGAGAATATAGAAGTTGACAAAAATAATACCTCAATTTCAACAGGAAAACTGTACAAATATACAAGACCGAAAATTATGTAGTATACATAAAAAGAAAACTACGGATGTCTAGTTTCTAAATCAAAAAGCGGCACGTCATTTTGACTTTTCTAGAGTGAGAATATAAAGTGTAACAAAAAGAAAGAAAATACATTCCTTATAAATGGGATGAGTCAGCAGTTGGTAATAGAGATAAAGAGGAATAAACTGAAGTTTTTTTTTTTTTAAAAAAAGGTTTGCTTAAATATGTCCATTAAGGGACAAAATTTATACAAAGAAAAGATTTTGTGTATCTACGAAATCATATAAATACGAATTATATATAATTATGTTTAATGGTATTTGGAAAATTTTATAAGTAGAGAATACGATGAGTATAACCTCACATGTCTTAATAAAGATGTGAGAAGAATCATAAAGTAGACTGTTATATTTGATAGAAGTATGAAGTATGAAAGAATGACTAAAGGGCTTAAGCGATATGCAGAAACAGTTCAGATACAGTATAATGTATACTATATGTTGAGCTGAGGAAATGTCCTAACCCTAATAAAATAAATAAAAAGTTGAAGGATGCTAAGATGCGAGTAAAATCCAGAAAATAGTAAAAGTCATGATATGTTTCATGTGTAATATTGAAAGAATTTAAAAGTAGGAATCACTAAAAGTTGATTAAAGAACTAAAAGCAAATATAGAAGGAAAGAAAGTATCTACTAGGAACCCAACTCTAGTTGTGAGCCTTGGATAAGGAGGAAGAAGCGATCCCTTAACTTAGTAGTTGTGTGATGATTCCGAGGACGGAATCCTAATAAGGGGGAGGTAGTTGTAACGACCCAGAAATCTTGAATTTATATTCGAAATAATGCTCAAGGTAAAGACCAAGAATTTTGAAAGATAATTCTAGTAAAAAGGGTAATTTGGTCATTTTACCATAAAAGGGTAATTTGGTCATTTTACCATAAAAGGGTAAATTGGTCATTTGACCATGAGAAGGACCAAATATGTAAAAATATTGTTTGCTTGTGGCAAAATATAAGAAAATAAGGTTTTATGTGATAAAACTTGATTTTTGTGGCCAAAGTTCACGAAATGGAACTTGAGGGGTTAGAGTGTAAGAATGGGAAGTATAAAAGGGGGAAAATATCTCCCATAGTTGGCTGAACATTGGAGAAGCTACAGGAAGGAATTCTCAAACAAGGTTGCTGCAAGTTTTTGAAGATTGAAGCAAGGAATCGGATTTATAGCATGGAATTGAAGATTTTTAATCAAATAAGGTTAGTAAATTGAATTTATAGTCAAGTTCTTGGATGGGTTTTCATGGATGAACTGGAAAACTGAGTTTCAGTTATAATCCGGGATGTTCATATGATTTCTAAGTTCTGAACATGTTTACATGATAAGAACATACCTTAGAAACAAATGATTTTGATGAAATTGTGTAATTTGGGGTTTTTGGTTCAAGAACCCTAATTTCTGCACTTATATGACTGAGTTGATTTCAATGAGTTAAAACCAGATGTTAATAGATGGTTTTAGTCATGGAATAAACCTTAAATGATTAAGAACTGGAATAAGGACTTAATGTGCAAAAACAGGGAGCTACAGTGCAAAAATCGGACTAATTCTGGGTTCTGCAGCATGAGCACGAGTCGTGCTCTTTTATGCACGAGTCGTGCTCCCCTGTAGATCAAAGTACAATGCCAAACAGACTAAGCACGAGTCGTGCTCCATGAAGACCAAAATATGCACGAGTCGTGCATATTGTCTGTTAAGAAAATGCCATTTTTGAGTTTTGAACTTGGTGCTAGACTTGTCCGATTGACCTATAATTTATACCATAAGCTTAAAATGGTATGAAAACATGTAGAAAATTTTTAAAACAGGAATACGACCTTCCGAGAGTACTGTAGTAAAATACGTGTATTTCGGGAAGTATATAAATTCATATAAAGTTAGTTTATTGAGGGTTATACACTTGTATTGACCCATAGTCTCATAATTGAAAGTTAAAGGACTTTAAAAGATAGAAAGTCAGTTTTAGTAGCTGTTAATGTATTATATGTTAATAGTAGGTACAAAACAAATGATCGTCGAATCATGAAAGAGTGTGAAGGCGAGGAACGTTTAGACAATCTACTACCAACTCATGAGGTGAGTACATGCAGTATTTTTACCCATTCTGGGGTACATGGCAAGTAAGTATTTTCAAGATTTCTTATAAAATCTTATATGTGAAATTATATGGAAGAGTTTTATTTCTAACTTGTTTGAGAAAGTATAATGCTATAATTGAAGCTATGTTTTGAACTATAAGTCAAATTAAGTGAAAGTATATATTGGCCTATGAGTCAATTGAGTGAAAGTATGTTGATCTATGAACCAATTATGTGAAAGCATATTTCGATTACAAGTTATATATGTTTTCAAATATGAATGGCATATAGCCACAAGATGATTAAGAAGTATGTTTTGGTTACAAACTGTATATGTTTTCAAGTATGAATGGCATATAGTCAAAAGATGTTGGAAAGTATGATTTGGTATAAAGCTTAGAATGTTATAAAAACATATTTTACATATGTGATGAAAGTTATAAATTTGGCATCTAGCCATAAAGACAGAAAATAATGAAGTTTGGCACTTAGCCACAAGTTATATGTATGTAAGTAATGTTCAAGCAAGCAGAAAATGTTTTGTATGACTGGTAATTGTAGCAAGCAGCGTTAGTAAGGGAACTATGTTCCAACCTTCCCGGGCTAGGTAAGGGGTCTACTGGGGAAAAAGCCCCATCGCGAAGTAGATTGCCTCAGCACTTCTATGGTGAGGATTGATCCGTTCTTTCTAGCCATAGAGACTATAAGTTTATAAAACCAGTCAAAGAAAGTAAGAAAGAAGTTATTTTTGTAAAGTATGCTATGAAATGATTTTGGAAAGTAAAAGAGTTATAGTATGTTACTACTATAAGTTTTGAAAGATAGTATTTTGTAAAGCATGTTATGAAATGATTTCGAGAAGTAAAAAGTTATAGTATGTTATTACTATAAAGTTTTGACAGAAGTTTTATGTTACAAATTTTATAAAAAGTTGGAAGAAATAAGTTAATGGTTTGAGTCTAAAACTCATGTAACTCACGAGACATTATTGTCTTACGTATTTTATGTTTTGCCATGTATTCCAGGTTAAAATTCTAAAGTATAATTGGTTGGAGTAAAGCTGGAGTGGAGCCCGAGTTAGCTCTCGTCTTGGACTCAAGGTTTAATCCTTTCTTGCTTACTATGGTTAGTTTTGATATGGATTTGTACACCCACTGTTTTAAGCATTTAAATTACCGGTTTTTGACAAACCGTATTTTTGTATTCATGTCTTTATACGAAAAACCATGGTATTTGCAAATAGTGAAAATGGGGTGTCACAGATGGATATGTACTTTTGATCGGACATTTATACAGATCCTATACTGTACTTTTGATCGGACCAACCCCAGCAATGAACTTAAACAGCAAACCAGCAACTGGAATGTGCTTTCACGTGTGAACCAACAATAACCTGTCACTTCTACAAGAAAAAAAAAGATGATTTAAACTAAACTTGGTATACATAAAATGGCAGAGGCGTCGGTGGTTGTTAATGTGGCGGTGGTGGTTGGTCGTGCAAACGGCAGTGGAAGCGTGTAGCAATGAGCATGGTTGGATGGCCATGGTGGCCGGTAATGTGTGTGGCTGGAATTGGGGTTTATTAGACAATTAACAAAAGTTCAAGAAAACATTTAAAAATGTAACAAAACTGAAACTTACTGTGCTGCACGAACTTGAACTTTAGGAAAATTCGGATCAATGGCTGCAGCTAGTAAACAATCTTCTAATGCATCTGTCATTTTTCCAAGAGAAATTCTAGTTGCTGTAACATAACATCAAAGCCCTTAAACAATCTCTAGATTTTTAAGTTTGAGGTACAGATATTGTGTATATTGTGATTCAAATAAAAACCAAATTGCAACCATATCTAACCTACAAAAATTGTGTATTTCTAAAAGACTGTGTTTAACATCTAAATTCAAACAGAATAAATAATTAACAAGTCAAGAAACTGAAAGCTTAAAAAGGGTTCAAAGGTAAGAAAGTAGAGGAATCGAAATGCAAGGACAACAATAGAATCACATACCTTATTGACTTAGAAGCACCAAATTTGGCGAGACTCCTCTCCCTTTCTTTGAGTCCTCTTCTCCCTATCTTTTCAAAAATCAAGAACATCTACCAAAAAATATACATGAAAAAGTACCTTAGTCATGTAATCTAGATATTTTCAGTTGAAGGAAGCATCAGAACTGAAGAATCTTTAAACTTTATCATCTGTACCCAGCAAAATAATTGGGTCTGTCAAAAAATAAGATAAATACAAGTTACAAATTGATATGATCGAGAAAACAAAACTAATTGAAATAGAAGTTGTAAGATTACATGATTTATTTCGTGTGTATCTGTTCCTGAGTTTTTGGGGGTCATGATTAGATTACCAAAATTTGAAATTTACTTACGACTTACAATTACAATAGGAAATATACCTAGTGAATACATGAAATTAATACGTTTCTCCAATTCTTGGAACCACAAAACAGAAAATACAAACTCACAATAGGAAAGATACCGAATGTTGTATCTTTAAACAGATCCAGATCTATATTACTTGATGGTGAGCATTAGAGTTTTAGAGTGAGAGGGCCACGATCGTGAACGACAAGGTGATGGTCTGGTGTTCCGATAGTGCACTGATAGAGAGGTGGTGCTGTTGATTTCTGGATTCACTTACCATGGTGGTTTGGTCGTGTGTGCATCGACAGAGAGGGTGAGTCGTAAGGTGGCGGTAAGTGGCGGAAATGGTGCTAGATGGATAGAAAGTAGAGGAAATGGTGGTAACCTAATTGATTTTTTCAAAAGAGAAGAAGAATGATGAAATTGAATACCTTGATGAACCCTCCGAGGTGAGGAACAGAGTTTGGTCCGGCAACGACTTCAAGGCTAAGATTGATTTTTCTAAAGACATAAGATGAATGATGAATTCGATTATCTTGTTCATCGCTATGGATCTCGAGAGCACCGATTCATATGTAGGTTTTTTAGGGTTTTGAATGAACATGTAAATATATAATCGTTCAGTTTCAGCTACTAATGAGGGAATGCCGAAATACAGGGAAAGATACGTAGCCAGGTCAAGATAAGAGCGTATATGCTTAAGGTGAGAAACATATATTCTAAATAGTATTGTACACTATGCACAATCACTTGGATCTCTTAATTTTAAGAGTTTCCATTTTTAGAAACCATTTTTCCTTTTTAAAGTAGTATATATATATATATATATATATATATATATATATATATATATATATATATATATATATATATATATATATATATATATATATATATATATATATATATATATATATATATATATATATATATATATATATATACTAGGTTTTTAACCCGTGTACTACACGGGTTGACATATTAAATTAACGTAAATAATACAAAAAATCATAGTAATTACTTATAAATTTAATAACATTTGCTTGTATGTAACATTAGTTGTTCTGTATTATGTCTATCAATATTATCTATTATTTTTTTCGTACAATATTATTTAATTCATTCATGATTAATGAGAAAATGATAATGGTGTACGAAGAAAATATAAAAAAACATCATGAGGTTCCCATTTGGTGTTTATTTGATGTTGATTTTGCATACGTATTAGCTTTGTTTAGGTCTATTTTAGTCAAAGATTCGTTATACATTTCCATCAAGCATCCTGGTGTTTGTTCTTAATCTTATTTTTTTGATCTAATAGAAAGATCAACAATGAATGCAAACTAAGATGAAAAACAATATGAATTTCTTGTTAAAATGGAAAAATCCATTTTGTTAGGCCCTTCAAGAAACTGTGGTTTAAAGGTGACTCTCAGTTTACCTCATTGGAGATGAGCCCTTCAAGAAACCATAGTCTCGAGAAAGAAACATAGATTGTATGTGTACGCCAAGAGGGTCAGTAAAGGTAAAGACAATATGAAAACAGTCCCAACACGTATCTATTTCAATTAATCAAAAGATGATAAAATGATGAACATGAAAATAAAATGGTATCTGTAAAAATCTAAATCAACACAAAAGTGAATAATGAGAGTTTATTTTGGATGGAATGTAAGATCTACTGTATAAAAAAATTGCATGCCAACATGAGCACATACATACATGATTAAAAACCTATCAAATTAGTCAAGTTAAACTAAATATACGGATAAGTTCATAATTGCATCAAGTTGAAGTAAATACATTTTGAATTCATTTCATAATTTAGAACCAAAGGACCTAGCCAAATAATTAGTAAATTACCACATACACACCGCCACGCGTGCATCCACAACCATATGATCACTCACATGAAAGCTCAAGCATATGCAGAGACAATGAGCAAAGAGATGGTGATGAGTAAGGAACGTCAATGTGCAAGGAGTGACATGGGCATGACGCATTTCCATTGATTTAAGAATGAGTAGCGAAAGATGCAAACAACGATTCTAGGTCACCATGGGTTCGTTGTAGATCCATAAAGGGGTAGAAGGGCATGGAGACAATACTCGTCCATGAAAAACTTCAATCGGCCCAAAGCAGATAGAAAGAAGGTGGTGGTTGGTTCGAAGCAACACTGAATCGAGGTGAATGACGGAAGGAAGGCGGTGACTAAGATTTGTGTGTGATGTTGCTGTGATGCGATGTTATGTTCATTCAACCCAAAACCATATTTTATTCCAAATCATTATAACTGTTTAAAATACATTGACATATCGAACCCATTAGTATACAGGTAAAGGTTTAAAATCGAGAACCTGAAAACATGTGGTGCATCGTTGCCAGAGTCGAAAATTAACCCGAGTTAACTCTTCAATTATCTGTGCACAGCAACAGGGGCGTATTTGTGGTGGGATTTGTTATTAGCTGGAGTAGATATCGCCGAGATTTAAGATATTTGAATTTAAATCATTAAATTGAATCACTAATCAATCGATGGGGAATTTATTTGTGGTGGGATTTGTTATTAGTTGGAGACTTGGAGTATTAGGTTTATCATATAATCCCTCGTTTATAGCTTTCATAATTGGATATATTATTCGGTGATAATTATCGGAAATAAAGCATCATAAGCCTAAATTTAAGGGATAATGAAGAAAATAATTTAAGTTTAAATTATTAATTGAGAATGCATATAAAAATGACACGTGGCTGAATGAGCTTAAAATAGTGTCAAGTGTCACTAACATGCCTCCTTTATTAGTATATATATATATATATATATATATATATATATATATATATATATATATATATATATATATATATATATATATATATATATATATATATATATATATATATATATATATATATATATATAAAGTTTTTAAAAAACTTATATAACATTGTAAATGAGAATGTAGAATAGCCGGTGAGAAGTGGTTTATGCCTAGGCCCTAGCTGAGAAAACGCCATGGTCCGATCCAAAAAACAAGCCCAATTGTGTTTGTTAATATTATTATTTGTGAAATACTGCTAAACATATAATGATATAAATAATTCAAAGTTGCAAGAAAATACATTGTTTTGTTGTAACATGATCATGATAGGTCACGAAAAACACAGTGTTTTAATTTCTTAATATAAAATCAAATACATTTAAATAACTATATTGTGGATTCCAATGGAAAAACAAAAACATATAAAATAACAAAAAAAGAAAAAGTTATATTAAAAAAATTCTCCCCGTTATTAATATTTAATAAGCATGTAAAAAACAAAAAAAATTGTTGGTCTAGAGCGATTCGAAATTCCCATGATCATCTTCGGCCTACTTTATTTTTTACTTCAAAAAAAAATAGTGAAAAAAGTGGATCATCTCCAACCCAACTCTATTTTTCACACTATTTTTACTTTAAAACATATATTATAGAATATTTTTTTCCTCCATTTACAAAAATTGTCAAAATCTCTTATTGTATTTATTATACGTAAACTTTTATATGAATTCGATGTATAAATATTCAGTTTTGATAATTATAACTACTTAAAATCTTTTAATATATAACATGATTGTGAATATTTGTTATTGTATTTAAATTAAATTAGAAATATATAGAAATAAAAGTTAAAGGACTAAAAATAACAAGTGAAACATTAATTCTATTTTTGGTGTAAATGAATATTATTACTCTATATTTTGAGTAATACTATTCATAAACCCAAAAATAGAGTGGGTTATAGAGGTGGGCTGGAAAAAAAATAGAGTTTAAAATAAAGTAAACTCATTTATAGAGTTGAGTTGAAGATGTCATAAGCTGTGATTTTGTCTTAACCCAGTCTTGTGTAAAAAGCCCATGTAAAGCTTGAAAAAAGGGCTTGTTACGCATTATGAATATTAGAAGTTTCGAACCATTCAAAGCCTATTGCATGGACCGGTTCGACCTTCAGCCAAAAAAATTCGTATTAAGCCACTTGATCATATCTGATCAGAAAATCTTTTATGCAGCTGTTATCACTTATGCAAATATTTGAGAGATGAAGGGTGCATTAGCACTTTTACAAGTGTGAGTACCAATTGTTGGAACTCTGATAACCAATTTTTATGTGTAGGTCTTGTCCCACATACGAACCGGAAGGAAGCATCATTCACTTTATAAGCCAACTCCCTTAAAATCCATCAAATAAATCAAAGTTGGTATTATGGGTTGTACTTGATTGTAGGCTTGGATATATACATATAGATACATAAAGGTTAAAAATATAGGCTCTTGGGCTCATCTTGAATAATTTTGGATTTATTTTTAATCCTTTTTATGAAAATTAAATTAATGTTTTAAATAATTATATGTTTTCGTGACAGTTATGATTGAAAATTATTTGGAAGTTGCAAATTTTCATATATTTTCTTGTACACACACAAACAGCTTCCTTCCAAAAATTCGTTTTCCAGACATTCTTAATGAAAACTTAGATTTAATTCGTCAGATTCAAGAAATAATTTTGAATAGATTGTTGTATCCTCTAGACAGATTCATACCCTGAAAATTTCTATCTTAGGACATTGCAAAGCAGGCCTCAATCAGTACATTTTCTGTTTTTAGATCAACATTCATGTAACGTCCCAAATTCCAGAATTTAAATTTCATTTATAAAACGATTCAAATACATGAAAACGGGTAGGTCATTAACAACCAATCCAAACTTAACATTAAACCATTAAAAATCGTGTTTATCAAAACAATTACAAATATTATCCAGCGGAAGACTTAAATACCGAAACCCTAGATGCGATAAAATCAGGCCGTACCCCAAGCTAAAGCTAGCGAATACTTGAAAACATTTACGGTAAAAGAATAAGCACAAAACTTAGTGAGTTCCCCAAAATACCGCACGATCCATTCTCTTAATACACATAAGTCACATTCGACATTCAGGAACGACCGATCATGCATCGTTCTTTCGTCATTATACATCCCCCGGTGCCCAGAACGGCCGGTCATGCACCGTCTTTTATTCGTGCAGCAACCCTCAGATTTATCAACTCATTCTCTGGACTCTCGGGCTTTCCCTGACTCTTCCGGCTCGCGGCTTGCCCGCTCTGCCATCATTCTTTAGTCGCCAGAACGAATCTGACGACTAACATATACAAACATAGAAGCCTGCGCATACAACCTAACCGATAGGGTTCCTATTACCAACCATACAGTCAAATAACGTAAGGCACAACCAGCTATCACAAATTACTACACACTGTAATTAAGGCTACCTACACATGCAACTTCACACATAGTATAGTGAGAAGACTCACCTAATTCGCCAAGCTAGACAGCACTCCATGCACGTGTCCTCAAATCTCGACAACACGAACTTCCTAATAATGATACACTTCACTTAGCAAATCCTAAACTCAAACAGGATAAACCTCCAAGACCGGTACCCCGAAACTCTCAAGTTTGACCAAAAATCAAACTGGTTAAAAAGTTAACGGTCAAATGTCAAAGTCAAAGTTAACGGTCAACAGCCAGATAGCGTCGCTATCTATGAAACTTCCCAAAACTTCATTAAGCTCTTAATCCATTCAATCAGGGGGTCAAGTCATTCCAGCACTTACTTAAAATGACATTGACCCATAAAGTTGCCACATTTACGATCATGTATGCCCAAAACTGAAAACCTAAGTCCCAAAAACTTAAAACTAGCCAATCAATCATGCAAACAACCAAATAGAGCTTGGCTCACTCTCTATTCTGACTTAATGGCTCTAGAAGTACTATAAGAAGCATAAAGGTCTGAACTTCCCAAACAAGTTCCAAAGACCAAGCCAAAAAGGGACCAAAGATTCATTTCCACCATCACAAACACTATACAACCTTATAAACACAAAAATGAATAAGCTTTATACTCAAGGTCCAGAAATGCAGATCTTGATGACTCAAACCTGGAGAACGCCTTCTAGCACCACCATGTACCTCCTCTTCTTCAAGAACTCTTCTAAAATAATCAAGAACACCAAAAATCAACCAAGGAAGCTAGAAGAGGGTCCGGAGACGTTTCTGGAGGCTGAGGGGTGACAAATGACAGCTACCTAGGGTTTTGTGCCCTTAAATATGAGCCAAAACTCGAAATCTTGGGCTTAGGTGCAAATACCGCAGATAGCGGCGCTCTCTCTCTAGATAGTGTCACTATCTCATCAATGTGCCATCCTACGACCACAACCACCATAACGTCGCTCTCCAGGACACATAGCGTCGCTATGGTGACGACGTTATCTCCAGCTTTTCCTTAACTTATTTTTTTTAAATCCAAACTTGGTCATTTCGGAAATAGGGTATTACAATTCAAGTACGTTTTTATTGTAATTTGTTTGTGTTAATGAAAATTTACATTCGTTGTTTCTGTTTATATATGTGAATTTCGTTTCTTTGTAGCTAATGTCGTCACACCAATATTTTTTACAATGACTTTTAGGTTGACGATAAACTTATTAGTCTTTCTCTCTAATTTTTGAGTTTGAGTATTTAAAAATTAACCCAAGTAGCTACTTTTTTCCATATCTGATAAAATTTTCTTATAACAAAAACAAATAAAGGTAGTGAGTTGGATACTTTATTACATCTACGGTATTTGTTTGGCTTTTACACAAACAAAGCATTCATTCTTGGAAAAAGAAGAAACGATAAAGAATATAAAACCAGAACTTGATCATTAGCCAACAAATTAAAGATGGTTTGGTCCTAAACCAAACTATGGACCAAATTTGGTGGTTAACGAAAAGAATGATTATAAGCCTTAAAAGCAATATCGTGAATACCAGAATATTGGTTTAATATCCCATTTAATTCTTGATCGTTATGTATTAAATGATAAATAAAGCAAAACATGATGGTTTATATATCATTTGACGTGCATTAGACGCTCAATGGCACTGGTGTGGATATAAATATATTTTCTAATTTTGCAATTTCGGTTTGTTATATTGTTTTGTTGGTAATTTTGATTGGGACATTCATATAAAAATGAAATAGGCCAAATGTATATACATAAATTATAACATATTTTTATCAGTCTATCCGATAATGTTAAGATGATGTATAATTTGGTTCAAGTATAATACATGATTGTATAATGTAACATATTTTTGGGAGAATTTTAAAACCAAAAATAAGCTCGTTCAAAGTTTTAGGAATCGGCTCAAGTTCTTTTGTTCTGGTGTTGTGGCCGGTTCGATAGTTTTTCCGGTTTGGTTATCGTTTTTTTATTTAAAATTAGATGAACCTCCGCGCTTAGCGCAGATTACTATAATATATTATAAATACTAACAAATATATGTTATTAAAAATAACAATCTTGTTGTCATTTAACTTTGAAATAATAATTGTTAAACTAATTATTTGTCATAAAATATTGTAAATATTTTAAATAGTCGATATGATACATATTAAAACCACATCATCCCCATAGTTTCTACACACCGTTTGTACATGAAAATATGTATTTTTTGTTTATAATTATTTTTAACTATTTTCATGATCAATCAATTTAGATAGGCATCTTTTAGAATCATATCATGTCAATGATATTTATCCCAAAGTTGCATTTCAATAAGATTAAATGTAGATTTTTATCAAATATGTTTTTAACTATTGTATTGTTAATTAATTTAAAAATAAATTATTTTGATTTTATTTCTTACATGCTTATTATCTCAAATGTCAATTATTTTTTTTCAAAGTAACTATACTTTTTAATTCTACTTTATTTAAAACTATTATTATTATTGTTAATTAATTAAAACTATTTCTTTAAAAAATATTATTATACAAATAATATTTGGTCAAATTGTTGTTAATTCAGCATTTTGATTTAGTTTTTACATTTAACATTATCATAGTTAATAAACTTAGATATACAAATTTATAAATCATATAATTTATGTGTGGCTTGCTCATGAATATAAATTATATAACTTTTTTAGTATCAATTTTAACTATTTTTGAAAGTAGAATTTAAAACTACAAATTGATAGACAAAAGTAAATCATTTTCAACAATTTCTCCTAAATATTATTAGTAAATACCACAATAAAAACCAATAAAAGTGTGATAAATTTCTGCTAAAAACTTGAATAATATTCTATGTCTCTCAGTTGAAGTTTAACATCATATCCAAACTCTATCAAACAATCTTATCTATGTGAACTTATATGTCACAATATTAATCAATTGGTGTCATAAGTATCATTAAAATCATATGTTAGAAATCTCTTGAATCTTATCTATGTGAACTTATATGTTACAATGTTAATCAATTGGTGTCATAAGTATCATTAAAATCACATGTAAGAAACCTCTTGAGTGGTAATTGTTAATTAGGTGAAAATGAAGAGTTATGAGGGGTTTCAAATACATATAGTGCAAGTAAAAATTTCTCATTTATAGTAGATAATAGATAGATAATAGATAATTACTTAGGAAGGTAACTATCTTTTGCGTTTGTTCATATTTGGGTAACTTTTTTTGTACACATATGACCAATGAACTTGTTTGAAGTGTTCATATATTACACTTATTATCGGTTGATGTAGGTTACAACTGACGTGACGTACACATATGATTATGTAATGACACAGGAGGATAATTAACTATCTGTTTTGTTCATATTTGGGCAATTTTTTTTGTACACATATGACCAATTAAATTGTTCAAATGTTACAATTATTATACTTTAAAAAACATATATATATATATATATATATATATATATATATATATATATATATATATATATATATATATATATATATATATATATATATATATATATATATATATATATATATATATATACTAGTTGTAAGACCCGTGTATTACACGGGATGATATAAGAAAATGTTAGTTTCAGAATTCAAACTACAGAAAATATATTACACGGGATGATACAAAAACACATATTTAGTACATCATGTTGAGACAATAAGATTTCATAGTAGCTACTATACATATTGATCAAACTATTCACATATTTAGTCCATTAAATCAAAAAGACACCATCTTAACTTTGTAACCAAATTATTCCTTTTGTTCGGGTAATACTTGATCTCAAATTTACCCTTCCACTCGGTTCAAAATTTAATACTTCTTTTTTAGTAAATGAGAGAGAGAGAGAGAGAGAGAGAGAGAGAGAGAGAGAGAGTGTGTGTGTGTGTGTGTGTGTGTGTCCACGTCTTCCCACATTACATTTTTAGATGAGAGAAGAAATCTCAATTTTTCTCCCTTTTTAGAAAACGACACGTGAGGTGTAAAGAGTCATTTACTGAGGTTCTTCTCCTATAATCTACAGACGAACTGATTTCATGTACTATGCATCTATCCTGCATCCATGAGATTATAAAGGGTATTTTAAATATTTTATTAATAATGATTGATAAGTCAAACATTGCAAGTTTTACGGGATATGAGTAAATGGTTAATATGTTACCTTCAATATGGATATGAAGGGTAGAAAAAAATCTCTTTGCAATCCGTGTTCATAAAGGTTATTAGGAGCACAGTTGCTGTAGCCACGAGTATCTATACTTGGCATCATAAAGACAAAATAAATCACCTTTCAATTATTTTCATTGAAAAAAGAAAAGGCATGTTTATAAAAGTAAATTTGTAAAATTTTAATGACTTACTGCACCATTACTAAAAATATTTTTAAATAAGCGGTTTGATATCAAAACATCGGCTACATCATTAACCTGTTAGTAAAAAAATGATTGATAGGTAGACACAAAACCGGAATTAATTGAAGGGTATAGTAGTCATTACGTACCATGAATTCATCTAAGCATAGTAAATAAATTCATGAGAAATCTCGCCTGCAACGACTTTTAGGGGGTCGGATACCCCTTTTGTGCCTCTGCATTCCAAAAGAACTTGAAGTCAAATAAATTGTTTTAAATAATCATAAGCAATATCGTTTTTGTATTAAATTAATACTAACTTCATTCATATGTAATATTAGTCTAAACGGTTTTTGAAGTACATAACCAGTTAGTTTGACTTCAAATGTAAAAGTATACCTCTTTCTATAACGATTCTAGACAAAATAGATGATTTTGGTTTTCGACTTAATAGACTTAATCGGGACAAGACTTAATCAAGTAAGGTATATATGAATGTTTCTTTTTGACTTAATGCAGAAAGTACGACCTAATAAAATATTTTAATTTTTCCCGATTAACTTCTAACTTACATATTTATTTTGTCATTCAATCTTCCCAGTTCTTCCTCCATTTTCTCAAATATTATTTCCAGACATCATTTATTAACTCACTGTGTTTTTTAAAGTAAAATAGATATGACCTATATGTGTCCCAATTTATTCATTTCCGTATAAAGTGTATTAATTAATACAATACATATAAAGGGTATTCATAAAGTAATCATTTGACCTGCACACGACTGTGAACGTTCAACATAAAGTCATGAAAATGAATCCTTTTTTTCCTCCAATTGCAAGGCCAACTGATACAATATCAAAATTCTAAACCAACATAACAAATTTATAAACATGTGATATTATTCTTACAATTGATCATAAAATAAATCCATCAACATGGTTTTACCGGTTCCAACTCCTCCATATAGATAAGAGTCCTTTAACCGGTGAGACCGAAGACTGAGGCATAAATCATGACCATAGCCACCTACTCCTGAAAATCAAATTCAAGAATCATGTTAAATGCAAGATATAGCAACCTACTTTCATTGATCCGTTCATTATGACATTGTACTTTAATTAGGTGAGTTATTTAGAGTATAACGACAATATACGAGAAAAAATTGAAAGTACAATATTGTGTACCGTTTCCAATGTAACATTTCCAGACGCCTCTTTTTTAATTTTTACACGAAAATATAAAATTCCCGTATCCACATTTTCATTTTTTTTTTAAATCTAACATTTTTTAACCTCAGTCTCAAACCTCCCATTAATTATATCCACAACTTAGCATTGACACGTCAACATCTCCATCACCTTGAGTCCTTGAGGCACAACCATATTATCCAACATTACTCTACTCAAACACATTTTATTTTCAGAAGCATAACTTAACACCTCATGTATTTCCTCAAATGTCCTTGTCTCCACCTGTTCAATACAAAAACATTTAAAAATGGGTTTTAACTTAATCCAGATACTCATTTAAATTAATTATCTCAAAACCCATTTTTAGATTGTTTTATTCAAATAAAGGTCAACGAATTTAAGGGCATTTGAGACACTTACATATATGGAAATATGATTGTATTTTATCATCACCATATCAAATAAACCCATTTTGTGATTTTTACCTCCACCTATCAATACCTGTTGACATGTTAGTAAAAAAAATCATAGGTAAATTAAGGGTTTATTTAGATAAAGTCAAAGGGTAAAAAAGTAAACTACACCATCCACTTATCCACCAAACGTAATGCTGGTGCAGTTTTTCTTGTTTCCAATATGCACGCAGGAGAAGCGGCCTCTGCCATAGCCTATAACGAATAAAAATACGAAAAATATTATTTTCTTTTTTTTCTAATGGTTTGTATATTATTATTGAGTTTTATACCTCTGTGAGTGTGGCAATGTCACTCATTCTTTGCGTAAAACTTAAAACAACTCTTTCGGCTATCAGAATGTTGTACGCCCTTCCTAAAATGTTCAAAGATGATATAAATTGTTTTAGTTATTAATTAATATCAAAATAAAATTTTTTTGTTTGCCATTTTGTAGCCCATTAGTAAAACAATCTCCGTATTTCTTGTATCATTCCACCTGATAAAATTTGAACAACAAAATTATTAACATTTGGTGAATTTAATAGAAGTAATTATATATTTTGGTGAAGATATTTTTTAGTGAAATACCTTTAATGTAGGATCAACTTCATTAAATATAATTTCAGCAAGTGAAATTCCTGCAATGATTCCATCATCTTTGGCTAGAAAATAGGCTTCAACTTCCATTTCAGTTGGTATATTGGCCAAACAAGTCACATCACCTACATTCAAAATCACAAAAAAAAAGTCACATGTTTGCTAATTTTAAGTATTCCCGCAAAGTCAGTGTGATATTTAATGTAGTTTTGATGAAGCAATGCTTTCTTCATTTACTCACATTAACTACAACTTCAATGTACATGGTTTTCAAATAATTAAATTGTAACAACATGACTAAAAATATCAACAAATAGTGGACCTTTATCTCCAGAATCTTCAGAAAGGGCAAGCTTAATGACACCGTTCAGATGATAAGTTGGGTGCACAGGAGGCTTCAATATAGCAGATTCAATGGATTTTCCATAGTTTAGAGTTGTAGTTGCTGCCATTTTTACAACCAGTCTGCTTCTAGAGCAAAATCTACATCAAAAAAAAGAACTAATTTTGTAAACTAATGTTTAAACAACATATTATCTCTGGATATATAAATGAAAAGGAATTATAGCATAAGAGAAAATCAATCGAACCTTGGAGAAGATGTAAGTAAATTAGTAGGTGATACTAAGCGAGAAAGAGAAATTCCAAGCATTACTGAAATAGCGATATCTCGTTATTTTCCTGCAAGCAAAAAAGTAAAATTGGATTGATTTTGCTATGTTTTTCAAAATCAACGAACATAATAAAACACACAATTCAGTATAAATTTGCAATTGTGAGATCATCACCAGAAACAATCGACTACTGTTATGGGGAATTACTTGAAAACCTAAGTGGTAAAGTGTTTGTGGATGCTGATTCCAAGTAAATACATCAGTGAAGGATAAGGGGGAAGAGACACCTATATAGATGTTGTGATTTGTGGATGCCGATTCCAAGTTCTACGCATCAGAAAAGAGAAGAGAAAGAATGAGGAAGGTTCTCGTTTACGTGATCAAGCCTCGTTCCAGCCACAACCTCCTTCCCGTCTTCCCGATTCGCTTAGACAAAAACTTTTCTCTCAGTCTCTCAAGTTCTCGCTATTTCTTCTCTCTATTTTCTTTCTTGGCTGTGATTTGTGTGTGCCGAGACTTACTCTGTATCTGATCTATATGAGCTTCAAGGTCGGTGTCAAGTTAAGATTGGATTAGTCAAATTAGTGGTAACCGAAGAGAGAATCAAGGAGTCGGTGTAAACAGTGGAACGGAAGAGAGAATCAAGGAATTAAACGTGTAACCAATCAATTTTTTTTAAAGAAAATCAAAAATACAAGAAAATGACATGTGGCAAATTCAATGAGGAGATGACATGTGACTTTAAGTTACTTATTTATTAGGATAGGATATATATATATATATATATATATATATATATATATATATATATATATATATATATATATATATATATATATATATATATATATATATATATATATATATATATATATATATATATATATATATATATATATATATATATATATATATATATATATATATATATATATATAGAGAGAGAGAGAGAGAGAGTTAGGTTCTTGTGAGAACTCAAAAAACCATGAGATCCTGAGAACTCATTATCAACCATTAGATAAAAAAAATCAATGATTGAGATGCAATATGGCATTTTTGTAATTATCATTGGATTTGATGGTATATTGGACTTTCTAAACAGGTCCGTGAGGATAGATTCGGAATAAGAAATTAATTTGATTAGGAAATCCCCCAATTCACGTTAATATTTCCTTTGAAATAGGAAACTCAACAATTAAATCATCTCTCTCTCTCTTTCTCTCGCACACATACCGTCCGCTCTACCGCCTCCTAACCTCTGCATATCAAAATACGATCATCCATGGTGCGATTTCCCTCAACTGTTCCAGGCGATATCCATGGTGCGATTTCTCTCTCTCTTTCTCAATGCTCTGGTACTTTCTGATTCTCACATTGCAACTGTTCCAGGCGATATCGATGTGGTTTCTTCACGCCGCCGGCTCCACTAGAAATTCTGATTTCCGAATCGATGCTATGGTATTTTCTGATTTCTATCATCGAATTCTACAAGAAATTTCTTCTCTCTCACCCCATCGTTATCCTTATCCAATCGGAAATCCAAAACCCAGCTTCAAATTCGAGATGTGATACATAATCGTTGCACAAAGGAACCCTACCTATGCTATCCGACTCGCATATCCTCCTGAATCTTGGATATCTGGTAAATGGGTCGATCATCATTGTGATACACGATTTCCTTCTTCCTTTTAAACCTACATAACCTCTCCTATCTGTGTGTGCAGATCATCTGATATTTCATAGAATTCACAAAAGTTTACTCAGGTAAATCCTAATTTGTGTAATCTCTTGTTCTCCTATATCAGAACACGGTTCTTATTTGACAATTCTTTAAACCCCATTTGATTTGCTGCCTAAATTCTCTTTTTTGACAATTCGTTAAACCGTAAATTGTAATTATACACATGTTCTCCAATATACCCATTTAGCATTCTCTTATCAGTAGAATTTAAAGGTCTTGAATTGCAAACAAGAAGGAATCTGCCAATATGAGAAGTTCGTATTTTTAATTCGTCACCAGGTTTGTTACATCGTTGCTTTAATCGAATTATGTTTTATAATTTTTTTAAAGTTGGTTTTTTTAAGATGCATGCCAAGTGTATGATAGAATGCCTCAATGAGGTTTGACATCACAGAAATTGGGGTATTTGTTAATCGAATTATGTTTTATAATTTTTTTTAAAGTTGGTTTTTTTAAGATGCATGCCAAGTGTATGATAGAATGCCTCAATGAGGTTTGACATCACTAGATCATGCATCAAGAACCTATTTTATGAACACGTATTTGCATATATGCATACACGTATGTGTATATGTGTATACACGTATGTGCATATGTACATATACCTATGTGCATATATTGATATACGTATGTGCATATGTGCATATATGTATGTGGAAATTGTAATTTGAATTGAAATTGTAATTTTTGTCGGTATGTTTGCTAATTGTTATTGCTTCCCTTTATTTTTACATTAAATAACATTTATTTACTTTTGTTTTTTCTATGATACAGGTGCGCAGACAAGCATCAGGTACTCTTCAATTGATCTTTTCTCACACTCATAATAATGTTCTTGAAAATCTTCTTAGGTTTATTAAAGTTTTTAACAAGTTAATCACCTTCTATTTTTTTAGTAAGAAATTTGTTATTTTTTATTCTCTCTACAATTAAGGGACAAATGAGAAAAAAAGTAGTACTCTATATAACTCATAATCGATGGTTTCCAATTTTTGTTTGAATTGAAAATTAATAATAATCGATGATTTCCAATTTCTATTTGAATTGAGTGTATATGCCTAAATGCATAAATGTGCATATCTTCATGTATAAGTGGGTGCATATGTGCATATAGGTGCATAAATGTATATGCATATATGCATGTAAGCGTATTTGTTCATAAATATGTTTGCGCATATATGCATATATTCTGTTTGTGCATAAATTTATATTTTTTTACATGTATATTAGTGCATATGTGCATATGTGCACATATGCATAAGGTATGTGCACATGTGTATAAACATATATGTATCTATTCATTTATTTAATCACCTTTGTATATGTTGGTTCAAATGTTAATAAACTTGAATAAACATATGTGCACATACGTGGATACGTAGATAAACATATGTATGCGTATTTGCATATATGCAGAAATATATGTGCTCATATGCACATGTGCATATATACATATACATGTATATAAATAAATTGTATGATATGCATATGTATATCAATTTGTTCATGTACACATGCGTGCGTATATGCATGTATGTATTTATTTTAATGTTTTCGAATATATATTTATATTAATTTTTATTAATGTTATTGCAGATTTTGAAGAAATTTATCCAAAAAATTGAAGAATTAAAAAGTGACAAATTGAAAAATGAAGATATCGTGGATTTTTGTTGTTTTTATAGTTTTTTTTGTATGTATTGTTCATAGTTTCTAATAAATTTGAATATATCGTTCAAAACGGTTGGATATTATTGTTTTTAATAAATCAATTTTTTATTATTTGCATTAATATATTAAAGATACGAATGTGTATATATGAATTCAGAAAATATGCATATATGCACATACAAATATGTATATATGTACCTATATATATGCACGTGTAATTACGAAAATATGCATATATGCACATTCTATTGAAAAATGCACATATCAGAAATCTAAATCTGATTTTTTATTGAATTTAAAATTTTTATGTTTTTTTTTTTCAAATTTCAAAAATTCTCATATTAAAAAAAACGAAAATCGTAAAGTTTTTTAAATTTGAAATTTGAATTTGATTGTGCTTATTTTTAGGAATTGATATTCTGTTGCCAAAAATAAAAAAAATCAAAATTAAATTGGATTTATAAAATGACGATCAAGCCCTTTTTGATTTGGATAAGGATCTAATGGATGATATTGAGTTCTCAAGATCTCATGAATATTTGAGTTCTTAAAAGAACCTAACCCTATATATATATATATATATATATATATATATATATATATATATATATATATATATATATATATATATATATATATATATATATATATATATATATATATATATATATATATATATATATATATATATATATATATATATATATATATATATATATATATATATATAAAAGAAAGGGTTCAAATGAGAACCACTAAAAATTTAATGAACCGTGAGAATCGATATTCACACATTAAGAAACATGTTTTTTTTGTTTTTTTGTTTTTTCACACTTGTTTATTATGTGAATATACATTAAATTTAATAAATTTAATTATTTTTAATACGTTTTACACTATTCATAATATAAAAAAATTTAAGTTATTAAACTGTGAATATTAAAACGTAATTTTTTTCTTTAAAACACATCAATATTGATATCTAATAGCAAATGGATGATAATTATATATATATTTATGTGTTTGGTAATTTTATTTTGATAAAAAACAAGTGTTAAAAATAAAAAATACAACGTTATTAAACTGTGAATTAGTGGTTCTCACGGTTCTCAACCTTTTAGTGGTTCTCATTTGAACTCTTCCCTATATATATATATATATATATATATATATATATATATATATATATATATATATATATATATATATATATATATATATATATATATATATATATATATATATATATATATATATATATATATATAAAATCGTATAAATACGGATATACATTTTTTAAAGTATAATAATGGTAACAGTTGAACAAGTTCGTTGGTAATATGTGTACAAAAAATGAAAATTACTCAAATAAGAACAAAACCAATAGTTCATTACTCTCCTGTGTGATTATATAATTCTACGTGTATGTCAAGTCAGCTATAACATTTACCAACCGGTAATAAACATAATATATATCACTTCAAACAAATTTTTTGGTAATTTATGTAAAAAAAAATTACTCAAATATAAACAAACGTAAAATATAATTACCCTCTTGAATCATTATCTCGTTGTTTAAATTAGATGTGGACGGCAAATTTAATTTGTTCCATAAAATCAATCATAAAAGTGGGGCGTAGATATTTTGTCCACTTTGTTGGACAACTAAGATACATGGTCCAGTGTGTTTTCGATACTTTTGCCCACAAAAAACGTGCGGATGCATGACTCGCTTTTTACTTGCCTTGTCCCAATATAACTCCGCAAAATTGTCTCCACGTCCAAATAATTTTCAGTCTTTTGGTTAATAAAGTTTATGAGTTTTATATTAGAAGCAAGACATATTCATAAAATTTAACCACATAACTATCTGTAATATAAAGGGAAAATGACTTATAAGGGTAATTATGTTTCAAAAATGTTCAAAAAACACCATCCAAGTTTGGTTTGTTCAAAAAACACCATCCAAGTAAAGCCTTTGTACAAAAAACACCATCCAAGTAAGACCTTTGTACAAAAAACACCAACGAACTACATGTTTTGTTTAAATTTTACCCGATAGTAACCGGCTCTTGCAGGTTAAACCGTTCATCTGTTATTATACCATGTCACTAAATATTAGGCCAAGTCATCCTTTAACCTGCAAGAGCCGGTGTTTTTTGAACAGTTTTGAAACATAATTACCCTTATAAGTCATTTTTCCGTAATATAAATTATATAACTAAATGATTCAATTTCCTTTTTCTGAGTAATCAAATTGATCACAATTTTTTGGAAAAAGTGCAATTGTATTTCGGAATGTCATGTAATTTATTGAGATGTGTGAAAGTATGCAGAAATATAAAATGTCAGACTAGTCGTACAGATCATACATTTCGTATAGAGAAATTGTATTCATTCCTAACTTTTATTCCTAATTATATTCCTAACCATGTTAAATAGTGACAAGTGTCATATTTAATAAATATAATAATATTTTAAGACACTTGTCACAATTTTACATGGTTAGGAATATAAGTATGAATAAAAGTTAGGAATGAATACAATTTCTCTTTCGTATATTGTACTCTCATTTCAGACATATTAAGATTTGTATTTGTAGGCCTTTTTCATGTTAAAGTTTTAACAAATTTATCTTAATCACTATTGATCCGTTAATACTTTTTATAGATATGATAAATCATAAAATTTAGAGTAAATTACACAAATGGTCCCTATGGTTTGGGGTAACTTGCACGTTTGATCCCGAATTCTGTTTTTTAACTCGGACATTCCCTATCATTTTGTTTTGTTACGCGGTCAGTCCCTCACTGGCTTAAAATGACTATATTGCCCTTTCTATTTCTTTTTTAATTAATTATTTACTTATTTAGTGTTTTTAACTAATTTATTATTTATATTTATATTTAAATTCTCTCTCTCAAACTCACTCACTCACCCAACAGTCTCCTCCACTGCACCTCAACCACCACACTCCCTCCCGACTGCTTTCTTCACCGCCAACAACTAGCAACCACCACCACCAACAATCTCAAACAGTAAGAACTCAAAATCAAACCTGCAATCATAGTGAACCCATAATTTTTTTTTGAACAGCAACATATATTAAAAAACAACACAGCAATCCCAACGAAACCACAAAAAAATCCAACAAGAGACAACGAAACCACAATTCCATCAGATAAAAAAACATAGAACTTGGATCACATATTGGAAAAGAATACACACACATCATTGAACCCATAAATCAAACCCCAAAATCGAAAGAAATGAAACCTAGAAATCACACCAGAAATCAAACCCCAAAAACGAACCCGAAATCAAACCCATAAATCGAACCAAAAATCAAACCAGATGAAGGGAGTAAATCGAAGTCGAAATCAGGTTATCAAAGCCAAAAATCAAACCAGACGTGTGAATGGAGCCCTAAATATGTGGCGATGAAGAAAGGGGTAGGGAGGGAAGGGATGGTGGTTGTGTTGCAATTTCCGATCTGAAAGAAAAGGATTTCCGACAACAAATCTGCCGCCACTGGTGCTTGCCACCCCTTTGCTGCCCCGGTGTTCGCCACCCGTTTGCTGCCTCCAATGTCTACCACCCCCATGTCCGGCAACCCCCAGATGCTTCTCCGATTTCATTCACGATCTCCTTTCTTCTAACTGGATTTGGAGATGGTGTAATGGGGAAACAGGAGGTTGAAAGGAGGCAGCGACAGAAAGATAATCGCCGGAAATGAATGATCGAGGATCACCTCTGTAGCTGAAAAAGAAGAAGAAGGTGAGAGGCAACTATAGATAGATATTTGCAGGTTTAGAAAAGAAAAAAGAGGGATAGGATTAGAAAAGTGGTATGTTTGTGGAGAGAGAGAAGAGATGAGAGAAAGAGAGATATGGGGAGGGTCCGATGTGGAAAATAAGATTTTTTTTTGTTTTTTTATTTAAAAATAATAAACAAATTACAAAAAACTAAAAAAGAAAATATTAAGGGTAATATAGTCAATTCAGGTCTGCTAGGGACCAAACGCGCAACAAAATCAGAAAATAGGGACTGTCCGAGTTAAAAAAAAGAATTAGGGACCAAACACGCAAGTTATCCCAACCCATAGGGACTATTCGTGTAATTTACTCTAAAATTTAATACGTATCAATAGTTTTTTTTTTTTTGTTTTTGTTTTTTTTGTTTTTTTTTTGGACCAAGTGGTAATGAATCTGCTGTTAGTTGTTTCGATTGCATATGACAGACTTCTCTTGTTGTCGTTTAATTTATTTTATTTTATTTTAATTTATTTTATTTTTTATTTTTGGATTTATGGTTGTTATAAATCTTGCTATTTAACGTGCAAGTGGTTTTTTCTTATATTTTTGTAATTGTAATAGTTAGCTTTGTATTTTTTTTATTATCTAATTAAAAGTTTATGAGGAGATTACAAATGAATCCGGTGACAAAGCAAAGATAACGGTTAAACAAATAAAAAGTATGAGACATGATGTTCGGAAGGATCAAATCTATACAAAATTATGGTAAGTTTTTTAGGTTGTCACTTAAACTAACCAGAGCGTATACCCCGTGGGGGTGCGGGGGTGGTGATATGGACACCACACTATTACAGGAACACCACCTCTTTTGGGACAACTCACCGTGGTATGAGACCATTTACGGGTTCTAGACACCGCACAACATATCTTTCTTTCTCTTTCTTCTATACACACACCAATATATACATATACATTTTTATATCTATATATAAATCGAAGGGAATGAAGGGTGGTGAGGGGTACCCATTTCATAGATTTAAGGGAGTGAGAGTTAGTGAGAGAAGTGTGATGTGGCGTCTATATGACACTGAGGGGAATGAAGGGTGAGTGGCGACCACTCCCCTTAGTCTTATGAATTAACTAAATTAACCCTAGGTTCATGGGGATTAATATATAGATTTTACACATTATTTTTTAATTTTTTGTGATTGTTTCATGTAACGCCTCAAATTCGGTACCGAGAATACCAAAACTTTTCAACTTTTATTTATAAAATTTACAACATTAGTATACTTGTGCCATGGAAACACAAGTAAATATCTTTAGGGATCACTTCTGTAACCAGAGTTGGGTGTACTTTACTTCTAGTCCTGCAAAAACACCACAACTACAACTGACCCACATAAGCTATAAAGCTTAGTGAATAACCTTATGATAGTATGCAATGCTCATTTACTATCCTCTTTTAACCTGATTACAATTTATTTGTTATGTAATCATTTTACCCCTTCTAACACATAGTCACAAGATATCAACATAAGTACATAAAGGATGGACAATATAAAATCACCTATAAAGTAAACACCAAATCGTATAAGGGCTTTACACCAACCATATATTATATCACCAGTAAAGATAAGACTTTTCACTAGCCTGGAGACCTTTCACCAGTCTCATAGATATGCAAGATACTCGTTGTGCAAACACCTACTACATTGTTGCAAGGTACTCGTTATGCAACTATTAATACAAAAGTTACACATGATCACAAAGTACTCGTTATGTAACATACAAAATACACCACGTGGCGTGCAAGGCACTCGTTATGCATCCACCCTATTTCTGAACTATCACACCACATATGGTCACGAGGTTCTCGTCTCGATGCCATATCTAGGATTTACTATTCTTAGAAATTCACATAGTTCACCACAAGTACTCGTTATGTGTTGTATTCAATTTACTACCATTATAACACACATACATACATACATACATACATACATACATACATATATATATATATATATATATATATATATATATATATATATATATATATATATATATATATATATATATATATATATATATATCAACATCAACTTAATGTTCACCACATGGATTTATATCTAAGTATCCACCATTCAAGCCAAGCGTAACATACATCGTATCACCAAAACAATGTTATGTAAAGTTACTCACCTTGGTTAACACTGTTGGGATTTCCATAGATTAACAAACAGAATCATGCAGCGGAAGACAAAACAAAACAAATCTCATAAACTAAGTAGATTAACCAAACAAGAATCATCAAGTTCATAATCAATATCAAATGTTCTAATCTATTGCATCAACAACAAGATGAATTATGAATGCATACATTTGTTTGGATGTAAAGATCCAAAGTAGAATCCCGCTAATGATTCACACCCAAGAACACTAGAAGAACAAACAGACAGAACTCCTTCTTGCTTGAAGAAATCGATCCAAAACCCTTGGAAAGGGTATTGGATTTCGACAAAGGGGAGTGGGGAGGAGAAGGGAGAGGTGGCGGCTCCTTTGGAGGAATTGGAATGCCTTAGGGTTTGACCTCAAGGCCTCTATTTATACTAGAAGGCCCCTAGGGTTCCAAACTTAAGGAGCTTTCTACCATTATAACACACACACATACATACATACATACATACATACATACATACATACATACATACATACATATATATATATATATATATATATATATATATATATATATATATATATTATATATATATATATATATATATATATATATATATATATATATATATATATATATATATCAACATCAACTTAATGTTCACCACATGGATTTATATCTAAGTATCCACCATTCAAGCCAAGCGTAACATACATCATATCACCAAAACAATGTTATGTAAAGTTACTCACCTTGGTTAACACTGTTGGGATTTCCATAGATTAACAAACAGAATCATGCAGCGGAAGACAAAACAAAACAAATCTCATAAACTAAGTAGATTAACCAAACAAGAATCATCAAGTTCATAATCAATATCACATGTTCTAATCTATTGCATCAACAACAAGATGAATTATGAATGCATACCTTTGTTTGGATGAAAAGATCCAAAGTAGAATCCCGCTAATGATTCACACCCAAGAACACCAGAAGAACAAACAGACAGAACTCCTTCTTGCTTGAAGAAATCGATCCAAAACCCTTGGAAAGGGTATTGGATTTCGACAAAGGGGAGTGGGGAGGAGAAGGGAGAGGCGGTGGCTCCTTTGGAGGGATTGGAATGCCTTAGGGTTTGACCTCAAGGCCTCTATTTATACTGGAAGGCCCCTAGGGTTCCAAACTTAAGGAGCTTTCTGGCGGCCACACCCCCTGGACTTGTTTATATTAATTAAACCTTTAATTAATTACAATCCAGTCCTTCTAATTAATTTCTATAAATTAATTGCAAATTAATTTATCAATTAATTTCTGATTGGGTTCTGATTAATTTATTTCTCAATAAATTAATAAACTAATTATTCCTCTATTTTCTGCTACTGTTTGTTTTACTGGGTCGTGAGTGCAACCCAAAAGACCCTGCGATTATTAGAAATATCACCACAAGTTAATGACCTTGGACACTATTTCCAACAGTCTCCCACTTAGACATGTCATTAACTTTATGTGGTCTGACACTTTCAGATAATCAACAGAGACTGTAACATCCAATGCAACTGTCGAACTTGATCAAGATCACGAGACGACCCTTAGATAATAGATCATTTTATTCCTCCGTTATACAATATATCTTTATGAACCTGTGTAATACCGTGTTATTAAAATTTAGAGATTTTGAGTTAATCTTGGTACAATTAAAGATTAATTAGATTATTGCATGAGTTTGGTGGTTAAAATTCCCATTTGGTAGAAGTTTGAAGTTGAAAAATACTAAAAAGGAGTTACACGGGTCGTGTTAAAGTTACACGGGTCGTGTATGAATCCCTCGTGAATGTTTTGAGCACACAGTGAGTTACACGGGTCGTGTAGTATTGACACGGGTCGTGTAAAATTGTAGACTAAAACTCAATTGCATACCGTGAGTTACACGGGTCGTGTAACATTGACACGGGTCGTGTAATTTGTGCAGCACGGGTCGTGTAATATCTACACGAGTCGTGTAGTTCTGCAGATCAAATTTCAATTTCATGCCGTAAGTTACACGGGCCGTGTAATTTTTACACGGGCCGTGTAATCGCACAGATCTGTTTTAAAAATACGATTTTGATTCATTTGGGGTTAAAACCCTTTTCGTCTAAAACCTCTCAAAACCCTAGAAAACCATTTCTAAGCCTCCTAAGTCGATTTTAAGGCCTATTGATCACGAATTGAAGCTAGAGATTAGTTCCTTGAGCTTGAAAGGTAATTCTCTTCGATTTTTATCTTGTTTTGACGGGTGAATCATTGGATTTGAGGTAATTCCTTGTGGTTTTGATGAGCCACCCGGAATTTGTTAAAGTTAGAGCTAAACTATGTGGAATAGTTAGTATAAAAGAGTTTTAACTATAGAAATCGAGCTAGTGAAGTGTTTATATCGTGTTCCTAGGGTTACATGTGTTTAAGTGATGAAATTGAAGGCTATAACTTTGATATTGTTGTTATCTTTTGTTTGTAACTTGTTTCAATGATACAAGTTCTTTGATTATGATGAATATTGAGTGTGATCAAGAATTATTCTTAACTTGAGTAATGAAAATGAGTTGTTATGCTACAGCTAAGGCTAGGCAGGAGCATACACGAGGTGCAGGAGTTCCACACATTGATTCCACAACAGGTGAGTAGTTATTTATTGATGATTATGCTTTGATCTGATGTTGTTTTCAGATATGAAGTAGACTATGATTTGATTTGGTTGAGAATAACCAAACTTTGAGTATATGAAATAAAGAGTTAAAGTGTGTATACTAAGAGTTATAGTGTGTATATCACACTCGGAACTGAGATAGTCCGTTGAGTTTGAGTAAAAACCTGATAATGAATGATACAAACAAATTAACCTTAAATTACTCAATGAGCTTTCATAGCTCATATATTGTTTGTTATTTTTGTTTGTATTAGGTTCTGGTAGCGGTGACCGCGGGAAGCAGAATATAAATGGATAGCTAGACTTGGACTTGGACTTTGATGTAGATTTTACTTTTGTTATCTTAATATGTAAAGAAACCCGGTTTTGTTTAATAGTCGTAAACCTTTTGATGTATATAGTTTAGAACTTAAACTATGCTGTTGATAACAATCTTGTGAAACTTGTTACTCTTTTGGGATTTATACCTTGATATATATATGTGTTTGACTAAATCAATTGGTATATCCTAAAGTTGAGGAACCGGGTGTTACAAGTTGGTATCAGAGCCTTGGTTTAAGGGAATTAAACCTTGAGATGGGTTTAGACTTAAACCAATATGATTAAAAAGTCCCTAAGAGTCCCGAGTAGCTATCCTCTGCGGTGTATTACAATTGAGTTGATTATACACTATATTGAGTATTATAGTGCTATACAATTGAGTTGATTATACACTATATTGAGTATTATAGTGCTATACAATTGAGTTGATTATACACTATATTGAGTATTATAGTGATATACAATTGAGTTGATTACACACCATATTGAGTATTATGGTGGTGATTACTAAACGAGTTGATTTTCTTTTTCAGTTAAAATGAGTGCTGGAAAAGAAAAAGAGCGAAGTGATCCATCAAGAGATAAATCGGGATCACGAGATTCGGGTAAAGAGCATCAACCCGAGGGAGAGCGACCTCCCGAGACACAGAGTAATATGCAAGCTATGATTGCGGCTGAGGTCACCAAGGCACTTAAAGAGTTATTACCCACTTATTTGAAGCCTCAAGCGGAGGTTACAACTGGAGGTACTTCGGGATCAATCCCGGTTCAACCTGAAGAGAGAGAGGGTCGTGAAGAGGTCTTTGTTGAGGCGGGTAGAGCTAGAATACCTGAGAAGACAAGGAGGTGTACTTATGATGTTTTCCAGAAGTGTAAGCCATACGATTTCTATGGGAAAGATGATCCCATAGCAGCCAAAAATTGGTTAACACATGTTGAAAAGATGTTCCGCACCAGTAAATGCGACGAGGCAGATAAAGTGGAGTTTGCAACAAACTTGTTAAAAGAAGATGCACAGTTTTGGTGGGAGAATCTGTGTATGGAGATAGGAGAGAGTTTGGCGTATACACTGAACTGGGAACAATTCAAGTTGAAGTTCACTGAATATTATTGTTCCAATAATGCGATGAAGGGAATAGAGGAAGAGTTTTTGAAGTTACAACAGGGGTCGAGAACAGTGCAACAATACATACTGGATTTCAATGAGAAGGCAAGATTTGCACAACATCAAGTTGATACCGAGGAGCGTAAGATGGATCGTTACTTGTGGGGTTTAAAAACCCAGATCCGAGAGTTTTTGCCGAGTTCCAGATATACTACCTTTCAACAAGTTGCTGAAGCGGCAAGATCGAGAGAAAGGGAGTTGCAAAGACAGGAGGAGGAGAGAAGAACTGAAAGAGAAGTTGGAGGATTTAAGAGAAAGTGGGAGGGTAAAGCTGTAGATACTCCTCAGAGATCCATTACAACGGGTTCTCAAGTCCGTGGTGAAACCAAGAAGAATGAAGAGAAGTGGTGTAAGAAGTGTAGGCGAAAACACATGGGAGAATGTGATCCCAGAAACCCTCCATCAGTTTGTTTCCAGTGTGGAAAGACGGGACATATGGCTCGCCAGTGTACCGAGAGTCGCCCTGTTTGTTTCAATTGTGGGGAGAGCGGGCATATTCGTCCAAATTGCCCAAAGATGAAATCTGAGCCACAAAGAGATTTTCAAAAGACTGGTCAAGGAGGAGGTCGAGATCGAGATGATCGAAGAGATAGGGGTGGTGGTCATGTGAAAACACGAGCTTTTCAATTGACTGTTGACGAGGCTAGAGATCGGACCGATGTTATCACAGGTATCTTTAGCTTGAACTCTTTTCAAGCACGAGTACTTTTTGATTCGGGTGCATCTGTGTCTTTTATATCAGAGTCTTTTGCTTCTAAACTAGATATTCCATTAGCTGATTTATATGAGAAAATAATAGTAGATGTAGCAGATGGGAGATGTGTTTTTGTAAAGAGTCATTATAAACAGTGTCGGCTTGAAATCTATGGGATTGCGTACCCTATAGATCTGAAGCCGATCACTAATCATGAGTTTGATGTGATAGTCGGGATGGATTGGATGGATGATAATAGAGGTCAAATGGATTGTCATGAGAAAACACTTTCCATAAAGACACCGAGTGGTTCCCGAATTTTGATACGAGGTGAACGATGTTCCCGAAAAGTACCAATAGTGTCACTTGCCACGGCTAGAAGATATATAGAAAGAGGGGGTGAATTGATTATGGCACATGTGATTAGTGCTGAGTCAAAACATTCCAAAATAGAAGAAGTAGAAGTGGTTTGTGATTATCCCGATGTATTTCCCGAAAATCTTCCAGGCGTACCACCAAGTAGACAAGTTGAATTTGTGATCGATGTCATACCGGGGGCGAAGTCGGTAGCTCGACCACCTTATCGATTAGCACCATCCGAGATGGAAGAATTAAAGAGACAGTTGCAAGAGTTATTGGAACTTGGGTTTATACGTCCGAGTTCGTCTCCGTGGGGTGCACCTATACTCTTTGTGAAAAAGAAAGATGGATCTATGAGAATGTGTATAGATTATCGGGAGCTCAACAAGATCACTATAAAGAATCGTTACCCGTTGCCGAGGATCGATGACTTATTTGATCAACTGCATGGAGCCACGTATTTTTCAAAGATTGATTTGAGATCCGGCTATCATCAATTGAGAGTACAAGAAGCTGATATTCCGAAGACAGCTTTTCGTACGAGGTATGGCCATTACGAGTTCTTAGTCATGCCGTTCGGTTTGACTAATGCTCCTGCTGTTTTTATGGATTTGATGAATCGGGTTTGTCGTCCTTTTCTTGATAAATTCGTAATTGTGTTTATCGACGACATCCTGATTTATTCAAAGAGTCGAGATGAGCACAGATTTCATTTACAACAAATGCTAGATCTTCTTCGAGACGAGAAATTATATGCAAAATTTTCAAAATGCGAGTTCTGGTTACGGGAGATACAATTTCTTGGCCATGTGATAAATGAAGACGGTATAAAGGTAGATCCAGCAAAGATCGAAGCCGTAATGAGTTGGGAGCCGCCAAAGAGTCCAATGGAGGTTCGTAGTTTCTTGGGGTTAGCAGGCTATTATCGACGATTTGTAGAAAACTTTTCTCGTATAGCTATGCCATTAACCAAATTGACCAAGAAGACGGAGAAATTTAGTTGGACTGAGGCACAACAATCAGCCTTTGAACAACTACGAGATAGCTTATGCAAGGCTCCAGTGTTGGCTTTACCGCAAGGAGGGGAGGATTTTGTTCTTTACAGCGATGCCTCCTTAAGTGGTCTTGGATGCGTGTTGATGCAAAAAGGACGAGTGATAGCGTATGCCTCTCGACAACTGAAACCACATGAAAAAGCTTACCCAGTACATGATTTAGAGCTGGCGGCGGTAATCTTTGCGTTAAAGATATGGCGACATTATCTTTATGGAGTGCGATTTCAAATATATACAGATCATAAAAGCCTAAAATATCTGTATGATCAGAAAGAGTTAAACATGAGGCAAGTACGGTGGATGGATCTACTAAAAGATTATGATTGTGAAATACTTTACCATCCTGGTAAAGCCAATGTGGTGGCGGATGCACTAAGCCGTAAAGAGTCGCCTATTCGAGTTGTATCGGCTCGAATGGGGATTGTGAGTCGACTACCAGAGTTGATAAGAAGATGCCAAGTCGAAGCCAATGACTTGAAGAAAGAAAGGATGATTGGTTATGTAGAGAAACTTGTGGAAAATGCACAAGGAATCAAGACTTTCCAAGGGCGAGTTTGGGTTCCGAGACATGGCGAGGCGAGACAGTTATTGCTAGAGGATGCTCACTGTACTAGATATTCGGTTAACCCTGGTAGTACACGAATGTATCATACTTTAAAACCGTACTACTGGTGGCCGGGTATGAAGCGAGATGTGGGACGATTTGTAGAGAACTGTTTGACATGTCTTCAGGTAAAAGCTAATCATCAAAAGCCATATGGAGCAGTACAACCATTACCTGTTGCCTCGGACTCCTCGAGGATATGATTCAATTTGGGTGATTGTTGATAGATTGACAAAGTCTGCTCATTTTATTCCAATCCGAGAAGATTATCAAGTATCAAAGCTAGCTGAGATATATACGAGAGAAATTGTGAAACGACATGGAGTGCCACCTTCAATAATTTATGATAGAGATAATCGGTTCAATTCACATTTCTGGTAGAGTTTCCAAAAGCATTTTGGTACAAGAGCTTTATTGAGTACTGCGTATTATCCCCAGATGGATGGACAGTCGGAAAGAACGATACAAACACTTGAAGATATGCTACGAGCCTGCATCATTGATTTTGGAGGCAGTTGGGAAGATCATCTGCCTTTGGTGGAGTTTGCCTATAACAACACTTATCACTCCAGTATACAGATGGCACCTTTTGAAGCTTTATATGGTGCACCGTGTCGAACACCAACTTGCTGGACAGAGATGGGAGAGAAACCATTGGCGGGACCGGAAATTGTAGCTGAAACTGAAGAGAAGATACAAATCATACGTGAGCATATACGAGTAGCTCAAAACTGCCAAAAGCAATATGCAGATAAAAGAAGAAAGTTATTAGAGTTCAATATTGGGGATATGGTAATGTTAAAAGTGTCCCCATAGAAGGGAATAATTAGATTTGGTAAGAGAGGTAAATTGTGCCCACGCTTTATTGGACCCTTTCAAGTTTTGGAGAAAATTGGAGCGGTTGCGTATAAGCTAAAGCTTCCAGAGGAGTTACAGGGTATCCACAATGTTTTTCATGTGTCACACCTTAGAAAAACATTGTATGACCAATCCACTTGGGTACCCTTAGCTGAAGTTCAGCTAGATGAGAAATTAAGATATCAAGAGATACCAGAGCAAATTCTAGAAAAGAAAGTTAAGAAATTGCGAAACAAAGAAGTGAGATTGGTGAAAGTACAATGGCGACATCATAGAGGATCAGATGTCACTTGGGAAGCTGAAGAGGAGATGCGAACAAAATATCCCTTTTTATTTTAGGAGATTCCGAGGACGGAATCTTTTGAAGGGGGTAAGTACTTGTAATACCGTGTTATTAAAATTTAGAGATTTTGAGTTAATCTTGGTACAATTAAAGATTAGTTAGATTATTGCATGAGTTTGGTGGTTAAAATTCCCATTTGGTAGAAGTTTGAAGTTGAAAAATACTAAAAAGGAGTTACACGGGTCGTGTTAAAGTTACACGGGTCGTGTATGAATCCCTCGTGAATGTTTTGAGCACACAGTGAGTTACACGGGTCGTGTAGTATTGACACGGGTCGTGTAAAATTGTAGACTAAAACTCAATTGCATACCGTGAGTTACACGGGTCGTGTAACATTGACACGGGTCGTGTAATTTGTGCAGCACGGGTCGTGTAATATCTACACGAGTCGTGTAGTTCTGCAGATCAAATTTCAATTTCATGCCGTAAGTTACACGGGCCGTGTAATTTTTACACGGGCCGTGTAATCGCACAGATCTGTTTTAAAAATACGATTTTGATTCATTTGGGGTTAAAACCCTTTTCGTCTAAAACCTCTCAAAACCCTAGAAAACCATTTCTAAGCCTCCTAAGTCGATTTTAAGGCCTATTGATCACGAATTGAAGCTAGAGATTAGTTCCTTGAGCTTGAAAGGTAATTCTCTTCGATTTTTATCTTGTTTTGACGGGTGAATCATTGGATTTGAGGTAATTCCTTGTGGTTTTGATGAGCCACCCGGAATTTGTTAAAGTTAGAGCTAAACTATGTGGAATAGTTAGTATAAAAGAGTTTTAACTATAGAAATCGAGCTAGTGAAGTGTTTATATCGTGTTCCTAGGGTTACATGTGTTTAAGTGATGAAATTGAAGGCTATAACTTTGATATTGTTGTTATCTTTTGTTTGTAACTTGTTTCAATGATACAAGTTCTTTGATTATGATGAATATTGAGTGTGATCAAGAATTATTCTTAACTTGAGTAATGAAAATGAGTTGTTATGCTACAGCTAAGGCTAGGCAGGAGCATACACGAGGTGCAGGAGTTCCACACATTGATTCCACAACAGGTGAGTAGTTATTTATTGATGATTATGCTTTGATCTGATGTTGTTTTCAGATATGAAGTAGACTATGATTTGATTTGGTTGAGAATAACCAAACTTTGAGTATATGAAATAAAGAGTTAAAGTGTGTATACTAAGAGTTATAGTGTGTATATCACACTCGGAACTGAGATAGTCCGTTGAGTTTGAGTAAAAACCTGATAATGAATGATACAAACAAATTAACCTTAAATTACTCAATGAGCTTTCATAGCTCATATATTGTTTGTTATTGTTGTTTGTATTAGGTTCTGGTAGCGGTGACCGCGGGAAGCAGAATATAAATGGATAGCTAGACTTGGACTTGGACTTTGATGTAGATTTTACTTTTGTTATCTTAATATGTAAAGAAACCCGGTTTTGTTTAATAGTCGTAAACCTTTTGATGTATATAGTTTAGAACTTAAACTATGCTGTTGATAACAATCTTGTGAAACTTGTTACTCTTTTGGGATTTATACCTTGATATATATATGTGTTTGACTAAATCAATTGGTATATCCTAAAGTTGAGGAACCGGGTGTTACAAGTTGGTATCAGAGCCTTGGTTTAAGGGAATTAAACCTTGAGATGGGTTTAGACTTAAACCAATATGATTAAAAAGTCCCTAAGAGTCCCGAGTAGCTATCCTCTGCGGTGTATTACAATTGAGTTGATTATACACTATATTGAGTATTATAGTGCTATACAATTGAGTTGATTATACACTATATTGAGTATTATAGTGCTATACAATTGAGTTGATTATACACTATATTGAGTATTATAGTGATATACAATTGACTTGATTACACACCATATTGAGTATTATGGTGGTGATTACTAAACGAGTTGATTTTCTTTTTCAGTTAAAATGAGTGCTGGAAAAGAAAAAGAGCGAAGTGATCCATCAAGAGATAAATCGGGATCACGAGATTCGGGTAAAGAGCATCAACCCGAGGGAGAGCGACCTCCCGAGACACAGAGTAATATGCAAGCTATGATTGCGGCTGAGGTCACCAAGGCACTTAAAGAGTTATTACCCACTTATTTGAAGCCTCAAGCGGAGGTTACAACTGGAGGTACTTCGGGATCAATCCCGGTTCAACCTGAAGAGAGAGAGGGTCGTGAAGAGGTCTTTGTTGAGGCGGGTAGAGCTAGAATACCTGAGAAGACAAGGAGGTGTACTTATGATGTTTTCCAGAAGTGTAAGCCATACGATTTCTATGGGAAAGATGATCCCATAGCAGCCAAAAATTGGTTAACACATGTTGAAAAGATGTTCCGCACCAGTAAATGCGACGAGGCAGATAAAGTGGAGTTCGCAACAAACTTGTTAAAAGAAGATGCACAGTTTTGGTGGGAGAATCTGTGTATGGAGATAGGAGAGAGTTTGGCGTATACACTGAACTGGGAACAATTCAAGTTGAAGTTCACTGAATATTATTGTTCCAATAATGCTATGAAGGGAATAGAGGAAGAGTTTTTGAAGTTACAACAGGGGTCGAGAACAGTGCAACAATACACACTGGATTTCAATGAGAAGGCAAGATTTGCACAACATCAAGTTGATACCGAGGAGCGTAAGATGGATCGTTACTTGTGGGGTTTAAAAACCCAGATCCGAGAGTTTTTGCCGAGTTCCAGATATACTACCTTTCAATAAGTTGCTGAAGCGGCAAGATCGAGAGAAAGGGAGTTGCAAAGACAGGAGGAGGAGAGAAGAACTGAAAGAGAAGTTGGAGGATTTAAGAGAAAGTGGGAGGGTAAAGCTGTAGATACTCCTCAGAGATCCATTACCACGGGTTCTCAAGTCCGTGGTGAAACCAAGAAGAATGAAGAGAAGTGGTGTAAGAAGTGTAGGCGAAAACACATGGGAGAATGTGATCCCAGAAACCCTCCATCAGTTTGTTTCCAGTGTGGAAAGACGGGACATATGGCTCGCCAGTGTACCGAGAGTCGCCCTGTTTGTTTCAATTGTGGGGAGAGCGGGCATATTCGTCCAAATTGCCCAAAGATGAAATCTGAGCCACAAAGAGATTTTCAAAAGACTGGTCAAGGAGGAGGTCGAGATCGAGATGATCGAAGAGATAGGGGTGGTGGTCATGTGAAAACACGAGCTTTTCAATTGACTGTTGACGAGGCTAGAGATCGGACCGATGTTATCACAGGTATCTTTAGCTTGAACTCTTTTCAAGCACGAGTACTTTTTGATTCGGGTGCATCTGTGTCTTTTATATCAGAGTCTTTTGCTTCTAAACTAGATATTCCATTAGCTGATTTATATGAGAAAATAATAGTAGATGTAGCAGATGGGAGATGTGTTTTTGTAAAGAGTCATTATAAACAGTGTCGGCTTGAAATCTATGGGATTGCGTACCCTATAGATCTGAAGCCGATCACTAATCATGAGTTTGATGTGATAGTCGGGATGGATTGGATGGATGATAATAGAGGTCAAATGGATTGTCATGAGAAAACACTTTCCATAAAGACACCGAGTGGTTCCCGAATTTTGATACGAGGTGAACGATGTTCCCGAAAAGTACCAATAGTGTCACTTGCCACGGCTAGAAGATATATAGAAAGAGGGGGTGAATTGATTATGGCACATGTGATTAGTGCTGAGTCAAAACATTCCAAAATAGAAGAAGTAGAAGTGGTTTGTGATTATCCCGATGTATTTCCCGAAAATCTTCCAGGCGTACCACCAAGTAGACAAGTTGAATTTGTGATCGATGTCATACCGGGGGCGAAGTCGGTAGCTCGACCACCTTATCGATTAGCACCATCCGAGATGGAAGAATTAAAGAGACAGTTGCAAGAGTTATTGGAACTTGGGTTTATACGTCCGAGTTCGTCTCCGTGGGGTGCACCTATACTCTTTGTGAAAAAGAAAGATGGATCTATGAGAATGTGTATAGATTATCGGGAGCTCAACAAGATCACTATAAAGAATCGTTACCCGTTGCCGAGGATCGATGACTTATTTGATCAACTGCATGGAGCCACGTATTTTTCAAAGATTGATTTGAGATCCGGCTATCATCAATTGAGAGTACAAGAAGCTGATATTCCGAAGACAGCTTTTCGTACGAGGTATGGCCATTACGAGTTCTTAGTCATGCCGTTCGGTTTGACTAATGCTCCTGCTGTTTTTATGGATTTGATGAATCGGGTTTGTCGTCCTTTTCTTGATAAATTCGTAATTGTGTTTATCGACGACATCCTGATTTATTCAAAGAGTCGAGATGAGCACAGATTTCATTTACAACAAATGCTAGATCTTCTTCGAGACGAGAAATTATATGCAAAATTTTCAAAATGCGAGTTCTGGTTACGGGAGATACAATTTCTTGGCCATGTGATAAATGAAGACGGTATAAAGGTAGATCCAGCAAAGATCGAAGCCGTAATGAGTTAGGAGCCGCCAAAGAGTCCAATGGAGGTTCGTAGTTTCTTGGGGTTAGCAGGCTATTATCGACGATTTGTAGAAAACTTTTCTCGTATAGCTATGCCATTAACCAAATTGACCAAGAAGACGGAGAAATTTAGTTGGACTGAGGCACAACAATCAGCCTTTGAACAACTACGAGATAGCTTATGCAAGGCTCCAGTGTTGGCTTTACCGCAAGGAGGGGAGGATTTTGTTCTTTACAACGATGCCTCCTTAAGTGGTCTTGGATGCGTGTTGATGCAAAAAGGACGAGTGATAGCGTATGCCTCTCGACAACTGAAACCACATGAAAAAGCTTACCCAGTACATGATTTAGAGCTGGCGGCGGTAATCTTTGCGTTAAAGATATGGCGACATTATCTTTATGGAGTGCGATTTCAAATATATACAGATCATAAAAGCCTAAAATATCTGTATGATCAGAAAGAGTTAAACATGAGGCAAGTATGGTGGATGGATCTACTAAAAGATTATGATTGTGAAATACTTTACCATCCTGGTAAAGCCAATGTGGTGGCGGATGCACTAAGCCATAAAGAGTCGCCTATTCGAGTTGTATCGGCTCGAATGGGGATTGTGAGTCGACTACCAGAGTTGATAAGAAGATGCCAAGTCGAAGCCAATGACTTGAAGAAAGAAAGGATGATTGGTTATGTAGAGAAACTTGTGGAAAATGCACAAGGAATCAAGACTTTCCAAGGGCGAGTTTGGGTTCCGAGACATGGCGAGGCGAGACAGTTATTGCTAGAGGATGCTCACTGTACTAGATATTCGGGTAACCCTGGTAGTACACGAATGTATCATACTTTAAAACCGTACTACTGGTGGCCGGGTATGAAGCGAGATGTGGGACGATTTGTAGAGAACTGTTTGACATGTCTTCAGGTAAAAGCTAATCATCAAAAGCCATATGGAGCAGTACAACCATTACCTGTTGCCTCGGACTCCTCGAGGATATGATTCAATTTGGGTGATTGTTGATAGATTGACAAAGTCTGCTCATTTTATTCCAATCTGAGAAGATTATCAAGTATCAAAGCTAGCTGAGATATATACGAGAGAAATTGTGAAACGACATGGAGTGCCACCTTCAATAATTTATGATAGAGATAATCGGTTCAATTCAAATTTCTGGCAGAGTTTCCAAAAGCATTTTGGTACAAGAGCTTTATTGAGTACTGCGTATTATCCCCAGATGGATGGACAGTCGGAAAGAACGATACAAACACTTGAAGATATGCTACGAGCCTGCATCATTGATTTTGGAGGCAGTTGGGAAGATCATCTGCCTTTGGTGGAGTTTGCCTATAACAACACTTATCACTCCAGTATACAGATGGCACCTTTTGAAGCTTTATATGGTGCACCGTGTCGAACACCAACTTGCTGGACAGAGATGGGAGAGAAACCATTGGCGGGACCGGAAATTGTAGCTGAAACTGAAGAGAAGATACAAATCATACGTGAGCATATACGAGTAGCTCAAAACCGCCAAAAGCAATATGCAGATAAAAGAAGAAAGTTATTAGAGTTCAATATTGGGGATATGGTAATGTTAAAAGTGTCCCCATAGAAGGGAATAATTAGATTTGGTAAGAGAGGTAAATTGTGCCCACGCTTTATTGGACCCTTTCAAGTTTTGGAGAAAATTGGAGCGGTTGCGTATAAGCTAAAGCTTCCAGAGGAGTTACAGGGTATCCACAATGTTTTTCATGTGTCACACCTTAGAAAAACATTGTATGACCAATCCACTTGGGTACCCTTAGCTGAAGTTCAACTAGATGAGAAATTAAGATATCAAGAGATACCAGAGCAAATTCTAGAAAAGAAAGTTAAGAAATTGCGAAACAAAGAAGTGAGATTGGTGAAAGTACAATGGCGACATCATAGAGGATCAGATGTCATTTGGGAAGCTGAAGAGGAGATGCGAACAAAATATCCCTTTTTATTTTAGGAGATTCCGAGGACGGAATCTTTTGAAGGGGGTAAGTACTTGTAATACCGTGTTATTAAAATTTAGAGATTTTGAGTTAATCTTGGTACAATTAAAGATTAGTTAGATTATTGCATGAGTTTGGTGGTTAAAATTCCCATTTGGTAGAAGTTTGAAGTTGAAAAATACTAAAAAGGAGTTACACGGGTCGTGTTAAAGTTACACGGGTCGTGTATGAATCCCTCGTGAATGTTTTGAGCACACAGTGAGTTACACGGGTCGTGTAGTATTGACACGGGTCGTGTAAAATTGTAGACTAAAACTCAATTGCATACCGTGAGTTACACGGGTCGTGTAACATTGACACGGGTCGTGTAATTTGTGCAGCACGGGTCGTGTAATATCTACACGAGTCGTGTAGTTCTGCAGATCAAATTTCAATTTCATGCCGTAAGTTACACGGGCCGTGTAATTTTTACACGGGCCGTGTAATCGCACAGATCTGTTTTAAAAATACGATTTTGATTCATTTGGGGTTAAAACCCTTTTCGTCTAAAACCTCTCAAAACCCTAGAAAACCATTTCTAAGCCTCCTAAGTCGATTTTAAGGCCTATTGATCACGAATTGAAGCTAGAGATTAGTTCCTTGAGCTTGAAAGGTAATTCTCTTCGATTTTTATCTTGTTTTGACGGGTGAATCATTGGATTTGAGGTAATTCCTTGTGGTTTTGATGAGCCACCCGGAATTTGTTAAAGTTAGAGCTAAACTATGTGGAATAGTTAGTATAAAAGAGTTCTAACTATAGAAATCGAGCTAGTGAAGTGTTTATATCGTGTTCCTAGGGTTACATGTGTTTAAGTGATGAAATTGAAGGCTATAACTTTGATATTGTTGTTATCTTTTGTTTGTAACTTGTTTCAATGATACAAGTTCTTTGATTATGATGAATATTGAGTGTGATCAAGAATTATTCTTAACTTGAGTAATGAAAATGAGTTGTTATGCTACAGCTAAGGCTAGGCAGGAGCATACACGAGGTGCAGGAGTTCCACACATTGATTCCACAACAGGTGAGTAGTTATTTATTGATGATTATGCTTTGATCTGATGTTGTTTTCAGATATGAAGTAGACTATGATTTGATTTGGTTGAGAATAACCAAACTTTGAGTATATGAAATAAAGAGTTAAAGTGTGTATACTAAGAGTTATAGTGTGTATATCACACTCGGAACTGAGATAGTCCGTTGAGTTTGAGTAAAAACCTGATAAAGAATGATACAAACAAATTAACCTTAAATTACTCAATGAGCTTTCATAGCTCATATATTGTTTGTTATTGTTGTTTGTATTAGGTTCTGGTAGCGGTGACCGCGGGAAGCAGAATATAAATGGATAGCTAGACTTGGACTTGGACTTTGATGTAGATTTTACTTTTGTTATCTTAATATGTAAAGAAACCCGGTTTTGTTTAATAGTCGTAAACCTTTTGATGTATATAGTTTAGAACTTAAACTATGCTGTTGATAACAATCTTGTGAAACTTGTTACTCTTTTGGGATTTATACCTTGATATATATATATATATATATATATATATATATATATATATATATATATATATATATATATATATATATATATATATATATATATATATATATATATATATATATATATATATATATGTGTTTGACTAAATCAATTGGTATATCCTAAAGTTGAGGAACCGGGTGTTACAACCTGGGTCATGCATAAGGTCAATCCCAAAATTTCAAATTCTGTTTCCCTATACTGATTTTGATGACCACATCAGACTATGGAATTAAACACATCAATTTAGTACGGACTCGGCCGAGTACTTTGATATCAACATCAAACCATCGAGGGGCCCACAATATCGCTTCTCCTTGTTAGGGCATAAGGAATAGATAAACTCTGACTACATAGTCTCTATCTATTTCATCACATTACACATGGACATACCCTTTATAACTACCGGTTACGGACAGCGTTTGAGCAGATCAATGCATGCAGAATCATAAAGAAAATCCTCATGCATCTCAGTTTGAAGAATAAAAGACATTATCATCTTAGAATTACTTGTGACTTAATCCATGAAGTAATCTCTAAGTGCGGGTTGTTCCAATACTTGAGTCTCCATCAAGCAATCATGAGTCTTAGTCGCAATCCCATGCTATGTCTAGTCACTATAGACAATCTACTAATACTCAACGATAGTCTTATATCGCTACTTACTTCCAATAGTACAACCGACTATGGAGGTTCGAGTAAATTAATACTCGGGAAGCGGGTTTGAAACATGCAAAAGTGAAACACGGTATTAAATTAATGTAAATGGTAGCCATCCAGCACATTATCAAGTATCCACATGATAATCACCAAATCAGATAAAATTTATATTGTTATATGTTTCAAGTTCGTTAAACAAGTAACTAAATTTTTTTATCTTTGTCTATTTACCTAAAATGACCTTCATTTGGTTCTACGTTAACTTCATCGCAGATTATTCGATCGGATACCCTTCCGATTATGTCATGTTATTTTTATTCTCTCCTAACTCAATTCTGGAATATGGCGGCACTCCCTGAGTATTTGCCTCAACTTCTCATGGTTCTTGGGTTCTCCAGTCAAGGTGACTGCACCCTCGGTGTCCAGAAGATTTCAAGGAGTTTACTAATATTGAGTACAACACCAATATCACCAATGAAATCCTTCTTCCATGTAGTCTATTATACAACATCACTAGTTGATATGTATAATCGGACTCGTATACGGAGTTAGCCTTCAATTTCAGTTTGGAACCTTTTCCAAATTATTATATTCCACATTCACCCCAAACACAACTCTTTGTTTTTTCTCATATGTGCTTAATGCATTTAACCACCGTCTAGTGACTTTTGCCAAGTCTATCCCGAAACTGGCTTACTATGCTCCAAGCATACAAGTTTTTTCAGGATAAGTACATGTCATGAAACTTACGATTGGTCTTATAGCAGAAGCTCATGGGACTCGACACATATCGTCTAGTGCTTCTCTAGTACCGGAACACTGATTCTTAATCACTTCTATGTCATGATCAGAAACCCCTTTCTCAGAATCTTGCATCTTGAATTTCTTCAAGATCATACTCCAGTTGTACCTTGGCTAAGTCTCTTTAGACGTTTTTATCTATCTCTATATATTCTTATACCACGTATGTATGTTGTATCTCCTTAGTTCCTTTATAGCAAAACATTTCTTAAAGCCAAGTCATTACAATTTGTAACACTAAGAAATTGTTTCCTATAAGTTGTACGCCATCAACATACATTATCAGGCATACTACAATATTGCTCCCACTAGCTTTGACATAATCACATGACTTCTTTATGTTTCATGAACATCTAAAACTCTTTGGCATACTTCATGACTGTAAAGATTTCTGCTGTGAGGTGCTTTTTTAATTCCATAGATGAATCTTTCAAGCTTTGTACACTCTATTTGGATATTTGGCATGTTCAAACCTTTCTGGTTGTGCCATACACACAACCCCTTTGTTTTCCATTTAAGGAAAGTGGTCTCAAAACATCCACTTTGCCATGTCTCATAAAATGCAGATGTGGCAAACAATATCTTAATAGATTATTTCTCAGCTGTTGATGAGAGTGTTTTTCTCAAAATCAATTTATTGAGTATGAGTACAACCCTACTCAACCAATCATGCTTTCAATGTGTGTACATTCCTATCGATGTTGTTTTCTTTTGAAGATCCATTACTCCCACTAGTTTCGAGCCAAGTATAAGATCAATCAAATTCTAACACAGACCGAATCTCGCTTTCTGTGTCCTCTTATATTTGGAAGCAACTAGGCTCACCAATGCTTCCATGTAGTTGGATAACGTATCTAACTAACTCGGTGTTTTACCACTAATCAGTGTGTCATTTTCAGTAATATGAAACCATAATACTTATGAGAGTGACTAACTCTACTGGATTGCAAAGAGGTGGTGGTATGTCAAGTTTCTATTTAACAAGAATCTTATCATCTAGTTTAAGTGCTAGTGTTAACTAAAGGTTCTTCAATGGTTGACTCTTTAATCTCCTCAAGATCATTCTTACTCCCACTAGCTTCTTTAAATATTAGCTCCTTCCAAGAAGGACTCGTTTTTTGAGACACAAACACTTTGTTCCTGAATGACTTGTAAAACAAGTATCCAAAGGACTCGCAGGACGACCAATTAACGACACTATTCTGATCAGGTTTAGGCTAGTTTTGAGTTTCAGATGAAGACTTCATAACCCCAGAATTTTATATGTGCCAGTGAGGGATGAACCCCACTTCACATTTTAGACGGTGTATCTGCAACCTACTAAGTTGAAATGTGCTTTAAGGTGTTTGTGGTTTCTAAGGTCTAATCTTTCAAATTTGACTGGAAGTGTACCCCGACACATCGAGGATCGAACCATTTCATACAATGTTTGAGTTTTCCTATAAGACACACTATAACACGGTAGTGTTCTGGAAGGAGATAACTGTGAAACAGTTCCATAGTTCCTAAGATGTTCATATAACTCATTACTCAGATGCTATTACTTAGTTGATTTTATACTTCATTTTGAAACCTTTGAACATTCAAAGTTTCTATCCAATGTTTATTCCAATAAACTAAGTGATATTTGCCAAACTATTCAACAAATCCAATGAAGTATCACTCATTGTGTCTTATGGTAGATCTGGACAGTCCACAAAGACTAGTGTGGATATTGCCCAACAATCTTAATTTCTTTCACATTTCTATGTGAATTATGACATTGTCAATTTTCCAATTTAATTAAGATTTGCATTTATCATATGACTCTAATTCAAATGATTCTAAAATTCTGTCCACTTGGATCATTGGTGATGCAATTCTTATTTAAATCCAATTTAGACAATCATATAGACACAATTATATATCTAACACACCTTTGGATGTATCAAAATTCAAACTACTACTACTTATGCAAGCAACACATTCATACACAAGACATTGTAAGGATAATATTTTAAATAAAACAACCATGCTTTTATAAAAGAAAAATATCACTATTTTCATTAAAACTGTATCCTCAAACAATGTAAAAATATGTAAACAATGTTATGTGCAATTTCTAGCTAGTAACAAAATCAAATATCTAACTAAACACTACAAAACTGCATGAGCCTGTAATCCTGATCCTTGTAACAGCAGTAGTGCTTCTATCTCTCATGATCAGAATAAACTCCTATGCATCAGCTTCCTACATTCCCCTTAGCTCCTGCATATAGCGCAAATGTGAGAAACACATCCTGTATTAAGTAATTAAGGATCATAAGTTGAAATGTTATGGAGTTTTTAGATATACCTGAGTTTCCAAACTGTTTGGCCTTTGAGTATCTTCCAATCTTTCTGTATCTATTCGAAACGTATCCCATCATGTGAATTCCTAACTTAAGACATCTCAGAATTGGCCCAATGGTTTCCCAGGTCCGTCCGTATCTTCTTGATAACTCTCTAAACTGGACCCAATTCAGAAGTAGATGGACCAGTGGAACTATGTATTCCCATGAACGACTCATACATAGTCAACATGTAATCTATTTCCATGATAGACTTGTCCAGTTTTCCCGTTTTGTATATCTGAATGAACAGATCATACTGGCTAGTTAGCGAGTCAAGGATGATACTGGTGCTCAACAGGATACCCAAGTCTATTCAGTCTGCCAATGTATCCCTCAATCTTGATAAGATGTGCACTGACGCTACTGCCTTCTTCCAGCTTGCACCCTACAAGTTATTTAATGATTCTACTTTGTTCTTGCCTAACTGGCTCTTGGAACATTTCCTCAAGCAGACTAGCTATCTCGTATAGACCAAGAAACTCGAAATCCCTCCATATCTCGAGGTCAATAGTCAATAGTATTAGGCAACGAACTTTTTCAGATTCATCAAAGAGGAAGTCATGCTGATCCGATACTTCCTTTGTAGTACCATGCAAAGGTAGTATATGGAGGGGATTCTCAATGAGATATGGCTTTCCTTTGTATTTGAGAACAATTCTCCAAGTGTGAAGCCAGTCCAGATAATTCAGATCGGTAACCTTATCCATATCGAGCAGAGACTTCTTAAAGCTTTCAGAGGTGGGTGATGGTGGAGAAGGAGGAGAATTGACACTTGTTTCAGATATCTTTAAAAACAGAATTTTAGTAAGTTTAATTTTGGTCCTTTTAAACAATTACCCAGTTATTATTTAACAAGGCTAGGATCCAAAATATTTCACTTATGATGTGAAAAGGGATGACGTAATCACAACATAATGGCCATTAAGGTATATAAAACTATTTATCAATTTCAGTCTCTATGAAATTCCTAGATCTGTGAGATTCATTAACTAAGGTCAATGGCATGTTAATCTCAGTTATACTCATCTCAAATCCATGACAGGATGTCGTGGATCATGGATGTAATTTTCAAAGGGTTCTCTTTTTTACTGAAAGCATCTGCAACCACATTCGCCTTGCCGGGATGATATAGGATCTCACAATCATAGTCTTTGAGTAAATCCATCCACCTTTGCTGCCTCATGCTTAACTCTTTTTGATCAAACAAGTACTTTATACTTTTGTGATCCGTATACACTACAAACTTCACACCATACAAATAGTGTCTCCAAAGCTTTAAGGCCAAGATCACTGCAACCAACTCAAGATCATGTACTAGGTACTTCTCTCGACCTCTTTCAGCTGTCGAGATGCATAAGCAATCACTCTACCCTCCTGCATAGTCTTCCCTGTCCTAAGGTAAAGCTAACACCGGGGTTTCACACAAGGCTTGCTTCAATCTTTGAAATGTTGCTTGTTGCGTTTCTGCCCATTCAAACTTTTCACCCTTCTTGGTCAATTTGCTCAACGGAGCGGCAATCGAGGAGAAATTCTCTACAAATCTCTGGTAATACCCCGCCAATCCAAGAAAACTACGTATCTCTGTCGGACTTTGGGGCGGCTCCCACTTCATCACGACCTCAATCTTTGATGTATCAACTTTAACACCTACGTTATTGATAACGTGCCCGAGAAATTGCACTTTTCTTAGCCAAAACTCGCACTTGGAAAACTTCGCGTACAACTTCTCTTGATGAAGCAACCCCAAAATTTGGTGCAAATGCACATCGTGCTCTGCTTAGCTTCGAGAATACACCAAAATATCGTCTATGAACACGACCACTGATTTATCAAGGAACGGGCGACACACTCATTTCATCAGATCCATGAAAGCTGTCGGAGCATTGGTTAGCCCAAAAGGCATCACTAACAACTCATAATGTCCATAGCTAGTACGAAAAGCAGTCTTCGGAATATCAGACTCTCGGATATTCAACCGGTGATATCCCGATCTCAAGTCGATCTTAGAAAAATAAGATGCTCCCTGGCATTGATCAAACAAGTCGTCGATTCGAGGTAATGCATACTTGTTCTTCACTATGATTTTATTCAACTCTCGATAGTCTATACACATATGCATAGACTCGTCTTTCTTCTTGACAAGCAGAATGAGTGCTCCCCAAGGCAATGAACTTGGCTAGATAAACCCTCGATCTTATAATTCCTCCAACCGTTTCCTCAACTCCTCCGTCTCTGAAAGTGCTAATCGATAAGGAGCACGAACAACAGGAGTTGCTCCTGGAACCAAATCGATCACAAACTCTATTTGACGATCTGGAAACTCATTTACCACCGCTACGTTTCCAACTACTGGTTTACTAGATTTGGCTAAAGCTACATAGGCCAAATATAATACTCCTCATTTACTAACACTACTCCGAGCCCTATCAAAGGAAATAATCGACATTCTCAAACGCTGTCGCTCACCCTGGATTTTTATTCGCATTTCATCTGGAGCTATAACCATAATGCTCTTGTTTTCACAATCAATGTTGGCATGATTTGTTGCTAACAAATCCATAACCACTATTACTCCAAACTCTTTGGTGGTGATCGACTTCAAATCAATAGGGAAAATGGTCTTGTTAATCTTAAGCCGACACTCTCAAATATGCTTGAAAACCCCCACATATCTACCATCAGCCACTGCTACTTCCAAACTCTCATCCATAGGGGTTAGGAGAATAGTTATACGAGGCATAATTGAAGTTGATAGAAAAGAATGCGTAGCTCTAGGGTTGAAAAACACATGCACGGGAATCGAATTTAGAGTAAAAATACTTAAAACTACATCCGTCTTTTCAAGGGTTTCCTCAACCGTCATTTGGAAAGCTCGTGACGCCACTGGCCCTCCCCGACCCTTTGTTTCCTTTTTTTCCCTCCCCGCTCCTCCCATGGTTTATCTTGAGGCACTCTAAACTTGAACTGGGGATACTTCGGACGAATATGATTTGTAGCCCCGCACTGGAAACATGCTTGTTCCTCCCGAAAATCTTGAGCGAGATGTCCCTGTTTCCCACTATTGAAACAACCTGGTGTCGAGGCATCAGTCGGATAGTTCCTCGGATGCTTCTTCCTACACTTCTCGCACCACTTACCCTCTTCCTTTCGACCCTTTCCGTGTGAATTAGGCCAAGACTGAAGAGATTTCTTATGAGGCGTCCACGGATGTTCCTCTGCTTTTCTATTTGTCTCCATTACCTTTTTTCATTCTCTTGCATCTGTACCTCTGTCTCTCTTTCCGTGGCTCTATCCACTACCTGCCAGAAGAAAGACAATTGAAGTGGCTACACTATTTCTTGGATTTGGGTCTTTAAACCCCACACGTACTTGTCTATTTTCCATTTCTCCGTGTTGATATGGTGTTTCACAAAGCTTGCATTCTCCAGAAAACTTAGCGTATACTCTTGCTGAAAGGTTTTATGTAAATCTATGAACTAAAACCCTAAGTTCACATGCAACTTATTTGGATCTATGTTTTCTTCTAATTGAACATATAATATTTCCTAAAAGGCTTATAAGAAAATTACTTAAAGAATAAATCAGAAAAACTAACCTTTAGGTTTTCTTGGAAGCCAAGCAGCACAAGTGTCCTGCCTCAAATGAGATCACACCAAGGGAGCAGGAGGGAGGTCGAAATCATACAGAGAGAATAGGTATATGTGGTGCGGAAAATGGGGTCTGAGGCTCCTTATTTATAGCCTCCAACAGATAACCAGATAAACCTTTAAAGATAAACCTTTTTGAATTCAAATTAAGATAAGCCTTTATCTTAAGAATTCAAACATATATATATATATATATATATATATATATATATATATATATATATATATATATATATATATATATATATATATATATATATATATATATATATATATATATATATATATATATATATATATATATATATATATATATATATATATATATATCCTTAATTTCGCTATTCACTTATACTGTTAAAAATGTCAATTACTCAACTATTGAATAATTACACTTTTACTCCCTGCACCTTTAATTAATTAAATTAATCACCAAATTAATTCCAATTAATTCCGGATTAATTCCTAATTAATTAATATAGTTTCTAATTAATATATTATCACTTTAATATATTAATAAACTATTTATTTTATTTCTATTGATTTATTAATCACATAATAAATCAATCTTTCTCTCTACTGAACTTTCTACCAAACCTCCCACTTGGATAAGTCTATGACTATAATTACCAATTTAACCTCTAATTAATCAGCAAACTGTAGCTTCCTAGAAACTGCTGCCGAACTCTGACCTAGTCAGTTCTTTCCATAGATAAGTGAGCATATGATCCTCCGATCAACTAGATATTTCCAGACATGAGACATGGATTGAGATCAATCTATGTCCGGTACTCTGTTTCTCGATTTCCGATTTGTATATGACATAAGACTTCTAATTGAACATATCAATTCAGTCCTGGCTGGCCAGCACTTTAGTCAACTTCAAAATCATCGAGAGGCCTACAAATATCTGTTTCCCATCAGGGTCAAGGAATGAATAAGATTCGACTCATATGCTTATATCTTTTACCACTCAAATCATTCACAACAACATGTTTTATAACATCGAGTTATCGATGTGTTTTCATATTATCAATGAACAACTGCCTTGTAAATTATAACTCATATCTCTCCACTTCAAGATCATAAGATATTATCGTCTCAACATTGCTTGTGATATAATCCATGAAGCAATCTATTGAGCGTAGGTTTATCCAATACTCAAATCTCTATTTCTAAGTACTCATGAATGTTGTAGCAATCCAATTGCTATGTCCCTAAAATGTAAGTTACTCAAAAACGGGACTAACAGCTTGTCTAACTCCTTAGACAGTCTACAAACCAATTCATTGTTGGATTAGGTGTCTAAGCCATGACTAATAATTAGTATTTACCTAATTAATAGTAGCATAGTCCATTTGGGTTGCCCTCATAGCAGGAGGTTTGGTAGAAAGTTCGGTAGAGAGAAAGATTGATTTATTATCTAATTAATAAATCAATAGAAATTAAATATATGGTTTATTAATATATTAAAGTGATAATATATTAATTAGAAATTAATCTGGAATTGATTGGAACTAATTTGGTGATTAAATTAATTAATTGAAGGTGCAGAGACTAAATTTGTAATTATTCAATAGTTGAGTAAGTGGCAGTTTAAGTGAGTGAGTGGCCAGCGAAATTTATATATTGTAATATATAGATTTCGAAATCTATATATATATATATATATATATATATATATATATATATATATATATATATATATATATATATATATATATATATATATATTTTTTTTTTGCAAGTTAGGGATGAATCTACTACATGAATCGTAATATACTACAGGCTACACTAGGTACATCAGCTAGTCTACAGTTCTTCGTAGTCTTCGCCTTCTCCAAGGAACCTGCACAGAGACTAGACCCACTAACGCAGCAGCAAACCCTTGGTGCATAGCACACGCCGACCCCGTAACGACGCCCTGCAGGCAACTGGCTGGGGGGAAACCAGCCCCGGGTACACCCGAACATAGCTAGCACAGAGGCTACAATGGTGCGTAATATCTTTGCAACCATTGCACGCAGCAAGGCTCGAACCCGCGACCTCGCCTAAGCGAGGCACGTATATATATAAGAGATAATTATAGTTTGAATAATTAAGATAAATGTTTATCTTAATTTGAATTCAAAAAGGCTTATCTCTTAAGGTTTATCTGGTCATCTGCTGGAGGCTATAAATAGGGAGCCCCAATACCCTTTTTCTGTGATTTTAATACCCTCTCTCTCTGAAGATTTCGTGATCTACCTGTTCCCTGGGTGTGACTGCATTTGAGGCAAGATATTTTTGTTGCTTCGCTTCCAAGATTCGCTAAAAGATTGGTTTTTCTGATTCCTTTCTTTTAGTTTATTTTTCTGGGCCTTTAGGATTTGTTATATGTTTAATTAGAAGAAAACTTAGATCCTCATAGGTTGCATGTGAACTTAGGTTATTTTAGTTCATAGTTGCAGAAAACCTTTCAGTGGTATCAGAGAGTTTTGGTTATTTTCTTGTTAAATTGCTATAATTGTTATCCTAAAAAATTAGGGTTTATAGCTTCTAAACCCTAATGGGGCCAATTCGAAATTAGGGTTAGGGTTTTGAAAACCTTAGCCCCTCCCCTCCTAGTTGGCGATTTCTTTTAGGTTTTTTTAGAAGGCTTTCTATTTTTGGTAACTTTAATTTGATTAATTAAATGGATAACCTTAAACCCATTATTTGAAATCGAAAATTAGGGGGTTTAAGATAGTTTTAAATTAATTTGATTAATTTGGTAAAACCTATCTACATTTGAATTAATTTAATTGGTAATTAAAAGATAATTCAAGGATTTAATTTAATTTAATTTAATTGTTTTAAATTGGCAAAAAATTAAAAGATAAATCCTAAAATATTTTAAAAGGTTTAAAATATCAAATTTGATTAATTTAATTAATTGGTTAATTAAAAGATGATTAAATCGAGTTTTTAAAGGTTTAATTTAATTTTAAATTTAATAGTTTAAATTCCAATAAATTAAAAGATAAACCAAAACAATTTTAAAAGGTTTCAAATCCATCTTATATATATTATAATTAAAAGTTAATATTATATGTATAATATTTAATGGTTAGTCAAATCAATAGTAGGCCTCATTTACAAAGCTGGTCTATAAAGTGGGTATAAGGAGAGTGCCTATAAAATGGCGGTCTAATGGGTGAACACTCTCACCCACCGCTCGCCTGATCAGTGGAGGGTCGTTAGCCGAACATGTTTGATAGGACCGCCTAATCTTATTAAAAGTATAATGATATTATTCAAAGTACTAGAACAATTTAATAAAACCCCAATCTAGTTACTTTAGGAAAAATGTGAATTGGTGCTAACCCATGAAATTGCACATTTCACTTTATGAAACATGTTGGATTAGGTGTCTAAGTCATGGCTTTATATTTATATTTATCTTGATTAATTGAAGCAAAGTCCATTTGGGTTGCCCTCATAGCTGGAGGTTAGGATAGAGTTCAGTAGAGTAAAATGTTGATTTATTAATTGTTTAATAAATCAATAGAATTAATTAAATGGTTTATTAATATATTTAAGTGTTAATATATTAATTAGAAACTATAATAATTAATTAAGATTTAATCTAGAATTAATTAGATTTAATTCAATGATTAAATTAATTAATTAAAAGTGCAGGAACTGGCTTTGTAATTATTCAATAGTTGAATAAACGGCTAGCAAGTGGAAGCCTCAAGTTGGGCGAAATTATGGAGGGTATCTCCATAATTTCGAAACCCTAGTTAGGGTTTTTAGAGGCTTGCCCAAATGGATAACAGGCTTGTCCATTAAGGGGCTTCTCTAGGGTTTCTGGTGTAGCCTCTTGGAGGCTATATAAGGAACCCTTGGAGGCTCAATACCTGCACCATTTTCCACCAAGAAAACTCTGCTGGACTAATTTCTCCATAGCTTGGGTGTGACTTGCATTTGAGGCAGGATTCTTTTGCTGCTTGCTTCAAGGATCATAAGATCAAAAGGTTGGTTTTCTCAGCTTTAATCTTTAGAAATTATTGTTGCCTTTAGGTTTTAGTTCTAATCTTCATAGAAGAAAACATAGATCATCTTAGGGTTCCATGTGAACCATAAGTTATTATTTGTTCATTGATTGCATAGAAACCCTTTAGTGGTATCAGAGCTAGCTTGTTTTCTTATGATTTGATTTGAACAGTTTTGTGCCTTAGGGTTTTTGCGAAATTAAAACCCTTGGGAGATGGCCTTGTCGATTTATAGGCTAGGGTTTCCTAACCCTAGCCGCCATCCCCATTTGGTCCCCCTTGGTTGCTTGATTTGCTTGCCATAAAAGTATGTTGTTATTTTTGGTAATTGGATTAACTAAATAATTTGAACCTTTTGTTTGGCTTGATAAATTTCGATCACCATAGGGACCATGATAGATAATTAATTTGATTAATTTGATAAAATCTATCTTGGATTTAATAAATTTGATTAATTGTTAATTAAAAGATAAATTAAATCAATTAAAGGAATTACTTAAGAATTTTCGAAAATTTGTTTAAAAAATTGCGAAAATTATGGAATAATTAATTCTAAAATATTTTAATAACATTAAAATATATCTTATATATTTATGATTAAAAGTTAATAATTTATATATAAGAAAATTGGTTAATCTTACCGCAAGTAGGCCTCATTCACAAAACTGTCCTCTAAAGAAGGTATAAGGCGACTGACTATAAAATGTCTGTCTAATGGGTATCTACTCTTACCCACCGCTCTCTTGGTCAGTCGAGTGTCGTTAGCCGAACGGGTTTGATAGAACCGCTAAGCCTCTTAAAAGTATAATGCTATAATTGAAAGTACTAGAACCTTGAAAAAAAACCAATCTAGTTACTTTAGGTTAAAAATGTGAATTGGTGCTAATCCATGAAATTGCACATTGCAATTTGTGAAACATTGGTGGAGCGTGTGTGGTTAACCGGCACACCAATAGGGGTTCACAAAGACTTGCAATGGGTTTCTCGATTTTGTCATTATTAACGGAGCATGTGTGGTTAACCGGTACGTTAATTAGAGATGGCAATTGACTTCAAGAGTACCGAGCGAATTTGCATGGTTATTCACACCCGGTTTGTGATCCTCAGCATCCCAGTCACAAACAGTGGGGCACATCCGAGACTAAACATGCCATTGAATAGTTCAATGTGTCTCAACAGATCTAGGAATTTCATAAGATGAAATTGATAAGTGTATTATCTACCTTAATGACCATTATGTTGTGATTACGGCATCCCTCTTCACACCATAGTTGGGGTATTTTGAGTCCTAGCCTTAATAAATAATATATTGGGTAATTATTTAAAAGGATTAATTAAACTAATAAAATTCTGTTTATTGTAGATGTCTGAATCAAGTGTCTATTCTCCACCCTCTCCTCGTTCACCCATTTCTGAGAGCATCAGAATGCACCTGCTAAATATGGAAAGGCTGACTGGCTTCAATTGTAAGGAATGGCTTCGTAATTGGAGATTGGATCTCGGCATTGCTGGCAAGCTACATCTCACCGAGTATCCGATCCAGGTTCCACCAAAACAAGTCATCATAAAGAGCCTTTATGATAAGCATGACTTATTAGTTGATGAAAACGAAAAGATTCGTGACCTCATGCTATTGACCATTGACCCCGAGTTCTGCAAGGATTTTGAATCCTTGGGGCCATATGAGTTAATGCAATCGGTTGAGGAAAAGTTCCAAAAACCGGTTGAAGAGGAACGAGCTAGGATCTTCAAAAGACTTGCAGAGTGTAAGTTAAAAGAAGGAAGTAGCATCGATTTGCATGTTCTTCAGATTGAAGCGTACATAGGCGAATTGTACAAACTTGGTTATTCCATGAGTCAGGAGTCGAGTGTTGACACTCTACTCGCTTCACTGACCAGTAAGTACGATCTGTTCATTCAGACGTATAGAAAGGAAGACCAGAAAAAGACATTAATGGAAATGCGTCCACTGTTGACTTTATACAAGTCACTCTTGGACAGGCATAGCTCCAATGGCTCAGCTACTTCTGGATTAAGTCCAGTGGGAAGACGCAACAAGAAATGATCCAGATCGTCTGGAAATGTCCTAAGCTGGGAATCCACAGAATCGGATACAGTCGCGGAAAGATTGAAGGACGCTCCAAGGTCAAAACCTTTTGAAAGCTCAGGTATATCTAAAACCTCAAAACTCCTATTCCATAATTCCTTGATACATGATGTGATAGTCACATTTTGGTTTGAATGCAGGGAATCAGTAAGGTACGGGACTTTGGCGCATAGGAGCACATTTGGATTGGATTTCCGGCTCATGCAGTTTTGAAGTTTAGTTAGATATTGAAATATTGTTATTAGCTTTTAGATGCGTAAGACATTGTCTGTCATATAGTACATTGTTCAAGGTTTTTCATTTTAATAAAATTGTCTTTTTCTTTTAACATCTGTTGTTTGAAATTATCTTTGAAATGTTGTATGATTCTGTTGAATGCATGATTGATGATAACTTGAATATTGAATGCATCCAAAGTGTTTGGATTTTAGGAATTGTGTCCTTTTATGATTGTTAAGATAAATGTCATAAGAATCAATTCAACCAAAGGTCCAGTTGGACAGGACCTTGGAATCACTTGACTTAGAGTCACTTGATGAGTTGAGTTCTAAATGTGTAAAGAAACGAATCAACCAAAGATCCAGTTGGACATGACTTTGGAATCATTTGACTTAGAGTCATATGATGATTAAGTTCTTTATAAAGCACATGTGGCAAGAAATGAATCACCCAAAGATCCAAAGGATAGGATTTTGGAATCAGCTGACTTAGAGTCAACTGAAGATTGCAAGTCTTGAACAGTATTAACAAAGTCATAAGTTTACATAGATATGTAAAAAAGATTGAGATTAGGAGCAACGAACACATAAGTTGCTGTGTATTGCTCGAATCTTCAAATAGAACACAATTGTTTGTACTTCACAATATTTGTCATTCGGTATGACGAATATGGCTTCGCTTATTAGAATAAGCGATTGATTGAAACCTTGAACAGTTCAAGGACTTCAAAGGAAGTACAAGATCCACAGAACCTGAGTGACAACATAAACTGGGAAAATGTTTCACAGTTATTTTCTTCAGAGAACATTAATAGTTATAATGTGTCTTAGGGAAGATGATGGAGCATTGGTCGAAACAGTTCGATCCTCGATGTATGAGATACATTGCAAATCAGTTTCCAATAAATTGAATACTATACCAGTCAGACCATATAAACCATATTCCAACCACATCCTTCGACTAAGTAGGTTTTACAAACACTGTCTGAAATGTAAAGCTGGGATTATCCCACTTGTACATTAAAAGTCTAGGGTCTTGTAGTGTTCGTCCGAACCTCATGACTAGCCTGAACCTAATCAGAAATGTCGTTTCACTGGCTATCCCGCTGTACCTGGAAGAGAAAGAGCTCTTTTAGAAAGAACTCATGTTCTAAGGAATCAGTGGGAGTTGGGACAGTCCTGAATGAGTTCAGGATTAGCCAAGTGAAATAACCTTTAGTCATCACTGGGCTTAGAGCAGAAATCAGATTTTTGTTTTAAATTCTGACATTATCTTCTCTTGACCAGTAGTACTGATCACCATCATAAGTAGTTATGATCAGGGTGACATACCGATTAGTGGTAAAACACTATACTTGGTACGGATTTTCAATCCGACTACTTGGAAGCATTGGTGAGCCCGATTTCTACCAATTAAGAGAACCTTAGGACGAGATACAATCTATGTGACAGTTTGATTGATTTTACAACTGGTCTTAAAACCAGTGGGAGTAATCATCAAAAGAAACCAACATGGACAGAAACGTACCTTCAAAACATCTGGTTGAGTGAGACGATACTCAGAGTCAAGTAATTGACTCCGAGAGAAGCACTCTCAATAGAAGATGAAATCTGAAATGATACTGCATAATGTAAGTCATTAGTGGAGCGCGTGTGGATCACCGGCACACTAATGGGGACTCACAAAGAGTATGCCAGTATAAAGGTACGTGGGCCTGGGATTACGCCATGGGCATCTCGCAAGAAAGAATATTCAGATTCTCAAAATATGCCAAAGGATTGGATTTTGAGAAAGGGCTGAAAGATTTCCTTTAAAATGTCAGAAAGGTTTGGATTCTCAAAATGTACCAAAAGTTCTGGATTTTGTGAATAGTCCATAACTGTGTCAAAGCCAGTGGGAGTGTCGCTGTTATCTACTATCTCCATATGTGAGTTACATAATGTTTCTAGGAAACGTATCTTTTCATTACAAAGTGTAATGACTTGGTGTTAAGAAACGGATCGCTATGAAAGACTTAATAAAGATACGGCATGCTCGGGTGGTTATAAACGTCTATGAGATATATCGAAACTCTGCAAAAATGATCTTGATGAGACTCAAGATGCATTACCCTAGGAAATAGTTTTTTGTCATTGCAAAGTGTAATGATTTGGCATGAGAGATATAAAAGGTGCAACATACTCACATAATCCATTAACATATATCATATAGATGATGTCACTAGTATAGACCTGGCCATAGTAAGCATGATCTTGATAAGATTCAAGATGCATGGAAAAGAGTCTCCGAAAGGAAATAGTTATTGAAAATCATGACACAAGGATTATAAGTAATCCTTAGATTCCAAAAGATTTTGGAATAGGATTGGATCGAATCCAACAAATTTCTTGGATCGATCAGAAGTGTCATGAACATGTCTTGATGACTTAATGCTTAGAGCATAGTGAGTCAGATTCAGGATATGACCTGGCTGGGAATACTTAATGGATTTTTACACACGTGAGAAATCATTGGAAAATGATTAGGGATGAATGTTGATAACAATTTGAAAAGAGTTTTTAAAATAAGGACTTAATGGTTAAAGAGTTTCATTGGCATTCCAATGGAGCGCGTGTGGGTCACCGGCACATCGTAACACCTCGAAATAGTCTTAGGGTGCAGTCATGTGGACTAAAGATCCCGAGAACCATGGAAAGTCACAGTATATAGAATGGAGTTGTTAGTGAGAATGACAATATGACCAAAATTGAAATATCATCGGAAGGATGTCTGATTGGATAAGGTGTATAAATGTATGACATTTGGATACATAGAAAGAGTGAAAGGTCATGTAGACATAGATACATAACACGAATTAAAAAGTTTAAAAGGAATCTAGAAACCGATAACAGTTTTATGTAAAATCCGACTTGGTGATTACCTCGTGGAGACTTGGTAATTAGGCAAGAGTAGCCACCAGTCAGATTTTATGTTTCAATTTTGCATGTTTCACTTCCGGAATAATTTGATTATGCAAAAGTCCATAGTCGCTCATACTTTTCGGGAGTAAGTATGAACGAAGACTGTCGTGAATTGGTTTGTAGATTGACTAAGGAGTTAGACATTGCAGTAAGACTGCTACAACGCTCACGAGTACTTAGAAATAGAGATTTGAGTATTGGATAAACCCGCGCTCAATAGATTGATTCATGGATTACATCACGAGCAATGATTGAGACGATAATATCCTATGATCTTAAAGCGGAGACATATGAGTTGAAATTTGCGAGTCGGTTGTGCATTGATATTGCGTAAACACATCGGTAACTCGATGTTATAAAACGCATTGTTGTGTACGATTTTGAAAAGTAAAAGACACAAGCATATGAGTCGAAGCTTATTCGTTCCTTGACCCTGATGGGAAACAGATATCTGTAGGCCGCTCGATGATTTTGAATTTGACTAAAGTGCTGGCCAGCCTGGACTAAATTGATGTGTTCAATTAGAAGTTCGAAAGTCATAAGCAGAATCGGAAATCGGGAAACAGAGTATCGGACAGAGATTGATCTCAATCCATGTCTCGCGTCTGAAAAATATATTGTTGGACGAAGGATCGTATGATCACTTATCTATGGATAGAACTGACTGGGTCAGAGTTCGGCAGCAATTTCTTGGGAGCTGCAGGTTGGTTATTAATCAGAAGATAAATTAAAGTCATAGACTTATCCAAGTGGGAGACTGTTGGATTAGGTGTCTAAGCCATGACTTTATATTTATATTTATCTTGATTAATTGAAGCAAAGTCTATTTGGGTTGCCCTCATAGCTGGAGGTTAGGATAGAGTTCAGTAGAGTAAAAGGTTGATTTATTAATTGTTTAATAAATCAATAGAATTAATTAAATGGTTTATTAATATATTTAAGTGTTAATATATTAATTAGAAACTATAATAATAAATTAAGATTTAATCTAGAATTAATTGGATTTAGTTCAGTGTTTAAATTAATTAATTAAAAGTGCAGGGACTGGCTTTGTAATTATTCAATAGTTGAATAAAAGGCTAGCCAGTGGAAGCCTCAAGTTGAGCAAAATTATGGAGGCTATCTCCATAATTTCGAAACCCTAGTTAGGGTTTTTAGAGGCTTGCCCAAATGGATAACAGGCTTGTCCATTAAGGGGCTTCTCTAGGGTTTTTGTTGTAGCCTCTTGGAGGCTATATAAGGAACCCCCTAGAGGCTCAATACCTACGCCATTTTCCACCAAGAAAACTCTGCTGGACTAATTTCTCCATAGCTTGGGTGTGACTTGCATTTGAGGCAGGATTCTTTTGCTGCTTGCTTCAAGGATCATAAGATCAAAAGGTTGGTTTTCTCAGTTTTGATCTTTAGAAATTATTGTTGCCTTTAGGTTTTAGTTCTAATCTTCATAGAAGAAAACATAGATCATCTTAGGGTTGCATGTGAACCATAAGTTATTATTTGTTCATTGATTACATAGAAACCCTTCAAAACATTGGTGGAGCGTGTGTGGTTTACCGGCACGCCAATTAGGGTTCATAAAGAGTTGCAATGGGTTTCTCGGGTGTTGTTTTTGTTGATGGTGCGTGTGTGGCTTACCGGCACATCAATTTGAGATGACAACTGACCCCGAGAGTACCAAGAAAATTTGCATGGTTATTCACACCCAGTTGGTGATCCTCGGTATCCCAGTCATAAACAATGGGGCACATCCGAGATTAAACATGTTATTGAACAGTTCAATAAATCTCAAAAGAAACTAGGAATTCCATTTTAATAAGATTATCTTTCTGCGATGGAATTGGCTGAATTGTCATTCGCCTACCTCATAAAATTTACAATATTGATTACGGCATCCCTCTTCGAGATTGTAAATTGTTATTGTAGGATCCTAGCCTTATAATTATTATTGGGTTATTATAAGGATTATTATATGTATCTAATTAAAACTATCTTCTTTTATAGATGTCTTCTGCTGATCAATCCGCCCCCACTCTAACTCCAATGTTACATCCATCTTGTCATTGTGCTCCAAAGTTACGTTGGACGGTACCAACTACAATGACTGGATCCGTAACATCAAGATGGCTCTAAGGTTTGAACATAAAGAGTATGTTCTAGAAACCGAGCTTGTTGAAATTGATCCCGATACTGCTACTCCTAAAGAACTCACCCAATATACAAAACATTCTGATGATGCAACCAAAGTGGCTTGCATCATGATAGCTACTATGAACCCAGAATTGCAGAGAATTTATGAAGACTACTGGCCCTATGAGATGCACAAAGAGATCGCGGAAAAGTTCCGCAATCAGGAGCGCATCGAGAGGCGCGAGGTGGTCAAAGCCTTCACCAATGGGAAGCCGAGGGATGGAGAGTCCATCTGCAACCACGTGCAGAGGATGCAAGGATATGTGGAGAGGCTTAGAAAGCTTGAGATGCCAGTTCACGAGGATTTAGCTGTAGATATAGTGCTAAATTCTCTACCGAGTTCTTATGACCAGTTCACGCTGGCATATCATTTGAACAACAATCAAGCCACCTTTGCTGAACTGCATCGCATGCTACGTACTGCCGAAGACGGGATGAAGGGTAAAAGTATACCCTCGATTAGGCAGCCCGTCTTGGCAATTGGTGGTGGAAAGGGGAAGAAGAGAAAGGGCCCTCCCAATCAGAATTGGAGGGAAAAGGTACATGTTGGTTCATCCAGCAGCGGCCCGAGACCCAAAGCTTCTGGCATTGCTCACAATGCAAACCCCAAGGAAGCCGACTGCTTCTACTGCAAGGAAAAGGGCTATTGGAAAAGAAGCTGCCCGAGATACTTGCAAGACTTGAAAGATGGCAAAGTGAAGCCGTCTTCAGCAGCTACATACACTATTTCTAAAAACTCACCATCTTCCAGTTCTTGGGTCCTTGATACAGGATGTGGTTTTCACATTTGTTCTGATTTGCAGGGCCTAAAGGAAAGCAGGGAGGTGGAGCACGGTAGATTGAACCTGATCATGGGAAACAGGAGATCGTCGCCTGTCACCAAGATCGGAATCTATAGTTTAGTGCTTAGTAGTGGTGTTAGTTTAGATCTTTTTAAATTGTTGCTATTCGCCAGAAATGGCAAGAAATATTATTTCCTTTCATGTATTGTTCAGACAAGGTTTCCAATTTTCTTTTGATAATATAAATGGTTCTATTTCTGTTTTTCAAAATGGTGTTTCTATTTTTACTGCTTTACCTTGTGATGGTGTGTATGAAACGGTACAATGTGTTGACAATTTAGGACATAGTGTAAATCATATTGATTCTTCTAGTGGCATAGAAAAGGCGTGCTTGTGGCACTGTCGTCTTGGGCACATTAACAAGAAACGCATCGCCCAACTCCAAAAGGATGGAGTGTTGGAATCATTCGACTTAAAATCGGTTGATGTATGCGAATCTTGTATTTTGGGCAAGATGACTAAGTCACCATTCAAAGGGTCCTTTGAAAGAGGTGAAGGTCTGTTGGACATCATACACACAGATGTGTTGGTCCCTTCGGATCAACCAAAAAAGATGGCACACGGTTCTATGTGACCTTCACTAACGATTATAGTAGATACGGGTATATCTACTTGATCAAGCACAAGTCAGACACCTTTGAAAAGTTCAAGGAGTTCAAAAATGAAGTTGAGAATCAATTGGGCAGGAAGATAAAGATGCTCAGATCCGACAGAGGCGGTGAGTATCTTGAAAGGTTTTCTGCAACTATGAACTAAAAATCCTAAGTTCACATGCAACCTATATAGATCTAAGTTTTTCTTCTAGTTAAACATATAACAATTCCTAAAAGGCCAGAAAAAAAAATTAACTAAAAGAAAGATCAAGAAAAACCAACCTTTAGTGAATCTTGGAAGCAAAGCAACAGAAACCTCTTGCCTCAAATGTAGTCACACCCTAGGTTGGAGTTGTTGGCCGAAAATACCTTCTTAGAGAGCCTCAAAATCGTGGCTTTAGGGTTAGGGTGAGCCTCCCTATTTATAGGCTCCGAATGGTGATCAGATAAACCTTAAAGATAAACCTTTTTGAATTCAAATTAAGATAAGCCTTTATCTTAATAATTCAAACCCTTTTATCCTCATTATCAAAATCGAAAATATATATGTTTCCATATATAATTTCGTTCACCACTCTCACTCACTCAACTGTCACTTACTCAACTATTGAATAATTACAGTTTTAGTCCCTGCACCTTAATTAATCAATTTAGCTGCCAAATTAATTCCAATTAATTCTAGAAAAATTTCTAATTAATTATTATAGTTTCTAATTAATATATTATCACTTAAATATATTAATAAACTATTTATTTAATTTCTATTGATTTATTAATCACATAATAAATCAATCTTTCTCTCTACCGGACTTTCTGCCAATCCTCCAACTATGAGGGCAACCCAAATGGACTATGCTACTATTAATTAGATAAATACTAATTATTAGTCATGGCTTAGACACCTAATCCAACAGTCTCCCACTTGGATAACTCTATGACTAAAATTACCAAGTTAACCTCTAATTAATTTAGCAACTGTAGCTTCCTAGAAACCGCTGCCGAACTCTGACCTAGTCAGTTCTGTCCAAAGATAAGTGATCATATGATCCTTCATCCAACAAGATATTTTTCAGACACGAGACATGGATTGAGATCAATCTCTGTCCGATATTCTGTTTCTCGATTTCCGATTTTGCTTATGACTTTGGGACTTCTAATTGAACACATCAATTTAGTCCAGGCTGGCCAGCACTTTAGTCAACTTCAAAATCATCGAGAGGCCTACAGATATCTGTTTCCCATCAGGGTCAAGGAACGAATAAGTTTCGACTCATATGCTTATATCTTTTACCAGTCAAATCATTCACAACAACACGTTTTATAACATCGAGTTACCGATGCGTTTTCGTATTATCAATGAACAACTGCCTTGTAAATTATAACTCATATTTCTCCACTTGAAGATCATAGGATATTATCGTCTCAATATTGCTTGTGATATAATCCATGAAGCAATCTATTGAGCGTGGGTTTATCCAATACTCAAATCTCTATTTCTAAGTACTCATGAATGTTGTAGCAATCCTATTGCTATGCCTAACTCCTTAGACAGTCTACAAATCAATTCACGACAGTCTTGATTCAATACTTACTTCCTAAAGTATGAGCGACTGTGGACCTTTCTGAATAATTAAATTATTCGGGAAGTAAAACATGCAAAAGCGAAACATAAAGATCTGACTGGCAGCTACTCTTGCTTATTACCAAGTCTCCACAAGGTAATCACCAAGTCGGACCTTGTCATAAACTATTATCGGTTTCAGGATTTCTTTTAAACTTTCAATTCTAATTTTACAGCTATGTCTTAATGAACCTTACACTCTTTCTATGTATCCAAAGTATCTTATACTTATACACTTTATTGCAGATGATCCAATCAGATGCTCATCCGATAACATCTCAATAAGTTATCCTGTCAATTTCTCTTCTAACTCCATTCTGGTAATGTGTACTGTGACTTCCTATGGTTCTGGGGTCTTTAGTCTACTTGACTGCACCCTAAGACTATTTCGAGGTGTTATGATGTGCCAGTGAACCACACGCGCTCCATCAGAATACCAACGAGACTTTGTAACCATGAAGTCCATTAACATCATGTCCTGATGTTAATAATTACCACTTTGAAAATCTTTCAAATTAATACTATCACTTTCACCCTAATCATTTCCTAATGAATTCTCATTTTAGTTCAACCAATCCATCCAGTATTCCAGTCAAGCAATGTCCTGAATCTAACTTACTATGCCCTAAGCATTAAGTTATCAGGACATGTTCATGACTTTATGATCGATCCAAAACTTGTGGAACCCGATCTAATCCTATTCCAAACCCATTCGGAATCCAAGGATTATTTATAATCCTTTGTGTCATGATTTTCGAAAAACTATTTTCCTTTCGGAGACTTTTCTTGTGCATCTTGAATCTTATCAAGATCATGCTTACAAAGGCTAGGTCTATGTTGGTGATTTCATCTTTCCAATAGATGACTGTGAATTACATGAGTATGTTGCACCTTCTTTATTTCTTTCATGCCAAGTCATCACACTTTGCAATGACAAGAAAAACTTTTCCTAAGTCTATGCATCTTGAATCTCATCAAGAACATCTTGGCAGAATCTGGATCTATCTCATAGACGTTTACAACCACCTGAATATGCCGTATTTCTATTAAGGCTTTCATAGCGATCCGTCTCTTAACACCAAGTCATTACACTTCGTAATGAAAAAGAGACGTTTCCTAGAACCATTATTTATCCCATATGTGGGGATAGTGGATAACGGCGACTCCCACTGGCTTTGACACGGTTATAGACTATTCACAAAATCCAGTACTTATGACACATTTTGAGAATCCAAACCTTTCTGACATTTTAATGGAAATCTTTCAGCCCTTTCTCAAAATCCAATCCTTTGGCATATTTTGAGAATCTGAATATCCTTTCTTGCGAGATGCCCGTGGGACGAAACCCGGGGCCATGTACCTTTTGTAATGGCATGCTCTATGTGTGTCCCTATTAGTGTGCCGGTAAACCACACATGCTCCACTAACGACTCACACTATGCCATGCAGAATCCTCTCGGATTTCATCTTCTATTGAGAGTGCTTTACTCGGAATCAATTGCTTGACTCTGAGTATCGACTCAACTAGATGCTCTCAAGGTATGTATATGTCCATGTTTCTTTCTTTTGATGATTTAGTTACTCCCACTGGTTTTTAGACCAGGTGTAAAATCAATCAAATTTTCACACAGACCGTGTCTCGCCCTAAGGTCCTCTTATTTGGCAGCAGCCGGGCTCACCAATGCTTCCAAGTAGTCGGATTGCAAATCCGTACCAACTGCAGTGTTTTACCACCAATCGGTATGTCACCCTGATCACAACTACTTATGATGGTGATCAATACTACTGTTTAAGAGGAGATTATGTCAGTTGTAAAGCAGAAATCTGATTTCTGCTCCAAGCCCAGTGATGACTAAAAAGGTTCTTTCATTTCTAATCCTAAACTCATTTTGGACTGTCCCAACTCCCACTGTTTCCTTAGACCATGAGTTCTTTCTAAAAGAGCTCTTTAGTAACAGTAGGATGGCTAATGAAACGACAATGCTCAGCTAGTCATGAGGTTCAGATGAACACTACAAGACCCTGGACTTTCTATGTACAAGTGGGATAATCCCAGCTTTACATTTCAGGCAGTGTCTGCAAGACCTACTTAGTCTAGGATGTGGTCGGAATATGGTTTATATGGACTGACTGGTATAGTATTGAAATTATTGGAAACTAATTGGCAATGTATCTCATACATCGAGGATCGAACTGTTTCGACCAATGCTCCATTGTCTTCCCTAAGACACATTACAACCATTAATGTTCTTGGAAGAGAATGAACTGTGAAACCCTTTTTCTCAGTTTATGTTATCGCTCAGGTTCTGTGGAACTTGTACTTCCTTTGAAGTCCTTGAACTGTTCAAGATTTCAATTCAATTGCTTATCCCGATAAGCAACATCATATTCATCATATCGAATGATGAATATTGTGAAGTACAAACAATTGTGTTCTATCTTAAGATTCGAGCAATACACAACAATAGGTGTGTCCGTTGCTCTTAATCTCAATATCTTTTACATATCTATGTAAACTAATGACTTTGTTCACTTTATTCAAGACTTGCAATCTTCAATTGACTCTAAGTCAACTGATTTCAAAATCCTATCATCTGGATCCTTGGGTGATTCATTTCTTGACATATTAAGAACTCAATTCATCAAGTGACCTTAAGTCAAATGATTCCAAAGTCCTGTCCAACTAGACCTCTGGTTGAATTGTTTGTATTAACAATCATAATGACACAATTCTTGAATTCAAAACATTTTGGATCGCCATTCAAGTTATTACTAAACATACATTCAACACATTCATATAACATTTCAAGGATAATTTTAGACAACAGGTGTTAAAAGAAAAATGACAATTTTTATTAAAACAAAATCCTTGAACAATGTAATGGACAATGTCAAAAATGTATCCAAAGACTAATAACAATGTTTCAATATCTATCTAAACTTCAAAACTGCACGAGTTTCAGAACCAGTCTGAATATGCTCCTATGCAACAACATCCCACATCCTACAGAGTCCATTCATACAGAGCAAATGTGAGAAACACATCTTGTATCAAGGAATTAAGGATCAGGGGTTCTGAGTTTTAAGATATTCTTGAGTTGCCAAACTGTTCAGCTTCGGAGCATTTTCCAATCTTTCCGTGACTGTGTCCCACCATGTGGATTCCCAGTTTGAAACATCGAGGAACTGGTCCAGACGATCTGGACCATCTCTTGATGTGTCCTATTACTGGACTAAATCTCGAAGCAGCTGAATCAATGGAACTATGCTTCTCTATGAACGACTCATACAGAGTCAACATTGAATACATGTCCATGATTGTCTTATCTGGTTTCCCTTCCTGTACATCAGGATGAACGGATCAGCAAGTCAAGCTAATGCTTTAACTCCCAATAAAAAGGGGACCAAATATTTTTTACAGTTCACCTATGTGTCTCTCAGCCTTGAGAACATGTGAACTGGTGCTACTTCCTACACACTTCAAACTCTTTGAAGATCTTAGTTCGTCCTTTCTCAACCAGTTCATGGAACTTTTCCACAACTAGCTGTGTTAACTTATCTGACCCCAGGAATTCTAAATTCCTGCGGAACTCAGGGTCAATGATCAATAGTATTAGGCAACGAACTTTCCTTGACTTATCAATCAAGGAGTCATGCTCATCACAAGCTACTGTGTGATGTCATGCTTTGGGGGGCGGGAATTCAGTCAGATATGGCTTGCCAGCAAAACAGAGAACTATTCTCTATTTATGAAGCCATACCATATAGTTCAGGCCAGTCAGCCTATCCATATTCGGCAGGTGCATTCTGATGCTTTCAGAAATGGGTGAAGGAGGAGAAGGAGGAGAATTGACACTAGACATCTATAAAATAAACAGAATTTATTAGTTTAATTGATCCTTTTAAATAATTACCCAATTAGCTATTTAATAAGGCTAGGATCCAAAATGCCCCAACTATGGTGTGAAGAGGGATGCCGTAATCACAACATAATGGTCATTAAGGTAGATAAGCACTTATCAATTTCATCTTATGAAATTCCTAGATCTGTTGAGATTCATTAAACTTTTCAATGACATGTTTAATCTCGGATGTGCTCCACTGTTTGTGACTGGGATGCCGAGGATCACAAACTGGATGTGAATAACCATGCAAATTAGCTTGGTACTCTCGGGTTAATTATCATCTCTAATTGATGTGCCGGTAAACCACACACGCTCCATCAACAATGATAATACCCGGGAAACCCATTGCAACTCTTTATGAACCCCTATTGGCGTGCCGGTAAACCACATACGCTCCACCAATGTTTCATAAAGTGCAATGTGCAATTTCATGGATTAGCACCAATTCACATTTTCCCTAAAGTAACTAGATTTGGGTTTTATTAAGTGTTCTAGTACTTTGAATCATTATACTTTTAGTGATTATTAGGCGGTCCTATCAAACCTGTTCGGCTAACGACCCTCCACTGATCAGGCGAGCGGTGGGCGAGAGTGTTCACCCATTAGACCGCCATTTTATAGGCAGTCTCCTTATACCCACTTTATAGACCAGCTTCGTGAATGAGGCCTACTAATGATTTGACTAACCATTTTAATCTTATACATATAATAATAACTCCCTAATTATAATATATATAAGATGTAATTTTTTTAAACCATTTAAAAAATTGTTTCTGGTTTATCTTTTAATTTATTGTCAATTTAAACTATTAAATTTCAAATTAAATTAAACCTTAAAATCAATTTTAATTATCTTTTAATTAACCAATTAATTAAATTAATTAAATTTGATATTTTAAACCTTTTAAAATATTTTAGGATTTATCTATTTAATTTTCGCCAATTTAAACAATTAAATTTAAAATTCAATTAAATCCTTGAATTATCTTTTAATTACCAATTAATTAAATTAATTCAAATGTAGATAGGTTTTATCAAATTAATCAAATTAATTAAAAACTATCCTAATCCCTTAATTTTCGATTTTAGGATAAAAGGTTTTAAGGTTTATCTTTTAAACAATTTTAAGTTACCAAAAATAGAATACATTTTAAACTAATCCACAAAAATCGCCAAATATAGGGGAGGGGCTAGGGTTTTCAAAACCCTAACCCTAATTGTCGATTTACCCAAAATTAGGGTTTAGAGACAATAAACCCTAATTACAAGGAAAGCAGTTATAGCAATTTAACAAGAAAAACAACCAAATGCTCTGATACCACTAAAAGGTTTTCTGCAACTATGAACTAAAAATCTTAAGTTCACATGCAACCTATATAGATCTAAGTTTTTCTTCTAGTTAAACATATAACAATTCCTAAAAGGCCAGAAAAAAAAATTAACTAAAAGAAAGATCAAGAAAAACCAACCTTTAGTGAATCTTGGAAGCAAAGCAACAGAAACCTCTTGCCTCAAATGTAGTCACACCCTAGGTTGGAGTTGTTGGCCGAAAATACCTTCTTAGAGAGCCTCAAAATCGTGGCTTTAGGGTTAGGGTGAGCCTCCCTATTTATAGGCTCCGAATGGTGATCAGATAAACCTTAAAGATAAACCTTTTTGAATTCAAATTAAGATAAGCCTTTATCTTAATAATTCAAACCCTTTTATCCTCATTATCAAAATCGAAAATATATATGTTTCCATATATAATTTCGTTCACCACTCTCACTCACTCAACTGTCACTTACTCAACTATTGAATAATTACAGTTTTAGTCCCTGCACCTTAATTAATCAATTTAGCTGCCAAATTAATTCCAATTAATTCTAGAAAAATTTCTAATTAATTATTATAGTTTCTAATTAATATATTATCACTTAAATATATTAATAAACTATTTATTTAATTTCTATTGATTTATTAATCACATAATAAATCAATCTTTCTCTCTACCGGACTTTCTGCCAATCCTCCAACTATGAGGGCAACCCAAATGGACTATGCTACTATTAATTAGATAAATACTAATTATTAGTCATGGCTTAGACACCTAATCCAACAGTCTCCCACTTGGATAAGTCTATGACTAAAATTACCAAGTTAACCTCTAATTAATTTAGCAACTGTAGCTTCCTAGAAACCGCTGCCGAACTCTGACCTAGTCAGTTCTGTCCAAAGATAAGTGATCATATGATCCTTCATCCAACAAGATATTTTTCAGACACGAGACATGGATTGAGATCAATCTCTGTCCGATATTCTGTTTCTCGATTTCCGATTTTGCTTATGACTTTGGGACTTCTAATTGAACACATCAATTTAGTCCAGGCTGGCCAGCACTTTAGTCAACTTCAAAATCATCGAGAGGCCTACAGATATCTGTTTCCCATCAGGGTCAAGGAACGAATAAGTTTCGACTCATATGCTTATATCTTTTACCAGTCAAATCATTCACAACAACACGTTTTATAACATCGAGTTACCGATGCGTTTTCGTATTATCAATGAACAACTGCCTTGTAAATTATAACTCATATTTCTCCACTTGAAGATCATAGGATATTATCGTCTCAATATTGCTTGTGATATAATCCATGAAGCAATCTATTGAGCGTGGGTTTATCCAATACTCAAATCTCTATTTCTAAGTACTCATGAATGTTGTAGCAATCCTATTGCTATGCCTAACTCCTTAGACAGTCTACAAATCAATTCAAGACAGTCTTGATTCAATACTTACTTCCTAAAGTATGAGCGACTGTGGACCTTTCTGAATAATTAAATTATTCGGGAAGTAAAACATGCAAAAGCGAAACATAAAGATCTGACTGGCAGCTACTCTTGCTTATTACCAAGTCTCCACAAGGTAATCACCAAGTCGGACCTTGTCATAAACTATTATCGGTTTCAGGATTTCTTTTAAACTTTCAATTCTAATTTTACAGCTATGTCTTAATGAACCTTACACTCTTTCTATGTATCCAAAGTATCTTATACTTATACACTTTATTGCAGATGATCCAATCGGATGCTCATCCGATAACATCTCAATAAGTTATCCTGTCAATTTCTCTTCTAACTCCATTCTGGTAATGTGTACTGTGACTTCCTATGGTTCTGGGGTCTTTAGTCTACTTGACTGCACCCTAAGACTATTTCGAGGTGTTATGATGTGCCAGTGAACCACACGCGCTCCATCAGAATACCAACGAGACTTTGTAACCATGAAGTCCATTAACATCATGTCCTGATGTTAATAATTACCACTTTGAAAATCTTTCAAATTAATACTATCACTTTCACCCTAATCATTTCCTAATGAATTCTCATTTTAGTTCAACCAATCCATCCAGTATTCCAGTCAAGCAATGTCCTGAATCTAACTTACTATGCCCTAAGCATTAAGTTATCAGGACATGTTCATGACTTTATGATCGATCCAAAACTTGTGGAACCCGATCTAATCCTATTCCAAACCCTTTCGGAATCCAAGGATTATTTATAATCCTTTGTGTCATGATTTTCGAAAAACTATTTTCCTTTCGGAGACTTTTCTTGTGCATCTTGAATCTTATCAAGATCATGCTTACAAAGGCTAGGTCTATGTTGGTGATTTCATCTTTCCAATAGATGACTGTGAATTACATGAGTATGTTGCACCTTCTTTATTTCTTTCATGCCAAGTCATCACACTTTGCAATGACAAGAAAAACTTTTCCTAAGTCTATGCATCTTGAATCTCATCAAGAACATCTTGGCAGAATCTGGATCTATCTCATAGACGTTTACAACCACCTGAGTATGCCGTATTTCTATTAAGGCTTTCATAGCGATCCGTCTCTTAACACCAAGTCATTACGCTTCGTAATGAAAAAGAGACGTTTCCTAGAACCATTATTTATCCCATATGTGGGGATAGTGGATAACGGCGACTCCCACTGGCTTTGACACGGTTATAGACTATTCACAAAATCCAGTACTTATGACACATTTTGAGAATCCAAACCTTTCTGACATTTTAATGGAAATCTTTCAGCCCTTTCTCAAAATCCAATCCTTTGGCATATTTTGAGAATCTGAATATCCTTTCTTGCGAGATGCCCGTGGGACGAAACCCGGGGCCATGTACCTTTTGTAATGGCATGCTCTATGTGTGTCCCTATTAGTGTGCCGGTAAACCACACATGCTCCACTAACGACTCACACTATGCCATGCAGAATCCTCTCGGATTTCATCTTCTATTGAGAGTGCTTTACTCGGAATCAATTGCTTGACTCTGAGTATCGACTCAACTAGATGCTCTCAAGGTATGTATATGTCCATGTTTCTTTCTTTTGATGATTTAGTTACTCCCACTGGTTTTTAGACCAGGTGTAAAATCAATCAAATTTTCACACAGACCGTGTCTCGCCCTAAGGTCCTCTTATTTGGCAGCAGCCGGGCTCACCAATGCTTCCAAGTAGTCGGATTGCAAATCCGTACCAACTGCAGTGTTTTACCACCAATCGGTATGTCACCCTGATCACAACTACTTATGATGGTGATCAATACTACTGGTCAAGAGGAGATTATGTCAGTTGTAAAGCAGAAATCTGATTTCTGCTCCAAGCCCAGTGATGACTAAAAAGGTTCTTTCATTTCTAATCCTAAACTCATTTTGGACTGTCCCAACTCCCACTGTTTCCTTAGACCATGAGTTCTTTCTAAAAGAGCTCTTTAGTAACAGTAGGATGGCTAATGAAACGACAATGCTCAGCTAGTCATGAGGTTCAGATGAACACTACAAGACCCTGGACTTTCTATGTACAAGTGGGATAATCCCAGCTTTACATTTCAGGCAGTGTCTGCAAGACCTACTTAGTCTAGGATGTGGTCGGAATATGGTTTATATGGACTGACTGGTATAGTATTGAAATTATTGGAAACTAATTGGCAATGTATCTCATACATCGAGGATCGAACTGTTTCGACCAATGCTCCATTGTCTTCCCTAAGACACATTACAACCATTAATGTTCTTGGAAGAGAATGAACTGTGAAACCCTTTTTCTCAGTTTATGTTATCGCTCAGGTTCTGTGGAACTTGTACTTCCTTTGAAGTCCTTGAACTGTTCAAGATTTCAATTCAATTGCTTATCCCGATAAGCAACATCATATTCATCATATCGAATGATGAATATTGTGAAGTACAAACAATTGTGTTCTATATTAAGATTCGAGCAATACACAACAATAGGTGTGTCCGTTGCTCTTAATCTCAATATCTTTTACATATCTATGTAAACTAATGACTTTGTTCACTTTATTCAAGACTTGCAATCTTCAATTGACTCTAAGTCAACTGATTTCAAAATCCTATCATCTGGATCCTTGGGTGATTCATTTCTTGACATATTAAGAACTCAATTCATCAAGTGACCTTAAGTCAAATGATTCCAAAGTCCTGTCCAACTAGACCTCTGGTTGAATTGTTTGTATTAACAATCATAATGACACAATTCTTGAATTCAAAACATTTTGGATCGCCATTCAAGTTATTACTAAACATACATTCAACACATTCATATAACATTTCAAGGATAATTTTAGACAACAGGTGTTAAAAGAAAAATGACAATTTTTATTAAAACAAAATCCTTGAACAATGTAATGGACAATGTCAAAAATGTATCCAAAGACTAATAACAATGTTTCAATATCTATCTAAACTTCAAAACTGCACGAGTTTTAGAACCAGTCTGAATATGCTCCTATGCAACAACATCCCACATCCTACAGAGTCCATTCATACAGAGCAAATGTGAGAAACACATCTTGTATCAAGGAATTAAGGATCATGGGTTCTGAGTTTTAAGATATTCTTGAGTTGCCAAACTGTTCAGCTTCGGAGCATTTTCCAATCTTTCCGTGACTGTGTCCCACCATGTGGATTCCCAGTTTGAAACATCGAGGAACTGGTCCAGACGATCTGGACCATCTCTTGATGTGTCCTATTACTGGACTAAATCTCGAAGCAGCTGAATCAATGGAACTATGCTTCTCTATGAACGACTCATACAGAGTCAACATTGAATACATGTCCATGATTGTCTTATCTGGTTTCCCTTCCTGTACATCAGGATGAACGGATCAGCAAGTCAAGCTAATGCTTTAACTCCCAATAAAAAGGGGACCAAATATTTTTTACAGTTCACCTATGTGTCTCTCAGCCTTGAGAACATGTGAACTGGTGCTACTTCCTACACACTTCAAACTCTTTGAAGATCTTAGTTCGTCCTTTCTCAACCAGTTCATGGAACTTTTCCACAACTAGCTGTGTTAACTTATCTGACCCCAGGAATTCTAAATTCCTGCGGAACTCAGGGTCAATGATCAATAGTATTAGGCAACGAACTTTCCTTGACTTATCAATCAAGGAGTCATGCTCATCACAAGCTACTGTGTGATGTCATGCTTTGGGGGGCGGGAATTCAGTCAGATATGGCTTGCCAGCAAAACAGAGAACTATTCTCTATTTATGAAGCCATACCATATAGTTCAGGCCAGTCAGCCTATCCATATTCGGCAGGTGCATTCTGATGCTTTCAGAAATGGGTGAAGGAGGAGAAGGAGGAGAATTGACACTAGACATCTATAAAATAAACAGAATTTATTAGTTTAATTGATCCTTTTAAATAATTACCCAATTAGCTATTTAATAAGGCTAGGATCCAAAATGCCCCAACTATGGTGTGAAGAGGGATGCCGTAATCACAACATAATGGTCATTAAGGTAGATAAGCACTTATCAATTTCATCTTATGAAATTCCTAGATCTGTTGAGATTCATTAAACTTTTCAATGACATGTTTAATCTCGGATGTGCTCCACTGTTTGTGACTGGGATGCCGAGGATCACAAACTGGATGTGAATAACCATGCAAATTAGCTTGGTACTCTCGGGTTAATTATCATCTCTAATTGATGTGCCGGTAAACCACACACGCTCCATCAACAATGATAATACCCGGGAAACCCATTGCAACTCTTTATGAACCCCTATTGGCGTGCCGGTAAACCACATACGCTCCACCAATGTTTCATAAAGTGCAATGTGCAATTTCATGGATTAGCACCAATTCACATTTTCCCTAAAGTAACTAGATTTGGGTTTTATTAAGTGTTCTAGTACTTTGAATCATTATACTTTTAGTGATTATTAGGCGGTCCTATCAAACCTGTTCGGCTAACGACCCTCCACTGATCAGGCGAGCGGTGGGCGAGAGTGTTCACCCATTAGACCGCCATTTTATAGGCAGTCTCCTTATACCCACTTTATAGACCAGCTTCGTGAATGTGGCCTACTAATGATTTGACTAACCATTTTAATCTTATACATATAATAATAACTCCCTAATTATAATATATATAAGATGTAATTTTTTTAAACCATTTAAAAAATTGTTTCTGGTTTATCTTTTAATTTATTGTCAATTTAAACTATTAAATTTCAAATTAAATTAAACCTTAAAATCAATTTTAATTATCTTTTAATTAACCAATTAATTAAATTAATTAAATTTGATATTTTAAACCTTTTAAAATATTTTAGGATTTATCTATTTAATTTTCGCCAATTTAAACAATTAAATTTAAAATTCAATTAAATCCTTGAATTATCTTTTAATTACCAATTAATTAAATTAATTCAAATGTAGATAGGTTTTATCAAATTAATCAAATTAATTAAAAACTATCCTAATCCCTTAATTTTCGATTTTAGGATAAAAGGTTTTAAGGTTTATCTTTTAAACAATTTTAAGTTACCAAAAATAGAATACATTTTAAACTAATCCACAAAAATCGCCAAATATAGGGGAGGGGCTAGGGTTTTCAAAACCCTAACCCTAATTGTCGATTTACCCAAAATTAGGGTTTAGAGACAATAAACCCTAATTACAAGGAAAGCAGTTATAGCAATTTAACAAGAAAAACAACCAAATGCTCTGATACCACTAAAAGGTTTTCTGCAACTATGAACTAAAAATCTTAAGTTCACATGCAACCTATATAGATCTAAGTTTTTCTTCTAGTTAAACATATAACAATTCCTAAAAGGCCAGAAAAAAAAATTAACTAAAAGAAAGATCAAGAAAAACCAACCTTTAGTGAATCTTGGAAGCAAAGCAACAGAAACCTCTTGCCTCAAATGTAGTCACACCCTAGGTTGGAGTTGTTGGCCGAAAATACCTTCTTAGAGAGCCTCAAAATCGTGGCTTTAGGGTTAGGGTGAGCCTCCCTATTTATAGGCTCCGAATGGTGATCAGATAAACCTTAAAGATAAACCTTTTTGAATTCAAATTAAGATAAGCCTTTATCTTAATAATTCAAACCCTTTTATCCTCATTATCAAAATCGAAAATATATATGTTTCCATATATAATTTCGTTCACCACTCTCACTCACTCAACTGTCACTTACTCAACTATTGAATAATTACAGTTTTAGTCCCTGCACCTTAATTAATCAATTTAGCTGCCAAATTAATTCCAATTAATTCTAGAAAAATTTCTAATTAATTATTATAGTTTCTAATTAATATATTATCACTTAAATATATTAATAAACTATTTATTTAATTTCTATTGATTTATTAATCACATAATAAATCAATCTTTCTCTCTACCGGACTTTCTGCCAATCCTCCAACTATGAGGGCAACCCAAATGGACTATGCTACTATTAATTAGATAAATACTAATTATTAGTCATGGCTTAGACACCTAATCCAACAGTCTCCCACTTGGATAAGTCTATGACTAAAATTACCAAGTTAACCTCTAATTAATTTAGCAACTGTAGCTTCCTAGAAACCGCTGCCGAACTCTGACCTAGTCAGTTCTGTCCAAAGATAAGTGATCATATGATCCTTCATCCAACAAGATATTTTTCAGACACGAGACATGGATTGAGATCAATCTCTGTCCGATATTCTGTTTCTCGATTTCCGATTTTGCTTATGACTTTGGGACTTCTAATTGAACACATCAATTTAGTCCAGGCTGGCCAGCACTTTAGTCAACTTCAAAATCATCGAGAGGCCTACAGATATCTGTTTCCCATCAGGGTCAAGGAACGAATAAGTTTCGACTCATATGCTTATATCTTTTACCAGTCAAATCATTCACAACAACACGTTTTATAACATCGAGTTACCGATGCGTTTTCGTATTATCAATGAACAACTGCCTTGTAAATTATAACTCATATTTCTCCACTTGAAGATCATAGGATATTATCGTCTCAATTGCTTGTGATATAATCCATGAAGCAATCTATTGAGCGTGGGTTCATCCAATACTCAAATCTCTATTTCTAAGTACTCATGAATGTTGTAGCAATCCTATTGCTATGCCTAACTCCTTAGACAGTCTACAAATCAATTCACGACAGTCTTGATTCAATACTTACTTCCTAAAGTATGAGCGACTGTGGACCTTTCTGAATAATTAAATTATTCGGGAAGTAAAACATGCAAAAGCGAAACATAAAGATCTGACTGGCAGCTACTCTTGCTTATTACCAAGTCTCCACAAGGTAATCACCAAGTCGGACCTTGTCATAAACTATTATCGGTTTCAGGATTTCTTTTAAACTTTCAATTCGAATTTTACAGCTATGTCTTAATGAACCTTACACTCTTTCTATGTATCCAAAGTATCTTATACTTATACACTTTATTGCAGATGATCCAATCGGATGCTCATCCGATAACATCTCAATAAGTTATCCTGTCAATTTCTCTTCTAACTCCATTCTGGTAATGTGTACTGTGACTTCCTATGGTTCTGGGGTCTTTAGTCTACTTGACTGCACCCTAAGACTATTTCGAGGTGTTATGATGTGCCGGTGAACCACACGCGCTCCATCAGAATACCAACGAGACTTTGTAACCATGAAGTCCATTAACATCATGTCCTGATGTTAATAATTACCACTTTGAAAATCTTTCAAATTAATACTATCACTTTCACCCTAATCATTTCCTAATGAATTCTCATTTTAGTTCAACCAATCCATCCAGTATTCCAGTCAAGCAATGTCCTGAATCTAACTTACTATGCCCTAAGCATTAAGTTATCAGGACATGTTCATGACTTTATGATCGATCCAAAACTTGTGGAACCCGATCTAATCCTATTCCAAACCCTTTCGGAATCCAAGGATTATTTATAATCCTTTGTGTCATGATTTTCGAAAAACTATTTTCCTTTCGGAGACTTTTCTTGTGCATCTTGAATCTTATCAAGATCATGCTTACAAAGGCTAGGTCTATGTTGGTGATTTCATCTTTCCAATAGATGACTGTGAATTACATGAGTATGTTGCACCTTCTTTATTTCTTTCATGCCAAGTCATCACACTTTGCAATGACAAGAAAAACTTTTCCTAAGTCTATGCATCTTGAATCTCATCAAGAACATCTTGGCAGAATCTGGATCTATCTCATAGACGTTTACAACCACCTGAGTATGCCGTATTTCTATTAAGGCTTTCATAGCGATCTGTCTCTTAACACCAAGTCATTACACTTCGTAATGAAAAAGAGACGTTTCCTAGAACCATTATTTATCCCATATGTGGGGATAGTGGATAACGGCGACTCCCACTGGCTTTGACACGGTTATAGACTATTCACAAAATCCAGTACTTATGACACATTTTGAGAATCCAAACCTTTCTGACATTTTAATGGAAATCTTTCAGCCCTTTCTCAAAATCCAATCCTTTGGCATATTTTGAGAATCTGAATATCCTTTCTTGCGAGATGCCCGTGGGACGAAACCCGGGGCCATGTACCTTTTGTAATGGCATGCTCTATGTGTGTCCCTATTAGTGTGCCTGTAAACCACACATGCTCCACTAACGACTCACACTATGCCATGCAGAATCCTCTCGGATTTCATCTTCTATTCAGAGTGCTTTACTCAGAATCAATTGCTTGACTCTGAGTATCGACTCAACTAGATGCTCTCAAGGTATGTATATGTACATGTTTCTTTCTTTTGATGATTTAGTTACTCCCACTGGTTTTTAGACCAGGTGTAAAATCAATCAAATTTTCACACAGACCGTGTCTCGCCCTAAGGTCCTCTTATTTGGCAGCAGCCGGGCTCACCAATGCTTCCAAGTAGTCGGATTGCAAATCCGTACCAACTGCAGTGTTTTACCACCAATCGGTATGTCACCCTGATCACAACTACTTATGATGGTGATCAATACTACTGGTCAAGAGGAGATTATGTCAGTTGTAAAGCAGAAATCTGATTTCTGCTCCAAGCCCAGTGATGACTAAAAAGGTTCTTTCATTTCTAATCCTAAACTCATTTTGGACTGTCCCAACTCCCACTGTTTCCTTAGACCATGAGTTCTTTCTAAAAGAGCTCTTTAGTAACAGTAGGATGGCTAATGAAACGACAATGCTCAGCTAGTCATGAGGTTCAGATGAACACTACAAGACCCTGGACTTTCTATGTACAAGTGGGATAATCCCAGCTTTACATTTCAGGCAGTGTCTGCAAGACCTACTTAGTCTAGGATGTGGTCGGAATATGGTTTATATGGACTGACTGGTATAGTATTGAAATTATTGGAAACTAATTGGCAATGTATCTCATACATCGAGGATCGAACTGTTTCGACCAATGCTCCATTGTCTTCCCTAAGACACATTACAACCATTAATGTTCTTGGAAGAGAATGAACTGTGAAACCCTTTTTCTCAGTTTATGTTATCGCTCAGGTTCTGTGGAACTTGTACTTCCTTTGAAGTCCTTGAACTGTTCAAGATTTCAATTCAATTGCTTATCCCGATAAGCAACATCATATTCATCATATCGAATGATGAATATTGTGAAGTACAAACAATTGTGTTCTATCTTAAGATTCGAGCAATACACAACAATAGGTGTGTCCGTTGCTCTTAATCTCAATATCTTTTACATATCTATGTAAACTAATGACTTTGTTCACTTTATTCAAGACTTGCAATCTTCAATTGACTCTAAGTCAACTGATTTCAAAATCCTATCATCTGGATCCTTGGGTGATTCATTTCTTGACATATTAAGAACTCAATTCATCAAGTGACCTTAAGTCAAATGATTCCAAAGTCCTGTCCAACTAGACCTCTGGTTGAATTGTTTGTATTAACAATCATAATGACACAATTCTTGAATTCAAAACATTTTGGATCGCCATTCAAGTTATTACTAAACATACATTCAACACATTCATATAACATTTCAAGGATAATTTTAGACAACAGGTGTTAAAAGAAAAATGACAATTTTTATTAAAACAAAATCCTTGAACAATGTAATGGACAATGTCAAAAATGTATCCAAAGACTAATAACAATGTTTCAATATCTATCTAAACTTCAAAACTGCACGAGTTTCAGAACCAGTCTGAATATGCTCCTATGCAACAACATCCCACATCCTACAGAGTCCATTCATACAGAGCAAATGTGAGAAACACATCTTGTATCAAGGAATTAAGGATCAGGGGTTCTGAGTTTTAAGATATTCTTGAGTTGCCAAACTGTTCAGCTTCGGAGCATTTTCCAATCTTTCCGTGACTGTGTCCCACCATGTGGATTCCCAGTTTGAAACATCGAGGAACTGGTCCAGACGATCTGGACCATCTCTTGATGTGTCCTATTACTGGACTAAATCTCGAAGCAGCTGAATCAATGGAACTATGCTTCTCTATGAACGACTCATACAGAGTCAACATTGAATACATGTCCATGATTGTCTTATCTGGTTTCCCTTCCTGTACATCAGGATGAACGGATCAGCAAGTCAAGCTAATGCTTTAACTCCCAATAAAAAGGGGACCAAATATTTTTTATAGTTCACCTATGTGTCTCTCAGCCTTGAGAACATGTGAACTGGTGCTACTTCCTACACACTTCAAACTCTTTGAAGATCTTAGTTCGTCCTTTCTCAACCAGTTCATGGAACTTTTCCACAACTAGCTGTGTTAACTTATCTGACCCCAGGAATTCTAAATTCCTGCGGAACTCAGGGTCAATGATCAATAGTATTAGGCAATGAACTTTCCTTGACTTATCAATCAAGGAGTCATGCTCATCACAAGCTACTGTGTGATGTCATGCTTTGGGGGGCGGGAATTCAGTCAGATATGGCTTGCCAGCAAAACAGAGAACTATTCTCTATTTATGAAGCCATACCATATAGTTCAGGCCAGTCAGCCTATCCATATTCGGCAGGTGCATTCTGATGCTTTCAGAAATGGGTGAAGGAGGAGAAGGAGGAGAATTGACACTAGACATCTACAAAATAAACATAATTTATTAGTTTAATTGATCCTTTTAAATAATTACCCAATTAGCTATTTAATAAGGCTAGGATCCAAAATGCCCCAACTATGGTGTGAAGAGGGATGCCGTAATCACAACATAATGGTCATTAAGGTAGATAAGCACTTATCAATTTCATCTTATGAAATTCCTAGATCTGTTGAGATTCATTAAACTTTTCAATGACATGTTTAATCTCGGATGTGCTCCACTGTTTGTGACTGGGATGCCGAGGATCACAAACTGGATGTGAATAACCATGCAAATTAGCTTGGTACTCTCGGGTTAATTATCATCTCTAATTGATGTGCCGGTAAACCACACACGCTCCATCAACAATGATAATACCCGGGAAACCCATTGCAACTCTTTATGAACCCCTATTGGCGTGCCGGTAAACCACATACGCTCCACCAATGTTTCATAAAGTGCAATGTGCAATTTCATGGATTAGCACCAATTCACATTTTCCCTAAAGTAACTAGATTTGGGTTTTATTAAGTGTTCTAGTACTTTGAATCATTATACTTTTAGTGATTATTAGGCGGTCCTATCAAACCTGTTCGGCTAACGACCCTCCACTGATCAGGCGAGCGGTGGGCGAGAGTGTTCACCCATTAGACCGCCATTTTATAGGCAGTCTCCTTATACCCACTTTATAGACCAGCTTCGTGAATGAGGCCTACTAATGATTTGACTAACCATTTTAATCTTATACATATAATAATAACTCCCTAATTATAATATATATAAGATGTAATTTTTTTAAACCATTTAAAAAATTGTTTCTGATTTATCTTTTAATTTATTGTCAATTTAAACTATTAAATTTCAAATTAAATTAAACCTTAAAATCAATTTTAATTATCTTTTAATTAACCAATTAATTAAATTAATTAAATTTGATATTTTAAACCTTTTAAAATATTTTAGGATTTATCTATTTAATTTTCGCCAATTTAAACAATTAAATTTAAAATTCAATTAAATCCTTGAATTATCTTTTAATTACCAATTAATTAAATTAATTCAAATGTAGATAGGTTTTATCAAATTAATCAAATTAATTAAAAACTATCCTAATCCCTTAATTTTCGATTTTAGGATAAAAGGTTTTAAGGTTTATCTTTTAAACAATTTTAAGTTACCAAAAATAGAATACATTTTAAACTAATCCACAAAAATCGCCAAATATAGGGGAGGGGCTAGGGTTTTCAAAACCCTAACCCTAATTGTCGATTTACCCAAAATTAGGGTTTAGAGACAATAAACCCTAATTACAAGGAAAGCAGTTATAGCAATTTAACAAGAAAAACAACCAAATGCTCTGATACCACTAAAAGGTTTTCTGCAACTATGAACTAAAAATCTTAAGTTCACATGCAACCTATATAGATCTAAGTTTTTCTTCTAGTTAAACATATAACAATTCCTAAAAGGCCAGAAAAAAAATTAACTAAAAGAAAGATCAAGAAAAACCAACCTTTAGTGAATCTTGGAAGCAAAGCAACAGAAACCTCTTGCCTCAAATGTAGTCACACCCTAGGTTGGAGTTGTTGGCCGAAAATACCTTCTTAGAGAGCCTCAAAATCGTGGCTTTAGGGTTAGGGTGAGCCTCCCTATTTATAGGCTCCGAATGGTGATCAGATAAACTTTAAAGATAAACCTTTTTGAATTCAAATTAAGATAAGCCTTTATCTTAATAATTCAAACCCTTTTATCCTCATTATCAAAATCGAAAATATATATGTTTCCATATATAATTTTGTTCACCACTCTCACTCACTCAACTGTCACTTACTCAACTATTGAATAATTACAGTTTTAGTCCCTGCACCTTAATTAATCAATTTAGCTGCCAAATTAATTCCAATTAATTCCAGAAAAATTTCTAATTAATTATTATAGTTTCTAATTAATATATTATCACTTAAATATATTAATAAACTATTTATTTAATTTCTATTGATTTATTAATCACATAATAAATCAATCTTTCTCTCTACCGGACTTTCTGCCAATCCTCCAACTATGAGGGCAACCCAAATGGACTATGCTACTATTAATTAGATAAATACTAATTATTAGTCATGGCTTAGACACCTAATCCAACATATCTTAGTATCGAGTTCCTAGACTATCTAAAGGAATGTGGAATAGTTTCACAGTTATCACCTCCTCGGACACCACAGTTAAACGGTGTAGCCGAAAGGCGTAACCGAACCCTATTAGATATGGTTCGTTCCATGATGAGTCGAGCTTCACTTCCAATCCACTTCTGGGGGTATTCCTTAGAGACTGCCGCCTACATCCCCAATCTTGTCCCAACCAAGAACGTTGCTAAAACACCCCATGAGATGTGGACAGGGAAAGCTCCCTCGTTAGCACATGTCAAGGTCTGGGGTTGTGAGGCTTTCGTTAGACGAGAGACTCACGACAAACTTATAGAAAGAGGCGAGAGGTGTTTTTTCATTGGATACCCCAAACAGTCTTTTGTATACTTGTTCTACAGACCAAGCGAGGACGTGGTCTTTGTAGCTAGACGAGGAGTCTTTCTAGAGAGAACTTATATTCAAAGAGGACAGTGGGAGTACCATTGATCTTGAAGAAATTCAAGAGTCACCAGATAATGCAACCTTAGGAGAAACTAGCAACCAACAAGAGGATGAAGTTCCTGTTGGTCCGACTGATATATCCTTACCTCTTAGGCGTTCCAGTAGAGTTAGCATGCCACCCGAGTTTTATGGATTCCAGATAACTACGGATGGGGACACGTTTGTCAGTGATAGGACACTGACAAATTTGGATGAGCCAGCTAACTACCGGGAAGCAGTGGCGGGCCCTGAGTCTGCCAAATGGAAAGAGGCAATGGACAGCGAGATCAAGTCCATGTATGACAATCAAGTTTGAAATTTGGTTGACAATGTACCGGGTCAAAAGACAGTCGGGTGCAAGTATATCTTCAAGAAGAAGACCGACATGGATGGAAAGGTACATGCTTTCAAGGCAAGACTGGTTGCGAAGGGCTTTACTCAAACCCCAGGGATTGACTATGATGAGACCTTCTCACCAGTGGCCAAGATAAAATCTATTAGGATTATGTTAGCCATAGCTGCATTTCATGATTATGAAATTTGGCAGATGGACGTCAAAACCGCTTTCCTTAGTAGGAAGTTGACTGAGGATATTTACATGAATTAGCCAGAGGGTTTTGTCAATTCAAAGTATCCTAATAAGGTGTGTAAGCTTGAGAAATCAATCTATGGATTGAAGCAAGCTTCTCGCAGCTGGAATCTTTGTTTCCATGAGAAAGTCAAAGAGTTTGGTTTCTCTAGGAGCGAGGATGAGTCCTACGTATATGTCAAGGCTAGTGGGAGTATAGTCACCTTTCTGGTGCTGTATGTTGATGACATACTGCTCATGGGAAACAACATTCCAACCTTGCAAGATGTCAAGTCTTGGCTTGGGAAGTGTTTCGCCATGAAAGATCTAGGAGAGGCTGCCTATATTCTTGGGATAATAATATTGAGAGATAGGAAGAAGAGACTGATTGGACTCAGTCAGAGTACATACTTGGAAAAGGTACTAAATAGGTTTAGTATGGAAAATTCCAAGAAGGGAGAGCTACCTATCCAAAGTAATGCCAAATTGAGTAAGACTCAAAGTCCAAGTACAGACGAGGAGATAGCTGACATGAGTCGGGTACCTTACACTTCGGCTGTGGGGTCAATCATGTACGCTATGACGTGTACTCGACCTGACGTGGCCTTTGCCTTGAGCATGGTCAGTCGATACAAGGGAAATCCTGGAAGGACACATTGGACATCTGTTAAGAACATACTCAAGTATCTGCGGAGGACAAAGAACTTTGTCTTAGTCCTTGGTGGTAGTGATACCTTGAGAGTTGACGGGTATACGGATGCCATCTTTTAGAGAGATAGAGAAAATGGTCGGTCTGAGTCGGGCTGGGTTTTCCTTTTGAATGGGGGAGCAGTAACTTGGAAAAGTTCCAAGCAAGAGACGGTGGCTGATTCTACTTGTGAATCAGAGTACATAGCAGCGAGTGAAGCGGCAAATGAAGCGGCTTGGCTGAAGAACTTTATCGGTGACCTTGGAGTAGTCCCGAGTATTCAGGAGCCCATGGAACTATTCTGCGATAACGAAGGAGCGGTTGCTTTGACAAAGGAACCGAGAGATCATGGAAAGTCCAGACACATCGATAGAAAGTACCACTACATAAGACATAGAGTAGAAGAAAGTCACCTCCTTGTGAAGAGGGTATCATCAGAAGATAATCCTGCAGACTCCTTGACAAAGGCTCTGAGTAGGATTAAGCATAATTAGCATGCAAGGCGCATAGGCTTAAGAGATGATATTAGTTTTTGTAATTAGATAGGATTTGAAACTTATTGCAATATAAATGTAATTGACTTTGGTGATTTAATAATATAGTTTTGTTGATGAGTATTTGATACTGCTTTTGTCGATTGTTTATTATTGTGTTTCATTTTTGCATGTTTACTTCCTGAGTAATTTTATATTATTCAAAGGTCTACAGTCACTCAATACTTTTAGGAAGTAAGTATGAGTGAAGGCTGTCATGAATTGTTTTGTAGATTGTCTAAGGATGTCACACCCCCAAACCGTAATGGCGGAAAAGTTCGAGGGTGGATGACTTCATGAACAATATCATATCAAAGTTGAATAATAGTGATTCCAAGCGAAACAACCATCATTAAATAATTGCAAATGTTACATCGTTTAAAAGTTGCATGTTTCAAATACAATTACAAATGATATCAAAATAAACAAAAACGACGTCGTAACGTCCCTTCAAATAACGCTGGAGGTTTACCTTATCAATTTCCTGAGAATACAAGTAATTTGAAAGAGTGTCAACAATTAAGTTGGTGAGTTCATAAGATTTGCGTAAGAAATGTCCTTTGTTTATAAACAATAGTATTGAAAACCAAGAAAATCCAGTATTTTTCATAAAAATGTCCAAGTCTTTAAATCCCAGAGACTAAAATGTAATATGTAAACTGTAGTGTAAAATTCCTTAGAAATGTATGTTTCCACGTAAACAATTTATAAAAATATTAAGTTGATTATTTTCCCCATGTGAGATACCCTTATAACCATACTGTGACTAGTTGGCCTGCTGCGATGTTCTTCAGGCGTCGGAATGTTAGACATTTGGACACCTCAGACCTGCCGGTCTAGCTGTAGCTAGCAGCTCAGGTGCGGGTTGTCAAGCCCGTATAGATCCATACTCAAATATCGAGCTCTCTTACCGAGACTCTGGTTATAAATTTCAGGACTTAAAGTAGGTACTTATAGAAGTACTTTGAAGATTCATCTCACAAAAATGAATGTATTTCAATCAACTTGTTTACGTAAGATTTGAATATAAAAACCCTTGTAATCATCCATTATCATTTTTCCCATGATATTATAGAAATGTTTAATAATTATATAATTTTATATAATTATTTTTGTCGTAATAACCTTATGTTCATAAACTATTCCAATAATAGTCTATTTTTAGTGTTCTATCGTAATAATCATATTTTGCGAATAATAATGAATTAACTTATTCAAATGATTATAAATATCATTTTTTTAAGTTATTTCTCACAAAAATGGTGAAATAACTTGGTTATAACCATTTTTGCTAAAAAATGATATTTCCCGGTTACAAAAACGTAGTTTTTATTAGTTTTCGTTTTTATGACTTTTATGTCAAAAATCTAGTGTTTTACACACTTTATTTATAGTCTTGTATTTTTCACACAAACATAACATGTCATAATGTTTATAACACTTGGATCTAACCATTTCTCATGTCAAGATCATTGGTACACAACTTCTAGTTTTCATATTTATGACATTTTTATCCAAGATCTAGCATTTTTACACATTTTATTTATAGTTTGGGAACTTTTACACCAAAACTATATATCATTATGATCATCATACATGGAACTATCCATATATCATATCAAGAACATTTTTACACAACAACTAGTTTTATAAACTTGTGTAAATCATCATTTTTAGCATTTAAACATATGTAAACTTGGATAAAACAACATTAATAGTATTTAAACTTGTATTCTCCCCCAAAAAAGGTTTGAAAAGATGAAAATGAGGGGTATGAACTCACCCTTGTAGCGTGCTTGGCTTAAAAACTAGGTAGTTCTTGAAAGATCGGTGGTAGTAATGAAGATCCAAGCCTTGGAGCTCGGAGGACCCTTGGACAATGCTATTACCCAATGGTTTTTCATAGATGTTAGTGTGTGTAAATGATGTAAAACTTGTGTAATATAGATTAGAATCATAAGGTGAAGGTGTCTTACCACTTGGACTTGCAAAAGCACTTGGAAATGAAGGTGTGTGATGGTGTTGGATGGTGGCGGGTTGGAAGAGAGGAAGAGAGGGAGAGAGTTGGAGCCGAGAGGAGAAGGGGAGAGATGTAGGAGAGGAATGAGCTAGTTAGTTCTCAAATGAGTGTATCATGGCATAAAAGTTAAAGTTTGATTTTGTGTAATTGTTTAATCCTAGCATCATCCTTGCCTAGATTGGGAATAGTAACCAAGGATTTGAGATTTGATGGCTTGGGTGGCTTGTGGCTGCCGATGGGGGAGGGGTAGGGGGGGTGGGGTGGGTTAGTTTTTATAAAAATAGCAATATACTTATAAAAATAGGTGATTTTTATAAAATCGTAAGACGTTTTAGTGAAACTTTATGCGTTTTTGACGAAACGAAGTTCTAAATAATTATTTTGTATAAAAACATTGTCAAACATTTATTTTGAATGAATTATAACTCGTTGGATGTCGAAATACGCGTCTAAACGCAGTATTCTTCCGGTTTCGCGATTTTTGGCATTTTACTGGAAATTGAATTTGGCTTTGAACTTAAATACTAGACATTATTACGTTCCATATTATATGAATTGTTATTTCATATTTGATGTTTAAGGCACCACATTTTGTATTTTGAGTCCAAACCCTGTGTACATTTATCCGTTCACAGCGATTTAATGGTTGTAACTTTCACATACGAACTCCGTTTTCGACGTTCTATATATCCACAGGTTTGTATTTACGAGTAGATCGTTCTATGAATATTATTATTCTCAAAATAATAATTGTACGATTATCGAATTTTTACGCCACAGTAGTTTATTGTCCGTATTTTCGATGTTTACTCGATAATTATTTTGAATTAGCATACGTAGTATTATAATATTTAATAATTCATAGCAAAAGTTATGGAAAATAAAGTTTCAACACATGGATTTACGTACACTTCATTTGGCTATAGTTGACTTTTGTTGACCAAAATTTACAATTGTCACATCATCTACCCGTTAGAAAGAATTTCGTCCCGAAATTTAGCTCTTGAGTAGATCCTCAAGGGTTTGGGAAGAGATGTGAATACTTTTGTTTTATTTGGTCTTCACGCTCCCAAGTAAATTCTGGTCCACGTTTAGCGCTCCAGCGGACTTTAACTATTGGTATACGGCTTTGTTTCGTTATCTTGACTTCTCTGTCCATGATCTCCACGGGTTCTTCTACAAACTAGAGATTCTCATTCACCTCGATCTCGTCGAGCGGAATGACAAGCGTCTCATCGGACAGACACTTCTGTAGGTTAGATACGTGAAAGGTGGGATGGACATTGCTGAGCTCTTGTGGTAGTTGGAGTTTGTAGGCTACTGGGCCGATCCTAGCAAGGATCTCAAAGGGCCCAATGTATCTGGGGTTCAGTTTCCCACGCTTTCCAAAGCGTATCATTCCCTTCCATGGTGAGTCCTTCAACAACACTCGATCGCCAACATGGAATTCTAAAGGTTTGCGTCGTTTGTCTGCGTAACTCTTTTGTCGGTCACGAGATGCTTTCAATCGTTCACGGATCTGAACAATTTTCTCCGTCGTTTCTCGTATGATCTCCGGACCGGTGAGCGTGCTATTAGGTACTTGACCTTTGGCTAGTTGAGTATCACCTACTTCAGCCCATCACAGAGGGGACCTGCACTTGCGTCCATATAAAGCTTCGAATGGGTCAACTTTGATGCTGGTGTGGTAGCTGTTGTTGTATGAAAACTCAATAAGTGGTAAGTGGGTGTCCCACGCCTTACCAAAGTCTATCACACAAGCTCTCAACATGTCTTCCAGCGTTTGAATGGTTCTTTCACTTTGCCCGTCTGTCTGTGGATGGTACGCTGTACTCATGTCGAGTCTGGTTCCCAAGGCTTTTTTCAATGATTGCCAAAATCGTGAAGTGAATCGACTATCTCTATCTGAGATAATCGAAATTGGCGCACCATGCAATCATACTGTTTCCTTGATGTACGTCCTTGTAAGTTTCTCCATCTTGTCGGTCTCCTTGATTGGCAGGAAGTGAGCGGATTTGGTTAACCTATCGACGATTACCTATATGGTGTCTAACCCACCAGTTGTCTTGGGCAATTTGGTTATGAAGTCCATAGTTATCCGCTCCCACATCCACTCGGGTATTTCCGGTTGTTGTAGTAAAGCCGAGGGCTTTTGGTATTCTACTTTAACCTTGGCGCAAGTCAGGCACTTGCCCACGTAAGTAGCAATTTCTTCCTTCATGTTTGGCCACCAATACAGTTTCTTGAGGTCCAGGTACATCTTGTCGGACCCAGGATGAACGGAGTATCTAGTCTTGTGAGTCTCATTCATGATAATGTCTCTGTATCTGCCGAATCTCGGGGTCCAAATTCGGTTCATGAGGTAACGAGCTCCGTCATCCTTAACTTCAAGGTTTTTATCCATCCCTCGCAAGGCTTCATTTGCGACATTCTCAGGTTTTAAGGCTTCTAGCTGCGCCTCCTTGATCTGAGTGGACAAATGGGAATGGATCGTTATTGACAGAGACTTTACTCGGCGACCCGAGTACTCTTTCCGACTAAGGGCATCTGCCACCACGTTGGCCTTTCCTGGGTGATAACGAATTTTGCATTCATAATCACTTAGCAGCTCTACCCATCGTCGTTGTCTCATGTTGAGTTCTTTTTGGTTGAGGATATGCTGGAGACTCTTGTGGTCGGTAAAAACCGTACACTTAGTGCCGTACAGGTAGTGTCTCCAGATCTTTAATGCGAATACTACTGCCGCCAGTTCGAGGTCATGTGTAGTGTAGTTGACCTCGTGAGTTTTAAGTTGTCTTGAAGCGTAGGCGATGACTTCTCCTCTTTGCATGAGTACGCAGCCCAGACCCTGGTTCGATGCATCGCAATAGACCACAAAGTCTTTTGTTCCTTCTGGAAGAGACAGAATAGGAGCGCTGTACAAAACTTTATTTAAGGTCTGGAAGGTGGCGTCTTGTTTATCTTCCTATTTGAATGTTACACCCTTCTATGTCAGGGCAGTAAGTGGCTTCGCAATTTTGGAGAAATTCTGTATGAATCTTCGGTAATAGCCAGCAAGGCCCAAAAACTGGCGGATTTCTGTCGGAGTTCTTGGTGCTTCCAAGTTTTCGATGGCTTTGATTTTGGAGGGATCCACATGTATCCCTTCCTTGCTGACTAAGTGGCCTAGAAAGTCCACCTTTCGAATCCAAAATTCGCATTTCGAAAATTTCGCATACAGCTTCTCTACTCTTAATGTCTCCAAAACTTGTCGTAGGTGTTTGACTATGTTCCTCCTTACTTCGTGAATAGATAAGTATGTCGTCGATGAACACTATCACGAATTTATCTAGTTAAGGTCGGCATACGCGGTTCATTAGATCCATAAACACTGCGGGCGCATTAGTCAGTCCGAAGGGAATCACAACGAATTCATAATGGCGTAGCGAGTTCTGAATGCCATTTTAGGAACGTCTTCTTCTTGGACCCTGAGTTGGTGATACCCCGACCTTAGATCGATTATTGAGAAATAACTCGATCCTTGGAGTTGGTCGAAAAGGTCGTCAATTCGGGGTAACGGATACCGATTCTTGATAGTGAGCTTGTTCAATTCCCGATAGTCAATGCACATACAGAATGATCCATCCTTCTTCTTCACGAATAAGACCGACGCTCCCCAAGGTGAGAAGCTCGGCCTGATGAACCCTTTACTTAGCAGTTCGTTTAGTTGGCTGGATAATTCTTGCATTTCTTCCGGGGCTAACCGGTATGGCGCGTTTGCTACTGGGGTGGCTCCAGGGATCAAATCGATTCTGAACTTGACTTGTCGTGCGGGTGGTGCTCCTGGAAGGTCTTCTGGGAATACGTCAAAAAAGTCGCAGACTTCAGGGATCTCTTTGATGCTCTTTACTTCTTTCTTATCGTCAACAACGTGGGCTAGGAAGGCATGGTATCTTTTCTGTAGGTACTTTCGAGCTTTGATGCAAGACACGATTCGAAGGCTGGTACTGGGTTTATCACCGTAGACAACAAGGGTCTTGTCATCCGGCAGATGAAGTCGGATTCCTCATTCGTAACACATGATGTCGGCATGATGGGGGATTAGCCAATCCATACCAACAATCACGTCAAAGCTTCCTATTCTAACAGGCATTAAGTCCATTTGAAAGGAGCGATCGTCCAGAGTAAGTGTACAGTCTATGTATATGTCGTTTGTGCTTTCTGTTTTGTCATTTGCCATTTATACCGTAAATGTTTCATTAAGTGGTTAAGGTTTTTGTTTTAGTAAATATTTAAACTCGTGGCTTAAGAAACTCCTCTCCGCACCGCTATCGAATAGTATACAAGCATATGAATTATTGATGAGGAACGTACCGGTAACCACGGTAGGATCCTCCACCGCTTCCGCGCGTCCCATAGCTAGGACTCTTCCATTTCTCCCAATGTTCTTTGTCTTCGGACAATCACGCTTGAAATGCCCCGTCTCACCACAACCGTAACAAGCTTGACTCACCCTAGCATTAGAGGCTTGGGTGGTTTGTGGAACTGGCGCCTTGCAGAAACGGGCGGTATGACCCTTTTTGTTACAGTTCGGGCAGTGCATTTCCCTACAGGCTCCAGTATGGTGGAAATTACACTTGTTGCACTTGGGTAGAGTTCCATTATATTGTCTGGTTGTTGTTGGGGTAGTCGGGACAGTGGCTGCACGGACTGCCACAATCTGTTGTCTTTTGGCACCTTCTTGGTTAGGCTGGCCCTTTCCCCTGTTCTAGGGTTTCCTCTTGTGATCTTTTTCCTTTGGTTGCTCAATTTTAGGTGTCATAGTGCCCTGGCGGACCCCATGATCAACTAATCGTTGGGCCAGTCGTTTGGCACTGTCGAAGGTAGCAGGGCTCGCTGATTCTACATTTCCCTGGATCTGAGGAGATAGCCCCCAGATATAGCGTTCCACTTTCACTGATTCTGGGGTGACCATAGCAGGGCAGAGGGTTGCCAAGTTATTGAATCGGTTCGTGTAGGTGGTCAGATCTGAACCTTTCATGGTAAGTGTAACACCCGGTTTTTAATAAAACATCTTCATTTAAATAAATATCAATTTATTCAATACTTAACATTTTGAAGATATTTAGAAATCATTTAAACATCAATTCACCGCATAAATCTCCACATAAGTAGCATCAGTGTGTACCCGTCATGCCTGTCCGTCATTTTCACCTGTACAACCTGAAATGGTAATTTAAAAGGGAAAGGATAAGCACACGGCTTAGTGAGTTCCAACAACTACACAGCATATCAGCTACACATACTTTACCCCTAACAGGAAAAATACAACCACACGTCACATAATATGCTCTACCCAGTATATTGGATATAACATCCTATACGTATCTGCTCAGTAAATCTAATTCCCCTGCTCAACACTTAGAGCCGCGCATACCCTGTACGTCGAGTCATGCATATCTGCTCAGTATCTTTTACTCGTATCTCTATATTACTCAGTACGTCGACCCCACACACACCATAACCCAACCCATACAATTATAACAGGAAGGTATATTTCACAACTTGGTACTATTCATCAACATCTTATAAACATCTTATAAGCACACAAAATACAGTAAAGCACATATAACGTCCACACAATGTAGTGAGAAACTCACCTGATTATAGTCGACTACAACGTTTATCTCTGCTTTGTATTCCCTCTTTAACTGTTAACACCGTAAGACATTTATCACTCTTTAATTCTTAACTAACTTATAGTTGCATCATTAAACTCTTCCATAATTCCAACATGATACCTCGTGATTTATCAAGTAAATGATAGCCAGGTAGAAGATTAGTTGGGGTGGCAGGATCCTTTCAGCATTTTAGCCTTTCGGAAAATCCAACAACCAGATCCCAAGTAATCGGCCTAGACACCATCCTCGTAAGTAAATCACTCGGTATTATTTTTGGAATTACGAATAGTATAACCTCTACATATTATAGTTTAACACTTATAAACTACTAGAGAAATACGATAGTGATTACTCACTTAAGATTGGCGTTTTCGCAAAGCCTTGGCACGTTTCCCGTTCCACTCTTACAACACTTCCCGAGCACCTCGTTACCAGCTACCGCTCGCTCCTAACTCCTCCCGACCTATTTTCCTCACCAGAACACTCCTCGATATCGTAAGGTTGTTTGGTGTTTGTTGTGGGTTGAAATGAAGAAGTTAGGTCTCTATTTATAGGGCTTGAAAACACTATTCACAACGTCATCACGACATCATCGTCGACATCATCACGACGTCATCACGACATCAACGTCGACGTCATCACGAGGTAAGCGCTTACTTCATTTCTTGGGTACTATTCACGCCGGAGTACTACTTACGACGGAGTTACTATTCACGTCGGAGTTACTATTCACGGCGGAGTTACTATTCACATTTTTTTTCCTTTTTTTTTTTTGAAAAACGGTCGTTACAGTAAGGTTCCACAGCTCCTGTTCTAGTTTTTGGATCTCCCCTCTGGGATAGTACTCTTTCATCAGCTTGGTCTTTAATTCCTCCCAACTCATTGAGTTGGCCACAGGAAGTGTCAGAGCCTTAACATGACCCTTCCACGAGGACATGGCTGTCTCGGCAAAGGTACAAGCGGTGAATTTGACCTTGAATTCCTCAGGGAACGCGGAGATATCAAAGATTGATTCAGTTTTCTCAATCCATCTGGTGAGAGCAAGAACACCACCAGTGCCATGAAACGCAACAGGTGTAGATCGTTCTATGAATATTATTATTTACGAGTAGATCGTTCTATGAATATTATTATTCTCAAAATAATAATTGTACGATTATCGAATTTTTACGCCACAGTAGTTTATTGTCCGTATTTTCGATGTTTACTCGATAATTGTTTTGAATTAGCATACGTAGTATTATAATATTTAATAATCCATAGCAAAAGTTATGGAAAATAACTTTTCAACACATGGATTTACGTACGCTTCATTTGGCTACAGTTGACTTTTGTTGACCAAAATTTACAATTGTCACAAAGGAGTTAGACATTGCTACAATATTCATGAGTACTTAGAAATAGGGATTTAAGTATTGGATAAACCCACGCTCAACAGATTGCTTCATGGATTACATCACGAGCAATGTTGAGACGATAATATCTTTTGATCTTTAAGTAGAGACATATAAGTTATGTTTTACCAAGCGGTTGTTCATTGACAATGCGAAAACGCATCGGTAACACGATGTTATAAAACGTGTTGTTGTGAATGATTTGAGTAGTAAAAGACATAAGTATATGAGTCAAAGCTTATTCATCCCTTGACCTTGTCGGGAAACATATATCTGTAGGCCTCTCGATGATTTTGAAGTTGACTAAAAGGGTTGGCCAACCAGGACTAAATTGATATGCTCAATTGATAGTCTTAAAGTCATATGCAAATCAGAAATCGGGAAACAGAGAATCAGACCAGGATTGATCTTAATCCATTTACTGAGTCTGAAAATATCTTGTTGGACGGAGGATCATCTGATCACTTATCTATGGACAGAACTGACTGGGTCAGAGTTCAGCAGCGGTTTCTAGGAAGCTACAGTTGCTAATTAATTAGAGGCTAAATTGGTAATTATAGTCATAGACTTATCCAAGTGGGAGACTGTTGGATTAGGTGTCTAAGCCATGACTAATAATTAGTATTTACCTAATTAATAGTAGCATAGTCCATTTGGGTTGCCCTCATAGCAGGAGGTTTGGTAGAAAGTTCAGTAGAGAGAAAGATTGATTTATTATCTGATTAATAAATCAATAGAAATTAAATATATGGTTTATTAATATATTAAAGTAATAATATATTAATTAGAAACTATATTAATTAATTAGAAATTAATCTGGATCAAATTGGAATTAATTTGGTGATTAAATTAATTAATTAAAGGTGCAGGGACTAAAACTGTAATTATTCAATAGTTGAGTAAGTGGCAGTTTAAGTGAGTGAGTGGCCAGCGAAATTTATATATAGTAATATATAGATTTCGAAATCTATATATATATATATATATATATATATATATATATATATATATATATATATATATATATATATATATATATATATATATATATATATATATATGTATATATATATATATATATATATATATATATATATATATATATATATATATATATATATATATATATATATATATATATATATATATATATATATATATATATATATATATATATATATATATATATATGTTACAAGTAATTGGTGAATGACAACATTATGTCATCACTTTGTCATCACTTTGCATTTACCAATTAAACAACTATATTTGAATAGTAGACTTGGTAGTATAAATAGACCATCAATGTAAGGAAGAAAATGCATCTCATATCAACTCTTTCACAAGTGATATAAACTCTCTCTACTCTCTCCAAGCTCTCAAGCTTTCTTTCTTTCTTCATCTATATTCTAGTTTTTAGTTCGTTCATAATTGTCGTGGTAACGCTGAATTTATAACACGTTATCAGCACGAGGCTCTAACGAAGGCGATTAAAAAACACATCGATCTAATCAAGGTATGTAATTTCATCAAAACTAGAATGTTAATTAATAATAATAATAATAACAACAACGATAACGGAAAAAAAAAACAACATTTTATTCTCGAAGTTATGACTACTAACAAATTTCTTTTCTTATTTATCATTGACGTTATGACTACTAACAAATTTCTTTTCTTATTTATCGTTTACGTTATGACTACTAACGAAGTTCATTTCTTATTCTAAATTACTTACGCTTTATTAACATTTATTATTGCAAACTAACTTTTGTTATCGCATACTAATTTTTATTTATGCAACTAACATTTATTTATGTATACTAACGTTTATTTATGCAAACTAACGTTTATTTATGGCAACTAACGTTTATTTATGCAAACTAACGTTTATTTACGGCAACTAACATTTATTTATGCAAACTAACATTTATTTACGCATACTAACATTTATTTATGTATACTAATGCTTATTTATATAAACTAATGTTTATTTACGCACACTAACATTTATTTATGTATACTAACTATTATTCACGCTCTGACATCTATTTATATATACTAACGTTTATTTATGCGCAACCGATTAAAAATAAAATTTTAAATTTTAAAATAAAAGGAATTTGAGAAGATTCATCTATTTAATTATGTTTGTAACTATAATAAAAATAGTAAAACCCATCCCCACCTTTAAACGACAAATTTAATGAGTTTTATTTTTCTTAGGAACTACAATATGTCAAACATTGCAAAGCTTGAATTTACCGCTCTTGAAGTCAGCGGAAAGAACTACATGCCTTGGACTATAGATGTTACGATGCATCTTGAGTCCATGGATTTATCTGAAACTATAAAAGAAAAAAATAAGTGCACGTCGCAAGATAAAGCACGTGCAATAGTTTTCCTTCGCAAACATATCGATGAAATGTTGAGGTATGAATACCTCAATACCACTGATCCTAGCACTCTTTGGAAAAGCTTAAAAGAAAGATTTGACCACCAAAAGGAAGTTATACTTTCAAGTGCTAGGGCTGAATGGTTATCGTTGAGGTTTCAAGACTTCAAAAAGGTACATGACTATAATTCCGCATTATTTCGGATATGTTCACAACTAAAATTTTGTGGGGAAGATGTTTCTGATGCTTCAATGTTGGAGAAAACTCTCTCCACATTCCATGCATCAAATATGACATTGCAACAACAATATCGTATGCAAAAGCTCAAAAAATATTCTGAGCTTAATACACTTCTCCTTGTTGCTGAACAAAATAATGAACTATTAATAAAGAACCACGAGTCCCGTCCAACAGGTTCGGTAGCACTTCCTGAAGCAAATGCTACTATCACTTATGAACCAAGAAATAATTCATATGGACGAGGACGTGGTCGTGGTCGTGGTCGTGGACGAGGCCGTGGTCGCGGTCGAGACCATTTTAACCAAAACCAAAATTTTGGGCGCGGTTATACTCAGGGTCGTGGACGCGGTCATCCTTATAACCGTGGACGTGGTCAAAGAAACAATAATCAACACACTCCACAAGGAAATAATGTCCAACCACAAGAAAAAAGAAATGATGCCGGAACATCACAGAACCCCGGAGGTTCTTGTTATAGATGTGGTAGCACAGGTCATTGGTCAAGGACCTGTCATACAGATCCCCATCTTTGTAAACTTTACCAAGATTCTATTAAAGGAAAGGGGAAAGAAGTCAACCTCATCGATGGTGTTGATCTAGGAAACATTGAACTAAACACTCTTGACTTTTGCAATGATTTAGACATCCTAGAAAACTAGTTTCCTTTTGTAACATGTTTTTAATTTTTTATTGTAATGTTTTTCTTTCTTAATGAAGTTTTTTCGAGTCTCTTTTATTAAAATTGTGTTCATAACTCATCATTTATTTTTCTTATATGAAGTTCAAAATGAGTTCAACTGGAGCACAAAACCAAGGAAATCTTGGCGAACTCTTAATAATTGATTGTGGTACCACACACACCATCTTGAAAACAAAGAAATATTTTTCCACACGAAAACCCGTAAAAGGGCACATAAATACAATATCAGGTCCTGTAGACTTGATTGTAGGAGCAGGAAATGCTTGTTTCATGTTACCTAATGGTACGAAGTTTGTAATCAGTAATGCGTTATTTTCCCCAAAGTCAAATAGAAATTTATTGGGTTTTAATGATATATATATCTTAACGGATATGACACATTCACCAAAACAATAGGAAACAAGAAATATATGTTTATAATAAATGAAAACCATATATTGGAGAAATTACCAAAATTTGATTCTGGTTTACATTTTACATATATAAATATAGTTGAGTCAAATTTGGTGGTTAAAGAAAAATTTTGTGATCCTAGAATATTTAGTTTGTGGCATGACAGGCTGGGCCATCCAGGATTAACAATGATGCGCCGAATAATTGAAAATACATTTGGGCATCCATTGAAGGACCAGAAGTTCCCTCAAATAGGTAATAAGAACCCGTGTATTTCTTGTTCCCTTGGGAAATTAATTACAAGACCTTCACCAATGAAAGTTGAAAGGGAATCACCTAGATTTCTAGAAAGAATTCAAGGAGACATATGTGGACCAATTCATCCACCTTCTGGACCATTTAAATACTTTATGGTCTTAATAGATGCATCAACTAGATGGTCTCATGTTTGCCTATTATCAACTCGTAACATGGCATTCGCATAATTCCTAACTCAGATTATTAAACTGAGAGCACATTTTCCTGATTATAACATCAATAAAGTGAGACTTGATAATGCAGGTGAGTTTACGTCTCAAGTATTTAATGATTATTGTATGTTTATAGGAATTACTGTTGAGCATCCAGTTGCACATGTACACACTCAAAATGGTTTAGCAGAATCACTGATTAAACGTCTCCAATTAATAGCTAGACCATTAATAATGAGAACAAAACTTCCTATTTCCATATGGGGTCATGCAATTTTACATGCTGCATCACTGATTCGTATGAGACCAAGTGCATATCATACATATTCTCCCCTTCAACTTGTTTCTGGAAAAGAACCAGATATATCCCACCTTAAAATTTTTGGAAGTGCAGTATATGTTCATATTGCTCCACCACAACGTACAAAAATGGGTCCTCAAAGGAGGTTGGGAATATATGTTGGTTTTGAAACAAATTCAATAATAAGATATCTTGAACCTTTGACAGGTGATATGTTTACAGCACGTCTTGCTGATTGCCATTTCAATGAAGAAAATTTCCCAACGCTTGGGGGAGAAATGAAAACCCAAGAAAAGAATGTTTCATGGTATGAACCTTCTTTATCATATCTTGATCCCCGTACACAAGAATATGAGATGGGTGTTCAAAAAATAATGCATTTGCAAGAAGTTGCAAATCAATTACCTGATGCATTTACTGATACAAAAAGAGTTACTAAATCATATATACCTGCTGTTAACGCTCCAGCTCGAATTGAACTCCAAGATAGACAATCTGATAAAAAAGTAACTCAAGAATCCAAAGCACGCCTGAAGCGTGGAAGGCCATTTGGTTCTAAGGATGCAAATCCTAGAAAAAGAAGAGGAATGGAAAATATGTTTGAGCATAATGAAAGTGTTCATGAAGAAACACAAAATAACATTACTTCCCCAGTTGAGGAAATAAATGATAAGGAGATTGAAATTAATTATGGTCATATAAAAATAGTAAGGAGCCAATATGAATTAGAAGATATAATATTTTCTTATTCAGTTGCATGCAATATTATCAATGAGGATCCAGAACCACAATCTGTCATTGAATGCCAAAATAGGCAGGATTGGGGTAAATGGAAAGAGGCCATGCAAGCTGAATTAACGTCTCTCAATAACAGAAAGGTTTTTGGACCTATTATACTCACACCTGGAGTTGTGAAACCATTGGGATACAGATGGATTTTTATACGAAAAAGAAATGAGAAAAATGAAATTGTGAGATACAAAGCCAGGCTCGTTGCTCAGGGTTTTTCTCAAAGGCCGGGAATCGATTATGAAGAAACATATTCTCCTGTTATGGATGCAATCACTTTCAGATATTTAATCAGTCTAGCAGTTTCTGAAAATTTAGATATGCATCTTATGGATGTTGTTACTGCTTACTTATATGGATCACTTGACAGTGATATATATATGAAAATCCCCGAAGGATTTAAAATGCCAGAAGCATTAAGTGCAAAACCAAAACAAATGTATTCTATCAAACTGCAAAGATCATTGTATGGGTTAAAGCAATCTGGACGTATGTGGTACAATCGTCTAAGTGATTACTTAATAAGCAAAGGCTATAAAAACAATACTATTTGTCCGTGTGTATTTATTAAGAAAACAACATCTGGATATGTGATTATAGCCGTCTATGTTGATGATCTGAACATTATTGAGACGAATAAAGAAATCCTTGAAGTGATTGAATTTTTAAAGAAAGAATTTGAAATGAAAGACCTTGGGAAAACCAAATATTGTCTTGGTTTACAGATTGAGCATATGCCAAATGGGATACTTGTGCATCAATCGAACTATACAGAAAGGGTCTTGAAACGTTTTAATATGGATAAAGCCAAACCTTTAAGCTCTCCAATGATTGTTAGATCACTAAATATTGACAAAGATCCATATCGCCCTTGTGAGGAAAATGAAGAAATTCTTGGTCCAGAAGTACCATATCTTAATGCAATTGGAGCTCTTATGTATCTTACTAATTGTACTAGACCTGGCATTTCTTTTGCAGTAAATCTATTAGCAAGATTTAGTTCATCACCAACAAAAAGACACTGGAATGGAATCAAGCACATATTACGATACCTTCACGGAACTACTGATTTAGGTTTATTTTTTTCTAATAGTTCAAAACAAGGCTTGATTGGTTATGCAGATGCAGGTTACTTGTCTGATCCTCATAAAGCTAGATCTCAAACTGGATATGTATTCATGAATGGAGGTACTGCAATATCTTGGCGTTCTCAAAAGCAAACACTCGTCGCCACATCTTCAAATCATACAGAAGTAATTGCTCTAAATGAAGCTAGTAGAGAATGTACATGGTTAAGATCGATGACACAACTTATAGTGACTTCTTGTGGAATTGATAAAGATAAATCTCCAACCTTAATCTATGAAGATAATGCAGCATGTGTCGCTCAAATGAAAGAAGGGTACATCAAAAGCGACAGGACAAAACATATTCCTCCAAAGTTTTTTGAATACACTCAAGAGCGTATAAAGAATCAACAGATTGAACTAAAATATGTTCAATCTAGCAACAATGCAGCAGATCTTTTCACAAAGGCACTTCCTACCAAGATCTTTAGAAAACATGTTCATGGTATTGGAATGAGACATCTACACAATACATAATGGTCATTCGATATCTAAATGAGGGGGAGTCCACTAGACACTGCACTCTTTTTCCCTTCGCTAAAGTTTTTTCCCATTGGGTTTTCTTTAGCAAGGTTTTTAATGAGGCAGTACTTCAAAGTTGAACTCTGATGTAGAATGATGTCATTCATGGGGGAGTGTTACAAGTAATTGGTGAATGACAACATTATGTCATCACTTTGTCATCACTTTGCATTTACCAATTAAACAACTATATTTGAATAGTAGACTTGGTAGTATAAATAGACCATCAATGTAAGGAAGAAAATGCATCTCATATCAACTCTTTCACAAGTGATATAAACTCTCTCTACTCTCTCGAAGCTCTCAAGCTTTCTTTCTTTCTTCATCTATATTCTAGTTTTTAGTTCGTTCATAATTTTCGTGGTAACGCTGAATTTATAACAATATATATATATATATATATATATATATATATATATATATATATATATATATATATATATATATATATATATATATATATATATATATATATATATATATATATATATATATATATATATATATATATATATATATATATAAACAAGAGATAATTATAGTTTGAATAATTAAGATAAAGGTTTATCTTAATTTGAATTCAAAAAGGCTTATCTCTTAAGGTTTATCTGGTCATCTGCTGGAGGCTATAAATAGGGAGCCCCAGTATCCTCTTTCTACGATTTTAATACCCTCTCTCTCTAAAGATTTCGTGACCTACCTGTTCCATGGGTGTGACTACATTTGAGGCAAGATATTTTTGTTGCTTCGCTTCCAAGATTCGCTAAAAGGTTGGTTTTTCTGATTCCTTTCTTTTAGTTTATTTTTCCGGGCCTTTAGGATTTGTTATATGTTTAATTAGAAGAAAACTTAGATCCTCATAGGTTGCATGTGAACTTAGGTTATTTTAGTTCATAGTTGCAGAAAACCTTTCATTCATGACAGTCTTGATTCAATACTTACGTCCTAAAGTATGAGCGACTGTGGACCTTTCTGAATAATTAAATTATTCAGGAAGTAAAACATGCGAAAGCAAAAAATAAAGGTCCTACTGACAGCTACTCCTGCTTATTACCAAGTCTCCACGAGGTAATCACCAAGTCCGATCTTGTCATAAACTATTATCGGTTTCAAGATTTCTTTTAAACTTTCAATTCTAGTTTTACAACTATGTCTTTATGAACCTTTCACTCATCCTATGTATCCAAAGTATCTTATACTGATACACTTTATTGTAGATGATCCAATCGGATGCTCTTCCGATGACATCTCAATATGTTATACTGTCTTTTTCTCTCTTAACTCCATTCTGGTAATGTGTACTGTGACTTCCTATGGTTCTCGAGGTCTTTAGTCTACTTGACTGTACCCTAAGACTATTTTGAGGTGCTATGATGTGCCGGTGAACCACAGGCGCTCCATCAGAATACCAACGAGATTCTTTAACCATGAAGTTCTTTAACATCATGACCTGACGTTAATAATTACCACTTTGAAAAATCTTTCAAATTATTACTGTTACTTTCACCCCAATCATTTCCCAATGAATTCTCACGTGAGTTCAAACAAACCATCCAGTATTCCCAGCCAGACAATGTCCTGAATCCAACTTACTATACCCTAAGCATCAAGTCATCAGGATATGTTCATGACATTTTGATTGATCGAAGAGACTTGTGGAACCCGATCTAATCTTATTCCAAACCCTTTCGGAATCCAAAGATTATTTATAATCCTAGTGTCATGATTTTCGAAAAACTATTTCCTTACGGAGACTCTTCTCATGCATCTTGAATCTTATCAAGATTATGCTTACAATGTCTAGGTCTATGCTGACGATTTCATCTATCCAATAGATGTCTGTGAATTACGTGAGTATGTTGCACCTTCTTTATTTCTTTCATGCCAAGTCATCACACTTTGCAATGATAGGAAAACCCTTTCCTGGGGCTATGCATCTTGAATCTCATCAAGATCAACTTGGCAAAGTTTCGATCTATCTCATAGACGTTTACAACCACCTGAGTATGTCGTATCTCTATAGCGATCTGTCTCTTAACACCAAGTCATTACACTTTGTAATGAAAAGAGACGTTTCCTAGAAACAGTATGTAACCCACATATAGAGATAGTAGATAACAGCGACACTCCCACTGGCTTTGACACGGTTATGGACTATTCACAAAATCCAGGACTTTTGGCACATTTTGAGAATCCAAACCTTTCTAACATCTTAATGGAAATCTTTCCGCCCTTTGTCAAAATCCAATCCTTTGGCATATTTTTGAGAATCTGAATATCCTTTCTTGCGAGATGCCCGTGAGGTAATCCCAGGCTCATGTACCTTTGTACTGGGACACTCTTTGTGAGTCCCTATTAGTGTGTCGGTGATCCACACGCGCTCCACTAACGATTCACAATGTGCCATGTAGTATCCTTTCGGATTTCATCTTCTATTGAGAGTGCTTCTCCTAGAATCAATTACTTGACTCTGAGTATCGTCTCACTGAACCAGATGTTGTGAAGGTATGTATCTGTCCATGTTGCTTTCTTTTGATGATTCAGGACTCCTACTGGTTTTTAGACCAGGTGTAAAATCAATCAAATTCTCACATAGACTGTGTCTCGCCCTAAGGTTCTCTTGTTTGACAGCAACCGGGCTCACCAATGCTTCCAAGTAGTCGGATTCTAAATCCGTACCAACTATAGTGTTTTACCACCAATCGATATGTCACCCCGATCATAACTACTTATGATGGTGATCAATACTACTGGTCAAGAGGAGATTCTGTCAGTTGTAAAAACATAAATCTGATTTCTGCTCCAAGCCTAGTGATGACTAAAGGTCCTTCCACTTGGCAAATCCTGAACTCATTCAGGACTGTCCCAACTCCAACTGTTTCCTTTGAACATGAGTTCTTAAAAGAGCTCTTCTTTTACAGTTGCAGCGGGATAGGCAATGAAACGACATTGCTGATCATGTTCAGATTAGTCATGAGGTTCGGATAAACACTACAAGACCCTGGACTTTCTATGTGCAAGTGGGATTATCCCAGCTTTACATTTCAGACAGTGTTTGCAAGGCCTACTTAGTGAATGAGGTCGGAATATGGTTTATATGGTCTGACTGGTATTTCAATTCATCGGAAACCAATTGACGATGTATCTCATGCATCGAGGATCGAACTATTTCGATTAAAGCTCCATTATCTTCCCTAAGACACATTATAACCGTTAATGTTCTTGGAAGAGAATAAACTGTGAAACATTTTTCAGTTTATGATGTCACTCAGGTTCTGTGGATCTCATACTTCCTTTGAAGTCCTTGAACTGTTCAAGGTTTCAATTCAATCGCTTATTTTGATAAGCGAAGCCATATTCGTCATACTGATTGACAAATACCGTGAAGTATAAGCAATTGTGTTCTATTTGAATATTCGAGCAATGTCATTTGCATCTAATAACATGATTGTAATATCTAACTAAACTTCAAAACTGCATGAGCTGGAGATCCAATCTAAATGTGCTTCTATGCGCCAAAGTCTCGTACCCTACTGATTCCCTGCATACAAACCAAAATGTGACTATCACATCATGCATCAAGGAATTATGGATCAGGAGTTTTGAGGTTATTAGATGTACCTGAGCTTTCAAAAAGATTCTGACTTTGGAGCGTCTTCCAATCTTTCCGTGACTGTATCTGATCCTATGGATTCCCAGTTTGAGACATGTCTAGACGATCTGGATCGTTTCTTGCTGTGTCTCTTCACCGGACTCAATCCAGAAGTAGCTGACCCATTGGATCCATGCCTGTCCATGAGAGACTCGTATAAAGTCAACAGTGGACGCATTTCCATAAAAGTCTTTTTCTGGCCTTCCTTTCTATACGTCTGAATGAACAGATCGTACCTACTAGTCAGCAAAGCGAGTAGGATGTCCACACTCATCTCCTGACTCATGGAGTAACCAAGTTGGTACAATTCGCCTATGTATGCTTCAATCTAAAGAACATGCGAATCGATGCTACTTCCTTCTTTTAGCTTGCATTCTGCAAGTCTTTTGAAGATCTTAGCTCATTCCTCTTCAATTGGTTTTTGGAACCTTTCCTCAACCGATTGCATCAACTCATATGGCCCCAGGGATTCAAAATCCCTGCAAAACTTAGGGTCAATGGTCAATAGCATGAGGTCACAAATTTCTTCGGATTCATCAACTAAGAAGTTATGCTCATCATTAAGACTTTTTATGATGACTTCTTCTGGTGGAACCGGGATTGGATACTTAATGAGTTGTAGCTTGCCAGTAATTATGAGAACCAGTCTCCAACTACGAAGCCATTCCTTACAGTTCAGGCCAGTCAGCCTTTCCATATTTGGCAGGTGCTTTCTGAGGCTCTCAGAAGTGGGTGAAGGGGGTGAAGGAGGAGAATTGACACTTGACATCTATAAAAGAAACATAATTTATTAGTTTAATTGATCCTTTTAAATAATTACCCAATATGTTATTTAATAAGGCTAGGATCCAAAATACCCTAACTATGATGTGAATAGGGATGCCATAATCACAACATAATGGTCATTAAGGTAGATAAAACACTTATCAATTTCATCTTATGAAATTCCTAGATCTGTTGAGATTCATTGAACTATTCAATGGCATGTTTAATCTCGGATTTGCTCCACTGTTTGTGACTGGGATGCCGAGGATCAGAAACTGGATTTGAATAACCATGCAAATGTGCTCGGTAACCTCAATGCCATTTATCATCTCTAATTGATGTGCCGGTTAACCACACGCGCTCCATCAACAATGATAAATCATGAGAAACCCATTACCACTCTTTATGAACCCCTATTAGTGTGCCGGTAAACCACACACGCTCCATTAATGTTTCATAAAGTGTAATGTGCAATTTCATGGGTTAGCATCTTTTCACATTTTTCCTAAAGTAACTAGATTTGGGATTTTATAAAGTTGTTCTAGTACTTTCATTAATAACATTATACTTTTAATGAGATTAAGTTGTCCTATCAAACCCGTTCGGCTAACGACCCTCCACTGATCAAGAGAGCGGTTGCTGAGAGTGGACACCCATTCAACCGCCATTTTATAGGCAGTTTCCTTATACCTTCCTTATAGACCAGCTTCATGAATGAGGCCTACTATTGATTTGACTGACCAATTATCTTATACATATAATATTAACTTTTAATTATAATATATATAAGATGTATTTTAAACCTTTTAAAATATTCCTGGTTTATCTTTTAATTTTTTCGAAATTTAAACTATTAAATTTAAAATTAAATTAAACCTTGTAAATTATTTAATTTATCTTTTAATTAAACAATTAATTAAATTAATTTATCCAAATATTTTAGACTTTTAAAATATTCCTAGTTTATCTTTTAATTTTTTCGAAATTTAAACTATTAAATTTAAAATTAAATTAAACCTTTAATTATCCTTTAATTAAACAATTAATTAAATTAATTAAATCTAGATAGGTATCACAAATTAATCATATTAATTTAAACCTATCTTAAACCCCCTAAAAATCGAAAATCAAATAATGGGTTTAAGGTTATCCAATTATTAAATAATCAAAGTTACCAAAAGTAGAAAACCTTCTAAAACCACCATTTTCGAAATTAATAGAGGGGAGGGGCTAGGGTTTTCAAAACGCTAACCCTAATTTTCGATTTCAGCCAATTTAGGGTTTATAAGCTTTAAACCCTAATTTTAGGAAAACAATTATATCAATTCAACAAGAAAACAACCAAAAAGCTCTGATACCACTGAAAAGTTTTATGCAAATCTATGAACTAAAACCCTAAGTTCACATGCAACCTATTTGGATCTATGTTTTCCTCTAATTGAACATATAATATTTCCTAAAAGGCTTATAGGAAAATTACTTAAAGAATAAATCAGAAAAACTACCCTTAAGGTTTTCTTGGAAGCCAAGCAGCACAAGTGTCCTACCTCAAATGAGATCACACCCAGGGAGCAGGAGGGAGGTCGAAATCTTCCAGAGAGAATAGGTATATGTGGCGCAGAAAATGGGGTCTGAGGCTCCTTATTTATAGCCTCCAGCAGATAACCAGATAAACCTTTTTGAATTCAAATTAAGATAAGCCTTTATCTTAATAATTCAAACCTATTTATCTATATATATATATATATATATATATATATATATATATATATATATATATATATATATATATATATATATATATATATGTATATATATATATATATATATATATATATATATATATATATATATATATATATATATGTATGTATATATATATATATATATATATATATATATATATATATATATATATATATAATTGAAATTATATATATATATATATATATATATACATATATATATATATATATATATATATATATATATATATATATATATATATATATATATATATATATATATATATATATATATATATATATATATATATATATATATATATATATATATATATATATATATATATATATATATCCTTAATTTCGCTGGTCACTTATACTGCTAAATATGTCACTTACTCAACTATTAAATAATTACACTTTTAGTCCCTGCACCTTTAATTAATTAAATTAATCACCAAATTAATTCCAATTAATTCCGGATTAATTCTTAATTAATTAATATAGTTTCTAATTAATATATTATCACTTTAATATATTAATAAACTATTTATTTTATTTCTATTGATTTATTAATCACATAATAAATCAATCTTTCTCTCTACTGAACTTTCTACCAAACCTCCTACTATGAGGGCAACCTAAATGGACTTTGCTTCTATTAATTAGGTAAATACAAATTATAAGTCATGACTTAGACACCTAATCCAACACTTGCACCGAGAGAGATCCCTGGTCCAAGTGCATAAACTCGTTGTACGTCCCAAAAACACATACAATTTTTTTTTTCTTTTCATCCCAATTAGAATAAAAAATAAGGCCCAATTCATTCATTCAAATCACCAGAAGATCATAAGTGGTTTCATAATTCGTAGTCAAATAACATAACAACGGAAGTCAACAAAATAGATGCCAATGCCCGCGATCACGTCGTGCCCGAGCCTCCCGCGCCATGAGTACCTGAAACATTTTAAACTTAAAAAACCTTAAGCACATTGCTTAGTGAGTTCCCCAGATTTTACAGTAATTCATAAACATCATTTTGTGAGTACAATAAAAGATCGAAAGGTTCTACAGATCAGAATGTAAATAACATAAACAAGAATCACAGATCAAAATGGTGCCGAATGATTGTATTCAAATAATCTAGAACAATTCGATGAGAACTATTCAGTAAGAGTACAAACTAAGGAGATCACGCAAGCCGTCGTGAACGTTAACCCTAAAATTACATGCATGCCTTATATATAAAGGCTAACCCTAATGAGACAAAATCACGGAATGGACAGACCCATCCGTATACAAAAAGGCTAACCTATTAATGAAATTGACACAACACAAAATATTCCAACAATCTCCCCTTTTGTGTCAGTTGCGAAGGGAGACTTCATTCTTCTCTTTTTGAAACTCTGAACAGCTTGGGCATCAAATTCATAAGCGTGTTTCGGAAGACCAGATACCATTTGATCATATCCAAGAAGCACTTCTTGTCTACAACCGTGTTGGCCTTGCAAGCTTCTGTTAGAGTAAGGATTGTCTCCAAGGCATTGGAGTTGTACAAATGTTTATCTCGGAGAAAGAACATACTCTTCTTGATCACATTCCCTTCCTTTCTCTTGTACACCACATTCCAGTTCCTGTTTCCGATCTTGCCCAGCTTGAATTTGTTAAGATTCGAAGATTCAGGTTTAAGACTCATAGTAGGTCGCTTCTTTAGAACCGAAGCTATCTCCACATCCATGTGTGAAACCTCATGGATATAGCATATCAGCATTCTTTTGAGGTACGCAACAATGGGTTCGTACTTCTGTTCATCCTTGGACAAAATCAAGAACATGGAAATCTAATCGAATGGGTTCATCAAAGGCAGATCAGCCAATGTAAACTCATCAGGTTTCTTTCAGCACCCATGAATCCTTTAAACTGAACGTTCAAGAAGTGTTCAGTTTGAACGGGGAGTTTGACCTTTAGTCCAATTATCTTCTTTAAACTCTAGGTTTCGTACTGGGGCTTGGCGTACTTGAGATAGAAGGAGAAAAGTTTTAGATTTACACCGGGATTGGAAATGGGAGCTTTCTCTATAGCTTCAAAGCATCGGAACAGAAACGCCCTCGGAGTGATGGGAAAATCTAGCTATGATTCCACGTCGTTGCTTAAATCAAAGGAGACGGCAGGCTCAAGCCAGTAGACTTTAGACTCATCGAGAGCTTCGTTCTGAATCCTCTCCATCATCCATGTAGGAAAGAGTAGCTTGAAAGTCTCCAAGATGATCTAAGCATTCCTCGCTTCTTCTTCTTCAGTTTCTAACTTTCTACAAAGCTCATGGAGATCATCAAGCTCTTTATCCTTCTTTTTCCGAACAAGCTTCTCAGCCTCAATAAGCTCTTCCTCCTCCTCGTCATCATCATTTATCACTTTGCCTTTCCCTTTGTTAGATCTAGAAGCTTCACCAACGTTTGGAATTTGGGTGAACTTGGCGAACTTTGGCTTCTGGTCTTTATCTTCAGCAGATGGATTCTTTGTTTTAGGCTCTGGCTCTGGTTTCTTGTTTCACCTATCTCTGCCGCTTGTTTCAGAAGAGCCCCACTCTCGGAAACACCCATGATCTGATTAAGCATCGCGAAGACCGGATGAAGTTTGTTGGTAAGATGGTGTCGGATGGAGGCAGTGAGACGCGAATCACTTGTCTCCATCAATCGCTGGAAATAAGAGTTGGCATCTGAGACACAACTTTTAATGACTGCATTCTCATTTGTCAAGTTATCGATCTGCTGCGAAGCGTGCTTGACCTTAACAGAGAGAACCTTGACCTTCTGAGTTTTCTCAGCAAGTTCGTCCATTACCTTATTTTCCATGGTAAGATCGTGTTGCATCTTTTCAACCTTAGCTTGAAGAGAAGAAGTAAGATGTGCATTATCCTTCTTCATTTCAGCACGAAAGCCAGAGAGAGCCTCCTTCTCTGCCTTAAGTGAGTCCCGAAACCCCAAAATCACGTTATTCACTTTTTCAGTGTTCGCGTCAGAAGAGGTTCGAAAGTATTTCATGAAGGTGACAACCTCTTGTTGTAGTTTTTCGACTTTTGCGTTCGTTTCAGATATAAGTTTCTCCGAAGCCCTAATTGCCTTGGTAGAATCTTCAAGGACTTTACTATTGTCTTTCGTCAACTTCCACTGTTGCCTTGTGAGTTTCGAACATGGATTGCCAGTTGGTGGAGGACGAAGTCCTGGATGATTCCAACAGAGAATCCAAATTCTCACTGAGTTCTTTGAATTTCCCCTTTGTCATGGTAGCACCGTCATCGTCACTGTTCTGGTCAACAGTAAAGGGTGTATGGACGAAGGCGGTTAAGTCTTCCTGATCTTTTCTGAACGTTATCTCTCCATCGTCGCTAGAGGGAGGGTTTGATTTTTGAGGAGAAGATACAGGTGATGGATTCCGATCGTGGGTTTCAGAAGGTGGATTCGTAAAGGTTGCAGTATCCTCCTCTTCATTGCAAATGGGTTCTTCATTCTGAATCTCCGACTACGATCGGTCCTCGGATTCATCCTCTTCTTCAAGAATCGGAGAAGGGAAACGTGGCTTCTTTTGCTTCTTTCGGGGTTTAGGGGCTTCTTCCGGATCAGAGGATGAAGCCTTGGTTTTTCGTTTTCCTCCTCGCTTCGGCTTATGTCCTGCGTCAAATATGGCTTGCAGGTCTGCAGGAATAGGTCTTTCACCAGATTCAAGTAGATCTCTGTATTCAAGGATTATCTTATTGCCAAGCAAAACGCGCTCTAGCATTTCTTCTGGGATGGATCCCACATAATCGAAGTTGTTCGGATCTGTCATGATGAAAGTTGATGTTGCGAGAAGAGGAGTTTCCGCCATGACCAAATCCTTCATCAAGGGCACGTGGAAGTGATTAAGTGCACGTTGAACAATTACCGACCAGAATCGTGTGCAAGAAATCTTCGAATGGCGAGATGAATAAGCCAAGCTCTATACTAATTGATTCCATAGAATAAAACCATAGTCAAGAGGAATACCATGATAGAGGCCGTATATGATCGTGTAGAAGTCTTGAACAGCGACTCGCTCAGAAAAACTCTTGAACAGCAGAGTGAAGAAGTCGTTCCAGATTGGGGGAAGGTGTGATTTCCTGAACTTCGATAGAAGGGATATGTCCCCAGAATATCTCATTTGAAAGAACATTTTGATAAGCTCTGTAGAGGAAATCGAGTTTGGATCGATGAGGTTGTCAGGAAAATTAAACCCTAACAACCTGCTAAAGCGGTTCTTGGAGATCTAAGTCTTGTGTGATGCCACTTCAAAATAAATCGTCTCCTCAGCCTTGTTAAAAACAGCAAAGGAGTAGGCTGAAGACAGATGAACAATGGGAACAGATTCTGCCATTGTTAAAGCTTGAGATACCAGAGAAAACTTCAAGCATTCGATCATCAGCCTTAGAATGGCGCTGTATCGTGAGGAATCAAGATCGATGATCATGTTCTGGTTCGGCTTGACAGACAGCAGGATGACGATGTTTGATTGGTCGTTGAAAGAAGACGATGAACCTATCATTGCTGTTGTTGAAGATGACGAACAGTAGAGAGAGAAAAGGGTTTTTGCTTTTGAGAGTTATGAGAATAGTAGACAGAAGTGAACCATCAAAAACCCTTTATATGTTTGTGATGTGATTAGTGGAGAGAAAAAATCGGTCCGTTATCCCACAAAAATCGCCGTATGACGTTACAGTTTCCCCAAAAAAGTAGCATCGATTAATGCGTGCCGTCAGACAGGTGTCAGATGACGTTGTAACTGACACGTGTGATGTCAGGAAATTTCAAATCCTCGCGCCTGATGGAAACCTTATCTCCAAGTAACCGTCATTTTGAAGTTGTCATCATTAAAACCTGTTTTGTGCCATACAAAGCCTTTCGGAATTAGAACCAGAGTTTGAAAAATATTAAAGATTTTTGTGCAAGAGTGTGCCAAAGAAAAAGAAATAAATCAAATTAAATTTGAGGGATTCTGTGATGTCAAATAATTAACATGAAAATCAGATGGATCCCGGGCAACAATCTCTTCCTTCTGAATCCAGAGATTCTGAAGTGCTTGTGTGGTTTCCCGTTAAATTACGATCAACTATTTGATGAGAAACAGTGAAATGTTTCTTTTAAATTTAGGCTTCAAGGGTGGTTTAATCTTCCAACAGATTCTGAAACTTAACATAAGTTCGAAATCGGAAAGAAGTACTTGTTTGACCAGTGTAGCCATAAAAATAAGTAGGTTTGGATTTTCTTTAAGTGGTTGGATATAATAGAAATCTCTAGTAAAATTAAAAACTGGATCTGATTGGGAAGAAATGTCTTAGGTCTAGATCATTTCATTAAGATCACTCAAACAAAAAATAAAGATTTCATGCATTTAACCGTCAATTCAGAAAAGGATTTCGGATTTTTGGGTTTCACTCGTAATTGTGGTGACAACAATCTCGAGATCATGAACACAGATGTTGTGTAACCATCAACCTCAGTCGTAATGCTGAGAATATTCATAAGGGTTACGTTCATGAGTGGGAATATGATGGAGAATAAAAGATTGGTGTAGAATGGTTGGGAGTTTCACGAAAATCATGGTGGTAATGATTTTGCGATCATCAACTAAAATGTTTGTAGCCCTATACCGAAACTGGTTTTGTTCTGATAGTCAAAGGTGTACGTGGAAGTCGTGATAAGATATGGTAAAAGAAATAATGGAGTCGACCGGCAATTCCTTGTTTCAGACTTAAATTCACGAATGAATTTACCATCGATTCCTTTAGAGAAAATGTTTTTGGATTTTCTATATATAGAACAAATAAAGTATTTTTTGGATTTTCTGAAAAACTAAAAACATAAAAGATAGAAAATTTTTTGGTGATTTTGATTTTCTGAAAAATATTAAAAACAAAAAAGGAAGCTAAGCCAAATTAATATACAAAGGATATACAGTGATGTTACGAGATCTTCAATGAAATTCCGATTCCGAGACGTTCCGAAGCTCGGAATCAATCGGAACGTGAACAGTAACTTCCGATTACGAGGTATATTTCGGAACAGAGTTAGCTTCGATCATTCCCAGCCCTTGTAAGATTCGATTGAATGTGGGTTCAGGTAAGGCCTTTGTGAAGATGTCAGCTAATTGATCTGAGATCGTACTAAATGAACTTCTACATTGCCATCCTCTACGTGATCTTTTATGAAATGATATCGGAGCGTAATGTGCTTAGTATTTGAGTGCTGTACTGGATTGTGGCAGATTCGGATTGCACTTTCGGAATCATAGTACAAGGGAATCCTTTTCATGTTGATTCCATAGTTTCTCAACTGATTCTGAATCCAAATTATCTAAGAGGATCATGATGTTGCTGCAATGTATTCCACTTCAGCTGTGGATAATGAGACGCAAGTCTGTTTCTTAGATTTCCAACTGACAAGTTTTCCATCCAGAAACTGGCATCCCCCTGATGTGCTTTTCCGATCAAGCCGACATCGTCTTAAGTCAGCGTCGGAGTAAGCTTGCACAAAGAATCCAGAGTTTGAAGGATACCATAATCCAAGAGAAGTTGTTTGCTTCAGATACCGAAAGATTTTCTTTACAGCTACCATGTGAGGTTCTCTAGGATTTTCTTGAAACCTGGCACAATAACAAAGAGAAAACATAATTTCGGGACAACTAGATGTTAGATAAAGTAATGAACCGATCATCTAACGATATAGTGTGATGTCTGCAGCAGGTTTGTCTAGAGAAGGTGTAAGTTTTGTTCCGAACGCCATTAGAACTTTGACTTTAGAATCACCCACCATTCCGAACTTCGCAAGTAAGGTCTTCGTAAAGGCTTCTTGATTTATGAATATCCCTTCTGAACTCTGTCTTATGTTCAAACCAAGGAAGAAGTTTATTTTACCCATAGAACTCATTTCAAACTTAGTTTCCATTAATTTTCAGAATTCAGTGGTTAAGCTTGGATGTGTAGATCCGAAAATAATGTCATCAACGTAAATCTAAACAATCATTAGATGGTTACCTTCCTTCTTCTGAAAGAAAGTAGGATCAATCGAACCTTGTTTGAATTTGGATTGCTTGAGAAATCGAGTCAGAGTCTCGTACCACGCTCTGGGAGCTTGTTTCAGACCATACACTGCTTTGTCCAAAACGTAGCAGTGATTCGGAAGTTTTTCATTTATGAAGCCTGGAGGTTGTTCAACATAGACAGTTTCTTTTAGTTCTCCATTTAGGAATGCACATTTCACATCCATTTGATATACATCAAAGTTTTTGTGAGCTGCATAAGCGAGAAAAATCCGAACGGACACAGTCTAGCTACTGGTGCGAATGTCTCTTCGTAATCAATACCTTCTTCTTGCCAGTAGCCTTTAACAATCAATCTTGCCTTGTTGCGAATCACGTTTCCTTCTTTATCCATCTTGTTTCGGAACACCCATTTCATTCCAAGAACTGAAGCATCATTTGGAGCAGGAACCAATCTCCATACCTTGTCGCGTTCGAACTCGTTCAGTTCATCCTGCATAGCTTGAACTCAATCTGCATGATCAAGAGCAACTTTAACCATCTTAGGTTCAATTTTGGATATAAATGAATTGAACATGCAAAATTCCACTTTGGAAAATAATGCATCTCGTGTCCATTTTGTCATCGGAGGGTAGTTCTGATCATATGATGGATCAATTTTAGCAACTACATCTTCAAATTCAGATTGAACATCTGAGTCATTATTGTCATTCTCCCACTGGAAGTTTGCATGTGACCCATCGTTCTGAATTGGACTCTCCCCCTGGATTTGAGTATTGGAGGTGAAAATGGGTGTAGAATTCTCCCCTGGAATGGAACATCAGAAGTGTTTGTTTGCCGTTCAGTCGAAATTGGATGCTCATTCGGAGTTGAATGTTCTGAAGATTGTTCTGCATCCTTGGCTTCTTCATCGACTATCTTGATTAATTCATCCTCTTGATTATATTTTGCATTGGATTCAGAGAGTTTTGATGATTCAGGCTCATCGAACAAATTCATAAATTCCTCATATAAGTTTATGAGAGGAATTGTGGTTGAATTTGTTGATGGAAAGATCTCCGCTGATTGATTCTCTATGTGCCGAGTTCTCATCATGTATTTGTCATCAAAGGTGACATAATACGTTTCTTCGATTTTGTGAGACCTTTTGTTGAGAATACGGTAAGCCTTGGAAGTTAAAGAATATCCCAGAAAGATTCCTTCGTCACCTTTCTCATCCCACTTGATCCCATTTTCCTTGGAGTTTAGCAAGAAGCACCTAGAATCGAAAACATGAAAGAATTTTATGTTAGGTTTTCGATTATTCAGAATCTCATACGGAGTAATTAGAAATTGCTTATTGATGTATGATCTGTTCTGAGTGAAACAAGCAGTGGCAATGGCGTCTGCCCAGAAGTACAAAGGGAGTTTTGCAAATGAAAGCATAGTTCTTGTTGCTTCACATAGGGAACGATTTCGTCTTTCTACTACCCCATTTTGTTGTGGAGTGTAAGGGGAAGAAAAATTGTGCAAGATCCCTTTACTGATTAGGAATTCTTCAAATGCATGGTTTTTGAATTCCAAACCGTTGTCACTCCTTATTTTCTGAACATGCTTTCGGAGTAAAAGCTCAATCTGCTTGATAAATTTATCATGTTCTACGTTGCCTCTGATTTCTGTTTAAGAAAGAACACCCATGTAAATCTAGAAAAATCATCAACCACAACTAGAATATACTTGTTTCCAGCAACACTTTCAATTGCAGATAGACCACAGAGATCAATGTGCAGAAGTTCAAGCGGTTCGATGATCTTTGTGTTGATGGTTGTTGAGTGACTCTTCTGGCTTTGTTTCCCAAGTTCGTAGGCAGCACACAGATGTTCCTTGTCGAATTTCAGAAGCGGCAAACCCCGAACCAGATCGCCAAGAACAAGCTTGTTTATGTCCTTGAAGTTTAAGTGGGAAAGTCGCCTATGCCAATGCCAACTGTCATCATTGGATGCTCTTGTGAGTAAGCAGATTGATGGATTTTCTCTGATCGGTTTCATGTCCAATGGATACATCTCTCCATTCCTTTTGGATTTTAGAACTATAGTCTTTGTCTTCTTCTCTATGATTTCCGAACCCTCTTCATCAAAGGATACTTTCAGACCAGAGCCTACGACTAACTGCGAAACGCTTATGAGATTGTGTTGAGGCCCCTCCACGTAAGCTACTTTCCGAATCGAAAATTATCTGTTTGTTATCATTCCATAGCCTCTTATTTCTCACGTGGCATTGTATTCTCGCAAGTCTTCCTGCCTTCCTTCCTGTCATGTGACATGAACAGCCGCTGTCGATGTAGCATTCGGAATCATACTGTTCGTCACGCATAACCTGCAATAATTAAAGAGATTTAGGAACCCAAACCATCGGGTCCTTGTGAGAATTTCGTTTGAACAGGAAAGATTTTAGTTTTATCAACCCAGAAAGATTTTCTTTTGAAGACTTGATTTTTCCCTTTTTCAATCGGAAACACTTCCATCTTTTTATTGTAACGATTAACGAAATTAGATTTCCGTTGGATAAACTCTTTGAGTTTCGAAGCTATTTTTGTTGGAAAATCATTTTCTTCCATTTTCACCTTTGCTTCATATCGGTTGAAAGTTATTTTTGGTTCTAAAGCAACTTTATTTTTGCCCTTCAGAGGATTTTGAAATCGGTAACTTTGGAAAAATTTGCTTTGGTTTCGGAATTGGAGAAGAACCAGCTTTTTATTAGAATTTGGTTCGAAATTGACAAAACATTTATTTGAATTCTTGTTTTTCCAAAAACTCTTTCTCTTTCCAATTCCTTTTATATCTAGCATTCATCTGTCTTCTTTTAGCAATGAGCTCTTCAGCAGACTTATGAATGTTAGACATAGGTTTTGTTTTTCTGACTGGCATTTTGTTTTGATTAGAGGGGGTTTCATTCTGAACTCCTTTTGTACCACTTGGTCCTGGCTGATCGTAACAAAAGTTTACATGATTCAAAGGTTCTGAAACGTATTTCCCTTTTGATTCCCATGAGGTCATTTTTAAAAGACCTTTTGTTTTAGCTACATTATCAATTGGCTCTGACCAAAAGAATTCGTCACAGCCTTCGACGTTATCATTGTTAACCAGGGACGTTAGTTCTGATGTGTCTTTTTCGTCCAGTCCTGTTTTTACGAAAACTTGATTTGGAACAGTTTTTACTTTCGGAAAAACTGTTGCCTTTTCTTTTAAAACATTTGAACCTTTATTTTCTACAATCCGAACAAATTCGATTGAGTTTTCCGAAATCAACTGGTTCTTTGGTTCCTCATTTTCTTGTGTAAAAATAAAGCAATCAATTTCATATTCTACCGAAATTTCACTCATTTCGCTTTCATCAAATTCAGAAAGGTTCTCAGTATCAAGAGAATTTTCTGAATTTAACTTTTTGCATAACGAGTGATACTTTTGAATAGAAGCCGATTTGATTTCATTGTTATCTTTTTCCATTAAAATTTCTTTTAACATATTTTTGTGTTCTTTGGACTGAATATAATTTTCACTTTTCTCCAGTCCAACACGATACGAATAAGATACATCATCAGAGAAAACAATGGATTCACACCGATAACAATCAGCATCGATTTCATCCTCTTTCAATTCAAAGAAAGGGAAAAATCATTCTATGTAAACCCGTGCCTATGTCACAATCCAAATTCAATTTAGTGATATTAAAATATAAGCATTTTGCAATCAAACAAAAATGTTTCGCTGTTTTAAAAGTGCTAAACTATCTCTCTTAAGATAAATGACGTCGTCACGTGATCTAGACAGCTCTAATTCCAACGCCTCTATTCTTATCCTCCTATCTTCACTTTTAAAAGAAGCCCTGTTTAATTGATCAGTTAGATTAGAATTACTTAGACGAGTTCTTTTTAAGTTATCACTAAAATTTGAAACAGTATATCTTAAGTCATCTAATTCAGAATCATATTTAGATGAGGGAATATTGAGAGTTTTGAGAATTGAATGTACCTTATCCACCACTCTGTCACACTCTTTCACCTATCCAGAAACTGTCTTCGCAGCGAATCAACTTTCGGAAGTCTGACATCCGTCTATTGCATATCCCCTCAGTCAGCTTTCGGAAGTCTGACATCCGTCTGTTGCATATCCGTCTGTTACCTATCCCGAAACTGTCTTTGCAACGAATCAGCGACTTAGCTTTCCTCACCTCGTCGTCTTCTGAATCCGTTGACCATACTTCAACTACACCATCTTCATTATCCTCCTGCACAACAAATGCTGGTTTTGCAGGAGATATTTCTTTCTTCCGAAGCTCCTCTATCTTCTGAACATAGTAAGCTTCGTCTTTCTCCTTTTCTTTCTTCTCGTTTTGTTTCCTGAGCGAGCATTCTTTGGCAAAGTGATTTTTTCCATGACAATAGTGACACTCATAACCAAAATCACCTATTTCTTGTAACCTTCTTCTTTTAACTTCTCGGAACTAGCGTTTCCCTGCTTGGCCCTGTTTCTGAATCGAGAAAAGTTCTTTTTAAAGAAATTCTTTGGATTAGACACCATCAGAACCTTGTCCTCTCGTGAAAGTTCAGTATCTGAAATATCATATTTGGAGTCTTCTTACACCGTTTTCTTTGCCTTTGCAACCAACGCTAGAGAACCCATACTAGACACGAGCTTTACTTCTTTTGTGATCTCTTCTTCGTGAGATCGCAGAATTCCGACGAGTTTAGCCAATGAGTAACTCTTGAATAGTTCGTGTGCCTTCACAATGGACACTATCCCTTTCCATTCCGATCTCAGACCATTCATAAACGTGACCTTTTATTCAATGTTTCTACGCTCAAGCTTGTATTTAGCATTCTGCTTAACAGGTGGTTGTACCGATTGAAAGTTTGATCCAACTTTTCTTCGGATTTCTGAGCAAAAGATGCGAATTCCGATATGAGAGTTGTTTGAACAGAATGTTCAAGGTCAACATCTCCAGGTATAATTCTTTCAGCCTATCCCAGATACCTTTGGCTGTATCACATGCACTCACGAGACGAATCGTATCTGGAGGAAGTGTGAATCTGATGATTCTCATTGCCTTGATATTGCTCATCAGCATGTTCTTTTCGTCCAGTGGTATATCAGCATGATCAGCGAGAAGGGCATTGTAATCACCCAGTGTCTTTATTTTTCTTCTTGTACCGGTATGTTCGTACGTCTCTTCTGTCATTGCATGCTATATAGTGGCTCCATGTTCTTCAATGCCAAGAACATAATCTTCTAAATGCAACGCCCAAACTTCATAGTCGTATGGGAAGAGGATTGGAATCCTTGTTGTAGATCCAATGCTGCTCGATGGATTGAAGGATAATGAATGAGGATCATCATGCGCTATTTAACCTAGAATTCACACTACAGAAATATAGAACCAGATGTGTAAAATATAAATCGAGTTATAGAGAAAAACTTGAGATCCAAATCTGAAATCTACTATCGATTGAAACGATAAAGACTATAAGAACAGATCGACAGGTTCAACAGATCAGAATGTAAATAACATAAACAAGAATCAAAGATCAAAATGTTGTCGAATGATTGTATTCAAATACTCTAGAACAATTCGATGAGAACTATTCTGTAAGAGTACAAACTAAGGCGATCACACAAGCCATCGTGAACGTTAACCCTAAAATTACATGCATGCCTTATATATAAAGGCTAACCTTAATGAGACAAAATCACGGAATGGACAGGCCCATCCGTATACAAAAAGGCTAAGCTATTAACATAATTGACACAACACAAAATATTCCAACACATATAAAAATCACCACTCGACTCTCGGGCTTGCCCCGATCCATCGGAAATCATAGTGATCGACTTTCGTCGGCAAACATCGTTATCGACTTTTGCCGGCAAACATTGTCATCGGCTTTCGTCGGCAAACATCATCATCATCATAATCGAGAAAGTAAGGAGACTCACCTGATCCGTAGCTAAAAAACGTAAAGGAAGGTCGGTGAAATCCTCCGAGCTCCCTATTATCAAAACATGTTATCAAACAAGGTTTCTACTTCGAAAACCTCTAACTAAAGCCAATACTAGGGTTTTCCAGGGGTTTTTGACTTTAAAAGTCCACTGACCAAGAAGTCAAAGTCAATAGGTCAACAAAAGTCAACGCTGAAGATTAGCGTCGCTAATCCTCTAGGATTAGCGTCGCTAATCCCCCTGTTCGGTCCATAACTTCATTAAGTGCTTAATCCGTTAAGTCAGAAGCCCCAACTTATAGGGATTGTCACAAACAGTCCCTTCACATATAAAAACGTGAATTTAACCACCAACCCTAGCTAAACAAGCTCATGGCGACAAATCTAGTTCCAAAATGAAGATTCACAACCTTAAACATCATCCAAAACTACGTTAATACTAGGCTAGGGTGTTTCTCAAGGATTCAAAGACTAGAAGAAGAAGAACTCATTCCTTAGCCTCTAAATCCCACCCTCATCCATGATATGGAGCCGACATTGCCTTGAGAAGCTTGGAAATGACTTCATAACTCCATTAACAACAAGAAACTAAGGAAAGCAAGATTCTAAACACTTACAATGGTCCAGGGACAGCAAGAAACTTGACTCCTTCCAAGCACCACTCTCTTGAACACCTTACTTCCTTCTTCTTCCTGCAAGATCCTTCATAAACCCACAAATGGAGCTCAAACAACTATGGAGACTTAGGAAAGAGTTCTCAAGTGTTTTCTAGGGTTCTAGAGGTAAAATGACAGCCCTAGGGGTGTTTTAAGACTTAAAAATGGCCCAGATCACGAAATTATAGAGTTTTTCCCGTTCAGAGGAAGTTAGCGTCGTTAACTGCAAGTCCATGCAGAGTCAACGTCGCGTTTTAGACTGGCTCGCGACTGATACGGGATCCTACGTCATTAGCGTTGCTAACCCTAGGGTCGCTGCTAATGTCCATATTCCCCAAAATCTTTATTTTGTCTTAAATTTAAACAGTTAAATGCTATTGCTTTAATACCTGGTTCTGGGCTTTATAACTCCCCCCTTGACAGGATTTCGTCCCTAAAATCAAGTTCTTTGAATAACTCCGGATGATTCTTCCTCATTTCCTCCTCCGTGTCCCACGTCCATGTCCATTCAGAGCCTTTGTGGTGCTGCCACTGCACTTTCACCATATCAATCACCTTCCTACGAAGTGTATTAGCCTTTCTCTCCAAAACTGCAACAGGTCGCTCCGCGTAAATCATGCGTTCATCCACCTGAATATCTTCTAGTGGAACCACAACAGACTCATCAGCTATACATTTCCTCAGCTGGGACACATGAAACGTGTCGTGGATTTGGCTGAGTTGCTCCGACAACTCCAAACAATAGGCCACCTGCCCAACCCGAGCCACGATCCGGTACGGTCCAATATACCTCGGTCCCAAATTTCCTTGCTTACGGAACCGAATAATACCCTTCCACGGCGATACCTTGAGGAGCATAAAGTCTCCCACCTGGAAGTCAAGACTAGATCAGCGCCTATCTGTGTAACTCTTCTGTCGGCTCTGTGCTGTACGTAACCTTTCTCGAACCTGCTGAATCAGTTTTGTCGTCCTGAGTACTATTTCAATACTACCCAACACCCGCTGTCCAACCTCTCCCCAACAGATCGGAGTTCGACACTTCCTACCATACAGTGCCTCGAAAGGGGGCATCCCAATGCTCGAATGATAGCTGTTGTTGTAGGAGAACTCTGCTAAAGATAAGTATAAATCCCACTTTCCACCGAAGTCAATAACACAAACCCTCAACATATCCTCGAGTGTCTGTATCATTTTTTCACTTTGACCATCCGTCTGAGGGTGATACGCGGTACTAAAATGAAGTCGTGTTCCCAATTCTTCATGGAATTTCTTCCAAAAATGTGACGTAAACCGAACATCCCTATCTGAAATTATCGATCCCGGAATCCCATGGTGAGATATCACCTCATCCACATACGCCTTGGCCAATTGTTAGGCCGAAAAAGTGTCTTGGATCAGTATAAAGTGAGCACTCTTGGTTAACTGATCCACAACGACCCAAATAGTATCCACATTTCACGGCGTCTGCGGCAACTTGGTAATGAAATCCATGGTGATGTGCTCCCATTTCCACTCGAGTATCTCCAAGGGTTGAAATTTACCATGTGGTCTTTGATGCTCTGCCTTCGCCTTCCTACATGGCAAACACTTCTCCACATGTCACGCTATGTCGCGCTTCATCCCTGGCCACCAATAATCTTCCCGAAGATCTCGATACATTTTCGTTGCACCCGGATGGATGGAGAATTTCGACTTATGTGCTTCATCCAACAAAACTTTGCGTGCATCGCCCGCCTTCAAAACCCATACACGGCCCAGATGAGTTAACAACTCCTGACTATCCCTCACCATACCCGGAAAGACACTCACTACTCGCTCTCCTTTAATGTTTTCCTCCCGACTAGCCATGACTTGCGACTCACGTATCTTCTCCAATAAGGAAGTAACCACAGTCATCCTTAAACACACGCCCGTTAGAGTCGGACCAGATATCTTTCTGCAAAGAGCATCAGCCACCACATTGGCTTTCCTCGGATGATACAGGATCTCATAGTCATAGTCCCTGACTACATCCAACCATCTCCTCTGTCGCATGTTCAAGTTGGGTTGATCCATCAGATACTTCAGGCTCTTATGGTCTGTAAAAATGGTACATCGTACTCCATACAAGTAGTGTCTCCAAATCTTTAGGGCAAAAACAACCGCCCCCAACTCCAAATCATGAGTCGGATAATTGGCTTCATTAGGCTTTAACTGTCTTGACGTATAAGCAATTACCCGGCCTCGCTGCATAAGAACGGCTCCCAATCCGGTGATTGACGCATTGCAATAAACCACCAAGTCATCCATGCCATCGGGTAGTGTCAGGACTGGAGCCTCACAAAATCTCTGTCTCAACACCTCGAATGCCGTCTGTTGATCTTTTCCCCAACTAAATGCCACGTTCTTCCTTGTTAGTCACGTCAAAGGCACGCTACCTTAGAGAAATCCTATATAAATCTGCGGTAGTACCCTGCCAATCTCAAGAAACTACGAATCTCCGAAGGGTTCCTTGGAACTTCCCATTTCATGACAGCCTCCACTTTAGCCGGATCCACCATGATACCGTTCTCATTACCCAGATGCCCAAAGAATTGAACCTCCCTTAACCAGAATTCATACTTTGAAAAGATCGCATACAATTTTCCCTCCTCAGGGTCTCGAGAACTTCTCTAAAATGCTCCTCATGAAGCTCCTTGCTTCGGGAATAGATCAATATGTCATTGATAAATACAATCACCGAACAATCCAGAATACGCCTGCAAACACGATTCATCAAATCCATAAAAGCGGTCGGTGCAGTAGTGAGTCCGAAATGCATCACAACGAACTCATAATGACCGTATCTCGTCCGAAAAGCGGTTTTCTGCACATCTTCATCCCTAAACCTTATCTGATGGTAACCAAAACGCAAGTCAATCTTAGAAAACCACGACGCTCCCTGCAGATGATCAACATACTTCTTCTTCACAAACAAGATGGGAGTTCCCAAGGAGAACTGCTAGGTCGGATAAATCCCTTCTCTAATAACTCCTGAAGCTACATGGATAGCTCGAGCATCTCGGGTGGGGCGAGACGATATGGCGCCTTGGCTATCGGAGCGGCGCCCGAGACTAGATCAATGCGAAACTCTACTTGCCTCTCCGTAGGTATCCCCGGCAAATCGTCCGGAAATACGTCAGAATACTCGCTAACTATCGATACATCACCCACGGTCTTCCTCTTATTCTCTCGCGCGTCCAACACATAGGCTACAAACCCAGACCCTCCGTGCTGAAGATGTCTCATAGCATAGGCCACTGAACAAAACAAAGCGCTAGACCTCCTCCCCTTGCCCAAAATAATACGAACTTCCCCACCTGAAGACTGAACAAAGACCCTCATGCCCCTACAGTCGATCCAGGCTCCCTGACAACTGAGCCAATCCATACCCACAATAACTCTATCGTTGCTCAAAGGAGTAGGGATAATGTCTATCGAAAACTGCTCCCCGTGAATCTCAATCGTACCCGCATGATCGTCAGCAATCTCACCTCTAACGGATGATCAAGATCCTCCAAAACAACGCCAAGACTCTTACCGAGAGCCAAAGATACAAACGAATGAGTCGCTCGCGAATCAAATAGCACAAAGGTCGAGATAGAGTTGACTAAGAAAGTACCTAAAGCATATGATAAAGAATGACGATACGAACAAGTGGAAAAATTTTAAAGAGAATGAAGGAATTAATACAAGTCACTACATCCGGCGTGGCACGCACCTCCTCGGCCGTCAACTGGAAAGCTCTACCCTTGCCCTTAAGGGCCTCCACCTGCCCTAGCGGCCATCAGTAATCCTCAGAGTTACGGGTGCCGGAACCTGCACCCCTCCCGTCTTTATGCCAGGGCACTCAGCCCGAACATGACCCACCTGGTTGCAGCAGAAACAGACCTTCAATGCATGAGGACAATCCTTACTAAAGTGACTAGTCTTACCGCAGCGATAACACTCCGGCCCTCGGCACGGACCATCATGAAACTTCCGACACTTGCTACACTGCGTCCTCCCTTTCGATCCCCCAGTCCTTGAATAATTACCCCTAAACTTCTTAGTCGACGGTGGCGCAGAAACGGGTGCCGACCTCTTCTGCCTATTCTACACCTCTAACTCAATTTCCCGGGCCTCCAGGCCGAAATCATGTCTGTCAAGGTCTGGTGGCGAGTAGCGGATACAAATTCGCAGATATCGGTCCGCAACATAGAGAAGTAACGTGACATACGCATCTTCTTGGTGGCCGCACACTCTGGGCAAAACAAAGGCCGCTCCATAAAAAATATTTGGTGATATCGTTCACCGTCTCAGTCGTCTGTGTCATAGTCATGTATTCAGCAGCCAGCGCTCCATCTCGATCTGTAGAACATACTCCTCACGGAATTTCCCCATGAAATGCGCCCAAGTCATCTCCTCCTGCTGAGTCGGGGTAAGGGGCTGTATCAGAATACTCCACCAATCCTGTGCTCCACATCTCAAATGATTCACCGTGAAGCGCACCTTGGACTCCTCTGGGAAAAGCAAGTACGGAAAGAGCCCTCAATAGCGGTGATCCAACGCATACTAGCAATGGGGTCCTTCTCCCTTGAGAACATCGGCGGCTGGCACGCCGCAAAATCCCGATACGCCGCTGCTCTAGGTTGCCGAAATGCAACAAGCTTATCCTCGATCAAGGCGAGCAAATCCGTCTTCATAGACCCAAAATATTATGGTATGACCGCTACCACCTCTCGTGCCACCTCTTCGGCTATCATCCGTCTCAAGTCATCATCAATCCTAGCCTCCTCATCATGGGTCCCCGACACGGATCCAGACCCAGACCCGGATCCACTAGCTCCTCCCTTTCTCATGAACCACCATATTGAACTTTTATCCGAGAGACTATTAGAACGTTTCCTCACACTATCTATTTGCACAAGGAACCTCCTAAGGATCCCTTATAACCCATGAGACCATTATTGTATTAGGCACGAATCATGTGTTTCCAGTAGTACTGGCCAGGTACTACCTTCTACACCTATTCGTACTTGACACAACAGACATCCCTTAATCCTAAATCGTTCCTCACTCGAGCACACGTATATCTTTCATACAGCCCAGCACCGTAGTGCTTTACTCTCCTCTAGCATTAGCTAGAACTTTTCACGTTTCGCTACCCATCCTGCCTATTACACTCGCCTAACACTCATAGTCGTTTTTTATAGATGCCCAGGACACGAGACACACGCTAGATAGTCATTCGAATATACAATCCCTACCCTAGAGGCACAACAAAACAAGGAACAACCAAAAAGGCTGGATCGAAGATTCTGAGGCTATCACACCCTAATCTACGTGTATGAACATCTACCTAACATACTACTTGTGCTAGAAAACGAAACAAGCAATATGAACATTCACATCTTTTCTAAGTTTCCTAAGCAGGCAAATTTCTAGCATGCTTCCTGAGTGATTTCTTACTAGCATATACAGTTAATAACAACAACTTATGAATTATTGGAAATTCATGGGGTTCACGGTACTTACTTGGGCCTCGACGTATCATGCGCATTGCATCCTTCCGTTTAAGAAAAATTGTTCTGATACCAACTTGTAACGTCCCAAAAACACATATAAATTTTTTTTTTCATCCCAATTAGAATAAAACATAAGTCCCAATTCATTCATTTAAATCACAAGAATATAATAAGTTAATAACAACAACTTATGAATTATTGGAAATTGATGGGGTTCACGGTACTTACTTGGGCCTCGACGGATCATGCGCATTGCATCCTTCCGTTTAAGAAAAATTGTTCTGATACCAACTTGTAACGTCCCAAAAACACATATAAAATTTTTTTTCAACCCAATTAGAATAAAACATAAGTCCCAATTCATTCATTTAAATCACCAGAATATAATAAGTGGTTTCATAATTCATAGTCAAATAACATAACAGCGGAAGTCAACAAAATAGATGTCAATGCCCGCGATCACGCCGTGCCCGAGCCTCCCGCGCCATGAGTACCTGAAACATTTTAAACTTAAAACCGTAAGCACATTGCTTAGTGAGTTCCCCATATTTTTCAATAATTCATAAACATCATATAACAATCATTACTCGACTCTCGGGCTTTCCCCGATCCATCAGAAATCATCGTCATCGACATTCGTCGGCAAACATCGTCATCGGCTTTCGCCGGCAAACATCGTCATCGGCTTTCGTCAGCAAACATCATCATCATCATAATCTAGAAAGTAAGGAGACTCACCTGATCCGTAGCTAAATAAACGTAAAGGAAGTTCAGTGAAATCCTCCGAGCTCCCTATTATCAAAACATCTCATCAACCACGGTTTCTACTTCCAAAACCTCTATTTAAAGCCAATACTAGGGTTTTCCAGGGGTTTTTTACTTTAAAAGTCCACTGACCATAAAGTCAAAATCAATAGGTCAACAAAAGTCAACAGAAGTCAACGCTGAACATTAGCGCCCTAATCCTAGGATTAGCACCGCTAATCCCCTTGTTCAACCCATAACTTCATTAAGTGCTTAATCCATTAAGTCAAGAAGCCCCAACTTCCAGGGATTGTCACAAACAGTCCCTTAACATATAAAAGCGTGAATTTAACCACCAATCCTAGCCAAACAAGCTCATAATGACAAATCTAGTTCGAAAATGAAGATTAACAACCTTAAACTTCATCTGTAACCACATTAGGACTAGCCTAGGGTCTTTCTCAAGGATTCAGAGACTAAAAGAAGAAGAACTCATTCCGTAGCCTCTAAATCCAACCCTAATACATGATATGGAGCCATCATTGTCTTAAGAAGCTTGGAAATGACTTCATAACTCCATTAACAACAAAAAACTAAGGAAAGCAAGATTCTAAACACTTATAATGGTCCAGGGGCAGCAAGAAACTTGACTACTTCCAAGCACCACTCTCTTGAACACCTTGGTTCCTTCTTCTTCCTCCAAGATCATTCATAAACCCAGAAATGGGGCTCAAACAACTATGAAGGCTTGGGAGAGATAGTTCTCAAGTGTTTTCTAGGGTTCCAGAGGTTAAATGACGGCCCTAGGGGTGTTTTAAGACTTAAAAACGGCCCAGATCATGAAATTATAGACTTTTTCCCGCTTATAGGAAGTTAGGGTCGCTAACTGCAAGTCCATGCAGAGTCAACGTCGCGTTTCAGACTGGCTCGCGACTGATACGGGATCCTGCATCATTAGCGTTGCTAGCCCTATGGTTAGCACCGCTAATGTCCATTTTCCCCAAAATCTTTATTCTGTCTTCAATTTAAACAGTTAAATACTATTACTTTAATACATCGTTCCGAGCTTTACACTCGTCTTCTAACCTCTTAATGGCCACCTCTGAACAGTACTCTTCATTAAACTGTTCCCACAACAATGATTGCGTTATGTCAAGACTCAACGCTCCACTGAATACGACAACCACCAATACTACGCGTTTCCCGTCAAAAGATTGGTAGGAAACTCTACCTTGTCAACCTCTGCACACTTACTAATTCGGAACACTTTCTCTGTATGAATTAGCCATTTCATTGCCTGTACTGAATTATCCGTACCCAAAAAATCCTTGGGTTTGCAACTAAGAAAAGTTTTGCAAGTACACTTACTTTTCTTTTTAGAAGTTCCTTCTCCTTGAACTTCCTTTTCAACCCGAATCCTACTTTCGCCTTGACTCTCATCTTTAGGATGCTTATCATGAACTTGCTTTGCAGCCCCTTCGCCCTGTACATTCACAATAGTAGGTAATAGTTCACGTACAACGTCAACTATTTTCGCTCGTAGGTTTCGCGTGTTTCCCTCTACTGGGCCACTCGCCCTCTTCATACCGAGCCTTGAGAACGTGCCCGACCACCTGTTGGGGGTTCCCCGTCTAAAATTTCCCCGAGTATGATTACTTCGAGTGCTTCGCATACTTCAAAATTCAACAACAATTAGGTTACATACAACACGCATGTCTATATACACTTAACTGGACAACACATTTATCATCTCTCAAGGTTTAAGTCCAGGGATCTACTCTACAGACACCTAGTTCACTTAAACCACGACTCTAATACCAACTTGTCAGACCCGACTCATAGAAACAAATACAACCAAAATTTTCACTTTAGAAAACATAGTTTATCACAACAAAACATAAGTTGGTGTATAAGTTATATACAAGAAGTATACAAGTGTATCAAGGGATTACAAAACATAATAAAACTCCCCCAATTCCTGTTAATAGGGTCACGCTCACCTGTAGGGTCATCACACACACTATGAGCTACAAAGCTCAATGAGTAATCAAATACATAATTCAACACACATAGAGAAAAATAGAATAATTAATCTCAATACAACAGAACTCTACATCTCTACATGATCTCTACTCTTCAATCGTTTTCCACCTCAACCCCCACGGTCTCGAGACATGAAGTCTCACCGTACCCCCTCTGTTGTGTGAACCATAAAAGTTTTAACCACATATGTTGAGTGATTAAACCCAACCTCTCGGCCACTAAGGCCTATATGAACCACAAAGGTTCCTACAGAATATATCGAGTAATTAAACCCAATCTCTCGACCACTAAGGCTAATATGAACCACAAAGGTTCCTACAAAATCTCTAAGCCACAAAGGATCATGTGAAATAACTCCAAGTCATAAAGACTCAATCAACATATATCACACAATATATAGTACAAATTACTCATCTGGTTTAGTTGTCTTGCACAATTCTAGCTAACACAATCGCTAGGTATGAAGTGTTTCCTCAGCATTTTCACACACCTACACCATCACACGCATACCACATATATGTAAATACCTTGAATTCACACAACTATAGCTTACAACGTGACCACCATACTTAGGGTTCAGGATTAGATACCCTTACAGACCCACAATTCAAGAATCACTTGCTTCAACCTTGTTAGTTGCAGGTGGGTTACCAACACCACCTGTAACCAAACCGTTCCAAGCTACACAAACTCTCAATTTCAAGCTAGAACAGAAATCATACCTCTTGGATGCAAGATACCTTCCAAACCTTTAAATCAACAAGGTTTAGGCTTCCAATTTGATCTCTAAAAGCTCCTGGGGTGTTCTAGGGTCATTTGGTCAATTTTTAGAGTTTAATTCCCCCAAATGAGCTAAAAATCGATTTTATAATTTTAAGTCGGCTACGCCACATGACCCGTGTAGATCTACACGACCCCTGTGGATCTGCTCCTTGCCTTCTTCTTGTCACTGCAGATCCTACACGAACCATGTGGGTTCACACGAGCCGTGTCTAGCTACTGCTTCAATCTACATCCTCCACACGACTCGTGTAACCTCCACACGAACCATGTGAGCCGATAAGCTGTTTCTGCTTCCCTTACACGACCCATGTGACCTCCACACGACCCGTGTGACCCTTTTTGACATTTTTCTAGCTAAAACTTCTTCCAAAAGGGTTTCTAACAACGCTAACACATATAACAACATATCTAATCTTAATTACACCAAGATTAATACATTAACACATACCGAAAAGTAACACGATGTTATAATTAATGGCGCTAACTTCAATTTTCCATAGTCACTTTTTCTTGAGTCCAAACTGCTTGTTCATAATATATATATATATATATATATATATATATATATATATATATATATATATATATATATATATATATATATATATATATATATATATATATATATATATATATATATATATATATATATATATATATATATATATAACTCGTGTCAGCTACTGCTTCAATGTACATCCTCCACACGACTCGTGTAACCTCCACACGACCCATGTGAGCCAATAAGATGTTTCTGCTTCCCTTACACGACCCATGTGACCTCCACACGACCCGTGTGACCCTTTTTGACATTTTTCAAGCTAAAACTTCTTTCAAAAGGGTTTCTAACAACACTAACACATATAACAACATATGTAATCTTAATTACACCAAGTTTAATACATTAACACATATCGAAAAGTAACACGATGTTATAATCAATGGCGCTAACTTCAATTTTCCATAGTCACTTTTTCTTGAGTCCAAACTGCTTGTTCATAATATATATATATATATATATATATATATATATATATATATATATATATATATATATATATATATATATATATATATATATATATATATATATATATAACCCGTGTCTAGCTACTGCTTCAATCTACATCCTCCACACGACTCGTGTAACCTCCACACGACCCATGTGAGCCAATAAGCTGTTTCTGCTTCCCTTACACGACCCATGTGACCTCCACACGACCCGTGTGACCCTTTTTGACATTTTTCAAGCTAAAACTTCTTCCAAAAGGGTTTCTAACAACGCTAACACATATAACAACATATCTAATCTTAATTACACCAAGATTAATACATTAACACATACCGAAAAGTAACACGATGTTATAGTTAATGGCGCTAACTTCAATTTTCCATAGTCACTTTTTCTTGAGTCCAAACTGCTTGTTCATAATATATATATATATATATATATATATATATATATATATATATATATATATATATATATATATATATATATATATATATATATATATATATATATATATATAACCCGTGTCTAGCTACTGCTTCAATCTACATCCTCCACACGACTCGTGTAACCTCCACACGACCCATGTGAGCCAATAAGATGTTTCTGCTTCCCTTACACGACCCATGTGACCTCCACACGACCCGTGTGACCCTTTTTGACATTTTTCAAGCTAAAACTTCTTCCAAAAGGGTTTCTAACAACACTATCACATATAACAACATATGTAATCTTAATTACACCAAGATTAATACATTAACACATATCGAAAAGTAACACGATGTTATAATCAACGGCGCTAACTTCAATTTTCCATAGTCACTTTTTCTTGAGTCCAAACTGCTTGTTCATAATATATATATATATATATATATATATATATATATATATATATATATATATATATATATATATATATATATATATATATATATATATATATATATATATATATATATATATATATATATATATAACCCGTGTCTAGCTACTGCTTCAATCTACATCCTCCACACGACTCGTGTAACCTCCACACGACCCATGTGAGCCAATAAGCTGTTTCTGCTTCCCTTACACGACCCATGTGACCTCCACACGACCCGTGTGACCCTTTTTGACATTTTTCAAGCTAAAACTTCTTCCAAAAGGGTTTCTAACAACGCTAACACATATAACAACATATCTAATCTTAATTACACCAAGATTAATACATTAACACATACCGAAAAGTAACACGATGTTATAGTTAATGGCGCTAACTTCAATTTTCCATAGTCACTTTTTCTTGAGTCCAAACTGCTTGTTCATAATATATATATATATATATATATATATATATATATATATATATATATATATATATATATATATATATATATATATATATATATATATATATATATATATATATATATATATATATATATAACCCGTGTCTAGCTACTGCTTCAATCTACATCCTCCACACGACTCGTGTAACCTCCACACGACCCATGTGAGCCAATAAGATGTTTCTGCTTCCCTTACACGACCCATGTGACCTCCACACGACCCGTGTGACCCTTTTTGACATTTTTCAAGCTAAAACTTCTTCCAAAAGGGTTTCTAACAACACTATCACATATAACAACATATGTAATCTTAATTACACCAAGATTAATACATTAACACATATCGAAAAGTAACACGATGTTATAATCAACGGCGCTAACTTCAATTTTCCATAGTCACTTTTTCTTGAGTCCAAACTGCTTGTTCATAATATATATATATATATATATATATATATATATATATATATATATATATATATATATATATATATATATATATATATATATATATATATATATATATATATATATATATATATATATATATATATATATATATATATAACCCGTGTCTAGCTACTGCTTCAATCTACATCCTCCACACGACTCGTGTAACCTCCACACGACCCATGTGAGCCAATAAGCTGTTTCTGCTTCCCTTACACGACCCATGTGACCTCCACACGACCCGTGTGACCCTTTTTGACATTTTTCAAGCTAAAACTTCTTCCAAAAGGGTTTCTAACAACGCGAACACATATAACAACATATCTAATCTTAATTACACCAAGATTAATACATTAACACATACCGAAAAGTAACACGATGTTATAATTAATGGCGCTAACTTCAATTTTCCATAGTCACTTTTTCTTGAGTCCAAACTGCTTGTTCATAATATATATATATATATATATATATATATATATATATATATATATATATATATATATATATATATATATATATATATATATATATATATATATATATATATATATATATATATATATATATATATATATATATATATATATATATATATATATATATATATATATATATATATATATATATATATATATATATATATATATATATATATATAACCCATGTCTAGCTACTGCTTCAATCTACATCCTCCACACGACTCGTGTAACCTCCACACGACCCATGTGAGCCAATAAGCTGTTTCTGCTTCCCTTACACGACCCATGTGACCTCCACACGACCCGTGTGACCCTTTTTGACATTTTTCAAGCTAAAACTTCTTCCAAAAGGGTTTCTAACAACACTAACACATATAACAACATATCTAATCTTAATTACACCAAGATTAATACATTAACACATACCGAAAAGTAACACGATGTTATAATTAATGGCGCTAACTTCAATTTTCCATAGTCAGTTTTTCTTGAGTCCAAACTGCTTGTTCATATATATATATATATATATATATATATATATATATATATATATATATATATATATATATATATATATATATATATATATATATATATATATATATATATATATACATATATATATATATATATATATATATATATATATATATATATATATATATATATATATATATATATATATATATATATATAACCCGTGTCTAGCTACTGCTTCAATCTACATCCTCCACACGACTCGTGTAACCTCCACACGACCCATGTGAGCCAATAAGCTGTTTCTGCTTCCCTTACACGACCCATGTGACCTCCACACGACCCGTGTGACCTTTTTTGACATTTATCAAGCTAAATCTTCTTCCAAAAGGGTTTCTAACAACACTAACACATATAACAACATATCTAATCTTAATTACACCAAGATTAATACATTAACACATACCGAAAAGTAACACGATGTTATAATTAATGGCGCTAACTTCAATTTTCCATAGTCACTTTTTCTTGAGTCCAAACTGCTTGTTCATAATATATATATATATATATATATATATATATATATATATATATATATATATATATATATATATATATATATATATATATATATATATATATATATATATATATATATATATATATATATATATATATATATATATATATATATATATATAACCCGTGTCTAGCTACTGCTTCAATCTACATCCTCCACACGACCCATGTGAGCCAATAAGCTGTTTCTGCTTCCCTTACACGACCCATGTGACCTCCACACGACCCGTGTGACCCTTTTTCGTGACCCTTTTTCACATTTTTCAAGCTAAAACTTCTTCCAAAAGGGTTTCTAGCAACACTAACACATATAACAACATATCTAATCTTAATTACACCAAGATTAATACATTAACACATACCGAAAAGTAACACGATGTTATAATTAATGGCGCTAACTTCAATTTTCCATAGTCACTTTTTCTTGAGTCCAAACTGCTTGTTCATAATATATATATATATATATATATATATATATATATATATATATATATATATATATATATATATATATATATATATATATGTATATATATATATATATATATATATATATATACAATTGAATTAACTGAAATTCAAAATGATTTCTCAAAAATTCACATGTGATTGGTCAAACATTATTGAATAAATCGAATAAAATTGTAATTTTTATGTGAATGAATATATCTAAAACACTACAGTTCAGTTCAGATTCGCATGGTGAATCTGGATGAACTTGAAGTATAAAAAAAACAAAAAAAAAATTTATATCAATATGGATGTATATTTATAGAGCATGAAAAATTATATATATATTATAATTGGGATCCGGTAAAGTGAATTTTTGGTAGGAAGGTAATAAGTTTTTTATTTACGTATTTTTTCGGCGAAACAACAAAATGAATCAATAGATGATGCAAAAATAACATGATTCACAAAAAAATTCTCGAAAAAAAACTTGATTACACCAAATATATGTGTTAGCGTTGTTAGAAACCCTTTTATACTTAAAGTTCGTCCAGATTCACCATGCGAATATGAACTGAACTGTATTGTTTTAGATATATTCATTCACATAAAAATTACAATTTTATTCGATTTATTCAATAATGTTTGACCAATCACATGTGAATTTTTGAGAAATCATTTTGAATTTCAGCTAATTCAATTGTATATGACATCAAAATGTTGAAATAGTAAAAATATAAGTGAGTTTTCTTGAATTTACATCTGAATCTAAGAATGTTTTTAAAATTTACATGAGTTGTTCCTGAATGATTTACAATTATTGAAAAAATTGAATTCAATGACTATTTACATATGAATTATCTTCTATACAAATTTAGTACAGTTTATATTTACATTGTGAATTTTAACTATTTTTTTAGACATGTTAATTCACATATAAATGGTAATTGTACCTGGTTTTTTCAACAATTTTTTATCATCCACATGTGAATTTTAAGCAAATTAATTTTTGAATCTATATTAATTCATTTGTGTATGATCAAAAGGTTAAAAATAGTGTGTATCTAGTTTTAGATATATTAATTCACATATAAATGATAATTGTATCCCAATTTTTCAGAAATGTTTTATTCATTCGCGTGTAATTTTAAGTAAATTAATTTGTAAATCTTAGTTATTTCAATTGTATATTATCAAAATGTTGAAATTGTAAAAAATATAAACGAATTTACTTAAATTCAATATGAAAATTTAGTGAGATTCACGTCTGAATCTAAAAGTTTATTTAAATTCACATAAGTTGTTATTGAATGATCAATGATTGTTGAAAAAAATAATTCCAATGATCATTCACATGTGAATAATCTTCTATAAAATCTGTTATAGTTTAGATTCACATTGATTAAGTGTTGTGAATCTGAATAAGATTTTTGAATAATTTTTTTTCGTTTTTGCTATATTGATATAGATATCTATTGAAAAAGAATAAAAAATTATGAATTTTGATATATTCGATTTTTTATTTCGATAAAAAAAATAAGTTCTAAAAATAAAAAATAAATAAATAACGAAGTGGGTTTTTTGGAATTATCCGCTACATGCGTGTTCAATTAAGAAATTTACAACCTTATCTTCGGCCGTCGATCACTTGAATTCTGACGCTCACGATTGGTTCATTGCTTCCTTGTTTTATTTTGGTTCTCTATTGAACTTTTATCTATATATATATATATATATATATATATATATATATATATATATATATATATATATATATATATATATATATATATATATATATAAACTTAAGATCTTTTGAGAACCACAAGTCTCCCGAGAACCCGAGAACTCCCAACTCCTTTTGTATCAATCCTATATCTCCCAAACCGTTATATTTTTCAAAAAAACGACCCCATACGCCTCTTAGACGCTCAACATGGGCCCGGGTCGCTGAAAAAAATTTCCGAAAAAACGACTTTAAGAAATTCTGTATAAAAAAATTTGGAAAATTTGAAAAATAAATAGTTTTTTTCGATTTTTTTCGAAAATGCTTAAATATGTGCGTTTTAGGCCCCTATATTTTTGGTTTTTCGAAAATTTTGACCATTTGGGAGTTCTCGGGCTCTCGGGGCATATTTGGTTCTCAAAATATCCCAACGCTATATATATATATATATATATATATATATATATATATATATATATATATATATATATATATATATATATATATATATATATATATATATATATATATATATATATATATATATATATAGGGTCCGGTTCCGGTGAGGACTCTTTTTTCGGTGAGGACTCGCGAGGACACCTTAAAAAATTGAAAAAAAATATAAAAAAATACAAACATGAAATCGAGAATAATACTATCTCATTATCAAAAATAAAAAAATTTGAAATTTTTTTTTGCATCATTGCAAAATGTAATGATGCAATTTTTCTGTTTTTATTTTGGATCTTTATTTCATTATAAAAAAAATAATGATCCAAAAGTTTTTTTTAATCTTTTTTTTCTCCGATATAGTACTATGATCCATTTTATTATTTATATATTTATTATTTTTTTCAATTTTTTTAAGGTGTACTCGCAAGTCCTCATTTTAAGAAGAGTCATCACCCGATCCTGATTCTATATATATATATATATATATATATATATATATATATATATATATATATATATATATATATATATATATATATATATATATATATATATATATATATATATATATATATATATATATATATATATATATATATATATATATATGAGAGAGAGAAAAGTCATTACCTTTTAAGCTAATCTTAATAAATGAAACCTAGCTTTGTCATTAGTGAAATCCATCAAGAAAATAGGCTCACGTGACTCCCGAGCGGACACACATGGTTTTTGTTGCTTAACGTGCACTTGCACCATTTTCTCTACTTTGTATGTACATCTTCGTCTTCCAAAGACAAAACTGCTAAAATAGTTCCTTTGCTTTATTAAAATTGGGGTTTTGGTCCAAAAAATTTTCGACTTGCATGACAAGTCCAAAATGGGAAACTTCCCGGTTTTTTGGTCTCTGGCTGACTTGAAAATACTGGATTATTCTTTTAATTTCTTTTTTTATTTTCTTAATACCATTTTAATATTTTTCAATTAAAAATAAAAGAAAACTCAAAAATACCCACCCATCCACTTTCCACCACCGTCCCCCCTTTTCTCTCTTTCTCTATCTCTCGTCTTCTTCACACATCAGTCACAGACTTCCCTTCCACCAATAACTTGTGCTATTTGTGTTCTTTGTCACTTTTTTCGTGAACGCTTTGTTCAATCCACAATCTCACATGGGTTGTGTAATTTCCTTATGAAAATCCGTCGCCGGCAAAGACGACGATGACTTACTAGTGTCGGTGTGCCGGGAGAGGAAGAGGCTAATTAAATCCGCCGTGGATCGGCGGTACGCACTTGCCGGAGCACATTGTAAGTACAATCAGTCACTCTATGCCGTCGCATTAGCCCTTCGATTGTTCGTTGCCGGACATTCGTCGTCTCCTTCTTCCCGATTCCTCGTCACCTTCCCTGAGCCCTCACCTAAACCTACCACAATCCTACCTTCCAAACTCGCGGCGGCGCCGCCCGTAAATAAATCCGTTGAAGAAGAGGAAGAGGCGGAAGCCTCCGAGAAGTTTATTCTGTCAATCGCATGGCACAAATCGGCGATAACCAGATCACCATCGTGTAGAAGTCTTCTCTCTAACAGCTCAAGGAGTTCTTCGACATGGACGGGAACCTACAGTAACAGTGATATCTTCGAGGAGACCGGAGGAATGGAATCCGGTAGCTATTTGTCGACGTTAGGAAGGTTATATCCCTGGGAGAAGAAGCTTTATGACGAAGTTAAGGTATGATAACTCATAAGTCATAACAGATTGTTGAATCTTAAAACCTCAAAATCATTTGAATCTATTGAGTTTTTATCAATGATTTTGACATTTTTAGGCTGGTAATGAGATAAAAAAGTCATACTATTGAATGGTATTAGGAAAATGAAAAAAGAAAGAGAGATAGAGAGGTAATTCGGTGAAGAGGGAGAGAGGAGAAAGAAGGAGTTGGTGGCGGATGAGAGAGGCGGACGTGAAGAAGACGAGAGATAGAGAAAGAGAGAAAAGGGGGGACGGTGGTGGAAAGTGGGTGGGTGGGTATTTTTGAGTTTTTTTTATTTTTAATTGAAAAAATATTAAAATTGTATTAAGAAAATGAAAAAAGAAATTAAAAGGGTAATCCAGTATTTTCAAGTCAGCCAGGGACCAAAAAAACATGAAGTTTCCTATTTTGGACTTGCAATGCAATTGGAAAAAATTTTGGACCAAACTACCGATTTTAAGAAAGCACATGGACCATTTTAGCAGTTTTGTCTTGAAAAAAAGAAGCATATTCCCCTTTAATTTTTTATTGATAATCATAGTTTGAAAAAAAAATTTATATAATAAAATATGAGTATATAATTGAGAAAGTCCTTTGTTGACTCCGCATCCAAAACGTTATACAATGTAAGGGGCCACTTTTGCTATTTTTTCAATGATAAATCTTATATCCTCCTAAATTTTCCTCCTAACTATCCTCCTAACCATTTGAAATTATGACAAATGTCATATTCAATAAAATTAATAATATTTTAATCCACTTGTCACTATTTCACATGGTTAGGAGGATATTTAGGAGGAAAATTTAGGAGGATATAAGATTTCTCTTTTTCAATACTGCGACGAAAATTTAAAAGAAAATAATTAGGAGGGTAATTATTTTTTTTTGTGTGTGTGTGTGTGTGTATATATATATATATATATATATATATATATATATATATATATATATATATATATGTATATATATATATATATATATATATATGGATGAGTTCAATGCAAAACCAAAATATATTGCCTAACCATAGAACCAAGGGTATCATGGTCAAAAACTTTAAATACGTTACGTACTAATCTATGTTCATTTATGAACATATGTTCATAGATGAACATATGTCTCCATTCTTTCATCTTGGCAGACAAAGAAATAGAAAACATTCATATTTGAAATTCATCTCTTTCGTATTGTGCGAGCCCAACGCTTCAAGAAATTCATCAGCTTCTCCACTCTCCTTATCGAATAGGTACACTTTCCTTCTGCTATGAACATATGTTCATCTATGAACATATGTTCATCTATGAACATATGTTCATAGATGAACATATGTTCATAGATGAACATATGTTCGTTGATGAACATGGCATTCAACTCTTAATTTCCTGGTGACTGTAATGCACGAGCGAGAAATAAAATTGCTTCACTTGATTTGTGAGAAATTGAAATCCTTCAATTGAAACTAAAATGCCCAGTGATGAACATGGCCTTCAAGATTGAGTGCGAGCCCAACGCTTCAAGAATATATATTAGGTGATGCGCATTCTATCGACAATGCAATTGATAATTTCACACTAAATATAATGTTGAAAGTGGTTTCCAGATGTAGCAATTCCAGAGATCAGTTTAAAGCTGAGGTAGAGCAAGGGATGCATATAAGAAAACATATGTTCGCCTTCAACGCTTACGATTGGAATTGTGAAAAGGTTGAGTCGGCGCTGACAAAATATTTCTGATCGAAACAGTATCTCCAGCGACTGGATTGGGCGTTCATAGATCGTTTCTTGGATGTTGATAATGTCGAGAAGGAACGATGGAGATACACAGCGACTTATGTCTAACAACTGGATTAGGGCTTGATTTTGGATTTGGCGGTTAGAGATGAAGGAAATTATTTCTGGAGAAATATAAAAGAGATACCCATTATGCCCTTGCTTCTATCGACGCCGTATTGATTTCTTGTTGAAACCCATTTTAATCTGGTTCATTGATTAAATGATCTGATGGTTGTAATTATAGTTCTGTGGTTAGGCAAATTATTTTGGTTCTGTATTGAACCCATCCCCATATATATATATATATATATATATATATATATATATATATATATATATATATATATATATATATATATATATATATATATATATATATATATATATATATATATATATATATATATATATATATATATATATATATATATATATATATATATATATATGCTAGGTTATATTAAGAACCACAATTATTGTGTGCTCGTAAGACCAAATCTAGTGCGTATGATTCAAGATATCAATGGTCTAGATTAGAATGACATAATTGTAATTATCCATTATATTATTAAATGATTTTTTTAAAAACGGTTACAAAAAGATGAAATAGACATTTTAATCATGGAAAAAAAAGGAAAATAACAGATTTTTAGGAAAGTTGATCAAATCAATTTAATAATAAAATTATTAACAAAATTATTCTTTTTCATCTTCCAAATTTCGGATATTTTAATAGAATACACGATCATTCTGACATAATACATTTCATTCTAACCTATCATTCTTGACAGAATACATGATCATTCTGATATAATACATTTCAAATTTCGATTTCTTTGAATTCTAATCTTTTTTTAATCAATTCCGTTTCTTCGAATTCTAATCTATTTTTGAAAATGACTAGATATTTTAGAATTGAAACATATATACATATTCTAGCTGAATAAAGTACATTGTCAAATTTGTAGCACTTTTGTATGCAAACATATTTAAAATCTAGAGATTCAAAATCTGAATGACTAGAATATTATACTGTGCAACATCAGAATGACTAGAATATGATACTAGAAGTCGATACAAAACATAATGAATTGAATATTGCTATACAAAATTAGAATAACTAGAATATTGTAATGCGTAACATCAAAATAACTAGAATATTATACTAGAATCTAATATACAAAAAGAAGTACATTGTTTGAGAATAACCTTCTATAAGAATGTCATTTTGTGAGGATTACATTCTGTGAGAATGACATTCCGTCAGAATCACATTCTGTCAGAATGACCGCCTTGAAATCAAACTTTAGGGATTTTTTATTTCTTGTATGTTCCGAATGCACAAAGAATTACTCTGAAGCTGCAATAAGTCTGAACCATCTCTCTATAAATCGATCCCTATGTGGGTGTTTCCACCCGGAGAAAAGATAGAGGAATAGAGGTGCAGGAGGTTGATGATGAATTGATAGTGGTGTAGATCGAATGTGATGATGATTGCCCCCACAATGTAACTAGAACCAGAAAGATATGTTTCTAGAAATCGATTATCAAGTATCTTGGTAAAAACGATGAAAATGTAACCTTTTCCCTATCGAATTGCTGGTATCCAAAAAATGTTGTTGTGTGGAGATAGAAATCGATGATGGTGCTGTTGTGGAGAACATGATCGATAATGGTACTGGTAGAGATTAGAATGATATGTCAGTTACGTGATCGTGATCGATAAGAGTTTCTAATGAGGTAGAGGTTGAGGACTGTTATGAATATGGGTGAAGATGATGATGAACTTGTTTGATAATTCTTGTGATTAAGCGTACGTATGGTTCTGGATCTGGAAGAAGGCGAGTTTGATGATTAATAGGGAATGTAACTGATTTTCCCTGATTATAGGTTACATCCTTAATTATAGGAATTTAATTTTTGATATTATTTAATGGTGATTACAAATTACTACAATACCCTTGGTTGCTCCTAGCCTGTGATTGGATCTCACGTCCACACAATAACTATAGTTTTTAATATATCCTACATATATATATATATATATATATATATATATATATATATATATATATATATATATATATATATATATATATATATATATATATATATATATATATATATATATATGACCAACAAACTTGTTTAAAGTGTTTACATATTACTCTTATTACCATTTGTTCTAAGTTACAGCTGACGTAGGATACGCGTGACCTTATGTATTGACTCAGGAGGGTAATGAACTATGGATTTTGTTCACATTTAGATAATTGATTTTTTTTGTACACATATGACTAACTTACTTGTTCAAACTGTTCACATGTTACAATTATTATATTTTTAAGAAAATGTATATATACTTCTAAAAACGTGTATATATATATATATATATATATATATATATATATATATATATATATATATATATATATATATATATATATATATATATATATATATATATATATATATATATATATATATATATACTTCTGAAAACGTATTTTATATTTTAAGACATAAAATATGCATTTAGACTTCTAGAAATGTATTTATATTTTTAGAAGTATAAATACATATTTTTATATTTTTAGAAGTTTAAATATGTATTTTTATGTTTTTAGAAATATAAATATGTTTTATAAGTATAAATACAGTTCCTTACCTTCTAGAAATGTACTTATACTTCTAAAATTTAAAATATGATTTAGAAGTATAAATACTAGTGGTGAGAAAAAATGGAGCCAAAATACGTTTTTAAAGTATAATTATATTTTTAGAAATAGACATGCATTTTTTAGAAATATAAATACATATTTTATGCTTTTAGAAGTATAAATTACGTTTTTAAAAATATATATACATATTTATACGTTTTTAGAAGTATATATACGTTTAAAAAAAAGAAATAATGATAGCATTTGAATAGTTTGAACAAGTTCGTTTGTCAAATGTATAATTTTTTACCTAAATATGAACAAAAATAATAGTTCATTACCCTCCTCAGTTATTACATAATGTCACGTGTATGCAACGTCAGCTATAACCTACAACAACCTGCGACAAAAATAATATATAAACACTTAAAACAAGTTTGTTGATCATATGTCTTAAAAAAAGTTATCTAAATGTAAACAAATGTAAAATAGTTACCTTTCGAAGTCATTTTTCCAAAATTTAACATTGTAAACAAAGCGTTCAAATCAAATTGAAACATACTAATTTTTTATATGTTAGTTCTTAATAATTAAAATTTATAAATAAAATGTCAGTTTCAAGACTAAATGCTGTTTTTCTTGTTCCATTGATACTTTTATTTGATATTTTCATATTGTCTGCATAACCCAAAAACTTTTGGTAGAAATATCCACAAATGTGTTTTACCATTTAAATGTTGAGGTTGTTATTCAATATAGGAATTAAAATATTATTTACTTTAAAGTGGAAGGGTAAGAAGAAGAGAACAATAGATGCGGGAGACAATGGAATATAAATTGAAGCCTCGTGGCCACGGAGAACCACATGGGTCTTAATTAATTATATAATATAAATAAACTCGTTAATCAATTGTAAATAAATAATTAATATAAGCGATTTTCATGCTTACATTTCAAGCAAAACGTGGCTTATTATCTTAACAACAATTATTAATTGTAAATACAATACCCAAGAATCTCAAGTTGGCGTATCAAACAAAATCACAACGATGCCGTTTTCAAAGTGTTCCATGAATCCAACGTTTATCGGTCACCTCATATGTACTTATTTTATTCCCATGAGAACTTTATTTATAATTCCATGAATTTGCAAAATTAATGAGAATATAACAACCATATTCTTACATTCTTAAATATTTATTAATCGACTTTATGATCAATGCAAGTCATAAAGAAAATGTCGTTTGGATTTAAACATGATATCTCATTTTGTCAATTCTTACATATTTAGGGCGATTCTAACATAACATAAAATATGGAGTTAACAGTAACTTTGGTGTAAAGTTAATTCATTCTACCATCATTCCTTACTCCAAATATCATAATGATATGTCTTCAAAATCTATTAATATTAAATTTGGAGTTAAACATTCACGTGTAGTTTCGGTCTTTCAAATTTGAGTTTATGCTTTTCTAGTTTATGTTTACTTCGTTCAAGGTTAAGTTTATATGCTTCTAGCTAATATCATTTTATTGTTATATTGAAATGTAATAACTGTTTCAAATGGACTGCTCCGGTATAAATGTGACCTAATTGTGCAATTGAAGTTATGAGATAAGTGTCATTGATAGAGACTGAAACAATGATAGATGAAGATAATTGATTGCAATAGATTTTGTTTGATATAAACATGTCAAAGATACATAAGTTCACTCCAGTCCACCAGGTGCGCAAATGACGCAAAATATATTCTAATGAACAAATATGTAGTATTTATTTAAATATATGTGTATAGTTTCTTATAATATATGTATAATATTTCTGTAAATGAATATTAGTATTTATTTAGATGTGTTAGAAATATAAATCATGTCATATAATTAAATGTTTGTTTTTAATAGTATAAAAATCAATTTGAATCAATTATATACGATACTTTATTTTGTTCTATTTTTTGGATAATATAATTTAGATAAAATTAGATAAATGATCCTTGTGGTTGGCAAAAAAAATACACATATAGTCTCTACGAAGAATTTTAAACATCGGTGGTCCTTGAGAGTTTCAATTGTTACAATGGAGGTCTTTTTCTTGTTGGATTAGGTGTCTAAGCATGACTTTATATTTATATTTATATTTATCTTGTAAATTGAAGCAAAGTCCATTTGGGTTGCCCTCATAGCTGGAGGATTAGTGTAGAGTTCACTAGAGTGAAAGGTTGATTTATTAATTGTTTAATAAATCAATAGAAATAAATAAATAGTTTATTAATATATTTAAGTGTTAATATATTAATTAGAAACTATAATAATTAACTAAGATTTAATCTAGAAGTAATTTGATTTAATTCAGTGATTAAATTAATTAATTAAAAGTGCAGGGACTGGTTTGTATTTATTCAATAGTTGAATAACTGGCAAAGAGAAGTCCAGGGGCCAAAAAGTGGCGCCACCCTGGAGGTTTCTCTAGGGTTGGCGAAAACCCTAATTAGGGTTTTGGGATCTGGTCCAAGTGGTCAACAGGCTTGCCCACTTTGGAGGCTCCTTAGGGTTTCAGGTGTAACCCTAGGAGGCTATAAAAGGAACCCCCTGGTACCCTAATTCCTACGCCATTTTTCACTCTAAGAGTACTCTGCTGGACTCTCTTCTCCATTGCTTGGGTGTGACTTCATTTGAGGCAGGATCTCTTTGCTGCTAGCTTCAAGAACAAGATCAAAAGGTTGGTTAATTTCTTATTTGATCTTTAGAAATTATTATTGGCCTTAGGTTTTAAATTATATGTTAATAGAAGAAAACATAGATCTCTCTTAGGGTAGCATGTGAACTTAGGAATTGTTTGTTCATAGATTGCTAGAAAACCCTTCAGTGGTATAAGAGTTATGGCTTGTTTTTCTTGTGAATTGATATAATCTGCTTGTTTGATCATGGGATTTTCAAAATTAACCCCATGAGGAGGCCAAGGATCGATTTTGTGGCTAGGGTTTCGAAAACCCTAGCCTCCTCCCTTCTTTTTTCGAAATTTGCAGCTGCCCAGATTAGGATTGTTATTTTTGGTAATTGCTGATTAATTAAATAACTAGAATCCTTTATCCATATCTTGTAAATTTCGAAATCTAGGGATAGATATAGGTAATTAATTTGATTAATTTTGTGATGCCTATATTTGATTTAATTAGTTTAATTAAATTATTTAATTAAAATACCAATTAAATCACTTAAAGATTTAATTTAAATTTTCAAAAAATTCCTAATAATTTGCGAAAATTTGTAATAAATTAAATCCAAAATATTTTAATAAGATTAAAATATATGTTATATATTTATGATTAAAAGTTAATATTTATATATAAGATTAAATGGTTAGTCTTACCGTGAGTAGGCCTCATTCACAAAACTGTCCTATAAAGAGGGTATAAGGCGACTGCCTATAAAATGGTAGTCTAATGGGTATCCACTCTTACCCACCGCTCTCCTGGTCAGTCGAGTGTCGTTAGCCGACGGGTTTGATAGTACCGCTAAGCCTCTTAAAAGTATAATGCTATAATTGAAAGTACTAGAACTTTGAACAAAATCCCAATCTAGTTACTTTAGGTCAAAAATGTGAATTAGTTGCTAATTCATGAAGTTGCACATTGCGCTTTGTGAAACATTGGTGGAGCGTGTGTGGTTAACCGGCACACCAATAGGGGTTCACAAAGAGTTGCAATGGGTTTCTCGATTTTAGCATTATTGATGGAGCGTGTGTGGTTAACCGGCACGTCAATTAGAGATGGTAATTGACTTCGAGAGTACCAAGCTAACTTGCATGGTTATTCACACCTGGTTTGTGATCCTCGGCATCCCAGTCACAAACAGTTGGGCACATCCGAGACTAAACATGCCATTGAATAGTTTAATGTGTCTCAACAGATCTAGGAATTTCATAAGATGAAATTGATAAGTGTATTATCTACCTTAATGACCATTATGTTGTGATTACGGCATCCCTCTTCACATCATAGTTGGGGTATTTTTGGTCCTAGCCTTAATAAATAATAAATTGGGTAATTATTTAAAAGGATTAATTAAACCAATAAGTTCTGTTTATTGTAGATGTCTGAATCAAGTGTCTATTCTCTTCCCTCTCCTCCTTCACCCATTTCTGAGAGCATTAAAATGCACCTGCCAAATATGGAAAGGCTGACTGGCCTTAACTGTAAGGAATGGCTTCGCAATTAGAGAATGGTTCTCGTCATTGTTGACAAGCTTCATCTCACCGAGTATCCGATCCCGGTTCTACCGGAACAAGTCATCATAAAGAGTTCTTATGATAAGCATAAATTCTTAGTTGATGAATCCGAAAAGATTCGTGACCTCATGCTATTAACCATTGACCCCGAGTTCTGCAAGGATTTTGAATCCTTGGGGCCATATGAGTTAATGCAATAGGTTGAGGAAAAGTTTCAAAAATCGGTTGAAGAGGAACAAGCTAGGATCTTCAAAAGACTTGCAGAGTGCAAGCTAAAGGAAGGAAGTAGCATCGATTCACATGTTCTTCAGATTGAAGCTTCCATAGGCAAATTGTACAAACTTGGTTATTCCATGAGTCAGGAGATGAGTGTTAACATTCTACTCGCTTTGCTAACTAGTGAGTACGATCTGCTCATACAGACATATAGAAAGGAAGACTAGAAAAAGACCTTTATGGAAATGTGTCCACTGTTGACTTTATACGAGTCACTCTTGGATAGGCATAGCTCCAATGGTTCAGCTACTTCTGGATTAAGTCCAGTGAAAAGATACAGCAAGAAACGATCCAGATCGTCTGGACATGTCTTAAACTGGGAATCTACAGGATCGGATACAGTCGCGAAATGATTGGAAGACGCTCCAAGGCCAAAAACTTATGAAAGCTCAGGTATATCTAAAAACCTCAAAACTCCTGTTCCATAATTCCTTGATGCATAATGTGATAGTCACATTTGGTTTGTATGCAGGGAATCAGTAAGGTACGGGACTCTGGCACATATGAGCACATTTGGATTGGATTTCCAGCTCATGCAGTTTTGAAGTTTAGCTAGATATTAAATCATGTTATTAGCTTATTAGATGCATTTGACATTGTTTGTCATATAATACATTGTTTAAGGATTTTGTTTTAATAAAATTGTCAATTTTCTTTTAACACCTGTTGTTTGAATTATCCTTGAAATGTTGTATGAATGTGTTAAATGCATGATTAATAATAACTTGAATGTCGATGCATCCAAAGTGTTTGGATTCAAGAATTGTGTTCTTTATGATTGTTAAAGTGAATATTATAAGAATCAATTCAATCAAAGGTCCAGTTGGACAGGACTTTGGAATCATTTGACTTAGAGTCACATGATGAATTGAGTTCTTAATGTGTAAAGAAATGAATCAACCAAAGATCCAGTTGGACAGGACTTTGGAATCATTTGGCTTAGATTCAGATGATGATTAAGTTCTTTATAAAGTACAAGTGGTGTAACGCCCCAATTTCAAAATTTCTAAAATTCATTTATTATCAAGGTTCCAATAAAATATTTATTCCAAAAAGTAAATCTGTTCGACATATTTATTAAACCAACAGCGGAAACAATTGAAAATTATAACATAATTCATTAAAATAAATCTCTTGTATGCGATGCGCCGCCGTCACGCCTTGCCCTTCCCTTTGTCATTTGAAATACCTGAAATGTTATAAATCAACGGGTAAGCTTAAAGCTTAGTGAGTCCACAAATTACCATACATGCCCACACATTAAACAACCCGTCCTCGAGAACGACCCGACCCTACCCGCCATACAACAGCTACGGGCGTCCATCATACAACAGCTATGGACACGGGAAGGTTCTACCCATCATACAACAGCTATAGATTCCCGGTTATGGCCCAGCCCATCATACAACAGCTATGGGACAAGGCAATAGTCCAACTCGCCATACAACAGCTACGAGGGGACACGCATCAGTACTGAGCCCAACAACAAATAACCACAGATATAGAGCAAATCATATAACTGTAAATAACACACAAGATGCCTAACATGCAACATCATATAGCAAGGTGAGGATACTCACCTGAATCACAACCGTCCGGATAATCGCTAATATCCCAAACTAGGCTCGTCCGATCACCTAAATCCCACATACACAACATATTAATCACTGACCGAACTCCTATAGACTGGCCTAAAGGTTAGACCCAACATTTGGTCGAAAATAAGCTTTTGGGTCAAACAGCCGCTCGCCGCGGCGCGACCTTCCTCTTACGCGTCGCGGACTATCATTACACTTACGGGGTTTTACTCGAACCCGCGTCGCCGACATAGCCTGTCCGCGTCGCGGACTCGCAATAGTCCGAAATCCTCTTTTTGCTCTTAACCAGAACAGTCATCGATTAGGGTTCCATTCTATACCCTTCCTGGGATCAGAAACTACCCTAAGGTCACTCTCTTATGGACATGCAAGTCCATGCATGTCCTTGGTCCAAACCCTAAGTGTTACAAGTCATCTAAGACTACTAATCAAGGGATAACACCATAAAGACGGGATAGAATGAAATATCAGAAGGTAGATCCTCTTACCTTGTTTCTGGGAAACAGAGGAATGCACCCGATCGGCTACAAGCCTTTCCCCACGTTGTATCTCTTCCTTCAAACCTTCAAAGCCTTAGAACCGAAGAGCCTCTGCTGAAACCAGTCGACTCCACTCTAGAGAACTTCCAAAAACACGAACCATAGGGCTGGGGTCCTTTATATAGGCGTTTAAATCCGAATTAGGGTTTTTCATGATTGCGGCGCACCGCGCCGCGGATTCTTTCGAACCGCGCCGCGCGTACAAATCCTACGCGATTCTAGATTCATCCTAAAGCCGCGCCGCGGATTCCTCCGGGCCGCGACTCGGCGGAACGGGTCTTACAATTCTCCCCCACTTGAAAGGATTTCGTCCCCGAAATCTGTGCCTGTAAACAACTCAGGGTAATGCCTTCGCATTTCTTCCTCGGATTCCCAAATCCATTCAGACCCCTTACAATGCTGCCGCCGCACCTTAACTACCCCCATCATCTTATTTCGTAAAGTCTTTATTTTCCTTTCTTTGATAGCAACCGGTCGCTCCACATAGTTCAAGCATTCGTCAAATTGGATACCCTCCAAGGGCACAATTGAAGTTTCATCGGTAATTCACTTACTGAGTCGGGAAACGTGGAATTTGTCGTGAATCTGGCTAAGCTGCTCGGGCAGCTTCAATCGGTAGGCTACCTTACCTACTTGTGAGATAATTCGATATGGTCCAATATACTTAGAGCCAGGCTTTCCTCGATTCCTAATAACCCCCTCCCAAGGCGACACCTTAAGAAAAACAAAACTTCCAACCTGGAACTCGAGATCGGACCATCGTCTCGCAATTTCTCTCCCAATTGCACGCTACAGAATGCGTCGCATTGCACAGCCTCAACTAAGAAATCTAGAAGTTACTACAAGCCTGATTGAGCCATAGATTCTATCTACTACACTAACAACGATCCGATATACCCGGGGTCCAACTTTCCAGTACATCGGTACCTTAACGACAAAACTCCGACCGATAAACTCAGGTCCTATCACTGCATATTATCATGATTCTTCTTCCGACTCAAATCAGTCTACAATCTCTTCCTGAACACATAGAAATCCTGACACCCTCTCCCGTACGACTTCTTGCACAAGAGACCATTTCTCGTGTGCTAACCATTATCATAAAGGACTCTACCAACGTTACATAGGAAACTACAACTCTCATCAAACTAAGAACGTAATCCCGAAGGAACTCCTACATTGATCTCTCCATACAGCCATCCTTCTAAGGATGATTCACAATACTAAAACGAAGTTGGATGTCGCAACTTTACGAACCTTCTCCTAAACTCCTAAGTGAGCTGCACCTCCTTACCTGATATCACCATCCAGAGCACCATATCGGGGTACCTTCTCCCGAGCCTTAACATCATCCACCCTTCGTAGACCAGCATACTATAATAGACTTAAAGCGAGCACTCCTACTCCATCGGTCTACGACATCCTTGATTTTATCAACACACTGAGGGGTTCCTTGGTACTTCCGCGATGAACCCATACAGGCATACCTCCAAATTCTACCTCAGAAATCCTCGGAGACCAAATCAGCTACCTATCTTTTGATGATTGGCCTTGACCTTTCCACCGATCAAACCACTCTCCTCTTAACCATTCCCCACTTCCTTACCGGCCAGATCACCAGTAATTCTCTCCAATATCATACACATCCGTGTTGCCCCTCGGGCAACGAAAAACTTGACACAAACTTCCTCGTTCATCACCGCACGGAAGCTCCGTCTATATCTAACATCCAAGGCAACCATAATGGGTTAGCCATCCTCCGCTAACCCTACCCCACAACCTTCATTTACCCGAACTGTCTCACCTAAAGGTGTTCCCTTCTGCGGTTTCTCATCTAAATCCTTATCTTGAATCCAATCAGCCTAGTCTTCATGTCGCCCTAATCCGCCTTTGGTTTTCATTCTCATCAGCTAAACAGCCATCAACAAAACCAAGGTAGTCTTCACCTCAACTACTTCGGCAAATGCGATCATGGAGGGGTCCATAATCATCTCACATCCTACTGAACAATCCTAAGGGTACTAATCCTCGACACCCAGATAACCATTATCTCATCCTGCACAGAAATCATCTGCCCCACAACCCAATCTGACCAATCAGCCTACTAAAACCGTATCTCGTACTCGAGGGAACACGTCACAGTATTGCTACAATAAAGCTCCCGGCACTCCCGATCAGCACGAAGTATTCACCAGAACATAGCACAGTACCACCTCAACATAGTACACTCCATCCGACAACACTTTATCTCTCACCGAGGCACGAGCGGGCACAACCTCGAACAAGGCACAGTACCCCGGTACCTACGTGAGATACCAATCCTTCAGGACGTAAAATCCTTAATCGATCACTACACCAATACGACCCAATGCTCATGGCCAACGCTTATCCTTGTTCCTAGCATCGCTTAGCATAACCCTCGTCTTGTCTTCATATTATCGTTGCTTAATATGTTGCTTCCGCGCTGATCCTTCCCGATCGATACACAATCTTACCAAAATGTTTCCTTAAAACCTCGCTCCGACCCATTCCTTACTTCCGCCCAGCCTTTCCTGCCTTGTCAGATCACGGGTATCCATCCTCACGCCGTCTCCCTCATTGCCATGAGACTTCCATCCTCAATGGTCGGTTATGTCACATTGGGAACCCTTCTTCCCTTTCCGCTTCAACCCTCTACTTGTGGCTATCTGTCCAAGGAGCCATCTTCTATGGGTCTTTATCCCATAAGTCACACACTACTCGCATTTTTCGTCATACCTTGTACGTAGTCTCTAATTACTCTAACTTCAGCTGGGTAGCAGGAGCCAAGGTCCATCAGCTTCAGCAGCTGGACGGGCCCTTCCTGCTCTTCGAGTGACACAAGTCGACATAATGTCGGCACTTAAATCAATCTGGATTCTAGTCCATTCCCTAAAGGAGTACCAAGTAATCCTCTGGAACCTATCTGCAGATTCCCAGGTCACAGTTTCCAACAAGCTGCCAATCCCTTCTCTCTCTATCATCATAACCAAAGCGAACGCTTGATAATTCGTAATGCAAGTACTCCCATATTCCAGTAGCTGAGCTATACACGCATTAAGCTTCATTTATTCTCTTAGAACACCAACTCTCCCCCACTTGGAATCTGTGCCAATACCTAGTGCTGATCGCGATCGATAAGCGCCTTGAACCTTTGTAACAAATCCAATCCTCATACCATGCCGTTAGTCCATTAAACAGGGATAAGGTCTATCGGGATTCATATCCATAGACCTTTGAAACATCGACATGCAAAACCCAGATGCATCGGCTAGCAACCCGGATGCATCGCCTAACCCATTGCTATCAATCATAACCCTCGTTGATACCTCAACTGCGATAAATTTCTACACCTATGATCCATCGCGATCTACCTCAATCGGTTACACCCGAAACTACTCCCAATCCACTCTTCATTACCGACCATCGCCACGATGAAGACGTGTGCTTCCTTTTCGCCACTAACCCATAATGTGAATCATACCTGATTCTCTACCCTACCCGGTTCCTTAGAATTTTGGGTAACTCTTCCTGACTCATGTATGAATCCTGTGCTTTCGGTAGTACGGGCCCTGTACTACCTTCCACACCTATTCGTACTTGTTCCAGAATTTGTCCCCCAATACTCTAATTCACCATTCACTCATCTATTTGACATTGGTATTCATACTGTCTCGCACCCAAATGCCTAACACTTATCCTAGGCTACCTAGGATCTCACACCCCACCCGTGCCTAAAAGAACTTCTGCTAACACCATCGAGTCGCCTCACGGACACACAGTCGTACACAATCGAGAATAAGATAGACATTAAAATAAATGATCCTACCCCAAAGTCACAACCAAACAAGGAACAGCCAGTAAGGCTAGACCAAGAATTCTTAGGCTATCTTATCCTAATTGTATATAACCCAATAGCATTCACTAAGCAACCTAATAGTGTTAGCATAGATTCTAAAGCAGCACAAATAACAAACAACAGGCAGAAGGCATCCTAATCCAAGCATTTCTAGCATGCATTTCCTAACTAAATTCCACGCCTATTTTCTGGCATACATATATCATCACATAACACAAACTTGACATGGGTAATTGGGAATCACAAAAACTTACTTGAGCTCGGTTGACGGTTCGCATCGCATCTCATTCTTTTCGAAACTCATTATCTGTTAAAAATCATAAGTCAGGTGTGCATACCATGTTTCAAACCCCCAAGCAACAATCAAACAAGAACATGCAAGGGAATCTTCCACATGTTATTCAACCCAACTACTTAAAACTTTTATAGAGAAAACATTATTTCTTTAACGAAAAGCTCTCAGTCCTAAGTTTGAGTTTGGATTCCCAATACAGTTCATCCAAATCCCTCAAACCAAGGCTCTGATACCAATTTGTAACGCCCCAATTTCAAGATTTCTAAAATTCATTTATTATCAAGGTTCCAATAAAATATTTATTCCAAAAAGTAAATCTGTTCGACATATTTATTAAACCAACAACGGAAACAATTGAAAATTATAACATAATTCATTAAAATAAATCTCTTGTATGCGATGCGCCGCCGTCACGCCTTGCCCTTCCCTTCGTCATTTGAAATACCTGAAATGTTATAAATCAACGGGTAAGCTTAAAGCTTAGTGAGTCCAAAAATTACCATACATGCCCACACATTAAACAACCCGTCCTCGAGAACGACCCGACCCTACCCGACATACAACAGCTACGGGCGTCCATCATACAACAGCTATGGACACGGGAAGGTTCTACCCATCATACAACAGCTATGGGTTCCCGGTTATGGCCCATCCCATCATACAACAGCTATGGGACAAGGCAATAGTCCAACTCGCCATACAACAGCTACGAGGGGACACGCATCAGTACTGAGCCCAACAACAAATAACCACAGATATAGAGCAAATCATATAACTGTAAATAACACACAAGATGCCTAACATGCAACATCATATAGCAAGGTGAGGATACTCACCTGAATCACAACCGTCCGGATAATCGCTAATATCCCAAACTAGGCTCGTCCGATCACCTAAATCCCACATACACAACATATTAATCACTGACCGAACTCCTATAGACTGGCCTAAAGGTTAGACCCAACATTTGGTCGAAAATAAGCTTTTGGGTCAAACAGCCGCTCGCCGCGGTGCGACCTTCCTCTTACGCATCGCAGACTATCATTACACTTACGGGGTTTTACTCGAACCCGCATCGCCGACATAGCCTGTCCGCGTCGCGGACTCGCAATAGTCCGAAATCCTCTTTTTGCTCTTAACCAGAACAGTCATCGATTAGGGTTCCATTCTATACCCTTCCTGGGATCAGAAACTACCCTAAGGTCACTCTCTTATGGACATGCAAGTCCATGCATGTCCTTGGTCCAAACCCTAAGTGTTACAAGTCATCTAAGACTACTAATCAAGGGATAACACCATAAAGACGGGATAGAATGAAATATCAGAAGGTAGATCCTCTTACCTTGTTTCTGGGAAACAGAGGAATGCACCCGATTGGCTACAAGCCTTTCCCCACGTTGTATCTCTTCCTTCAAACCTTCAAAGCCTTAGAACCGAAGAGCCTCTGCTGAAACCAGTCGACTCCACTCTAGAGAACTTCCAAAAACACGAACCATAGGGCTGGGGTCCTTTATATAGGCGTTTAAATCCGAATTAGGGTTTTTCATGATTGTGGCGCACCGCGCCGCACGTACAAATCCTACGCGATTCTAGATTCATCCTAAAGCCGCGCCGTGGATTCCTCCGGGCCGCGACTCGGCGGAACGGGTCTTACAAGTGGCAAGAAATGAATCACTAAAAGATCCAGGGGTAGGATTTTGGAATCAGTTGACTTAGAGTCAAGTGATGATTGCAAGTCTTGAACGGAATTAACAAAGTCATAAGTTTACATAGAAATGTAAAAGACATTGAGATTAGGAGCAACGGACACATCAATTGCTATGTATTGCTCGAATCTTCAAATAGAACACAATTGTTTACACTTCGCAATATTTGTCAATCGTATGACGAATATGGCTTCACTTATCAGAATAAGCGACTGAATTGAAACCTTGAACAGTTCAAGGACTTCAAAGGAAGTGTAAGTTCCACAGAACCTGAGTGACAACATAAACTGAGAAAATGTTTTACAGTTCATGCTCTTCCAAGAACATTAATAGCTATAATGTGTCTTAGGGAAGATGATGGAGCATTGGTCGAAACAGTTCGATCCTCAATGTATGAGATACATTGTCTATAATTTCCGGTAAATTAAACACTAAACCAGTCAGACCACATAAACCATATTCCGACCGTATCTTAGACTAAGTAGGTTTTGTAGACACTGTCTGAAATGTAAACCTGGGATTGTCCCAATTGTACATTGAAAGTCCAGGGTCATGTAGCGTTCGTCTGAACCTCATGACTAGCCTGAACCCGATCAGCGTTGTCGTTTCACTGACTATCCCGCTGTATATGAATAAGAAAGAGCTCTTTTAGAAAGAACTCATGTTCTAAGGAAACAGTAGGAGTTGGGACAGTCCTGAATGAGTTTAGGATTAGCCAAGTGAAAGAACCTTTAGTCATCACTAGGCTTAGAGCAGAACTCATATTTCTGTTTCAATACTGACATAATCTTCTCTTGACCAGTAGTACAGATCACCATCATAAGTAGTTATGATTGGGGTGACATACCGAATAGTGGTGAAACACTATAGTTGGTACGGATTTACAATCCGACTACTTGGAAGCATTGGTGAGCCCGGTTGCTGCCAATTAAGAGAACCTTAGGACGAGATACAGTCTATGTGGCATTTTTGGTTGATTTTTACACCTGGTCTAAAAACTAGTGGGAGTAATTGAATCATCAAAAGAAAGCAGCATGGACAGAAACGTACCTTCAGAACATCTGGTTGAGTGAGACGATACTCAGAGTCAAGTAATTGATTCCGGGAGAAGCACTCTCAATAGAAGATGAAATCCGAAAGGATACTGCATGGCACATTGTAAGTCGTTAGTGCAGCGCGTGTGGATCACCGACACATTAATAGGGACTCACAAAGAGTGTTCCAGTACAAAGGTACATGGTCCCGGGATTCCCCACGGGCATCTCGCAAGAAAAGGATATTCATATTCTCAAAAAAATGCCAAAGGATTGGATTTTGAGAGAGGGCTGAAAGATTCCCATTAGGATGTCAGAAAGGTTTGGATTCTCAAAATGTGCCAAATGTTCTGGATTTTGTGAATAGTCCATAACCGTGTCAAAGCAAGTGGGAGTGTCGCTGTTATCTACTATCACTGTATGTGGGTTACATATTGTTTCTAGGAAACGTCTCTCTTCATTACAAAGTGTAATGACTTGGTTTTAAGAGACGGATCACTATGAAAGACTTAATAGAGATACGGCATACTCAGGTGGTTATAAACGTCTATGAGATAGATCGAAACTCTGCCAAGATGATCTTGATGAGATTCAAGATGCATAGACCCGGAAAAGGAGTTTTTCTATCATTGCAAAGTGTAATGACTTGTCATGAGAGATATAAAGAAGGTGCAACATATTCACATAATCCGTAGACATCTATCAGATAGATGTAATCATCAGTATAGACCTACCCATAGTGAGCATGATCTTGATAAGATTCAAGATGCATGGAAAAAGAGTCTCCGAAAGGAAATAGTTATTGAAAGTTGTGACACATGGATTATAACTAATCCTAAGATTCCAAAAGGGTTTGGAACAAGATTAGATCGAATTCCACGAGCGTCTTGGATTGATCAGAAGTGTCATGAACATGTCTTGATGACTTAATGGTTAGAGCATAGTAAGTCAGATTCAGGATATGACCTGGCTGGGAATACTTAAGGGATTCTGAACAAACGTGAGATATCATTGGGAAATGATAAGGGTGAATATTAATAGTAATTTGAAAAAGAGTTTCAATTAAGTAAAAGGACTTAATGGTTAAAGAGTTTCGTTGGTATTCCGATGGAGCGCATGTGGGTCACCGGCACATCGTAACACCTCGAAATAGTCTTAGGGTGCAGTCATATGGACTAAAGATCCCGAGAACCATAGAAAGTCACAGTACACAGAATGGAGTTGTTAGTGAGAGTGACAGCATATATTGAAATATCATCGGAAGAATGTCTGATTGGATAAAGTGTATCAATGTGAGACATTTGGATACATAGGAAGAGTGAAAGGTCATATAGATGACAACGCCTAGTAATATCATATATTTTAGTCGTCGTTGAGCCCTATTCTTAGTGAAATTATATCACATATCTACTGGTATTACTCACTTTTCGTGTCAGCACTTGTTTGGAAAGAAATAATGAAAACAGGGACTAACAGCGTGCAATTCAGGAAGAAGTTTGAAGATCAAGGCAAAATCAGGAAAATACGCACGCGCACCGCGGGAAACATCAAGGCGCGACGTGGTGATGAGGCGGTGGAACACATTCAAATTCCGAAGAAATGAGGATAAACCCCTACGCGCGACGCGGGATCCATAAAAGCGCGGCGCGGTCTCGAGATTTTTGCAACTATAAATAGAGGCTTTTAGGTCGAAAAAACAAGCGAAGACCTGGTGTAGAATCGACCCCCAAGGCTCTTTGACTCCGAGATTCAGCTTCAAGAACCATCTTTTGGTATTTCTATGTTTTTATCTTTAATTTTCATTTAGTTCAATAGTTAGTGATAGTGGCTAGTATCTTTGGGAGTGACAACCATTGATATTTAGTTCTAGTTTCTGTTTTTGGACCCTTTGGTTACTGTTTTGTATCATTGGATCTGATTTTAAGTTAATGAATCATTTGGTTACACGTAAATTGCTTCTTTTCGGTATTTATGCTTGTTATTGGATTGTGAATGTTTGTTTTGTGTTTGGATGCTTGAATGACCTTGATTGGACTGAATTCCCTTGCTGATTTCAGTGACCAACTAGGGTTAGCTTGTTGGTTTGAACTTAGCCAGTGACTGTTCATTTGGACTTTAGTTATTGGTTTAGTTTATGCCTTGCTTGTGTTTGATGATTGGATTGCCTTTGTTTGCTTCTGAATTAGAGATGTACTTCTGATTTCAGTAAGTGACTAGGTTTGGTTGATATTTTTAGTTTAGTTTATGCCCTTTGGGATTGATAGTCAAAAGCTAGGAACTAGGTCCTCTGACTGTAGCGTGACACAGCAGTTGGTAATCTGTCACCTGTCTCGACCACGTAACTCCTGTGGATCGACCCTGATTTCCACTATGCTAAGTGAGAGTGAGGTTATTTTCTTATTTTTGACCTCATGACGACCGTTGCGATCTCAATAGACATAGATACATAACATGAATTAAAAGTTCAAAAGGAATCTAGAAACCGATAATAGTTTTATGAAGAATCAGACTTGGTGATTACCTCATGGAGACTTGGTAATTAGCAAGAATAGCTACCAGTCAGATTTTAATTTTCACTTTTCCATGTTTCACTTCCCGAATAATTTGATTATTCAAAGGTCCACAGTCGCTCATACTTTTAGGGAGTAAGTATGAACGAAGACTGTCGTGAATTGGTTTGTAGATTGTCTAAGGAGTTAGACAATGCAGTAAGACTGCTACAACGTTCATGAGTACTTAGAAATAGAGATTTGAGTATTGGATAAACCCACGCTCAATAGATTGCTTCATGGATTACATCACGAGCAATGTTGAGACGACAATATCCTATGATCTTGAAGCGGAGACATATGAGTTGAAATTTGCAAGTCGGTTGTGCATTGATAATGCGTAAACACATCGGTAACTCGATGTTATAAAACACATTGTTTTGTACGATTTTGATAAGTAAAAGACACAAGCATATGAGTCAAAGCTTATTCGTTCATTGACCCTGATGGGAAACAGATATCTGTAGGCCGCTCGATGATTTTGAAGTTGACTAAAGTGCTGGCCAGCCTGTACTAAATTGATGTGTTCAATTAGAAGTCCGAAAGTCATAAGCAGAATCGGAAATCGGGAAACAGAGTATCGGACAGAGATTGATCTCAATCCATGTCTGGTTTCTGAAAATATCTTGTCGGACGAAGGATCATATGATCACTTATCTAAGGACAGAACTGACTGGGTCAGAGTTCGACAACAGTTTCTTGGAAGCTGCGGGTTGTTTATTAATCAGAAGATAAATTAAAGTCATAGACTTATCCAAGTGGGAGACTGTTGGATTAGGTGTCTAAGCCATGACTTTATATTTATATTTATATTTATCTTGTTAATTGAAGCAAATTCCATTTGGGTTGCCCTCATGGCTGGAGGATAAGTATAGAGTTCAGTAGAGTGAAAGGTAGATTTATTAATTGTTTAATAAATCAATAGAAATAAATAAATAGTTTATTAATATATTTAAGTGTTAATATATTAATTAAAAACTATAATAATTAATTAAGATTTAATCTAGAATTAATTGGATTTAATTCAGTGATTAAATTAATTAATTAAAAGTGCAGGGACTGGTTTGTATTTATTCAATAGTTGAATAACTGGCAAAGAGAAGTCCAGGGGCCAAAAAGTGGCGCCACCCTAGAGGTTTCTCTAGGGTTGGCGAAAACCCTAATTAGGGTTTGGGGATCTGGTCCAAGTGGTCAACAGGCTTGCCCACTTTGGAGACTCCTTAGGGTTTCAGGTGTAACCCTAGGAGGCTATAAAAGGAACCCCCTGGTACCCTAATTCCTGCGACATTTTTCACTCTAAGATTACTCTGCTGGACTCTCTTCTCCATTGCTTGGGTGTGACTTCATTTTGTTGAGTGTTGAAATCAATAAAATGAATAAGTAATGACTAGTGATTCAACAATAGATCAAGTAATAAACAATCAAAAAGTAATATGAATAACAATTAAGGAATTGGATGAATTGGATAACTTGTGACGAATGCTTTGATTGATTTAGGGTTTTTACAAAAGGACGATTACAATCTCGCATCTAACACTGTATGGTATCACTGATATTTATACTGGATCAGTGATACGCATAGTACAAAATGTTACAGAGAATATTCTATCAGATGTACTATCCAATAGAATGCTAGATACATGCAACACGTAGTCTGCAACCACGCGTGCATCATAATGTTTGACAGCTGTGAAGTCTTCGGATCCTCCAGGTGATACCCTTCGGAGTCTTCAGACTTCGGGGTCTTCTCATTGTTTTTTACTTCGGGGTTTTACATCAAGAGGTCTTCGGATAGAACTTCGGATACATCAGCACTTCATCAAAAATATTTCCAACAATCTCCCCCTTTGTGTGAAGTGCATCCGAAGCCTACACACGGAAGTTTCTTTTGTAGGCCCTCTTCAGGGTTTTTCTGACAGCTAAGTACCAGTTCATATGATCCATGAACTTCTTCTTCTTCTCATCCGAATGGACATGGCAGGCTTTCACATGAGGAATCATGCCTGAGATAAATGAGGAGGGATGGAGGCCAAGATAGTCTATTTCAAAGAACTTAATCATGACTTCAGTTTCGTTTCGAAGTCCTTTGAAGACTACACCATATGGTTCATCAAGAATCTCTCAATTCTTAAACATGCTTATATTCCGAACTACCACTGGAGGAGTATTCAATGGCTGTTGGTAGTAGGAACATAATTCAATGTCTTGTTTTGCAAATCTCAGCAGGTATTTGTTCAAAAAACCCAGGAGGTGGTTTTTGACCGTTCTGATTACAACTAAAGATTCCAAGGCAAGACCAGGATCACCTCTTCCCAAGATGTCAAGCATTTCAATGAAGTCCATTGGGTTCATTATTGGGAAGTCAGCAATTGTAAACCTTGATTCAACTTCATTTACACCATGAAGAACAAGGAATTCATAATTTGTGAAGTTCTCAAAAGTCTCTGCCTCTTTGATCGATATGATTTTCTTGATCTTTTTCAAACTCCATACTACATTCTGATTTTGAATGAACATAGCATGGAAGTTGATTTTGTTGGTCCAGTAGGTTGCCCTCTGTTCATTTGTTATTGATTGAACAAACTGAAGAAAGGTGAAGGTCTTCGGATTGAAAGGTATGTCAAGATGAATATCTTCGAAGTCGGCTGTCCCAAAACTCTGAAGAGGTAGCCTATTGAGTACATTAAGATTTTGAAATCCGAAGAGTTTGATTGCCTCTGCGGTCCATTTTCCATCATCTCGAGCAAAGTTGTTCATTTTGATCATCAAGGCGTAGCCAGCACGTCTGGTCTTGTAGATATTTTCCATGTGTGGAGCAATTATCCTTTCAACAGACCTGTCTATTAAACTTCTAGCTCCAGCTGATCCCCCCGGTCCAGATGTTCCCCTGGTAGTTGTAGTGATGGTTGAGATTCTAGGACCAGCAGTAGTGGTTGTTGTGGCTGCGGAGGTTACTGTTGTGACCACTCTTTCTCCCCCTTGTGAAGCATGGCCCGCATGCTGAGCAATGGCAAGTCTACCTTGTGGTCTCGTAAGTCGATCAACAAATTTTATCAGAGGTTGTAGTACAGTTCTTAAGCGTGTGACAATATCTTGGTTAAGAGCTGTAGTTGTCTTTTGGAGCTCCTCTGTAAACTTAGAGATCTCCATAGCAGCTTAGGCGGCTGTGAACTCTTTAATCTTTGCTCTAGCCTCATCAAGTTGTTTTTTCAAACTTGGTACTTTGCTGAGTTTCGCTCCGAAGTTCTTGTAATGCTTTCATAACTTCGGAGTTTGAATGTTCAACCTTTTCAGCAAAAGTTTGGATTTTCTTGTCAATATCAGCAACAACAGAAGCTAATTTTTGTTCGAACAAGGATTGGATCTTATCCTGTTGATCCACGAGTCTCTTCTCGAGCTGCTGCATTGATTCTTTTATTTCTTTGGACAATGTGAACTCCAGAGTCTCGATCTCTTCGGTAATGTCACCCATGGTTGGTTTTGTAGGATCAAAACCAGTTTGTGCTTGTATCAGAGTATCAAGCTTTGATTTGAGAATCTTGTAATGTTTCATTAGTACAAAAGCCTCATCTGGAAGTTCTTCATCGGATGGTCCTTCAGCAACCACGGGGGCCAGATGAAAAGCCTCAAAGAAGGATGCTGAAGTAGGGTTTTGTCTTGAGGGTGATTGAGGTAGATCAAACTCTGGTAATGAAAAGTCAATACTAGAGAAAGGAATAGCAGATGTTTGAGGGGCAGTTGTAGGTGGTTGTAGTGGAGGTACATCAGATGATGTAGTGTGGATTGTGGTGGTTTGTTGATCTGTTGTGGGTGGTGGAGGAAGAGGTGTTGTTGTATGAGGTGGAGTAGGTGGTTTGGTTGTTTTAGGTGGTGAGGTTGGTGCAGTAGTGTTTGGTGGAGTGGGTGGTCTGGTGGTTGGTGGAGGTCAAGGAGGTCTGTTTTCATGCTGTTCTTCTTCTTCTTGGACTAAGGATGGAGTCTTATTGGACTCCGAAGACTCATCCCTAATGGTTAGTTTTCTTGACCTCTTCGGTTGTTTTCTCTTCGGAGTGGTTTGCTCCGAACCTTTTCTCTTTTTCTCCATTTTCTTTGGATCACTGGGTCCACCAGTGGCTTTTCTTTTGAGTTTCATATTTGCTTGTGCCTTGGCGGGTGCAGCTTGAGTTTCTTCTTGAGTTATGTCTTGAACAGGGTATGTAATAACAAGAGTATTTCTGTAAGTATTTACCTCATTGCACTCCATGGGTACTTTGGACAGCATTGCTTGGGGAATTTGAGCACAGAAGGTTGCCGGTACATCATCTAGGGCTAGAATTGCAATGGGAGTGAACTTCATTTCTGGGAGCGAAGGGCCAGGAACATACCCTGTTTGCTGATAATGGGCTTGAACAACAATTGCCCAAAATCTAGCATTCGAAATCTCAGTTCCCTTCAGGCTGTGATTGATGTGCGAACAAAAATCGGCCCATAGGATGGATGCATAATCTACCTTGACATCATAGTAGATTCCGTAGAGTAGACTTTGGAATGATACACTTGCATAGTCTAATCCGGAAGTTCTCCCTGAGAGACATCTGAGGAAGATACTGAAGTAGTATCTCCAAAGATCAGGCAGTGGGTTCTTCTTGAACGTACGGATCTTCTCAAGAAGAGGTGAGTAGCCCATTTCGTTGAACATGTCAACGAGTTGATCAGCAGAGGGAACAACTATCTCCTTGGAATTGTACACGGGAAGGTGGAGGGCTTCAGTGAATTTTTCTTTAGTCAGTTGCACTTTCTTGGTCTTTCCTTTTGAATCGACAGCCTCATAGACCACCGATTTTACTTGATTGTTAGAGTCGAACAGAGCGTTCGATGTGTAATGGGCTCTGTGAACAAGATTTTCCGGAATTGAAGGAGTGCAGGTCAGGGCGTAGCCAAGAACTGATCTCTTCAAGCACTTAACCAAGGAATCGATTGTTTGAGGATATAGTTGCAGATTATTGCGAAGAACCAAGTTTGTAGACTGGCTCTTGAGATTTAGGATTGAAATGGCTTCAGTGGTTTGGGAAGATGCTTCAGCCGCCATTGTTGATTGAAGAAGATGAAGAGAGTTTAGGGTTTCTTGAGAGCAATTTTGCAGAGAGTAAGTTTGATAATTTTGTTCGCGTAAAGAGAATAACTGAAACGGTGAGAGGTTTATATAGTGTTCGTGGTCCCTAGGCCATTTAATGCACGTTTAAATTGGTCCAGTTATACCCGGACACCTCAGCACCTGCGCGTCCCACTAACCCTGCAAAAGGGGAAACGTTCGGCTGTCAGTTGCAATGATTTGAAATTTGAACCGCCATTTTCATGAGATCTTTTTGTTAAGATTTCCATTTGTTTTCTTAAGGACAGCTGTAAAAGAACAAACGGTCATTTATTTCGAAGGAATGTTTGTCTTTGAAATTTATCATAAATGCAAAAATCATTTGATCAATAAATTGACTTTAGAATAACATAGATGTTTTCAACTTTTATATGTTCACTTCGGAGTGTAAAGATTTGGTGAGCGTTATGTGATGCTCCGAAGAGTATGGATAACGTGATACACCGAAGTCTATTGTTTTCTTAATGGTTTTCTTGACTATTTGGTTGTTTTAAAATTTTGAGTGATGCATTGTAACACTTAACCTTGACTTCCTTGAATGTTATGAAATGAAGATTTGACAAGTTAATGTTCAGAATCATTCGGATCATGTTGGAAGTCCATTTTTCATTCTAAAGTCTGTTTGATACAATATCAGTCATGAACGTATAAGCCTAATCACCCCATTACCAACTTGATTTCGCATTTTGAACCGATGTTTGATCGAACTTTTGTGCTTCAAATTTTTCATACTAAACAATGGTAACATCCTTTGCATTTGAAATTTAAAGAAGTTTTCATTCTTGAATTGAACATCAGAAGTGTGTTTAGAAATTGGATTGACTTTGAAGAATCTTTTGAAAAACCTATTCCCTTTCATCAATTGAAGTGTTTGGATACTAGGCTCTAGTGACAAGCCTTTGAGCTTCGTACACCACTTCAATTTTACCATTTAAGATAGATTACTTGAAATGTTCATATTCTCTACAAAGTACTCGACTATGTTATAGGAGCTCCTTGTATTGTTATTCCAAACAGATGAATACGTCTTTGAGTGCTGATTTATGTTTCTTTTGCACTCCCTGTTTATCTTTTTGTCTTGCTTGTTGTCTTTGAATCTTTTGACAATTTGTTTTCTGTTTATCTTTTTGAGTTGTTCTATTTTTCCTTTTTATCTTTTCCTTTTTGGATTTGCTTATCCGAAGAGAAAAAATTTCACCATTTAGTTTCTTTCTTTGGTGCTTTTTGGTTTTGTTTTGTGCAATCCTTGAGTTTGAAAAACTTCATTTAGTTCAATTTTGAAACAATGATGAAAAGAGATTTAAATTTACTTATCAGACAATGTTGGTACTGTTTTTGAAGAAAACTTCGGAGCACTTGAATTATCCTGTGTAGTTTAAGGCTACATGATTAGTTTGATGTTGAAGCGAGTCAAGTTCAGAAGGGAGGTTAGGTATAGACATTATGTTAAGGATATTGGAATCAAACAGGGCTTCAGATTGTAAAATAGCCTTAACTTCACTCCGAAGTCTGTTTTCTGACCAATGTTTCAAGTCGATTCCCAAATACCTTTTAGTGCAATAAGGTATGATTATCATAATCTAAAATCAAAGTTTTGTCCTTTAGTCAGGTAGTTCATCAAAGTAAGGTTAAACTTTGTCACAAAAAAATCTTGAAACTTTAATATTTTTGCAGTGATATTTGTTTTTGAATTTTCTTTGAAACAACCCTCTATTATGAGATTAGTTATCCTTGTGATACGAAGTCAAAAGTTGTTTCAAAAAGATTTTGACATTTATGACATTTTATTGACTTGAATTTTCTGATCCGAGGTGCACCGAAGAGACAGAAGGCTTCAGTGTACTGCGGTGTGTCATTAAATTGTTTTACTTGTTTTACTCCGATGGGCTCCGAAGTAGTAAAGGTCTTCGGAGTGCTGCGGAGAGTTATGATTTTTTTTTCAATTGAAAAGACTAAGGAAAAGAGTGAGCAAATCTGAGATTTATTGTAGAGTGGATCCATCAATCATTCCAAGTCCACGAATAATTCTTGTAAATGCCTCTTCATTCAAAGCCTTTGTGAAGATGTCTGTCAATTGTTCTGTTGTGTGAACAAATTGCACTTCTATATTCCCCTCCTCAACATGACTTTTGATAAAGTGATAGCGAAGAGCTATGTGTATTGTCTTGGAATGTTGAACAGGATTGTGGCAAATCCGAATTGAACTTTGTGAATCACAAAACAGTGGAATCTTTCTCATGTTGATGGCATAGTCCTTCAGTTGACTTTGAATCCAGATGATTTGCGAGGTACAAGCAGCAGCAGCCACATATTCAGCTTTAGCAGTGGAGATAGATACATAAGTTTGTTTCTTAGATTGCCAACTGATTAGCTTTCCATCAAGGAATTGACAACCCGCTGAAGTGCTCTTGCGATCAATAGAGCATCCACCAAGATCTGAGTCAGAGTAAGCTTGTATGTAGAAGCCTGAGTTTGCTGGGTACCATAAACCATAAGCAGTTGTGTTGTTTAGATATCGAAAGATTGTTTTAACCGCAGCCAGATGAGGTTATCGTGGGTCAGCTTGATATCTTGCACAGTTACAGACTGCAAACATGATATCTGGTCGACTGGCTGTGAGATAAAGCAATGATCCAATCATGCTTCGGTATGTCTGGATGTCAGTCTTCGGTTTATCCAATGAAGGATTTAGCCTTGTACCTGCAGGCAATGGAATTTTTGCTTTGGAACAGTTAGTCATTCCGAAGCGTTCAAGTAAACTCTTCGTATACTTTTGTTGATTAATAAAGATCCCCTCATTGGATTGTTTTATTTGTAATCCAAGAAAGAAATTAATCTTTCCCATCATACTTAGCTGAAATTTGCTTTTCATTAGTTTTTCAAAATCTTTTGATAAATTGGGGTCAGTGGATCCGAAGATTATGTCATCCACATAGATTTGGACTAACATCAAATGAGATCCAACTTTCTTCCTAAAAAGTGTTGGATCTACTGAACCCTGTTTGAAATTTGACTCTTTTAAAAATTTTGTCAAGGTCTCATACCAAGCTCTTGGGGCTTGTGTTAAACCATAGACAGCTTTGTCTAGCACATAGCAATGGTTTGGATGTTCTTTACTTTCAAAGTCAGGTGGTTGATCAACAAAAACAGTTTCCTCGAGATCACCATAAGCCAAAAATATCCGAACTGATTCAAGTCTGGCAACAGGAGCAAATGTCTCTTCGTAATCAATCCCCTCCTGTTGACAATAACCTTTGACAACCAGCCTTGCTTTGTTCCGAACCACATTGCCTTCGGTGTCTAGTTTATTTCTGTACACCCATATAAGACCAACAATTGAAGCATTTGCAGGTTTTGGAATTAGCCTCCAAACTTTGTTTCTTTCAAATTCCTCTAATTCCAACTGCATTGCTTCAATCCAGTCAGGGTGATCAAATGCATCTTTAACGTTCTTTGTTTCAATCTTTGAAATAGAGACATTGAACTTGCACAACTCCGACGTTTTGTTCAAATCAAGTTGTTTTTGGTGAAGTTGTGCACGAGTCAATACCGATGACAAGTGATGGAGGATGATTTCGAGTCCATTTTTCCAAAGGAGGATAATTTGGATCAAATTCAGGAGGTCCGTCAGAATCAATTTCCTCAATATCTGAAGGATACCCCGAAGTGGAAGGGAAATCATCCATGATTAAATGATTATATGAGTTTGTGACATTTGTTTGTGGAGTGTTTAGATTTGAAGAGTGGATAGAAGAGTTTAGAAATTGCTACCCCTTGACTCTAGTTGGTGGAGAGACTGTTCTTTCTTGATCTGAAGAGATTGGAGTTGCTACTTCTGGCTCCCCCTCGACTTGAGGATAGAGGGACATGATGTGTGAGACTTCATGTGGAGGGTTGTTGAGACTTGAGTTGTTTTGCTCCCCCTCGAAACCAGAATCTTCTGCGGTTCCATTTGAACTCTCCCCCTCAACCGAAGAGGGTCTCTGAACACTACTTGGAGTTGAGTCTTCGGGACCATCAGTAAGCTTGGACAATTCAGACACTTGATTGTCTGGTGCCCTGGCTTCGGAGTCCACAACTCTTTCCGGTGGATCAAAGAGAAGACTAAATTCAGTGTCAAAGGTAGTGATTGGTGATGCATCAACAGCTGTCTGTGGAAAGATCGATGACATTGGGAATGGATGTTGCGATTTCTTGATATAGTAGTCATCGAATGAGAGGTTAAAAGTTTCTTCGATTTTGCGTGTCCTCTTGTTCATAACTCTGTAGGCTTTTGAGTCTTGTGAATAACCAAGAAAAATCCCTTCTTCTGATCTATCATGGAATTTTGCCAAATGATATTTCAAGTTCAAGATAAAACACGTGCAACCGAAGATGTGGAGAAACTTGACATTTGGTTTCCTTCGGTTGAGCACTTCGTAAGGTGTAATATGCAATTTCTTGTGGATATAACATCTATTTTGGGTGAAACACGCAGTAGAAATAGCTTCAGCCCAGAAGTACATGGGCAAATTTGCAAAGTTAAGCATAGTTCTAGCAGCTTCACACAAGGAACGATTTCGTCTTTCTACAACACCATTTTGTTATGGAGTATAACGTGCTGAGAAATTGTGATTTATCCCCCTTATTATCAAGAATCCATCAAGAGTTTGGTTTTTGAACTCCGAACCATTGTCACTGTGTACGGTTCGGACTTTCTTGTTGAGCATTACCTCCATCTTCCTGATGAAGTTGATGATTTCTTCAGCTGCATCTGACTTGTTCCTTAAAAATAAGACCCAAGTGAACCTCGAATAATCATCAACAACCACTAGAATATACTTTTTCTTCCCTATTGACTCTACTGCATCTGATGGTCCACAAAGATCCATGTAAAGAAATGAAAGAGGTTCGGTGATTTTTGGGTTGATCACAGTTGGATGCTTTTGCTTTGTTTGCTTGCCATGTTCACAAGCAGCACAAAGTGAATCATTATCGAATTTCAGAGCAGGCATCCCTCGAACCAAATCTATAGCCACTAGCTTGTTTAAGTCTTTGAAGTTTAGATGAGCAAGTCTTCGGTGCCATAGCCAGCTGACATCAGAGTTGGTTTTAGAGAGAAGACAGAGGGATTGCCCACCAGTCCAGGCTTCAGATTTAAGGGAAACATCGATCCCTTTCTTTCAGATTTCAATAGGACTTCTTTTGTGTCCGTTTTGGAAATAACACTTCCATGGTGATTGAATGTAACTTCATTTCCAGTTCCCACAACTACTGAGAAATGCTTACAAGATTATGCTTCAAACGTTCAACAAATGCCACCCGGTTGATTGTGAATTGACCATTTGTTATCTTTCCGTAACCTCGGATTGGACATGTCTCATTGTTACCAAATCTAACATTTCCAGCATCATCCAATGTCCTGTAGTCCCTGAGATATTCCCTGTTTCCTGTCATGTGTCTTGAATAGCCACTATCCATGTACCATTTAGTATCGTACCGCTCATTAGACGTTATCTACAATTAATCAAGAAGGAGCTGGTACCCAATCAATCTTGGGTCCTCAGGGTAAGCGAAGGATTCTTGAATCCATTTTTCTACGGCCTCTTCTTATATTTCATTTGCATTTAAGTTGATCAAATTCTCCGAAGCCTCATGTGATGAACATGATTCCAAAGAGTTTGAGCATGATTCTGAAAGGCTTTTTGTCAAAATTGAAGAGTCCGAAGTGACTGACAAAATGCAAGTCTTCGGAACCCATCTTTGTTTAGATGACTTCGAGGTTTTTGATGTTTTTGCTTTACTTGAAAATTTTGAATTCTTTGAATATTTTGAAGATTTAGTTTTAGCAGTAAAATTTTCATTCCAATCATTTCTTTTCCAGTTTTGTTTTGATTTTTCAATTGTTGACTTCCTTGAGATTGAACTACACAACATAGAGGTACAAAGATACTCTTCGTATGCCAATTTGAAGTCGTTTAGTGAAAGATTCTTATCTTTAAACAGATCCAAATTTTTGTCTACCTATTGATGAAATGTGTCTATCAAATTTTTTCCTTTTGAGAATGTTTTCTTTGTGGGTTTTTGAAATTTTGGATTAGGAAAGTTAGGTTTTGTTGGTATGGAAGTTGGTATGACCTGTTGATTTTTGACTTCTGAAACCTTTGAGTTAAATGGTTTTGTTCCAGAAGTTGAAGCAATTGCCTCAGTTGGTTTTGAATCTCCGAAAGGAGTTTTTCTTTTGACAAGATTTAGAGTTTGTTTTGATTTCGAGTTCACAGCAATAGGTTTTTGAATTGGTTTTGTAATCATTATTGCTGGTTTTGATTTTTGGATAATTTGAGGTCTTTTCAAAGTCTGAGGCTTTTGTAACGAAGCCTTGGTAATAGAAACATTTGGTTTTGAAGCAACATTTTCAGAGGTTTGTGACAACGGTACACTCTCACATGATTCCATTAATTGAAAAACATCCATCTTCGGAGCTATGGGTTTTTCCATAGCTTGAAATTGTTTGTAATTTCGATTAGAGTAAACATGATTGTTGTTTTTGACATTCAAAAGATGATTTAAATTCTTTGGAATTCTCTCTTTTTCATAACATAAACGAATGTAAATGTTGTGACCATACAAATCCTATTTTCTTATGTTAATTTTCACTTCCATGTTTTCATTTACTTGATTTTCAAACATTTTAGATGAACAGAAGAATCCTTCCTCAGTTACTGTGGAGTTATCCTCATCAACAATCTTTTTCAAATCATTATCAATCAAAAGCACACCACCAGGTTTCACAAAGATTGAATTTTTGAAGTAAGAAACCTTAGGATAAACACAAGCAACATGGACTAGTCTTTTTGAAGTGTTTTTGAGATAATCTTCATATGATTCACATTCATCTGAAATTTGAGTTTTAGTTTTAACAGTTTCCAAGATCTCAGAATTTTCACAATCAACTTTAGCTTTGCCTTTATCCACTGAAGACAATTGTGAGATGTCTTCGGAGGGTAATGCAGATGTGGAGGATGATTTTTGCAAGGAAAAGGTTGAACAATCAATTTCCTCCATATCCGAGTCGCATTCAGAATCAGTTTCAAACACAGTTTCCACAACAACATTAGATTCGTTTTCAATTTAAGGTACATCCTTTTTCAAAATTGGAATTTCTTGTGGCAATAGTTTCAACAAGTTTTCAGCAGTTAAGTGTTTTTCCACCGAAATTAAACCATGTTTATACGAAGGATTTGTCACTTCGGATCCTGAGACTATGGATTCACATTCATATGTAATGCTATCAACATCCTTAATCTTGAATTCAATAAAGGGCAATAGTTTCCTATGTTGCACATTACACACATCCGCAGAATGATAAATACGAGTTATATGAGCATACAACTGTCTAGCAGTTTCACAAAATATTTCCGTTGTCTCAAAAGTACATCATTATCATTCAAAAGTTTTTCTCTAGTTTCCTCTAGCAGTGTGATTCTTAAATTGGTCTTCTCTAAGGCTAGCTTTGAACTCTCTACTATCCCCCTCAAGTTGAGAATCTCCTGCTCATTGATTTTCTCCCTATTTTTAGCATCAACAAGGAGTTTATGCAGTACAGAATAGTCACGAGTTATTTCATTTATCATAGAAGCAAATTTAGATTCAGGAATTTTAAAAGACAATAGAAGTTTTGATACCTGCTCCGGGATGGTGAGACGAGTGTCCTGCGCCATAAGACAAAATTCCTCGTCATCATCCGAAGAGTCATCATAGACAACCTTCGGAGCATCAGCTTCAAGCGCCTTCTTCATTCCAGAATCTCCATGACCAAAATCACCAAAACCTTCGTAACCAAGTCCTTCGCAAACCACATCTTCACCCAAAGCTTTTTCACCAACAACTTTCTCAGAAGTGTTACCTAGAAGGCTCTTATCAACCTCATAGGCTAGGAAAGCACTATGAGATGGCTTTCTCACTTCTTCATCATCAGAGTACGAAGACCAAACTTGATAAGTTCCCAAATATACGTCATAGGCCATCAAGGCTAAGTCCTTGGTCTTCGCTCTTACTTCGTCCATCTTCCTGGCATAATATGCTTCATCCTTCACCTGAGTTTGTTTCTCATTTTTCTTTCTCAGCATGCAATCTTTTGCAAAGTGATTCTTCCCATGACAGTAGTTACAATCGAAACCAGAATCACCTGCAATCTTCTTCCCTTCTGATCTGTCTTTAGAAGATTCCGAAGACTTGGATTCAACTGGCTTCGGAGTGAATGATTTAGTTGCATCTTCCTTCGGAGTAAAAATCTCAGGTTTAGGCTTCGGTCTGTAAGAATAGTTTTTATACGTTTTTATTGGATTGGGCTTGTTGACAAAGGGTTTCTTAAATCTACGATTGTTTGCAGCATACAAGGCAATCGTTTCACCGTTTTCACCTTCCATGTAGCCATCAGGTTCATCATTATCATCTTCTTCTTCAGTGTTTGACACAAAGGCCAGTGAACTAGAACCCGCAGCTTTCTCACTTCGTCTTCCACAGATATCAGGCTCATGAGCTTTGACAAGATTGTAGAGACTGGCCAATGAATATGTGTTAATGTTTTCATACGATTTGATCATCAGCATAATGGGTCTCCATTCAAGCCTTAAGCTGTAGAGAAACTTTATATTTATCTCCTGTTGGCTCTTCGTTTCACCATATTTCTCCAGGTCATACACCATTTTACTGTAACGCTTGTAAGCTTGTTCTAGAGTCTCATTTTCCTGCTGCTTGAAGTTGCCAAAATCTGCCAATACCTCCTGAACAACGCTTGATTGTAAGGTATTGTCACCTGCGAAGCGAACTGCCAAACGATCCCATATTTCTTTAGCAGACTTTTCTCCAGAAATATGATGACAAACATCAGGTCCAAGTCCACTTCATAGTTCACGCATAGCTCTTTCATCATTCCTTACCTTTCTTAGATCTGCTGCATTCAAAACACCACCGGCTTCGACATCATCAATGTTAATGAATCTTCCTGCTATATCGGTGTGAGGACCATCTTTCACTGATCTCCAGATGTCTTTCGCTTCATTGAGGCCTTCCAAGTAGTCCTTCATACGATCAGCCCAGTAATCGTAGTAGGTTGGAACGAGCACAGGAGCTTTTGTGAATAAACAATCAGATTGGTGTAGTTGAGCATATTAGCATATGTAGCAGTTGAATCAGTCATTTTGAATGGATTTCAACGGGATCTTTTCAGAAAAACTAGTTGTAGAGATGAGTAACAGTTGCGGAATACTAAATCTGAGAAGCGATTCAGATCTAGAACTGTAACAAAGAGATAAATCCCTATGAACAGGTTTTTGAGCTGACCTGCTCTGATACCACTTGTTGAGTGTTGAAATCAATAAAATGAACAAGTAATGACTAGTGATTCAACAATAGATCAAGTAACAAGCAATCAAATAGTAATATGAATAACAGTTAAGGAATTGGATGAATTGGATAACTTGTGCCGAATGCTTTGATTGATTTAGGGTTTTTACAAAAGGACGATTACAATCTCGCATCTAACACGATATGGTATCACTGATATTTATACTGGATCAGTGATATGCATAGTACAAAATGTTACAGAGAATATTCTATCAGATGTACTATCCAATAGAATGCTAGATACATGCAACACGTAGTATGCAACCACGCGTGCGTCAAAATGTTTGACAGCTGTGAAGTGTTCGGATCCTCCAGGTGATACCCTTCGGAGTCTTCAGACTTTGGGGTCTTCGCATTGTTTATTACTTCAGGGTTTTACATCAAGAGGTCTTCGGATAGAACTTCGGATACATCAGCACTTCATCACAAATATTTCCAACACATTTGAGGCAGGATCTCTTTACTGCTAGCTTCAAGAACAAGATCAAAAGGTTGGTTAATTTCTTATTTGATCTTTAGAAATTATTATTGGCCTTAGGTTTTAGAATATATGTTCATAGAAGAAAAAATAGATCTCTCTTAGGGTTGCATGTAACTTAGGAATTGTTTGTTCATAGATTGCTAGAAAACCCTTCATTTCTCTCACCCTGTTAATTTATGGTTGTTTTCATTTAACATGTGCCCCCAATGTGAGGGCAAATTAGTCTTTTCATGTAAGGTATTCTATACTAATATTGGCCGACATATATAATTAATAAAGACTTAATTCATAGAATTCTCCTACTCTATTCCACTTCTTCTATAATCCGCAAACGTTTAATCGTAAATCGCAAACCATGTGTTCCTTTTGGAGTAGCCCAGCAATTGGGGTTACATTTTAGATAGACTTGAATCTTGGTAGCAGATTTTGGTGTTGTCTTCGTATTGGTTCAAAATGTGGGTTTATTGGGTGGTTTAACGCACCCATATATCCTAGGGTTTTGGAAGTCATGCATGGTTCACTCTAATTGAAGAACAAAGTTGAAGAAGCACTTGTCAGTTTACGTTTAGTATCATGTTTAATTTTTAGTTGGGTTTTTCTCATATATGTCTTTCTTTGATCTGAATAGAAATTATGGTTTACAGTTGTTTTTTGGTATTATTCAAAAATGGATTGGATATACATATGTCTTAATTGTGTTGTAAATGTTGAGAAAAGTGTGGAGCCTAATTCGAACCGGAGCCATCCATGATAACCGAAGAGGACGTGATGTCTGAAGCAACCAGAAACAGAGGCATGGTTAGTCAGTACTGTTGAGGTGTACATATCAAACAAGTCCAGTCTTCCGATTGAGTGGGAGTCCTTTGCATCAGTCAGATTAACCATGACCAATCAGATTAAGACGGAGGTGATCCTTTAGAAGATCAGCAGGACCGAAGTCGTTGCTTTGTCCGGATCAGGAGTCATGTTCTTGGTTTTAAGGGAGACTTTGAAGGCATTGAAGAGAGACAACAGAAGTCAGTTGGTGACAGACCTCTTACCAGACTAAGGTGTGTGACAAAGCAAGTACCAAGTCCGAACCGAGGAGTTGTGTCCGAGGGAGCCAATCAACATCTACGATTCGCGTTCACAGTGACAGCAATAGCTCGTGCTATGATCACAGTAGTGAATGTAGAAGGAGATGAAACAACATACCATCCTGCCAAAGCAAAGTTCAGACAGAAGAGTCCTTGAAGAAAGAGTTGGACTTTATACGAAGTGAAGTTCGACAGAAGTTGCAGAAGCATAGTCGGACAGACATAGTCTTGTTCAAGGATGTACTCGATCAAAGTCCAACAGGGTGATCTTGGTCCAAGAGAAAGTCTTGGTCAGACCCTGTATGGAGTAGTCACCTCCACTGTCAGAAATATCTTAGGAACACGCAAAGAACAGTGCTCTGCATCAGGCGGCAACATGGGGAGCATGGAGTTGTCACTTCACCAGCTATAAAGTGACTAGGTGCAGGACTAGGTCATCCTGTTCCTCCTTCCCGCCCAATACTTGCAGGTTCAGCCTTCTATATCACACTATATATACTATCTCATATCTATGTTTGTATTATGTCAAGAAATGTCCAAGCAGTCATAGATTCTCTCTTATAAATCATTGAAGCTTATCAATGAAAGATTTCTCCCGTTTCTCACAGTGGAGGTAGCTTGAGTTATTGTTGAGTGAACCAGTTAATATCCTTGTGTTTCTCAGTTTTCAATCTTTGCATTACCAATTTGTGTAGATAATCAAAGAACGTTTGTCGAAGTACTTGGTCGTGTTCGTTAGTGCCTCCGCTGTGCCCCAACAGTAAATAGGTTGTAATAGAAATGGTTTGGATCTACTTATATTTTAAAGATGATGATACTTAATCGTACATTTTGGGTTGTATTTAGGAAACATTAAATATTGTAATTGATAATGGTATTACTTTTGGTTTACACTCATTCTCTTGTTGTGCTTTAAATTGGTTATGATAAAATTTACTTAATGTTGTCATTGTCTTGTTGTGCTTTAAATTGGTTGTGATAGAATTGACTTACTGCTTTTGGAACCATTATATATAAAGATGTGTCTTAAAGCTAATATTGCTTCTATAAACATCTGAATTAAAGTTGGTGTATTTTGACTTAAAAATAAATGACTTAATGAAGGTTGTAAGTGAATGTTTATATATTACTTTCAACATCCACAAATATATACAAAAGTATGCAATTTATTAATAGTGGAAAAGTTGCATACCAAATCCTATTGATGTCTTAATATAGTAATTAAGTACTATAACACATACCAAATCCTATACTACCAAAACAACCAAATAAAGTTTAAAACTTGACACCAAACAACTAGGGACAATTTTTCTAAAAACATATCAAAAGTTTTTTTTCCAAAATATCAAACAACTAATGAACAACTACTTCTTCCTATTCTTCTTCTACTTCCCCCTTTCTTGTTTTTTCTTGGCTATTTCTCGCTTCTTCCTCTTACCTTTCAAATACATGATTTCTGCCTCCTCCATATTGTCCCTTGTACATCCTTGAATTATGGACTTTATTGCCATACTTGATGCATGCTATTGTTAGGTATTTCCTACTCAGATCTTCCCTTGACTAACTAACTCATCATCAACTCTATTCCTTTTATTTTTGGGCTTGGCCACTATAAGAATTGATATTTCAACGATAAAATTAGAGTTTTATTTTCAAATAACTTAATTATATTTTTTAAAACAATTATTTGGTATTAATATTTTCGTACAATAAGTGTTGTAGGACAGCTAGACTTTAGCCACATACTTTTACTATCAGTTGAATCCATTTTATACTTATATATTTCCTTCTATGTATCAAGCCAATAAATAGGATGGACCCATTGCTCAAGAAAACCAACATTTTCTCACCATGATCAACCTTATTACAATTATTGTATGGTTTCAAGGCATGGAAGTAAGTTCATAGTGTTGGAAATTAGTGTTCAAGTGATGATGTTCAAAACACATGAAATAATGAAATTTGCAACGAAAGCTAAAAACTTGAACACATTTCCACGCCACGGATGCTAGAGTTGTCTAAGCCTGGGCTGTCTACTATGGAATGTAGCTAGCATTGGAAGCTTTCTTTTACCAAATAGATGTGGAGACAAGAAGTGCAATGTGGGAGCCATGCTCTAACAAGACCCGAGCCTAGCATTACACACATTGTGGATGATATTAAAGCTATAATTAAAATCACTAAAAATTATATAAAGCTCATTTAGGGTGAGGTCAGTGGCCCTAGTTCAGGTTTGGTGTCTAGTTTTCCCACAACAAATTTCAGAACCCAATACTTAGCCCATTTGGAGCTTTGACTGATTTTTAGGGGTCTGGTCTAGCTCATTGTGTAAAATTTTGAGTCTACTTGTTGATTCTACTCAAGCATATTATTGTATGAAAATGACTTGAAGTTAGGACATGTAGTCTTGTAATAGGGTCTAGGCCATTCCTCATTTTTCCCTGAATTTATGAATGACCCTTACTAGGTAGGTTGAAAGCGGCAAGCTTTGCAACCTGGCCTGAGTTTGGACAGTTTAGATACCTGATTTTGGTAAATTCATAGAACATAAAAGAAAACGAGTTAGGATTAGTTCCTTATATCCTTGGAATCCTAAAACGATGAACAAGTGACTATGTAAAAATATTCTAGATTGGTTGGGTTTAGGATGGACAAAAATAGGTATCATCAGATTCCTTGGTTTGGGTTAAGAGCTGAAATAGAAGTTTAAACAACAAAGTAATACTACAAGTATGTATTATTAGAGGGGATGAGCTAGTATACTTGGTAGTAACTTTATATACCTTATAGGAGTATAAGGTGTGCTGGTGGAGCTTGGTGGGATCCTTTGATTCGCTGCATGGATTTCTTCAGTCGTTGTTTTGAGGTGAGTTCATCACCACATTGTATTGAAGTTGTACATCCTTTAATTTTAGCTCGTGTGTGCTGTTACGATGTAAGTGGGTATAAGGTGTGTGGGTGGAGCTTGGTGGGTTCCTTTGATTCGCTGCACGGATTTCTTCAGATGTTGTTTTAAGGTGGGTTCAACACCATATTGTATTGAAGTTATACATCCTTTACTGTAGCTCGTGTGTGCTGTTAGGATGTAGGTGGGTATTACTAGGCCATGGGAAGATCTAGGAATATATGAGTGCGTACAGAGCAAGCCATGATTGAGCTAGGTGCCATGATCATGTTGTCCGCTGTCGTTGTGCTTTGTACTGACGACGCCTAGTAATATCAAGTATTTTAGTTGTTGTTGAGCCCTATTCTGAGTGAATTATATCTCATAAACTGTTATATTACTCACTTTTCGTGTTTAGTGATTGTGTGTGAAATACGATAAAAACAGGTGTTAAATGCGTCCAAAATGAAGAAGTTTGGAAGGAAGTCCATTTTCAGGCGAAAATACACGCGCGCCGCGGATTGAAGAGCACGTGCGTCGCGGAAAGTCAATGATTGGATGAGAAGTTTGACATTCAAAAACCAAATATCGGGGTTACAGATAAGGTCGCGCCGCGGTTTTCACCCTAACGCGGCGCGATTGGTCAGATTTTGCAACTATAAATAGAGGTGTCCCGTTCGTGTTTCGGGAGCGAAGACCCGACCTTTGAGTGGAACTCAGGCCTCTTCAACTCATGTTTTCGGATTTCAGTGATTAGAAGTTGATATTTTCATAGTTTAGTTTATTTTTCGTATTTTTCGGTTTTGTTTATCGCTCGTTTCCAACGGTTCTGGATTGTAGAATCTGCTGGAACGTGTCGGTTCTGGATTATTACCGAAGTCAGAAACATTCGACTTTCGGTTTTGTTCTTAGTTTAATGCAATCATTCGGTTCTAGTTATTTCGCGGTTTCGATTTCCGTTTACGTTTATTTGTTCGTTTGAGTATTTTGTGGTATTGAGCGTTTCTGATTTTCTAAATATACTTCGGAATCAGATTGTTTGGTTGGTTTGGATTGGGATTTGAAGTTAAGTGGTTCGTTTATGCTAGTTTATGCTTTCGATAATTTCATTGTATTTGGATTTTGTGAAGTGTATGGAGCGACACCAGCTATAGACTGTAGTTTGGTTAATTCTTGACACATACTTCAACCACCGACTCCACAGATCGACCCTTACTTCCACTTAGCTAGTGTGCTCGTAAGGTATAAATATAGTATTTTTGACCGTATCAACGACTGCGATGATGTCATGTACCATGATTGAGCTGGGTGCCATGATAATGTTGTGTGTTGTAGTTGTGTTTTGTACCATGATTGAGTTGGATGCCATGATCATGTTGTACGTTATAGTTTTGTTTTGTACCATGATTGAGCTGGGTACCATGATCTTGATGTGCGTTGTAGTTGTGTTGTGTACCATGGTTGAGTCGGATGCCATGATCATGTTGGGCGTTGTAGTTGTGTTGTGTACCATGATTGTGCTAGGGGTTATGATCATGGTGTGTGTCGTACTTGTGTCGTGTACCATGATTGAGTTGGATGCCATGATCATGTTGCGCGTTGTAGTTGTGTTGAGTACTGTGTTTATGTTGTGTGCCTTGTTGTGTTGTGTGCCTTTATTGTACTGTGTGCCTATGATAGGAGTACAATATGTGTTATGAATATGCCTTGTTGTGTTAAATTCACTAAGCTTTGTGCTTACCCTTTCCCTTTCAAACCACTATTTACAGGTACTTCGGGTATAGAGGATGGCAATGCGTGACATATACACACTGGTGCAACTTCTTTATGAATTATGTTTAACTGAACTTAACTAGTTTTTGTTTTTCCGTCGTGGGTTGAACTATTTTAATATTAATTGCTTTTGAATGTTTTGAATATTAAATGAAAATGTTTTCTTAAAGTTTCTTATATCTACTGTAAAATTTGGGACGTTACATAACGCCATAGTGGATAAATATTAAGCTTCTATGATGTTTACAACACTTATATGATGGTTATGAATAACTTCTATCTCTTATTTTCCTTATTATGTTCTAAATTAACAATATTTCCATTTTGTTCCCTTTTGTTGAACATGGCAATGTCCTTTACATTATGGTATCTCTTCTTGTATTCTTGTTTATCTTTACTCATGATCAATATTCCAAGATGTAATATAGTTTGTTCAAGTTAAACTCTCACTTTCATTTGACCTTTAGATTAGAATTATTATTTTTCAACTCTTCTCTTCATCTATTTATTCGTACATTTATAGATTCAATCTTTATACTCAATGTTATAACATCATGTAATAGTAGATTTCAAGATGTTAGAATATGATTGATCTCATTCATATACAAATCAAGAAACCAGGTTTTGATATTTTGAGAATGATTTGATTCATGGCTCATTTTCATAGATATAAAAATGAATTTATATTAAGATGACAATTGTTTAACATTAAGAAACTAATGGATGCTTTATGGAGACAAACTTTTGCACATGTACAGGGAAAATGACATGTTTTTAGATGCTTACCATAATTTTTTAGTTAATATCTCTTGACCTTCCATTAGTAGGATTCTGGCGGAGTTAATGCTTAATGATAAATGAATAACCATGTTGTTATATGTATGTGAATCTCTAGGGCATGCAAAAGAGCATACATAGGAACAAATAAATAATAATATTTATAGAGTATAAATTTATTATTTACCAAACTAAATAAATAAAATAATAATTATTATTTGTTATTTACTAATCAAACTCCGAATAAATAAGTACATGGTTTATTTGTTGTTAAAATAAATAAATTTAATTAATTAATTAAGGTCTTATTAATTTGGAATTAATTAAGGTGGATTTTGGGATTTTATTTTTAGTTGGTAAAAATAGATTTAGGAAAGCTTATCACTAAATTATATAAGAGGTTTTAGTAGTCATAATTTGTATTTGAAAGGATACTTAAAAAAATCCATCATTTTCCTACCATACATGTGAAGGCACCACACAACTCTCTTACTCATGTTATCTTTGTATTTACTTCAAGGAAAAGGAATAACATGGAGTTTAATGTTGATCTATTAGGATCCTAGTAGCTTTTTTGTCTATGCTCTATGTGGAGCCATAATAGAAGTTATATGGTTTGGAAACTAATCTCTAATCCATCAAGGTAGTATTTTAAACATCTTATGGTTATGATAGTTAACCTAGTTTGTTCTAATTGGATCTATAACTTTTAGGGATTAAAATTTTAAAATACAAATTTTTCTTTCACTGATATATTTGATTAGTAAATTGTCTTAATCTTACATCCCCAACATCAACTCCCATTAACTTTTTTCCAAACATGCACCTAGCAACATATTAGTATCTTCTACTCCGAAATTCTGAAAAGTAAAAATTCTATCATATAGTTATACATGATTTGCTGGTCTTACCAACCTTACCTTTACCATTCACATTGTCATGGTGGTTCATTTTGTTATACCCTTCCATAGTTTTAATTAAAGAAATAATCCTTTCAGTTTCTTTTAGTATCAAATGGCAGTCATGATTGTATTTCCTCTAGTGCTAAATGTCAAAACTCATTAGAATTTGAAACAAGCTTGCCATTTCAATAGAAACTAGATAACTAACTCTATATAATTGATCAACTTTATCCTTCATTTTAGAAATAAAGGTCTCAAATATAATTCTTTCCTCTTGTATGTATCCCTAACTGGTTTGACAATCTTAACTGCATATGATGTAACTTGTTTTTGAAACATGTTCCTTAGCTTTTCAATCAACACATATGCATCAATATTCTCATGATCCTTTTGGAGGTTAGAAGTCATGCTTTATAGAATTAGGGGTGTTATATCAAATTGGCTCATCGAATTATTGAAACCATTTATTTCATTGAGAAGCAAATATCCACCAAGAAGAGTGTCAGGGAGTGGGGTATCAATGGCATGAAATTTTTTCTTGTTTAAGGACTATCCTCAAGTTATAATACCACTTACCAAAGTTTGTGTCATTAGGTTTTTCCTTCTCTACGATACATTAAACAAGTTGTTCATAGATATTATAGCCACCTATAGAAGGAATTTAGAAAAAAAAAAGTTCCATTTTGGTATTTTTGAAAATAAAATCCTTTACAAATTTACCATCCCTATGTTTGTTATGAAACTTAAATAAGGTGCTGTTTGTTTTTTAAGATGTAAAATGCCTGCGGTCTGCGGACCACATCTGCAAAAGAAGTGGTGGACCAAACGTCTACAGTATGCAAGAAAAAGATTGTTTGTTTTTTCAAAGTCTGCGAGCTGCTAAATTAATTACAAAATTCTTAAATCAATTTGACTTCTCTTTCAAGCATATTATCGAGCATACCCAAAATTAATCTCAAATATACATATACAAACACATACACACACACAAATATACATATATAAACACATACACACAAATATACATATACAAACACACACACAAGTTGAAGGCAAATTGGAATTCATCTACATATACAAAGTTACAAACACATACACACATACAAATATACATATACAAACAAACACACACGGTTGAAGGAAAATTGGAATTGATGAACTGAATTTGGATCTCCTGTCGGAATTGCTTGTATGAACTGAATTCACATCCCCTACAAATCGATGAACTGATGTGTGAATGGGAAATCAGGAAACGAAATCGGAAATTAGCAATCACAAATCATTTAGAACGCAATCGGAAATTAGCAATCACAAATCAAATAGAACTCATCGTTGTGTTTATACTATAGACGAATTCCATGAAGCACAGAAAATTTGTATTCATCAGACCTTAATCAGAATTGATACAAATCGGAACTAAATCGATAATCGAGGCCGAATCCCAGAAAATCGAAGCACATATACAAAGCATTCGGACCTCAATCAGAACTGATACGGAACCCTTTTTGTTTTACATCTGCAATTGACGACGTGAATGAGGACTGATGGCCAGTTCCCTTTTTGTGTTACATCTGCAAGGGTGAGAAGCGATGTTTCAAGTCTTCTGGCAGAAGACCATGGGTAGATGTTTTTACGTCTTCAGACTTCAAGAAAACAAACAGACTTCTGTTTAAAAGTTTGCCCGCCTGCATCTAGAAGAGGTGTAGCAGAGCTTTTAGACAAAAACAAACACGCCCTAAATAAAGGCTAAAAGTCACATTAAATGATTAATGTTGTGCTTTGTTAATCAAACACACAACAATAGGTCTAATCGGTAGGCATTAGTTACTTATTGTGTCAAAACACAACTCTTAGATCTTTACGAGACTTCTGACAAAAATATTTTTTTATCCTACATGTTTAGTCTCATATTTTCCCTATACTTAGGTTTGATTTCGACCCTAATTAAATGGCAAAATTACATTGTAGTCTATCAAACTTTCAACTTCTGGTTTAAAATGTCCCTCTTCTTTTTTTCTTGCCTTTTAAGATATTGAACTTCATTTTAACCTGCTAATATGGTCCCTTGACCCATTGTAACAGGTTATCATGCCACATATGCAAGGTTTATGCCTAGTCACATAGATATCACAGACCACGTCATATGCCATGTCATCGAAATCAGGTAGCCGGCTCCCCTTTGTACGATCTTCTTCAAACGAGTGAATCTTAGTAAATAAAACAAAAAAATACTAGCAATCTAGTAAGAGTAGCACAAATAAGTTGCAATCAAACATTCGTGTGATCCCAAGGGCATAAGAATCTAAAAAATTGAGCAAATACCTAGCAAGATTTCGATTCAGTGATCTTAAACAAAGAAATAAGAAGGGCAAAAGTATACCTAAATGATATTAACGATGAGACCAGAGGCGAAGAAGAGGACGCCAATAGGGACGATAACGAGTGCTGCTGCGATAGCCATAGCATAGGTCACGGCACTGAAACGGGTGTGAAATTGTGTATACACAGAGGTTCCAGAGTGTTTAAAGCCAGGAGAGAGAAAGCTGAAATACAATTCGTGTTTATCTTTCCCCTTCACGATTCTCAAAAAATCAGGTAGCCGGCTCCCCTTTGTACGATCTTTTTCCCCTTATTACACAAATAAGAAAGAAAAGGGAACGGAACATAACGTGTTGTACATCCTTCCATGTAGATGACGAAGGGAGAAAGAAGACTCCGATTGAAGGTGGATCCAATGGCTGCCTTCGCAGGCTTCAATCGGAACTGGAGAAGAACGGAACATAAAATGATGAAGATGGCGATGTCGATTTTAATCACCGGTGAATAGAATCGGAGATGTTGTCTTGGATGCGAAGCAATTGGCGGAAAGGGGGAGGAAGGTTGTGAAGGGGGTAGCGATTGGGACGACGTATTTGACGGTGGTGGGAAGTAACCAAAACCTATTTCTAATTAGTAATGTTATATGACATGGCATCTTATTAGATCATCTGATTAGGCAAATATGACCGCTTGACTCCTTTGTTTGGAGGTCAAGGATGTTTTTAACCCATTTTAATAAAGTTCATATCCTTAGAAAGCAAGAAAATTATTTGAAGGACCTTTTAAACTAGAAGTCAAAAGTTGGATAGGCTACAGTGTAAGTTTGGCCTAAATAAATCGTCCAAATTGGAGTATGGGAATCTCTCCCTATTTACCTTAGGGTAACATATGTCAAGGTCTGACCATTCCTAAAGATATATTAACTTATTCCAACTCTTGGATGGAAATATTTAAATTCAGGGTGTTGATTTTATATTACTTTTCTTTACAATTTTTGGTGTTACAATATTATTTCATACTTAAAGTATGTTTGTCAGCATATTTAAAACATTTTTAAGCTCTAAAGCTATTTTGAATTAACTTTTAAAATAAACCTTTTTGGTTTAATTGTTCGATAATATAAATCGTTTAACAAACAAACTAAATTAAGCAAGCAATATCACATGTATTAAATAATAACACTAATAAAATAAACGTGTTTCTGAGCCTCATCTAAAGAAAATCACTTATTGAGCTATCAAGAAACATACTTAAAACCTAAAATTTTGAACCATTCGGCCATGATAGTTTTTAGATAATAATTTCTATTGCTAAAAATAAGTGCTCATATGAAAATCTCCATTTGTTGTGGCGACCGCCACTGTTGGAAGCTGTCTGCCACTATCGGCCATCTCCATAACTCACCGGCATAGGACTAACCAAGGGAGATGGTGACCTGATGTTGTTGTTACTGATATGGGCACCCCCATAAGCCGATCCAGATTGGACCAAAGGGAAGGTGAGCATGCACAAATAACTACAAGACTGAGGACGAGCAAGCTGCTTGCTTGCTTCACTATGGATCGAGGTCGTATGAGTTGGTGGTCTACGAGGGTTGCAAGTCCATCTTGGTTTTAGTCCACTTCATCTTAGGGTTTCTTTCTCGTTTCATTCCCGTAATAATAATAAAAATATAGAATATATAAAAAATAAAACTCTTAAGCTATTACAAACAGTTTTGCAAATTTATAATATCAAAATACTAAAATTTAATGATAGAAAATCAAAAAGGTTCTTATATTCAAACACAAACGATTTGAACAAGAACAATACATTCAATCTTATTGAAAAATGACTTTTGATGATAATATTGTTTTCTCATGCATGTAGAAAAATAATAATGTTAACACTTTGCTAAAAGTAAAGTGAATCATCATAAATATTACTAAAACAATTTTCAAATTAAATTGTATATGACTATTTCCAATGATGGGAAGAACACAACCAGAAACAATTAAAAACCAATATAATTATGTGATCTCAATGTTTTAAAAGTGACTATGATATTGATGATCTCAATGTTTTAAAAACCAATTGTATATCAATATTAGAGATTGATGATCACAAAACAATTAGATAATCAAACGACAGAAGCAAAACACAATTTAAAACGAATATTAATATTTCATAACAAAAAGTGGTGATTTTGTGATTTAAGAATGAAATTTTCAGATAATTTTATAGACATAATCTATGAATTTTGCAATAAACTAGTATTCGGAAATTGGATTGTGAAATATCTTTTTCGTCTATATGGATAGATTTTTGACCGGCAAAAGTTGTTTCGAAAATTTTAAGCAATTTTCAACGACCAATATCGAAATCTGTTGTCATTTTTTATAAGAGTAAAAAAAATATGGAAACTTTGCGAAATAAACTTTACCATGTTGATAATTTTTCTGATTATCCCTAAATATGAAGTTGTTAATATTATATAACAAAATAAAATTAAAGTTCTGGGTACTTTAAAAACAGAACCATGAAGACAATGATAGATATCAAAAAAATGAAAAAATAATGATCGAAAGCTATTCCCAAACTTTTCTGTATATGTGAAACACCAAAAAGTCGTTAGTAGCATTTATTTGGATTAAAGTAACACTTTTCAGGTGTCACTAGGCCATTTCTTATAGTCTATTGACGTTGCAATGACTCAGAATGGTAATGAATTGTTGGTTTTGTTCACATCTAGCTAATTTTCTTTTCTTTGTACACATATGACTAACGAACTTGTTAAAACTGTTCAAATGTTACAATTATTATACTTTTCAAAAAACGTATATATACTTCTAAAAACATATATCTACGCATAAAGTTATGTATTTATACTTCTAAAAAATATATTTGTACTTCTAAAATATAATTGTAATTCTAAAAACGTATTTGGGTTCCATTTTTCTTATTCTTGGTATTTATACTTCTAAAACATATTTTACATTTAGAAGTATAAGTACGTTTCTAGAAGGCAATGAACTTTATTTTTACTTGTAAAACGTATATTTTATTCCAAAAACATAAAAATACATATTTATCCTTCTGAAAAACGTATTTATACTTCTATAATGTAAAAATATGTTTTACAAGAATAAATATTAAGGGTGAGAAAGATTGGAACCAAAATATGTTTTTAGAAGTATAAATATATTTTTAATAAGTATAAATACATATTTTTATGTTTTTAGAAATATAAAATACATTTTCAGAAGTATATATGCGTATTTATATGTTTTAAAAGTATCTATACGTTTTTCTAAAAGTATAATAATTGTAACATTTGAACAGTTTGAAAACGTTCGTTGGTCATATGTGTACAAAAAAAATGACTTAAATGTGAACAAAACCAACAATTCATTATCCTCCCATGTTGTTACATAATATCATGTGTATGTTACGTCAGCTGTAACCTGAAACAACCGGTAATAAAAGTTAATATGTGAACACTTCAATCAAGTTTGTTAGTTATATATGTAAAAAAAATTGCCTAAATGTGAACAAACACAAAAAATAGTTACCCTCTTGAGTTATTTTCCCTAAACTTTACCATGTTGTTTTTGTGATTATCTTAGATGTTAAGTTGTCAAAATTATATGACCAAATAAAATCAAAGTTCTTTGTACCTTGTATACAAAATAAAGACGGAAATGTTAGATATCATTAAAAAAAATGAAAGAAAATTACTTGAAAGCTATTCCTAAACTTTTATGTGTTGCTATATGTCTATTGCTACACAACTACTCACACTCTTTTGATGTTTATGTGATAAACCTAAAAGCCTTTAATAGCATCTGTTCGGCTTTAAGTAGCACTTTTCATGTGTCAATGTGACATTTCTTATAGTTTATTGTCGTTCCAAGGACTTCAATGGTGCTATAATTTGAGAACTAAAGCCCTATAACCCTATCTAAGCCTTCACTTGCAAGATAACTTCCTCCTTTTTGTCCTGTGATCATATTTTTCAGTATTAACACATTTTCTCCACTAAACATAATTTTGTATGCCAGACAATTTAGGATTTAACGTGAAATCAAGTGGTTACAATCTCAGATTTATCAGTACATCTCCCACAAAATTTTCTTCAGAACAATGCTTAATATATCATAATAGAACAAAAGAGTGAGTTTTGTGATTTGATATGAAAACTTAATTTACTTTTATAGAAAAAATCTACAAACTTTGCACTTAATTAGTATTTGGAAGTTGGATTGAAAAATATATTTTTCGTTCATGTCAACAACTTTTTATTGGTAAAAGTTGTTTTTGAAATATAGTAACCAATTCACTATGACGAATTACGAAATACGTTGTCATTTTATTATAACAGTAAAAGAATATGGTAACTTTGTGAAATAGAGTTTACCATGTTGTTTATTTTTGTGATTATCCCTTAATATTAAGTTTTCAGTGTGATATGACTAAATAAAATCAAATTTCTTTGAACCTGAAAAACAAAATCATGTGGAAAATGTTAGATATCATAAAGAGTGAACAAAATTGCTCCAAAACATTTCCTAAACAAGTTTTTGTGTCATTATGTCTATATCTAGACAATTACTCGTACCTTTTTTATGTGTATGTGAAACACCTAAAAGCCTTTAGTAGGATTTATTTGGCTTTAAGTGACACTTTTCATGTGTCACTTGGCCATTTCTTGTAGTTTATTGTCATTCCAAGGATTTTCTAGATGTTATCATTTGAGAACTAAAGCCCCATGGCCTTATCAAAGCTTTCACTTACAAGCTAACCTCCTCCTTTTTTTTAACATATTTTTCCATTTTAAACTTAATTTTATTTGATAGTCAATTCAGGATTTAACGTGAAATCATGTGGTTACCATCTCAAGTTTATCGGTAGAACTACCCTACAATTTTCTCATATATATATATATATATATATATATATATTTCATAGCACAAGAACGGACTAAGTTTTGTTATTTGAGAATAAAATGTAGATACTTCTATAGACAAAATCGACCAATTTTGCAATATATTAGTATTTGGAAATCAGATTGCATAATATCTTTGTCGTCCACATTGATACCTCTTTATCAGCAAAAGTTGTTTTGAAATATATTACGAAATTCAAAATGACCGATTACGAAATATGTTGTCATTTTGTTATAAAAGCATAAAACATATGAAATGATCATGCTATTCATTTTTGTGATTATCCCTAAATATTAAGTTGTCAATATTATATGACTAAAGAAAACCAATGTTCTTTGTACCTTAAAAATCAAATTATGAAGAAATTTTTTTTGTTAGGTATCACAAAGAATAAATAAAATGCTCGAAAGCTATTCCCAAAAAAACGTTTTGCGTCACTATATGTGTCTATAGCTAGACAATTACTCACACATTTTCGATGTGTATGTGAAACACCTAAAAGTCTTTAGTAGCATTTATTTGGCTATAAGTGACACTTCTCATGTGTCACTAAGGGCGTTGCTTGTAGTGTATTATCGTTCCAATGAATTCCTAGGTGCTATCATTTGAGAACTAAAGTCTCATAGCCTTACCAAATCCTTCACTTGCAAGTTAACTTTCTCCTTTTTGCTCCTTGCTTTTATTTTCATCTTTAATATATTTTTTCCATGTAAGTTAATTATATTGACCGATCATTTCATGATTTAACGTGAAAACATTTGGTTGCCATATTCTTTGCATGTTTTCATCATCGTTTAAATGGTTTACATGGGCAAACCTTCAAGTGTGCGCTCATGTTTTTCTTTTTTCATTTCTTTAAATTTTAGGGAAATAGAAAAATATGTATATCTTTACCAATGGAACCTTCGATTCCTTTTTCCAATTTCTTTTTAACAATATGTTCTTTTACATAAAACAAATAGTCTTGTAATATTTGACTGTGAAGGTGATCTCGTGCTTTATGTTGTTATATTTTCCTCAATAGAAAATTTGAATTGCTCGTCACTCAAATGTCTCTTTTTGTTTAAATTTTTTCATCCTCCTAAAGCATGATGATCCTAACATTTGGATTAGATGAGAGTCTCGTCTTTGATGTTAATCTTTACCATTTCTCATAGCTATTTTTTCTACTCAAGTATTAAAAGAAAAGATCTATATGCCAATATCAGCATTGTCGACTTTGATCATGCATGTAGTGGCCTACTGTCTAATTTCTAATGTTTTGAAAAAATAAAACCATTGGTTGTACTTGTTTGTCTTCATTGACAACAAAGTTACCATGAGAAATAGGTTCCTCTTATCCTTGTATCCTTTACTATCTCTAAATGAATTATTAGTTTCTTTCTTAATTTGTACTAAATAAGGAGTTAAAGGTTTGTTCAGCAACCATCTTTTAATAGCTTTTAACTTTTAAGAAAATCCTCAAATTGAAGAAAAACCTTCGTTTGACAGTGTGACCTTTTAGATTTTATTTTAAACCAAAATGTCCTAATCAAAAGCTTCTTCAAGTAGCTTTTAGATTCCATGTAATTTTCCATATTTAATAGACAAATCTACTTTTGCTCTGCACAAATAAGATATACCTCTATTTAACTACTAGCTTCCACCTTCCAATTATCAGCTACTAGCTTCTAGCTTTTCGCTATTAGCTACCACCTGATTTTGCCAAACACAACCTAAGTATGTTGTTTACTCATATTTTCTTAATAATTGTTGCTTTTTTTGTTTGTAATTTACATATCTCTATGAAAACATAAGTTAAAATAGTTTATGAAAACATAAGTTAAAATAGTTTATCAGCTAAGGGAAATTTTTGAAAGTGCTCGTCTCATATTATGTTTGCATACATATGATTATTAAGAGATTATTTTATATTTTTCTTTACATTGTATGCAATGATATCTCACATAATATTTAGATACTATCTAAAGCATATATATATATATATATATATATATATATATATATATATATATATATATATATATATATATATATATATATATATATATATATATATATATATATATATATATATATATATATATATATATATATATATATATATATATATATAGTGCAAGTTAAGGATGAATCCGATTACATGAGTCGTAATATACTACAGCTACGCTAGGTACATCAGGCTAACTACAGTACTTCGTCGTCAACCCTTCGCCGAGGAGACTGCACAGAGACTAGACCCACACCTGCAACCGGCAAACCTTGGTGCATAGCACACGCCTACCCCGGAAAGACGCCCTGCAAGCAACTGACTGGGTAAAACCCAGCCCCCGGGTACACACAACACCGGCTAGCACAGAGGCCACAAACTAGGCATTAATATCTTTAGCCTTATGTTTGCGTGGAGTGAGGCTCGAACCCACAACCTCTCCTAGGAGAGGCAAGGGCCATAGCCAATCCAACCACCGCTGATGTGTGTGTATATATATATATATATATATATATATATATATATATATATATATATATATATATATATATATATATATATATATATATATATATATATATATATATATATATATATATAAGGAGGATTGTGTAGGAACCCAAAATCTGGTAAGAACCGTAAGGACAAATCTGGACCTTTAATCATGAAAAATGGGTGGATAAGATTCAATGTGAATAAAATGTCACATCTTAAAAACTTGGGGGCTAGTTGTATAAAAATCAAAGCTATTGGGTGGATAATACAAATTAATAAGGGTAATATGGTAATTGCAACGAGACCCCCCACCAGATTGCTACACTTGTCGCTATATGGTTTGCTGAGTTTTTTTATTTCCCTCGCTTAGTTTTTGGGCCATAACCTTTTTTTTTTTCTTTCTAAAAAAGATTCTAAAAAAACCAAAGTTCTTAAAATTTAATTCTCTACACAACAAGCACAATCATGAAAATTTGAAAAAAAATATTTTTTTATTTTCTATTATTATAAAAAATCAAAAATTAAAAAAAATTCCAAAAATAATGAAAATTTAATGGATAATTTTAGATATTATATTAGTAAGTTTGCAAAAAAAACATTTAAAAAAAAGTTTTTTTCGTGTTCATTTTTATATTTTAAGTAAAAAAAACATCAAAATAGCAAAAAAATACATATGATCCAAAAATATTAAAACCAAAATATGTTTTATGATTCAAAACTTATGATCAAAGATGCAATATTCGTTATGATTCAACATCCAAAAGTCGTTGTGATCCAAAACGAGTTAAAAAAAACATATAACGACAAAATGATTCAAAACTAATGATCCAAGATGCAAAAAAAACATGATCCAAAATATTATGATCCAAAAAAACAAGATCCAAAACGTTATGATTAAAAATATCATGATCCAAAATGATTAGATTAAAGATACGAAAAAAACATTAAAATAAATATTAAAAATATTAAAAATTAAAAAATATACATAAAAAATGAAAAAAAAAAACAAAAAGAAAATTAAAAAGCGAGTACTGTACCATTCAAAAAAAATAAAAAACAAAATAAAAAAATAAAAAATAAAAATCTAAAAACCGAGTATAATCGAAAATAAAAAAATTTGAAAAAAAAAATTTTTTTGAAAAAAAAAATAAATAAAAGAAAACGAAAAAAACGAGAAAAAAACTCACTTAAATCACGTTGAAAACAAACCTACTTAAAAAACTCACTTAAATCCTCGAGTTCGTATTTCATTCTGTGGACGTGCGTCGCACGTGATTGCGTCACGTCGAAGAAAGACGTTTTGACGTTATTGCCCTTATAAGAATGATTGGACGAAAAGAATCATCGCGGTTCCTACATGTAACGCCGTCATACTTTCGGTAAGTAAATTTGAGTTAATCTAGTATATATAAGATTTGTTAAGTTGTTAAATGAGTTAGGATAGTTAGAAGTCCATTTGGGAAGAGTTTAAACCTTCAAAAATGTCAAAAGAGGTCACACGAGTCGTGTTGGAGTCACATGGGTCGTGTAAGAGACCTTTGTGATTGTTTTGAGCATGCAGTAACTTACACGGGTCGTGTAAGCTAAACACGGGTCGTGTTTTTATCGCCAAAGTCATTCAGTATGTTACACGGGTCGTGTCTGATTAGCACAGGTCGTGCTGTGCATAAACAAACTCATTAGAAAACAGTCCGTAAATTACACGGGCCGTGTAATATTTTACACAGGCCGTGTTACGCACAGACCCACTTTTTAAAGTCGGGATTCTTTCACTTTTCGAGAAAAGTCATTTCGTTCAAACACTCTCAAAACCCTAGAAACTTAAACCTAAGTCTCTAAAGTCGAAATTAAAGCCTATTGTTCACGAATTGAAGCTAGGATTCGATTTCCTTACGGTTAAAAGGTAATCTCTTATGTGGTAACTTCTAGTTTCTTGTTGGTTGTTGTTGGGTTCGAGCTAGTTGTGGGTTATATGGATGAAAACCTGCAACTAGTGTGATTTGAGTAGAATTTCTTTAATTTGAGTTAAGAGTATTATTGGAAAGTCTAAAGGAGTCGAGCCTAGCATCGTAAACATGTTCTTTGTCTCAAAACTCATGAGATTTGTGATTTGAGCTTTTGGGTTCCAAACCCTAGATGTTCAAACCTGAAAATATACTTTAATTTAGCTTATGTATTGTTAGTAGGTTGATAATAGATGTTATGTTGAGTAATTGTTTCGGTTGAATTGGTAAAACCCGAAGTTTGGAGTTTTGGTTGATGGTATATGCTATCTACTGTTTGTGATTCTTGTTAGCTGTTGATTTCTTAATCTTATGAGTTAAACATCATTGAGATATTTGAGAATACTTGTAATATGATATGTAATGTCACTTTACAGTGGATACTCATAGGAGGGAAGGAGATACGCGAGGCACGGGTGGACCACGAACTGAACAAACATCAGGTGAGTAGTTATAATTCATTATGTATGGTTTGACTATATTTTAATTCCTTGTTATATACGAGTAATTGGCTTGAATGAGTATACTAAATGATTGAGATATTCATAGAGATTGAGATTAGAAATTTATATTGTATTAGTTATTGATAAATGTTAAAACAAATTCTGAATTCTTAATGATTTCTCACTGAGCTTAATTAGCTCATAAAGATGGTTATGTTGTATGTGTTTAGGTGACAGGGGCAAGAAGGTTGTAGAGGGATGATGACTTATCTTGGGACTTGACTTTTGGACTTTTGTAAACTATGATACACTCTTTTGAAACTTTTGTTTAAGTTTTGTAAAAACAGTCTTTTGTAACCCAATTTCTTGGGACATGTTAGTTTAAAGTACTTGTTCTTTTGATAACTACTTGTGCTTCTGTTGCTTAACTTTGATTACACCATAACCCTTATTGGTAATTGTAAGGTTTTATTGGTGTATCTCGGAGATAAGAAACTGGGTGTTTCACTACCGGATTTTGGGTTCCTACCGGATCCTAACCCTATATATATATATATATATATATATATATATATATATATATATATATATATATATATATATATATATATATATATATATATATATATATATATATATATATATATATATATATATATATATATATATATATATATATATATATATATATATATATATATATATATATATATATATATATATATATATATATATATATATATATAATTGAGATCCAGTAAAAAGTAATATTTTGGTAGGAAGGTAGGAAGGAATCTCATCATTCATCAAATCATAATAATGTCTTTTAAGATGCAACAATGTTTTTGGTGTATATATATGTAAGATTAAATGATCTGAAATCAGTTACAAAAATATATCATTCTTACCTTAATTATAACCATTCATACCTTAATTACTGATTTCTTACCTTCCTACCAAAATATTACTTCTTACTGGATCCCAAATCTATATATATATATATATATATATATATATATATATATATATATATATATATATATATATATATATATATATATATATATATATATATATATATATATATATATATATATATATATATATATATAGAGAGAGAGAGAGAGAAAGAGAGTGGGAGTTAGGATCATTTGAGAACTCATAGTTTCTCGATAAACCAAGAACTAAAAGTGGAAATTTTCCAGGTCATGTTTTCGATAGTTATTTTTAATTTTTTTTTACGACAACCTTAAATAACATATTACAAGCTTATTCGCTGAAAAAGATCTCCAGGAAAACATATTTTTTTTTCAATTTGCATATATGCACTTAAAACTATCATGTTTTTTTCGAAAAAATTTCAGCAGGTGTTGTATATATGAAACATTTTTGCCATTTTTATTTTTATTTTTTGAAAAAAAAAGTCGAATAATTAGCCGGGAAAAGTTCCACTTTTTAGTTCTCGGTTTCTCAAGAAAGTATGATTTCTTAAATGATCCTAACTCTATTTCTTTCTCTGTCTCTGTCTCTCTCTCTCTATCTATCTCTCTCTCTCTCTATATATATATATATATATATATATATATATATATATATATATATATATATATATATATATATATATATATATATATATATATATATATATATATATATATATATATATATATATATATATATATATATATATATATATATCTGTGTGTGTGTGTGTGTGTCGATTTTCACAAATATGTGTGTTTGTAGATAACATGAACATGTGCATATGATAGATATGCAAATATACACATGCATTTTCATATTGTTTTTTGTTTCGTTGAATGATACTTCTAAATGGTTGATACATATGCGGTTGACGGTGTTTTAATTGAAAAATCTACTAGGGAATTGTTTTCGATGTTCTCTACTTACATTCAGTAATGGATATTAGTCATGTCATGTGGCTATGTGCTTAGGTCGTATAATTATACAATGCATATATTAATAGTAGGGTCCATGTTTTTTAAAATTAATGTCTTTAAACAAGGAGAATGAATATTGACGATTTGACAAAAAATAGATGGTGTAAATGGCTTGATGGTAATTTATGTAAATAGAAAACAACCAATCACACCACCTATTATGAATCTACCACTCTTAAAAGGTAAAGTACCAGATACTTAAGCATTATCACAATTACATACATCCTATTTTTAAGGTGGATCTCACATACTTTCACCCTTATCTCAGATTCACATTCTCACTCTAGAACATATTCTCTGCGCATCTCTAGAACCCTAATTTCCACCACCAACATTACCAACATTTGCTACCTCTACCACTGAACTACACTACTATACCGTTGCCAACTGAAATAGCCATCGCCTCCACTTATACATCACTGTCACGTATCTCTCGCTCTGTGTATATGTGTGTGTAATATGTGTATGTGTGTGTAACATCAGTGTTTTACGCTTGATATATTTTAGGCTAAATTGAATAATAATAATAATAATAATAATAATAATAATAATAATAATAATAATAATAATAATAATAATAATAATAATAATAATAGCACCATCCAGCAAAAATGTGAATAAATCAAACCTCCTACATACAAAGAGAGGGTCATGTGTATTGCTATAAACTGTAAAAAAAATAATGTAAGTACAATACGGTTATTGGTTAAATATAGGGAATGTTGTACTTGGACACTTTTATTTTTTATGAAACTTCCATATATGTACCATTCATTGTATATTATTAGTCACACTAAACCATAAGCCATGGATGTGAAATGAGAGAAAATCTGGTACACGGTTACACAAATTACTTGTGGTGTTTGGCTCCTTTGATTATAATAGAAAGCGAAGCAGGCACTAAGGCTGTTCACTAGATAAGTGTTGTTGAAACCAAAGGCCAAAAGGTAAGTAGTTCATCTCGACATCGAATTTTCTACAAACCTACTTACCAATCGACCATTCATTAGAAAGCAATTCATTGTCAAAGACTGTAGTACCAAGAAATATGATGAATATAGGGGGTTTATGAAGGATGTAATTAGTGGTATAATCAAAAACAGCAAAAACCCAAATCAAAAATCAAGGTGTATGCTTATGAATACACTGATATGATTTGGGTTTATAGTGGTAAGCTTCTGAATTAGCCAGGTGGCGTGAAGCAACAACAGCAACAAGAGATGAATAAAAACATCTAGAAAGAAGTACACCAAATGGTATATCCGTCATAAGCCTCTTAATTACAGCTTGTAAATAGGTGAAACTTTAAAAATAAATAAATAATCTAAAAAATTCTTGCTTAATGCCCCATTTTACACAGGAGAATATGTTGGAATAATGTCCAAGGTCATCAACTTGATAGAATACATCTGATAAAAGGTGGAGTCCTTTTGGGTTGCCCTCAAAACCCAGAAAAACATTTAGAGTCAAAATAGAGGAAAGGTTATTTTGTTAATTAATTTATAGAGAATAAATTAATTAGAAACTAAAATAATAATAATAATTTAATTGGTAAATTAATTTGGAACCAATTAAAGGGACTGGATTGTAATTGATTAAATATATAATCAATGGAACAAGTCTAGGGGGTGCAGCCGCCAAAAGGCTTCTAAGTTTGATACCCTAGGAGACCTTGTACTATAAAGGCCTTGGAGTGACACCAAAAGGCATCCAAAACCCTTTGAGCCGCCAACTCCCCTCATCCCTCCTTCTTCTTCGAAAACTCTTCCCTCTCTAGGTTTAGAGTTCCTTGCTCTTGATCTGTCTGGTTTTCTGGTTGTCCCTGGGTACAAGCTACTAGAGGGATTCACATTTTAGATCCTGATCATCACTGCAATCATGGCCCTGACTAGATCACAAAGAAGAAGACTTCTTGAGGTACATTCTTTAAGTTTTAAAGTTGCTATGATCTGCTATGATCCTGAACTGTGTTCATGGAATTTTATGAGGTTTGATATAATCTGTCATCCGCTGCATGTGTTATGTGGTTATGTGATCAAATCTCAACAGTGGTATAAGAGCCTCTGTTCATAGGATATTAGCACATTGATCTTAAACTGCTGAATATATTTTCATGTTTGATGTTAAAATCGATTTTGTCATAGGATTATGCTAGAAATTCTGGTTTTAATTATGATATGATCTTAGGATGCATATTAGAAACTTGAATGTTCTTGTTTATGCATGATAAAATCGACACCCACATTTTATTTGTGCCTGCTTGCTTGATTTCGACATATGCTAGGGTTTAGAAGGGTTTTCTGTGCCTCCTTGTGTGTCCATCGAAATTGCTAGGGTTTAGGGAAGGGTTTCTATGCCTCCTCTTGTGGTTGGCGGCTAGGGTTACTGCCATAGCGTTGCCTTGCAAGTTTCCTAACTTGCTTTGCTGCTTATATGCCTTTTGCGTTTATATGATTATTAATAGGATACTATTATTTGTTTAATTAATTGTTAAATTAATTTTAATTGAATTAATTAAATAATATATTTTAAAATGTTTAAAATACATATATATATATATATATATATATATATATATATATATATATATATATATATATATATATATATATATATATATATATATATATATATATATATATATATATACATATATATATATATATATATTAATATATATATATATATATATATATATATATATATATATATATATATATATATATATATATATATATATATGAGAATTAATTATAAGTAAAAACATTGGTCAAACCATGACTAGGCTCACCCACAAAATCGTGTATGGATTAGAAGGAAGGTTCTTATGAACCTGAATGGGGTTGGTTATTAAGTGGCATTCACTGCCCACCACCCTCACCGCCCAACACCTTTTTACATGTGGAGTTACCGAAAGGGTTTGATAGGATAATGTTTCTCTCTCTCTAAGTTAAAAGTATTAACTTAAAGTATTAAAACAAAACCCTGTTTTAATTATACATAAAATGTGAACTATGTGCTACCCATGAGAAACACACATTCTCTTTATGATCTGCTAGCGGAGCTGTGTGGTTAACCAACACGTCTGGTAAGGTTATAGTTAGGAATGATATGACACTCGCGATTCTCAGGCGTATCCTGAGCCGGGCATCACGCGGGTTCTGCATGGTCGATTCACCGTCTGATTCATGATCCACGACATCCCTTTCATGAATCCTGAGATTAGCACAAACGAGATTAACATGCCATTGAACTGATATCAATGAATCTCACAGATCTAGGAGTTTCATGGTGAATGAAACTGACAAAAGCCTTGTCTACCTTGATGATCATGGTGGTGTGATTACGGCATCCCTCTTCATATCACAACTGGGAAATCTAGGATCCTAGCCTTAGTAAATAAATTGGGTAATTATTTAAAGGATTCAAACCAACTAAAATAAATTATGTTTTATACATGTCTACGAATAACAATAACAACTCGGGTTCTAACCTCCTCCTCCTCCAACACCAACCAACATCTTTCTGTTTTCCGTCCTTTCGAAGGAGAAGCTTACGGGTTCCAACTATATCTGCTGGATCCGGGCTCTAAGGATTGCTTTGAGGTACGAGGGCAAAGAGTATGTCCTTTACACTGATCTCCCAGATGTAGATGACACTGCCAATGGTGTGTCTGAAAGGAGAAATCGAACGTTGTTGGACATGGTCCGATCTATGATGAGTCATGTTACACTTCCAACTGGGGTCATTCCTTAGAAACCGCAGCTCATATCTTAAACCTCGTCCCAACTAAGAAGGTTTCTATGACACCCTATGAAGTATGAAGTGGAGAAAGTCCCTCACTGGCACACATAAAAGTATGGGGTTGTGAAGTTTTCGTTCGGCGTGAAGCTCATGACAAACTTCAACCTAGAGCAGAGAAGTGTTATTTCGTCGGTTACCCGCGAAGGTCCTTTGGGCACTTGTTTTACAAGCCTTCCGAGAACAAAGTGTTTGTTGCTCGAAGAGGAGTGTTTCTGGAAAGAGACCTCGTATCCAAAGAAGCTAGTGGGAGCAAAATAGATCTTGAAGAAATTCAAGAGTCAGCCGATGATGAACCTATAGTTGACACCGGCACTCAACCCAAGGATGAGACTCTTGTTGAGGAAACTGACATATCTCCACCGCCTCTTTGCAGATCCAGTAGAGTACGTCTACCTCCTGAGTTTTATGGTTTCCATATTACTGCAGAAGGTGACACACTGATCAATGATAAAACACTAGTTAGTGAGGATGATCCATCCAACTATAAGGAAGCAATGGCAGGCCCTGAGGCTAACAAATGGAAGGAAGCCATGGAGAGCGAGATTCAGTCCATGTATGACAACCAAGTTTGGAACTTGGTTGATCCGACATTGAGTCTCAAAACCATTGCAATGGATCTTCAAGAATAAGACCGACATGGATGGGAATATACACATGTTCAAGGCCATATTGGTTGCGTAGGGTTTTACTTAGACTTAAGGAATTGGTTATGATGAGACCTTCTCTCCAGTAGCCAAGATAAAGTCTATTAAAGTGTTACTTGTCATTGCTGTGTTTTATGACTATGAAATATGGCAGATGGATATCAAACCCGCTTTCCTTAATGGAAAACTATCAAAGGATGTGTATATGGCACAACCAGAGGGTTTTATAGACAGCATGTATCCAAGTAGAGTGTGTAAGCTTGAAAGGTCCAATTATGGACTTAAACAAGCTTCTCGCAGCTGGAACATCTGCTTCCATGAGAAGGTCAAAGAGTTTGGATTTTCTAGAAGTCAGGATGAATCCTGTGTATATGTCAGATCCAGTAGGATTAATGTAGTATTTCTAATATGTATGTCGATGACATACTCCTTATAGTAAACAACATCCCAACCTTACAAAGTGTAAAGGATTAGCTTGGGAAGTGTTTTGCTAGGAAGGATCTGGGAAATGCATCTTATATACTTGGAATAAAAATCTATAGAGATAGATCAAAACGTCTTATAGCACTTAGCCAGAGTACATACCTGGACAAGATCTTGATGAATTTCAGGATGGATTGTTCCAATAAAGGATTCTTGTCTATACAGCAAGGGATAAAGCTAAGTAAGGAGCAATGTCCCAAGACTGATGGTGAATTGGAAAGAATGAGTCAAACCCCATATGCTTCGGCTATAGGATCGATCATGTATGCCATGATATGTACTCGACCTGATGTTTCATATGCTTTAAGCATGGTGAGCTGATCTCAGGACAATCATGGCGAAAGTCATTGGACAGTAGTTAAAGGCATTCTTAAGTATCTAAGAAGAACTAAAGACATGTGCCTGGTATATGGAGGAAGAGATGAGCTAAGAGTAATTGGGTTTAGTGACGCGAGTTTCCAAACAGACAAAGATGACTCCTGCTCACAATTAGGATGGGTATTCATGTTGAACGGAGGAGCTGTCACCTGGAAACGTTTAAAGAAAAAGTTGGTAGCTGACTCGACATGCGAGCCGGAGTATATAGCAGCAAGAGAAGCTGCAAAGGAAGCTACATGGTTGAAGAACTTCATCGGAAATCTTGGGCCATTTTCCTCGACATCAAGGATTCCCTTGAAGTCTTCTGTGATAACGAGGATGCAGTCGCATTGACTAAAGAACCTAAGGACCATGGGATATCAAGACATATACTCAGAAAGTACCACTATGTTCGAAACCGAGTTGAAGACGGGGACATCATGGTGGGTAGAGTACCGTCAGAGGATAATCTATTTGACCCGTTCACCAAAGCATTGTCACGGCCAAAATATGAAGAGCGTACGAGGACCATATGCATTAGACTTGCTAGCGAAATGTCTTGAATGTTTAGTTTATAGTTTAATAATCGAAACCTAGAGCAGTGTTAATTGTACATGACTTGGTGTTTTGTTAGTGGAGATTTAATAAAAGGCTGACATAGCCACCATTTCATTGAATTATCACTGTGTTTCACTTTTGCATGTTTAGAACCTGCTTCCCGAGTGTTAACACGCTAAAACTTCCACAGTCGGTTATATTCTTAGAAGCAATTAGTGATTCAAGACTCTCATGAGTGCTAGTAGATTGTCTATAGAGATTAGACATAGCATGGTGGTTGCGACTAACCCTCATGAGTGCTTAGTAGAGGTTCAAGTATTGAAACAACCCACACCTAGATATTACTTCATGGATTTAGTCACAAGTAATCTAGGATGATAATATCTCTTATTCTTCAAAACAATATACATAAGGGATCTGCTCTATGATTCTATCATACATCGATCTACTCAAACGCTATTCGTAACCGGTATTTATAACGGGTATGTCCGGGTATGACATGATGAAATAGACAGAGACTATGTAGTCAAAGTTTATCTGTTCCTTATGCCTTACAAGGAGAAGCTATATCTGCAGGGCCCTCAGTGATTTGATGCTGACACTAAGCACTTGCCAAGCCCTGACCAGATTGATGTGTTCGATTCATGGTCTAACTGAGTCATCATAAATCACTATCGGGAAAACAAACTTTGAACTATCGGGATCTGACTATTTCCATGACCCGGGTTCATCTTGATATCCTGAGAATAGAGGGATAAAAGATCACTTATCTAGGAGTCGTCTCTTCTCATTGATCAGAGTTCGGCAGTTGAATTAGATGGCACACTCTACTAATTCTCAGGTTGTATTCAAGTTGACTACTTGTCCAAGTGGAGACTATTGGAATAATGTCCAAGGTCATCAACTTGATAGAATACTTCTGATAAAAAGTGGAGTCCTTTTGGGTTGCCCTCAAAACCCAAAAAAACATTCAGAGTCAAAATAGAGCAAAATGTTATTTAGTTAATTAATTTATAGAGAATAAATTAATTAGAAACTAAAAGAATAATATTAATTTAATTGGTAAATTAATCTAGAATTAATTTGGAACCAATTAAAGGGACTGGATTGTAATTGATTAAATATACAATCAATGGAACAAGTACAGGGGGTGTGGCCGCTAAAAGGCTCCTAAGTTCGAAACCCTAGGAGCCATTGTACTATAAATAGAGGCCTTGGGGTGACACCCAAAGGCATCCAAAACCCTTTGAGCCGCTAACTCCCTCCTCCCTCCTCCCTCTGTGAAAACTCTTCCCTTTCTAGGTTTAGAGTTCTTTGCTCTTGATCTGTCTGTTTTCTGGTTGTCCCTGGGTACAAGCCACTAAAGGGATTCGCATTTTGGATCCTGATCATCCCTGCAATTGTGGCCCTGACTAGATCACAAAGAAGAAGACTTCTTGAGGTACATTCTTTAAGTTTTAAAGTTGATATGATCTGCTATGAACTATATGATCATGAACTGTGTTCATAGAATTTATGAGGTTTGATCTTATCTGTCATCCGCTACATGTGTTATGTGTTTATGTGATCATATCCCAACACAATACATAACATGAATTAAATTCGAACCTGGTAATGCATTTTTTGAAGAAAACGTGTATAAGTTCTTTAAATCTGAAAGATTTTCAAGAAAGAAGAGACAAAAACTTAGATAGATCAGAAAACCTCAAAATTTGACAAGAAATTCGAACCCGCTAATGATGCATCAAGATATGGATGCATACAGTATGAGACCCTTTTTCTTCTTGAGATGCTTGTAAAGGAACGTGGAGTTGTTACCGTATAGTTAGCATGGTTTTAGCTGAGAATTGCTTAAAGTAGAGGTATGGCGGTCTTTTGTGATTTCCTTCGTGTTTTGAGTCGTTTGATGAATAAGAAGAGGTAGGAGTCTTTTTTAAGTATTATTTGCGATTTGGAACTTGTTGAGTGTGAGTTTGAGTTATGGAGAGTGTTCCATTAAAAATTCATGGAAATGGAGTTGGACAGACTAGATAGTGACGCTATCTATAAAGGATAGTACCGCTATCCCAAATTAAGTTTCCCTTTTCGAGTTGAAAGGATAGCGACGCTATCACAGAGGATAGTGACGCTAATGTCGCGTATCAGGTTAGGTACTCATCCTGTAAACCTTCATTCGAGTTAAAAACACCTAAAATTCCTTTACAATCACGATTGAGCCAAAATACCACCAAATTGACCGAGAAATCACGTATAGAGGCCTCATGAGATTGAATCTAATATCAAGAACTTGTTGTTGATCCCTAAATTCATGATATATATGGTTTTGATTGAGTTTTAGGGTTTTTGGAACCCTAAGTGTCTTAAATCACAAAATTGAGTAGTTTTCCTTGTATATGATGTTAGTATATGATGCTACAGTACTTTCATTGTCATTTGGTGTGATAAAGTTTAAGTTTTCATGGCTGAAACCATAAATTCACGAGGAAGGAGCGGTGCAGTATAGATAGCGATGCTATATATATATATATATATATATATATATATATATATATATATATATATATATATATATATATATATATATATATATATATATATATATATATATATATATATATATATATATATATATATATATATATATATAACAACTCTAATGGATAGTGACGATATCCTTAAAGATAGTGCCGCTATCTGCTGTTTTCAGATTTTTCACATCTCTTAAATGGTTGAGCTTGAGTTACATTAGTTGGGATGTTTGAGGGCGATTGAGACCTGATATGTGATGTTTTACCCTGCTAATACATTTAGGAAGGAGGCTGATGCGAGAAGCTCGAGAGTAATACCACCTGATCTAACATGTTCCATAACCAACCTAAGGTGAGTACTCTCTAGTACTTGAGTAGATATATACTTTGTTGTAAGTTGAGCATATATATACATACATATATATATATATATATATATATATATATATATATATATATATATATATATATATATATATATATATATATGTTATGTTGTTATTGATGTAACTTATTGATGGAGTGAATTGTTATCTATGGATAACAATAGTTGAGTTGAGTATGCATATTTGATTGTAGAAGCAGAGTAGTTGCTAGTGTGGTTGAGTTAAAGAGTCTTTTAATCGGGTTGTTACAGCCGTGAGGGCTGTTGTAATTGAGTACAGTTGGTTGAAGAAATGAGTACATCCGAGAGATTATGATTTACTATGAGTAGTACCGGGTGTGGTACTTACTGTTGAGTTTGTGTTTGCTAGTAATTAGCTGATGTGTGTGAAGCTAATGAAATTGTAGATTTTAGATACAAAGAGGAGGTATATATTTTCTAATGTATTTAGAAAGATGGATGGCTGAGCTGTATCCTGAGAAATTACAGCTGATTGTGTTGTAAGAGCTAGTTGTTATATGTTTATAACACTAACACATCTTGTGTTGATGTCGAGCAGGGAGATTATTCAGTAAGCTTTTGTAAGCTAATGATGAGAATGAGTATGAGCATGAGCTAAAAAAGCTGAGTTATGTGAGTGTAGCTGAATACACTCAAGAGTTGAGAGCTAGGTATGTCGGTGTAGCTGATTACACTCAGGATTTGGGAGTTGAGGTATGTGAGTAACTTTGTCCCTTACAGGATTAATGGTTGTGTATGTTATATTTTGTGTATTTCTGAATGATACAACAAAAATATCATGTTAATGAGTATAAGTTGTGTGTATGCCTTAGTGGCTGATTTTGTTATGTGTGAGTAATGGTTTGAATGCTTTATGATATAAGTTATCTTTCAAAAAAGTATGAGTATGAGTATGAGTATGAGTCGAGTATGAGTACGAGTCGAGTATAAATATGAGTATGAGTCGAGTATGAGTTGATATGATTTTATATGAGTTGAGAAATAGTATGAATCGAGAAGGAGTATGAGTTGAAAGAGATTTTTGAGTTATTTTCGATACTCGAGTTATGAGTGTGGTTAATTACACTATATGGCTGAGATAGCCAACATACTATGAGTCAAGAGAAAGATGGTAAATTTCTAGCTGATTGCACATTACAACTGGTATTGATGAGATATGTTAAGTGTTGAGCATTTGGGCCTGAGGATTTTTATGTGCCTTTATGGCTAGTGTTTTTGAGTCTTTATGATCTATATGAGTTGAGAAGGCCTCTGTGGTCGGAAGTTCTTACACAATTGAGTGTGATGGTGAGTCCTTGTTACTCAATATTGTGAGATATTCTTGAGTGGTGAGTCTAGAGGACGGTATTGGGTACATTGAGATAGTTTTGAGCGGTGAGATCGGAGAATGGGATAGAGAAACAATGATCTAATTAGAGGACAGTACAGAGTACTGTGAGATAGTATTGAGTGGTGAGACAGGAGGATGGTATCGGGTGCCATGAATTGAGGTGGAGTGGTGTTGCAATGTTGTTCTTGTGTATAGATAGGCGTTCAATGTATGGTGATGCGGAGTACTAAGACTGTATTATTTTTGTGTGTGGATATATCATATATGTGAGTACAGTGGTGAGCATGTGTGACTCGAGACCTCGAGGGTTGACGAGAGGACGGATCTGAGGCTGAGGTGACAATATCGGGCGGTACTGTGAGGTGGTACTGTGAAATAAAACAGTTGGAGGTGCTGTTGTGAGTATGTGTGTGTGTCGTGTACGGACGATGTTGCGGATGATATTGAGTTATAACTATGTGTTAACATGCTGATTTGAGAATGTGTGAAATTTTATTGCATGTTGACCGAGATAGAATTGTATAACTACATAACGAGGAAGTATGAGTTTAAAAGAGTAGAAAAGTAATCGTGGTTGTGATCGATACGATTCGATCCTTAGCAATCAAATCAATTACTGCCGATGAGAGAAATGTGTGGGTGTTGAAATGGCATGACTGTTTATTCGTGTGAGACGATTGATAGTAGATTATGTCATGATGATGTTGAGCTATTTTATTCGAGGTTAGTGAGTTAGCCGGATGATGAGATGTGATCTCAAAAATGTAATGTAAGGTGTTTGATGTTATTATTTTCCTTGTGAGTCGCATATAGAGATTGTGGTGAGCCGTATGTATGACCTATTTTGTGTCATCCTAACAGATTAAAGATTGAGACGAGGTGAAAGAGATATGACAAGAGGAAAATTTTACTGATGATATGTTGGGGAGGATGAAGGGTTTTCTAGCAATCAATGAACAAACAATTCTTATGGTTCACATGCAACCCTATAAAAGATCTATGTTCTCTTCTATGAAGATATTAACTAAAAATCTAAGGCCAATAATAATTTCTAAAGATCAAATTAAGAATAACCAACCTTTTGATCTTCTTCTTCAAGCTAGCAGCAAAATGATCCTGCCTCAAATGCAAGTCACACCCAAGCAATGGGGAATATGATCCAGCAGAGTAACAGAGAGAGAGAGGAGGCGTGAATTATGAGGAGCCAGAGGGTTCCTTTTATAGCCTCCTAGGGTTACACCTGAAACCCTAAGGAGCCTCCAAGTGGGCAAGCCTGTTGACCACTTGGACCAGATCCCTTAACCCTAATTAGGGTTTTCGCCAACCCTAGAGAAGCCTCCAAGGGTGGCGCCACTTTTGGCCCCTAGACTTCTCTTTGCCAGTTATTCAACTATTGAATAAATACAAACCAGTCCCTACACTTTTAATTAATTAATTTAATCACTAAATTAAATCCAATTAATTCTAGATTAAATATTAATTAATTATTATAGTTTCTAATTAATATATTAACACTTAAATATATTAATAAACTGTTTATTTATTTCTATTGATTTATTAAACAATTAATAAATCAACCTTTCTCTATTGAAATCTACATCTATCCTCCAGCTATGAGGGCAACCCAAATGGACTTTGCTTCAAATTAACAAGATAAATACAATTATAAGTCATGGCTTAGACACCTAATCCAACAGTCTCCCACTTGGATAAGTCTATGACTTTAATTGTCTGTTTACCTTCTGATTAATATTAGTTTCCCAGAAACTGTCCTGAACTCTGACCTAGTCAGTTCTGTCCAAAGATAAGTGATCATATGATCCTTCGCCCAACAAGATATTTTCAGACACGAGACATGGATTGAGATCAATCTCTGTCCGATACTCTGTTTCCCGATTTCCGATTCTGCTTATGACTTTCGGACTTCTAATTGAACACATCAATTTAGTCCATGTTGGCCAGCACTTTAGTCAACTTCAAAATCATCGAGCGGCCTACAGATGTCTGTTTCCCATCAGGGTCAAGGAACGAATAAGCTTTGACTCATATGCTTGTGTCTTTTACTTTTCAAAATTGTTCACAACAATGCGTTTTATAACATCGAGTTACTGATGCGTTTACGCATTATCAATGCACAACCGACTCGCAAATTTCAACTCATATGTCTCCGCTTTAAGATCATAGGATATTATCGTCTCAACATTGCTCATGATGTAATCCATGAAGCAATCTATTGAGTGCGGGTTTATCCAATACTCAAATCTCTATTTCTAAGTACTCGTGAATGTTGTAGCAGTCTTACTACAATGTCTAACTCCTTTAGACAATATACAAACCGATTCACGACAGTCTTCGTTCATACTTACTCCCGAAAAGTATGAGCGACTGTGGACTTTTGAATAATCAAATTATTCGGGAAGTTAAACATGCAAAATTGAAACTTAAAATCTAACTGGTAGCTACTCATGCTTATTACCAAGTCTCCACGAGGTAATCACCAAGTCGGATTCTTCATAAAACTATTATCGGTTTCTAGATACCTTTTAAACTTTTAATTCATGTTATGTATCTATGTCTATATGACCTTTCACTCTTTCTATGTATCCAAATGTCATACATTGATACACTTTATCCAATCTTCCGATGATATCTCAATTTGGTCATATACATTCATTCTCACTAACATCTCCATTCTGTGTACTGTGACTTTCCATGGTTCTTGGGATCTTTAGTTTACATGACTGCACCCTAAGACTATTTCGAGATGTTACGATGTGCCGGTGACCCACACGCGCTCCATCGGAATATCAACGAAACTCTTTAACCATTAAGTCCTTTTACTTATTTTGAAAACCTTTTCAAATTACTATTAACACTCACCTGGATCATTTTTAATGGTTTCTCACGTATGCACTGAATCCATTAAATATTCCCAGCCAGGTCATATCCTGAATCTGACTCACTATGCTCTAAGTATTAAGTCATCAGGACATGATACTTCTGATCGATCCAAGAAGCTCGTGGAATTCGATCTAGTCCAAACTCCTTTGGAATCTTAGAATTACTTACAATCCCAGTGTCATGACCTTTAATAACTATTTCCTTTCGGAGACTCTTTCTCATGCATCTTGAATCTTACCAAGATCATGCTTACTATGGCTTGGTCTATACTGATGATAACATCTATCTGATAGATGTCTATGGATTATGTGAGTATGTTGCACCTTCTTTATATCTCATGCCAAATCATTACACGTTGCAACGATGGGAAACTCCTTTTCTGAGCTATGCATCTTGAGTCTCATCAAGATCATCTTGGCAGAGTTTCGATCTATCTCATAGACGTTTTATAACCACCTGAGTATGCCTTATCTCTATTAAGTCTTTCATAGCGATCCGTCTCTTAACACCAAGTCATTACACTTTGTAATGAGAAGAGACGTTTCCTAGAAACAGTATGTAACTCACATATGGAGACGGTGATACTCCCACTGGCTTTGACACGGTTATGGACTCTTCACAAAATCCAGAACTTATGGCACATTTTGAAAATCCAAACCTTTCCGATATCTTAATGGAAATCTTTCAGCCCTTTCTCAAAATCCAATCCTTTGGCATATTTTGAGAATGTGAATATCCTTTCTTGCGAGATGCTCATGGGGTAATCCCGGGCCCATGTACCTTTGTACTGGGACACTCTTTGTGAGTCCCTATTAGTGTGTCGATAATCCACACGCGCTCCACTAACGACTTACAATGTGCCATGCAGTATCCTTTCGGATTTCATCTTCTATTGAGAGTGCTTCTCCTAGAATCAATTACTTGACTCTGAGTATCATCTCACTCAACCAGATGTTCTGAAGGTACGTTTCTGTCCATGCTGCTTTCTTTTGATGATTCAATTACTCCCACTGGTTTTTAGACCAGGTGTAAAATCAATCAAAATGCCACATAGACTGTATCTCGTCCTAAGGTTTTCTCAATTGGCAGCAACCGAGCTCACCAATGCTTCTAAGTAGTTGGATTGATAATCCGTACCAACTATAGTGTTTTACCACCAAATGGTATGTCACCTCGATCATAACTACTTATGATGGTGATCAAAACTACTGGTCAAGAGAAGATTATGTCAGTGTTAAAACAGAAATCTGATTTCTGCTCTAAGCCTAGTGATGACTAAAGGTTCTATCACATGGCTAATCCTGAACTCATTCAGGACTGTCCCAACTCCCACTGTTTCCTAAGAACATGAGTTCTTTCTGAAAGAGCTCTTCTTTTACATCTATAGCGGGATAGCTAGTGAAACGACATTGCTGATCAGGTTCAGGCTAGTCATGAGGTTTAGACGAACACTATAACACCCTGGACTCTCTATGTACAAGTGGGATAATCATAGCTTCACAATTTAGGCAGTGTCTCCAAAACCTACTTAGTCTAGAATGTGGTCGGAATATGGTATGACTGGTTTAATATTCAATTTATCGAAAACTAATTGACAATGTATCTTATACATCAAGGATCAAACTGTTTCGGCCAACGCTGCATCATCTTCCCAAAGACACATTATAACCATTAATGTTCTTGGAAGAGAATGAACTGTGAAACATTTTCCCAGTTTATATTGTCACTCAGGTTCTGTAGATCTTGTACTTCCTTTGAAGTTCTTGAACTGTTCAAGGTTTCAATTCAACCGCTTTTTCTGATAAGCGTAGCCATATTCGTCATTCCGAATGACAAATATCGCGAAGTACAGACAATTGTGTTCTATTTGAAGATTCGAGCAATACACAGTAACTAATGTGTTCGTTGCTTCTGATCTTGATGTCTTTTACATCTCTATGTAAATTTTATGACTTTGTTAATCTTGTTCAAGACTTGCAATCTTCAGTTGACTCTAAGTTAACTGATTCCAAAATCCTATCCTCTGGATCTTTGGGTGATTCATTTCTTACCATTTGTGCTTTATAAAGAACTTAATCATCATCTGACTCTAAGTCAAATGATTCTAAAGTCCAGTCCAACTGGATCTTTGGTTGATTCATTTCTTGACACATTAAGAACTCAATTCATCAAGTGACTCTAAGTCAAGTGATTCCAAAGTCCTGTCGAACTGGACCTTTGGTTGAATTGATTCTTATAACATTTATCTTAACAATCATAAGGGACACAATTCCTAAAATCCAAACACTTTGGATGTATTCATCATTCAAGTTATCACCAATCATGCATTCAACACAATCATACAACATTTCAAGGATAATTTCGAACAACAGGTGTTAAAAGAAAAAACGACAATTTTATTAGAACAATAATCCTTGAACAATGTACTATATGATATACAATGTCATACGCATCTAAAAGCTAATAACAATATTTCAATATCTAACTAAACTTCAAAACTGCATGAGCCGGAAATCCAATCCAAATGTGCTCCTATGCGCCAAAGTCCCGTACCCTACAAATTCCCTGCATACAAACCAAAATGTGACTATCACATTATGCATCAAGGAATTATGGAACGGGAGTTTTGAGGTTTTTAGATATACCTATGCTTTCAAAAGATTTTGACTTTGGAGCGTCTTCTAATTTTTTCGCGACTGTATCCGATTCTGTGGATTCCCAGCTTAAGACATATCCAGACGATCTGGATCGTTTCTTGCTGCATCTTCCCACTAGACTTAATCCAGAAGTAGTTGAACCATTGGAGCTATGCCTATCCAAGACTGACTCGTATAAAGTCAAAAGTGGACGCATATTTCAGAAATTTCAGAAAATGGGAGCATATTGCTCGAGCTGTTGGATGGAATGAAGGTGTCTCTGACGTGGAGTTATAGATCACTTTCGTACGAAATGTTCACATGCTGAATGTGGAGAAACGGGTGATAAACCCAGGAAAGAACGGGGAGGAAAGAAAGAAGAAACGAATGGTCGAGAAGGATCAGTGGTACCATAAGCATTCCAGCAGACTGTGGAAAAAGCTCGTGAGTAGACTGATATGGTCTTAGATATGATTGTTTTGAATATAATCCCCGTGTACGTTATATTTGATCCATGAAGCTATGCTTTGGATCGGTGACTTTGATGTCTTGTCTGAATATTTCATCAATGATTATGGATGAAATTTTGGAAGTAGCTATAGTAGATAGCAAATATGCTCGAGATATTGAACACCTGGAAGGTTGTCAGCCTAGGATTTACGGGACCATTTTTCCCTATAAATCTGAAGCTGATGACTACCAATGAATTTGAAGTAATTGTGTGTATGAATTAGTTAGCAATGAAGTATGCTAACATGAATTGTAGAGAAACAAGAACATTATGGTTCAAAAATCAGAAGTGAAATGGATGAAAATCCAGAGAAAACGACCGTGGTTGAGAATACCAGTTACTTTCCCTTGCTTAAATCCGGAGTAGTGTTAGTAAAGGAATAATGTTGTAGTTGGCCTACGTAGTATTGGCCAAGCTAAATAAAGCAGTAATAGTAGTGTATTATTTTAAACGAATTCTCAGACGTTTTTTTTCTGAAAGAACTTCCAGGATTATCGCTAGATTGGCGAGAAGAGTCCATGATTAAACTGGTTTTGGGGGCCGTTTTTGTTATTTAGGTTCTAAACTGATTAGCATCTGCAGAGATGGCAGAGTGGGAAGACAATTAGAAGAAATTGTTGAATCGGGGACTCATATGGCCGAATGTGTCATTGTGATGAGTCCCTATTTTGTGTGAAAAGAAGAAAGATCAGTCGATGTGTATGTGCATTGACTACTGAGAATTCGATATTCGTGAAACCAGATTGAATATGATGTACAGATGTGCTAAATATTGGAGTTACTTCGCTGAGCAAAGAGATATGCGAAGTTTTCCATGTATGAAATTTGGCTAAAAGAAGTTTCAATTCTTTGGGCATGTTAATAGTGCCAAAGATGATAAAGTAGATCCATTGGAAATGATGCTGTGATAAAACGGGAACCGCCTGAGGAATCTGACTAAAATTTGTAGTTCCTTGGATTGGCGGGTTATTATAGGAGAGTTGTAGAAAACTGCTCCTTGATTGCTGTCTAGTTGACTAAAGTTGACCAAGAAAAGTGAAAAGTTGGAGTAGGTAGAAAGACCACAAGTATCTTTTCAAAGGTTGAAATAAACCTTGTGTGAAGCTCCGGTGTTAGCATTATCGCTAAGCGGAGAAGATAATTTATTTTAGAGATGCATCCATAATTAACTCTGGGTAAATGATATTGCAGTAACAATTATGACTTTGGCATTGAAGCTTTGGAGACACTACTTATATGGTGTAAAGCTTATTGTTTATACGGATCATAAAAGTTTGAAGTACTTAATTGATCAAAAAGAAGCTGAATATGAGATAGCAAAGATAAATGGGTTACTTAAAGATTTCGGTTGTGAAATCTTGTACCTTCTCGGTAAAGCAAATATGGTTATAGATGCCTTGAGTTGAAAAGAGTATCTCTTGAAAGATACAACCACATGTGTGAGTGTGGTGAGTTGATTACCCGATTTAATTTGGGTAGCACCCAAAAAGAAGCGTGCAGGTTTGGAAAACCTGAAAAGTGAATAAATGGTTAGATAATTGAAGTATCTAGTAAGAAAACTCACAGTGATTGAAAAACCTTGGGGTTGTGTATGTGAGTTCCAAAGCAAATTGAGATGTGAGATAATTCTTAAAAGATGCATATTATAGAAGATATGCAGCATACCAGGCAATACCAGATTGTATAGGATGATAAAACCTATGCATTGGTGGTCGGGAGTGAAGAAATATATTGAAAAGTATGTGAAAAAGGTGTTTGACATGTTGCCGGTAAAGTCAAATCATCGAAAGCATACGGAGAAATTTAGCCGTTGTGAGTCTTAGGGAAGAAATGGGACGATATTATTATGGACTCTGTAATAAAGTCTTCGCAGATACCACATGGGTATGACACCATATGGGTAATTGTTGACCGGATGATGAAACCAGCGTAAATTTATACCGACTAGGGAAGAAAATGAAGATCGAAAAGTAGTGAAAAACTACAAAGAAAGAGTAATTTGTCGACGTGAGTTACCGGTGTCGATTGTATCGGGTCTAGATAATAGAATTATTCGTTGATTTTGGCATAAATTCCAAGAATAATTAGTTCAAAAGTACTAGTAAGTACTGTATATGATTTAGAGATTGATAGACAAGGCGAAATAATGATGCAGACTTTAGAAGATATGTCTGAAAATTGCATAATATACCTTGGTAGAAGATGGGGAGATCATCTATCCTTGATAAAAGTTGCAGATAATAATAGTTTTCATACCAGCATTCTAATAGCTCGCACGAAACGTTGTATAGAGTACCGTGTCATGCTCCGACCTGTTAGATTGAAGATGTGGAAAAAGTCGTTGACTAGATCCTAGATTGTTGTACAAACTAAAGAGAAGATTAGAAGGATACGAGCAAATTTGGAAGCGGCTAATAATTAACAAAAGTGGTATGTGGATCATTGAGCAAAAACCGTTGAAACTTCAAGTGAGGAAAGATGGTGGTACTCAAAATAATTCTTTTGGAAGGACTAAAATTTGTTTTGGGACAGAAAGGAAAGTTGAATCCTTGTTTTTTTAGACCTTTGCATATATCCCAAAGGGGAAGGATTGTGGTGTGTTGATCAAAAATTCTTGATGAACTTCAAGATATTTATAATGTATTTCATGAGTCTCATTTTTGGAGAATATTGATTGATGAATTCCAAATAATACCTCATGTTGAAATAGAGGTAGATAAAGGGGTTAAGATACCCGAGGCAACCGGAGGAGTGTTAGATGAACAGTAAGATAGCTACGAAATAAGAAGACTAGTATGGTTAAGTGCTCTGACAATACCATTAAGGTTTCCATATGATACGGGAAACCGAAATTTTAATGAGATAGAAATATCCTCAACTCTTTATTCGATTCCGAGGACGGAATCTTTTGAAGGAGGGGAGAATTTGTAACACCAAGTACTTGTGATAAGTATTTGAAAGTTAATTCTAGCAAAAAGGGGTAAATTGGTCATTTTACCATAAAAGGGTAATTTGGTCAATTGACCAAGTGAAGGACCAATTATGTAAAAATATTGTTTACTTGTGGTAATAATGTAAGAAATGTAGCTCTTATGTGATGAAATTTGATCATGTGGCCAAAAGTTCAAGAAAAAGGACTTGAGGGGCTAAAATGAAAAACTGGAAAATATAAAAATGAGAAGTATCTCTCATTATTGTTAGCTGAAATTGAAGAGGTTACGGGAAGAGCTCTTGAAGGGGAAATTTCTGGAATTCACAAGAATTGAAGTGGGAAGATGGAATTCTAGCTTGGAATTGAAGATTCCTAAGTATATAAGGTTAGTAAATTGAATTTCTAACCTAACTTTTGTGTGTGTTCTTCATAGGATGAATTGAACTGAAATTACAGTTATGATTCAAGAGGTTTAAATGAATTCTAAGCCTCAAACATGTTTATGTTGTAAGAACACATATCAAATTGAAAGTATGTTGCTATTAGTGAAAATTTGGAACTTTGCTCAAGAACCCTAAATCATGAGTTTATATGATCAACTTGTTTTTAATGGGTTTTGATGAGTTCCAAAGGTTGTATTTGATGAAGAGAATCAGTAGTAGTAGTTAATTTCAAAAAATTTCAGTTTTTGGTCAAAAATGTCAAAAACGGGAATTGTTGGAAAATGTTTGATATATATGTTTTCCATGGGTTAAAACTAGTTGTTAACTGATGGTTTTTGTCCTGGAACAATCCCCTATTGATTAAGTAGAGTAATAAGGACTTAATGGGTGAAAATGGGGATTTCTAGCTGAAAAATCGTGATTCTGGTCTGTTCAGAAGAGATCGGGTCGCGATCTATTAGGGATCGGGTCGCGATCTAGATCGGGTCCCGATCTCTAAAGAGATCGGGTCGCGATCTTTGCTCAGCAGCAAAAATCAGCCCCCTGTTAAGAGAAGTTTCATTTTTGGAATTTGGGGCTACGCTTGTCCGTTTAACCTCAAATTTTAAACACAAGTCCAATATAGTATGAAACTTCGTGGAAAATTGTCGAAATGCGTATACGACCTCCCGAAAGTACTGTAGCAAAATACGCGTATTTCGGGAAGTGTATTAAATTTTTATAACGATGGTTGTTGCTTGGAAATGCTTGGAATTGGTCTTATATTAGACTCTTATGCATTAGAGTCAATTAAAGTGATTGTTAACCTATAATCATTGTGTATACAAATGAATATATAGGTACGGGACAAATTGTTGTAGCACATACAAAAGGGCAAGAAACAACCGGAATTTAAATGCAGCTAGTATCCAGGTGAGTAATCTCACTTATATCATATATGATATGTATTGATTGGACTGTTACAGATTGAAATAGATTTGGGGGACGAAATTTGACAGTTTACAGATGCATTGAAAAGACAATACCAGATAAGCCGTGAGTCTGCAATAGACAAGAACGGAGCTGTGAGTCATTAATACGACAATACCAGATAAGCCGTGAGTCTGTGAAAGACAAGAACGGAGCTGTGAGTCAATAATAAAAGTAAAAACGACAATACCGGATAAGCCGTGAGTCTAAGAAAGACAAGAACGGAGTTGTGAGTCAATAAAAAGACAATATCGGGTAAGCCGTGAGTCAATGAAATGACAAGAACGGAGCCGTGAGTCTAGGCAAAAGCGGGGCAAACTCGTGAGCCATAAATGATTATGGTATTGGATGTATATCCAACTGGTGCGGCCTATTTGGCTATGATAATAATGATGAAACTGTTTGGTGTGGCTTATATGGCCAAGGAATATAGTGCAGTCAAATTGTGACTACGAAATATGGGACAGAAATGGTCAGATATGATTAAACGTGCAAATAACTGACGTGATTTGATACTTATACGTATTATGGTTCAGCCTGTAAGGCTATGAAGTAGGATGTGAAATCCTAAGAGATATACGATCAGCCAGTAAGGCTAGGAGTTTGGATCCGATATCCAAACATACATACGGTTAGCCGGAAGGGGCTATAAAATGGGACCTAGCATTGAAAAGATGAGTTAAAAGAGATTTATCATATATAGGAAATTATATATGAATGTATTTTTTATACATGTTATTTGCAGATATGATTACTCAATGAGCTTTATAGCTCACGTTATCTGTTAAATGTCCCTGCAGGTTAGCATGATCCTGATAAAGGAAAAGATAAAGTCTGTGACTAAAGAAGTGGGACTTATAGATGCTGTCAGTAGCAGCCCGGCTTCAAAGGAGATTATGGTATTTTATACTCTCCTTGATACACTTGTACCCGTTTTTAATAAAATGTACCCCTCTTGTTATGGTTTTACGTATTGAAACCGTTGTTTTAAATGAAAATTTTTCAGGGGTGTTTTTGCTTTAAAAGTCGGGTGTTACAAGTTGGTATCAGAGCCGTGGTTTAAGTGAACTAGGTGTCTATAGAGTAGATTCCTGGACTTAAACCTTGAGATAGTAGACATGATGTATAGTTAGGTGTATATAAGTTGTTATTATACATATATAACCTAACCGTTGCTGACTTCTGACGTATAAGAAGTAGGAGCAGTGACTATTACTGGGAGGAATTTAGGGCGTGGAGCTTTAAGAGGTGGACCAGCCCTTTCTCAAGGCTCCATTGAACGAGGGGCAAAGAGACCAGTAGAATAAAAATCCACAAGACAAGCAATAGTAGCTGATGTGGTCAGAGAAAAAAAAAAGAAATTGGTTCTACACCCTGACTGATATTCAAGGTGAAAGAAAAGTAGTTGAGACTACAAGAAAAGTAGAAAAATATTGGTGGACGCTCCAGAAGAAGTTAACATGATTTAGGTCTAACCTTAAGGAGGAGGGACAAAAACGAAAAAGGTGATGAGGTGTAAAAAGTGCAGGAAAAGCACTCAGAAAATTTTAGAGTTGAGACTCTACCGCTGAATGGCTGAAATTTCAGAAAATGGGAGCATATTGCTTGAGCTGTTGGATGGAATGAAGGTGTCTCTGACGTGGAGTTATAGATCACTTTCGTACGAAATGTTCACATGCTGAATGTGGAGCAACGGGTGATAAACCCAGGAAAGAACGGGGAGGAAAGAAAGAAGAAACGAATGGTCGAGAAGGACCAGTGGTACCATGAGCATTCCAGCAGACTGTGGAAAAAGCTCGTGAGTAGACTGATATGGTCTTAGATTGAATATAATCCCCGTGTACGTTATATTTGATCCATGAAGCTATGCTTTGGATCGGTGACTTTGATGTCTTGTCTGAATATTTCATCAACGATTATGGATGAAATTTTGGAAGTAGCTATAGTAGATAGCAAATATGCTCGAGATATTGAACACCTGGAAGGTTGTCAGCCTAGGATTTACGGGACCATTTTTCCCTATAAATCTGAAGCTGATGACTACCAATGAATTTGAAGTAATTGTGTGTATGAATTAGTTAGCAATGAAGTATGCTAACATGAATTGTAGAGAAACAAGAACATTATGGTTCAAAAATCAGAAGTGAAATGGATGAAAATCCAGAGGAAACGACCGTGGTTGAGAATACCAGTTACTTTCCCTTGCTTAAATCCGGAGTAGTGTTAGTAAAGGAATAATGTTGTAGTTGGCCTACGTAGTATTGGCCAAGCTAAATAAAGGAGTAATAGTAGTGTATTATTTTAAACGAATTCTCAGACGTTTTTTTTCTGAAAGAACTTCCAGGATTATCGCTAGATTGGCGAGAAGAGTCCATGATTAAACTGGTTTTGGGGGCCGTTTTTGTTATTTAGGCTCTAAACTGATTAGCATCTGCAGAGATGGCAGAGTGGGAAGACAATTAGAAGAAATTGTTGAATCGGGGACTCATATGGCCGAATGTGTCATTGTGATGAGTCCCTATTTTGTGTGAAAAGAAGAAAGATCAGTCGATGTGTATGTGCATTGACTACTGAGAATTCGATATTCGTGAAACCAGATTGAATATGATGTACAGATGTGCTAAATATTGGAGTTACTTCGCTGAGCAAAGAGATATGCGAAGTTTTCCATGTATGAAATTTGGCTAAAAGAAGTTTCAATTCTTTGGGCATGTTAATAGTGCCAAAGATGATAAAGTAGATCCAGTGGAAATGATGCTGTGATAAAACGGGAACCGCCTGAGGAATCTGACTAAAATTTGTAGTTCCTTGGATTGGCGGGTTATTATAGGAGAGTTGTAGAAAACTGCTCCTTGATTGCTGTCTAGTTGACTAAAGTTGACCAAGAAAAGTGAAAAGTTGGAGTGGGTAGAAAGACCACAAGTATCTTTTCAAAGGTTGAAATAAACCTTGTGTGAAGCTCCGGTGTTAGCATTATCGCTAAGCGGAGAAGATAATTTATTTTAGAGATGCATCCATAATTAACTCTGGGTAAATGATATTGCAGTAACAATTATGACTTTGGCATTGAAGCTTTGGAGACACTACTTATATGGTGTAAAGCTTACTGTTTATACGGATCATAAAAGTTTGAAGTACTTAATTGATCAAAAAGAAGCTGAATATGAGATAGCAAAGATAAATGGGTTACTTAAAGATTTCGGTTGTGAAATCATGTACCTTCTCGGTAAAGCAAATGTGGTTATAGATGCCTTGAGTTGAAAAGAGTATCTCTTGAAAGATACAACCACATGTGTGAGTGTGGTGAGTTGATTACCCGATTTAATTTGGGTAGCACCCAAAAAGAAGCGTGCAGGTTTGGAAAACCTGAAAAGTGAATAAATGGTTAGATAATTGAAGTATCTAGTAAGAAAACTCACAGTGATTGAAAAACCTTGGTGTTGTGTATGTGAGTTCCAAAGCAAATTGAGATGTGAGATAATTCTTAAAAGATGCATATTATAAAAGATATGCAGCATACCAGGCAATACCAGATTGTATAGGATGATAAAACCTATGCATTGGTGGTCGGGAGTGAAGAAAGATATTGAAAAGTATGTGAAAAAGGTGTTTGACATGTTGCAGGTAAAGTCAAATCATCGAAAGCATACGGAGAAATTTAGCCGTTGTGAGTCCTAGGGAAGAAATGGGACGATATTATTATGGACTCTGTAATAAAGTCTTCGCAGATACCACATGGGTATGACACCATATGGGTAATTGTTGACCGGATGATGAAACCAGCGTAAATTTATACCGACTAGGGAAGAAAATAAAGATCGAAAAGTAGTGAAAAACTACATAGAAAGAGTAATTTGTCGACGTTAGTTACCGGTGTCGATTGTATCGGGTCTAGATAATAGAATTATTCGTTGATTTTGGCATAAATTCCAAGAATAATTAGTTCAAAAGTACTAGTAAGTACTATATATGATTTAGAGATTGATAGACAAGGCGAAATAATGATGCAGAGTTTAGAAGATATGTCTGAAAATTGCATAATAGACCTTGGTAGAAGATGGGGAGATCATCTATCCTTGATAAAAGTTGCAGATAATAATAGTTTTCATACCAGCATTCTAATAGCTCGCACGAAACGTTGTATAGAGTACCGTGTCATGCTCCGACCTGTTAGATTGAAGATGTGGAAAAAGTCGTTGACTAGATCCTAGATTGTTGTACAAACTAAAGAGAAGATTAGAAGGATACGAGCAAATTTGGAAGCGGCTAATAATTAACAAAAGTGGTATGTGGATCACTGAGTAAAAACCGTTGAAACTTCAAGTGAGGAAAGATGGCGGTACTCAAAATAATTCTTTTAGAAGGACTAAAATTTGTTTTGGGACAGAAAGGAAAGTTGAATCCTTGTTTTTTTAGACCTTTCCATATATCCCAAAGGGGAAGGATTGTGGTGTGTTGATCAAAAATTCTTGATGAACTTCAAGATATTTATAATGTATTTCATGAGTCTCATTTTTGGAGAATATTGATTGATGAATTCCAAATAATACCTCATGTTGAAATAGAGGTAGATAAAGGGGTTAAGATACCCGAGGCAACCGGAAGAGTGTTAGATGAACAGTAAGATAGCTACGAAATAAGAAGACTAGTATGGTTAAGTGCTCTGACAATACCATAAAGGTTTCCATATGATACAGGAAACCGAAATTTTAATGAGATAGAAATATCCTCAACTCTTTATTCGATTCCGAGGACGGAATCTTTTGAAGGAGGGGAGAATTTGTAACACCAAGTACTTGTGATAAGTATTTGAAAGTTAATTCTAGCAAAAAGGGGTAAATTGGTCATTTTACCATAAAAGGGTAATTTGGTCAATTGACCAAGTGAAGGACCAATTATGTAAAAATATTGTTTACTTGTGGTAAAAATGTAAGAAATGTAGCTCTTATGTGATGAAATTTGATCATGTGGCCAAAAGTTCAAGAAAAAGGACTTGAGGGGCTAAAATGAAAAACTAGAAAATATAAAAATGAGAAGTATCTCTCATTATTGTTGGCTGAAATTGAAGAGGTTACGGGAAGAGCTCTTGAAGAGGAAATTTCTGGAATTCACAAGAATTGAAGTGGGAAGATGGAATTCTAGCTTGGAATTGAAGATTCCTAAGTATATAAGGTTAGTAAATTGAATTTCTAACCTAACTTTTGTGTGTGTTCTTCATAGGATGAATTGAACTGAAATTACAGTTATGATTCAAAAGGTTTAAATGAATTCTAAGCCTCAAACATGTTTATGTTGTAAGAACACATATCAAATTGAAAGTATGTTGCTATTAGTGAAAATTTGGAACTTTGCTCAAGAACCCTAAATCATGAGTTTATATGATCAACTTGATTTTAATGGGTTTTGATGAGTTCCAAAGGTTGTATTTGATGAAGAGAATCAGTAGTAGTAGTTAATTTCAAAAAATTTCAGTTTTTGGTCAAAAATGTCAAAAACGGGAATTGTTGGAAAATGTTTGATATATATGTTTTCCATGGGTTAAAACTAGTTGTTAACTGATGGTTTTTGTCCTGCAACAATCCCCTATTGATTAAGTAGAGTAATAAGGACTTAATGGGTGAAAATGGGGATTTCTAGCTGAAAAATCGTGATTCTGGTCTGTTCAGCAGAGATCGGGTCGCGATCTATTAGGGATCGGGTTGCGATCTAGATCGGGTCCCGATCTCTAAAGAGATCGGGTCGCGATCTCTGCTCAGCAGCAAAAATCAGCCCCCTGTTAAGAGAAGTTTCATTTTTGGAATTTGGGGCTACGCTTGTCCGTTTGACCTCAAATTTTAAACACAAGTCCAATATAGTATGAAACTTCATGGAAAATTGTCGAAATGCATATACGACCTCCCGAAAGTACTGTAGCAAAATACGCGTATTTCAGGAAGTGTATTAAATTTTTATAACGATGGTTGTTGCTTGGAAATGCTTGGAATTGGTCTTATATTAGACTCTTATGCATTAGAGTCAATTAAAGTGATTGTTAACCTATAATCATTGTGTATACAAATGAATATAGAGGTACGGGACAAATTGTTGTAGCACGTACAAAAGGGCAAGAAACAACCGGAATTTAAATGCAGCTAGTATCCAGGTGAGTAATCTCACTTATATCATATATGATATGTATTGATTGGACTGTTACAGATTGAAATAGATTTGGGGGACGAAATTTGACAGTTTACAGATGCATTGAAAAGACAATACCAGATAAGCCGTGAGTCTGCGATAGACAAGAACGGAGCTGTGAGTCATTAATACGACAATACCAGATAAGCCGTGAGTCTGTGAAAGACAAGAACGGAGCTGTGAGTCAATAATAAAAGTAAAAAAGACAATACCAGATAAGCCGTGAGTCTAAGAAAGGCAAGAACGGAGCTGTGAGTCAATAAAAAGACAATATCGGGTAAGCCGTGAGTCAATGAAATGACAAGAACGGAGCCGTGAGTCTAGGCAAAAGCGGGGCAAACTCGTGAGCCATAAATGATTATGGTATTGGATGTATATCCAACTGGTGCGGCCTATTTGGCTATGATAATAATGATGAAACTGTTTGGTGTGGCTTATATGGCCAGGGAATATGGTGCAGTCAAATTGTGACTACGAAATATGGGACAGAAATGGTCAGATATGATTAAACGTGCAAATAACTGACGTGATTTGATACTTATACGTATTATGGTTCAGCCTGTAAGGCTATGAAGTAGGATGTGAAATCCTAAGAGATATACGATCAGCCAGTAAGGCTAGGAGTTTGGATCCGATATCCAAACATACATACGGTTAGCCGGAAGGGGCTATAAAATGGGACCTAGCATTGAAAAGATGAGTTAAAAGAGATTTATCATATATAGGAAATTATATATGAATGTATTTCTTATACATGTTATTTGCAGATATGATTACTCACTGAGCTTTATAGCTCACGTTATCTGTTAAATGTCCCTACAGGTTAGCATGATCCTGATAAAGGAAAAGATAAAGTCCGTGACTAAAGAAGTGGGACTTATAGATGCTGTCAGTAGCAGCCCGGCTTCAAAGGAGATTATGGTATTTTATACTCTCCTTGATACACTTGTACCCGTTTTTAATAAAATGTACCCCTCTTGTTATGGTTTTACGTATTGAAACCGTTGTTTTAAATGAAAAATTTTCAGGGGTGTTTTTGCTTTAAAAGTCGGGTGTTACAGCGGAACTCGGGGTCAATGGTCAACAGCATGAGGTCACGAATCTTTTCGGATTCATCAACTAACAAGTTATGCTTATCATAAAGGCTCTTTATGATGACTTGTTCCGGTGGAACCGGGATCGGATACTCGGTGAGATGAAGCTTGCCAGCAATGACGAGAACCATTCTCCAATTGCGAAGCCATTCCTTACAGTTAAGGCCAGTCAGCCTTTCCATATTTGGCAGGCGCATTCTGATGCTCTCAGAAATGGGTGAAGGAGGAGAGGAGGGAGAATAGACGCTCGATTCAGACATCTACAATAAACAGAATTTATTAGTTTTATTTAATCCTTTTAAATAATTACCCAATTTATTATTTATTAAGGCTAGGACCCAAAATACCCCAACTATGATGTGAAGAGGGGTGCCGTAATCACAACATAATGGTCATTAAGGTAGATAATGCACTTATCAATTTCATCATATGAAATTCCTAGATCTATTGAGACACATTGAACTATTCAATGGCATGTTTAGTCTCGGATGTGCCCTACTGTTTGTGACTGGGATGCCGAGGATCACAAACCGGGTCTGAATAACCATGCGAATTAGCTCGGTACTCTCGAAGTCAATTACCATCTCTAATTAACGTGCCGGTTAACCACACACGCTCCGTCAATAATGGAAAAATCGAGAAACCCATTGCGACTCTTTGCGGACCCCAGTTGGCGTGCTGGTTAACCACACACGCTCCACCAACGTTCCACAAAGTGCAATGTGCAATTCCATGGATTAGCACCAATTCACATTTTAACCTAAAGTGTCTAGATTGGGATTTTGTTTAAAGTTCTAGTACTTTCAATTATAGCATTATACTTTTAAGAGGCTTAGTGGTTCTATCAAACCTGTTCGGCTAACGACACTCGACTGACCAGGAGAGCGGTAGGTAAGAGTGGATACCCATTAGACTGCCATTTTATAGGCAGTCGCCTTATACCCTCTTTATAGGACAGTTTCGTGAATGAGGCCTACTAACGATAAGACTAACCATTTAATCTTATATATTAACTTTTAATCATAAATATATAACATATATTTTAATCTCATTAAAATATTTTAGAATTAATTTATTCATAATTTTCACTAATTTATTTCAATTTTTCGAAAATTTTTAAATTAATTCTTTAAGTTGATTTAATTGATCTTTTAATTAACAATTAATTAAACTAATTAAATCTAAGATAGATATTATAAATTAATCAAATTAATTTTACCTATCTTAAACCCCTAAGGTTCGAAATTTGCAAGCTAGGGTTTAAGGGTTCCAGTTATCTTGAAGATACAGTTACCAAAAATAACAACCAACTTAAAAGGCAAGCAAATAAAGGGGATCCAAGGGGGGTGGCGGCTAGGATTAGGAAACCCTAGCCTTGATTTCGACCAAGGCCTCATCCAATAGGTGTTTTTCGCAAAAACACTCAAGGAAAAAATAGTTTAAGCAAATAATATCAATTCACAAGAAAACAAGCCATATCTCTAATACCACTGAAGGGTTTTCTAGCAATCAATGAACAAACAATTCTTATGGTTCACATACAACCCTAGAAAGATCTATGTTTTCTTCTATGAACATATTAACTAAAAACCTAAGGCCAATAATAATTTCTAAAGATCAAATTAAGAATAACCAACCTTTTGATCTTGTTCTTGAAGCTAGCAGCAAAATGATCCTGCCTCAAATGCAAGTCACACCCAAGCAATGGAGAAGATGATCCAGCAGAGTAACAGAGAGAGAGAGAGAGAGGAGGCGTGAATTATGAGGAGCCAGAGGGTTCCTTTTATAGCCTCCTAGGGTTACACCTGAAACCCTAAGGAGCCTCCAAGTGGGCAAGCCTGCTGACCACTTGGACCAGATCCCTAAACCCTAATTAGGGTTTTCGCCAACCCTAGAGAAGCCTCCAAGGGTGGCGCCACTTTTGGCCCCTGGACTTCTCTTTGCCAGTTATTCAACTATTGAATAAATACAAACCAGTCCCTACACTTTTAATTAATTAATTTAATCACTAAATTAAATCCAATTAATTCTAGATTAAATCTTAATTATTATAGTTTCTAATTAATATATTAACACTTAAATATATTAATAAACTATTTATTTATTTCTATTGATTTATTAAACAATTAATAAATCAACATTTCTCTCTATTGAACTCTACATCTATCCTCCAGCTATGAGGGGAACCCAAATGGACTTTGCTTCAATTAACAAGATAAATACAATTATAAGTCATGGCTTAGACACCTAATCCAACAGAGGATATATGCGGTTGTGTTTAAATTTATTTCATAATAAATTTGTTAAGTCTGTTAGAACTAACGATTGAGTGAGAACGTGATATGGATTGTCCACACAAGAGATGATGTAATAGGTGAGTGTATCGAGAGAGATAATATAAAGTATGTTGTTAAATTGAGATGAGAATGATCCATTCTTGGTGGATGTTGTTAGTGGTATCTTGGGTGAAAACCTAATGTGTATACTGATGTGGAAGCAGAATTAGAAGAGGTTTTGGAGAATTAGTATTCGGTTGTGGTGATGAGACAACTGAAAGGGGGTCTGGTATGACAAAATTGCCGAGGGTTAAATGCTAAATTTAGAGGAGGCGCGAGTGGAACTTGAGGTAGTTTCTAATATCTTAATTTATTCTAGATTAATTGGTGAGCCGTATGACGTGAGTGGGACATTTTCGATGTTTGTTTCTTTTATGTTTATATGAGTGTTTCTCATACCTCGACATATGAGAATGTGTTAGTAGGGGTAGTAACTAAAAATACGTGTTATTAATAGAGGAGAAAATTTAGAAAGAGTCAGTTGAAATCGGTGAGACTGTTTTCCCATTTGAGTTTGAAGCTAACTATTTCAAGGAGATTTGAAACAGTTTGGGGTATAAATTGGCAAATGGCAAATAACATCCATGCGTAATGAAGTAAGAGGTTCATTATAGCTTAAATGATATTGGGGTTCCAGATGGTTATATGAGACTAGTATTGTAATACAGAAAGTGTATGGTATGTTGAGAATGTGGCTCGATGTGAGCCATAGATATGAGTTTATGCAGGTGATGATAGTGATTGTAGTATCACTTGAGGAGTAAGGTGAGATGTCTTGGTGTCAACGATGCAATAGTGAAGGGTGTCCCATGAAAGAGTCAGTATTAGCCCACGTGGAAATGGTGATTAGGAATTGCATGTAGGAAAGGGCACTCGAGAAGCTGTCAAGGCCATAAGCCAATATCATCCCATACTTCCAAATGGGCTCTATCTTGTATTGAATAATTATTTTTATGTACCTAGTATAACTAGGAATATTATCTCCACTTTCTGTTTGTATGAACAAGGTTTTCATTATGAATTTGACTTTCATTCTGGAAACATTTCTGTTTTTAAAGATAATATATTCTATTTTGTGACTTGTCCCAATAATGGAATATATGAGATTGATCTAAAACGTTCATACAACAAAGATAATTCAATTTACAACTTAACAAATAAGAAAACAAAGTCGGACTTTAATAAAACTTATTTGTTGCATTGTTGACTTGGTCACATAAACAAAACTCGCATCACTAAGCTTCAAAAGGACGGAATCTTAGAATCAACAGGCTCAGAGTCTTTTGATGTATACGAATCTTGTCTATGTGGCAAGATGACCAAAGCTCCTTTTACCAGTCTTGGTGAAATGCCTTCTGATCTATTGGGACTCATACATACTAATGTGTGTGGACCTTTTAGGACAATGACCAGAAGCAGTGAAAGATACTTCATTACATTTATTGATGACTTCAGTAGATTTGGATATGTGTATCTCATGAACACAAACATGAAGCTTTTGAAATCTTCAAAGTATTCCAAAAGGAAGTATAAAATCGGCTAGGTAAAACGATTAAAGTCATACGATCAGATCATGTTGGCGAATATCTAAGCTATGAGTTTGATGAACATCTCAAGAAATGTGGTATAGTGTCACAACTCACTCCACCTGGAACACCACAACATAATGTTGTTTGTGAAAGGAGAAATCATACCTTACTTGATATGATATGATTGATGATGAGTCATACTTCCCTTCCTCATTCGTTCTGGGGATATGCCCTCGAAACCGTTGCTCGTATTGTGAACATGGTCCCAACTAAAAAGGTTAGTAATACACCATACGAGTTATGGCATGGAAAGGTTTCACCAATGTCTTACTTAAGGATTTGGGGTTGTGAAGCAATGTTAAAGTAGAGACTTCTAACAAGCTTAAACACAGATCTCAAAAGTGTATCTTTGTGGGATACTCAAAAGAAACCATGGGTTATTACTTCTTTAAGAAAGACGAAAACTGAGTTTTTATAGCTCGAAAAGTCGTGTTTCTTGAAAAGGACTTTATTATGAATAAAGCAAGTCGGAGCCCTATTGATCTCCAAGAGATTCGAGAAACACAACCTATAGTTGAGAATAACACTCCACCTGATACTATGGAGCCCGAGACTGTTATTCAGATGCCAAATGGCACACCAACTGTACGACGATCAAGTAGACCTCGGCAGGAACTTGATAGATATGGATTTTTCATTCTTGAAGAGGAAGTCTTCTTAGTGGATCAATGTGAGCCCACTATTTTCATGGCAGCTACTGCAGATCCATTATCTGATAAATGGCTTGAAGCCATGAGAGCTGAAATTTAGTCCATGAGTGATAATCAAGTATGGGACTTGGTTGATTTGCCTCCTAACAGTAGGACTGTTGGAAGCAACTGGATCTTCAAGAAGATCGACATGGACGAGAATATACAAACTTTAAAGGCACAACTTGTTGCAAAAGGGTATACTCAAGTTCATGGTATTGACTATGAAGATACATTCTCGCCAGTTGCCAAGATTAAATCCATTAGAGTTATCATGGCCATAGACGCATATTATGACTATGAGATGTGGCAAATGGATGTCAAAACTGCTTTCCTTAATGGATATCTTGAGGAAGATGTCTATATGGAACAGCCTGAAGGTTTTGTCGATCATGAATTACAGTTGGTCTATGCTTGTTAAGAAAATACTTGAATTATGTTTGCTTATAATGAATTTGTTCATTTGACATTTTAAGCCAAAGTATTTGGGGTTTTAACAACAAACTTTTGTTTGGATGATAAGTAATGATTTCTGATTTAATGTTATAGCAATGAACTTTTGTTTGATGTTTTGACATTAAAGTGGAGTTTGCATGTCTTTGAAAAGAAAGGAAAAGTTTTCTTTATTTGACAATAACTAATGATATTCAAATTGATTTAAACTCACTGGGTCTAAAACCCATGTATCTCATGAGGGATCTATGTCTTACGTATTCTTTGTTTTAAAATGCTATGTACTCATGAACATGAAGCTTATTACAGATGATAGAAGAAAAGGACTTAGAAGATGTCATGTAGAATGTAGATAGAAAAGAGGATCAAAAGATAGAGTTATCTTAATAGGGTATAGTTATGATATGATGTATACTTAAGAGATATCATGGTAATGGTTTAGTATAACCCTTGTACTTGTATTGTAAAGTTTGCTATGTCCCATAATGCTTTTGGGCTATTTTGATTTTGAGTCAAGTCAGTATGGATTTTTATCAGTTTAGCCCAAAGGTCATGCCGAATTTTCGGTAGAATGGTTATGTAATTACGGGACATTAGCTTGAGATGTTATGTTGCTTTACTATGGTTGTAATGATATGAGTTTTGTAACCCCCAATGTTTAACTATTTTGAAACTTATATGTTTTGTTGGGACCAAATGTTTGAAATAATGGTTTAATGTTTAAAAGAAAAGTTTTTAAAAGAATAGAATTTTTACTTCACAATATTTTTATAAACGATATAAGAATTTGAAGCTTATGAAAGATGGGGTGTTACACCATTTCTCAAAACAAGTTTGAAATCCATGCAAAAGGGATTGGGCTTCGACTATCTAGTGATTGGATCTAAATATGTACTTTATTAATATCTGGATATTCTAAACTATATAGCAATGACATGTAATCTCTTTTGATATATGAGATATCTCTTTTGTAATAATGTTATTGTGTTCTATGTTAGCATATTTTCTCCATGAATAAACTAGTTATTCTAACTCATCCACAGTCGCTCATGGTTGTGGGAGCAACTATGAATTAAGACTAATATGAATCGGATTGGATGATTTCATGAGATGAAATGGCAAAGTGTTGAATCCAAGTTCATATGTACTTGTTGGAGAACAACTATTGGATATGATCCGCTTCAAGAATCACTTCATGGATCTTTAATCATAAGTGAATCTTGAACAATGTTAAATATCTTTATGTCTTTCGACCTGAGATACATATTGGGGATTTGTGTATAGGAATTACTGTGCCTTAACATGGTTAAAAGTTGTTCGTAACCGTGCAGTTATAAAGGCCATTGTTGGGTATAGTATGAACTATACATGCGTACATATGTAGTTAAGATGGGATTTGTTCCTCTCATGTGTTGAGAGTTAGACATCTAAGGCGCCATACTTAAAGTTGGACAATAAATGAGAATGATCATGTTCCATGTCTCATGTCCAACATGATGTCTGAAACAAAGAGAATATTGATAGACTTACCTTATACATCAATTGCTGCTTTGAGCTCTTGGAATTGGATGTTGATAAATGGCACCTCTTTGTATGTTATTAGGGGCAGTAGTCTGTTGCTAGACGCCAACTACTGCCTGTGTCAATCCACAATGAATCTTGTGCAAGTGGGAGATTGTTGGATCTATATGCTCAAGAATCATTATGAAATGATATTGCTAATTACATATGATCTTATAGGGTCACACCATTATCAAGTTGGTACTTATTGAATATTTATTAAGTATTTGATAATTGATAAAAAATTCAACTATTGTATTTAATTAGAGAAAAATAATTGTTTTGTGAAAATAACAATTATAAGGAGGTAAACTAATAATTATATCATATGGTATGATATATTAAGTCATGTACAAAGTTTGGGACACTTTAGGTCACATTAAGATGTAACTAGACTTAGTTGGTTTCTAAAGGAAGAGTGTTGGACACTCTTGTCCTTTTTCCACCGCCATAAGAGATTTAGGTGGAGGTTGCTTGTCAACCTTCACCTTATACACTCATATCTTGTATAAGATCATATCTTTTGCATTTAATGATAGTATGGGTCATGTTACTCTCTTGTGAGTATAAAAGAGAGTGCGATGCAAAGTTTGCATCTAGTTTTTCTCTCATCTAGTCTAAAAAACGTGGGAAACTCTTTCTCTCCCTCTACTCTCTTCCTTTTGTGAAGTTTGTTCCAAGTTTGAGAGTGTAGAAGCACTTCACAAACATCAGCTGATTACTGTTGAGTTGGTGTTTGCTAGTAATTAGCTGATATTTGTGAAGCTAACGAAATTGCAGATTTTAGATACAAAGAGGAGGTATATATTTGCTAATGTCTTTAGCAAGATGGATGGCTGAGCTGTATACTGAGAAATTATAGCTGATTGTGTTGTAAGAGCTAGTTGTTATATGTTTATAACACTAACACATCTTGTGTTGATTTCGAGCAGGGAGATTATTCAGCAAGTTTTTGTAAGCATACATGTTGGTGTGTGTGTGTTTTGTAGGTATCTTTAACAGTGATAGGGGAAGGCATGTGATAGAGAGTGAAGGATGACTTTGAGCCTATCCTTTAGTTGCGTTGGATTTTTATGTTGTAATGCCTGGCTTGATCCGTAGGACCTTGTATGTAATTTAAAAATATTGATAACATCTTGTTTTCTTGGTTTGTGTACTAGTATACCCAACTTTTGATGTGATAAGTGTTTAAAATTTTTGGGTATACTTTGTATGGAAAACTGGCGTTACATACAGCTAAGAAAATATGCCAACCATACCCTTTTATTATACATTTGATGATAGAACAGCTACTTCGCCTGGAATCTCCAAAGTCTGTCAATTTTATTATACATTTTATGTTCCATTGGACCAATGTTCAAATGAGAATAGGTTTTCCTGAAAGGCGTTGATTACAATAAGGAGTGCTCTATGTTAGTGTTAATCCAAATTCTCCACAATTACATAGATTGATATTAGACTTAATTGTAGATTGCTTGTTACAATTATAGCCCAAAAATGATGTATGGTATCATTTGAATCACTTGTCTATCTGTTCTTACGAAATTAGCCAACAATGATATACTAATTGTTTCTATTTTGTATTAGTTTTATATTTATCATCTAAATATTGTAAAAATTATTGACACATACTGGAACTCACCCTCTCTCTCTCTCTTTCTCACTCTACTGCGAATCTGGCTTGTGTGGTATTGTGATGGTTGGTATGATGGGTACATGCAACGGTAGATAGGTTATAGAGGCGTTAGACCTCGTGGCAAAAAAGGCAAGTTCAAGACTGTTGGTGGAATGGGGGTAGGTGGTTAAATGGGGCTCATTTATGAGAAAAAGAAAAATTTAGCCTAATCCCATAAAGTTTTGCCAAAAATAGCAAAAGGACCAAAATAACCATCATTTTCGGAGGATATGAAGCCCACCTGCGAAAATGCCTTATAATCTATGAAAATGCTTTATAATCTACATAATTTTATTTTTACCTGAAAATGTCCATTCACCATCTGCGAAAATTACATCAAAACCTGCGTAACACTCGGTAAAAAAGCATGCATTTTTTATTTGTGTTACTAAAAATTTTCAGTATAGATCTCATGATCTATAGCTACTTGAGGGAATTTACATTATATTGTAATATTCCATTTATAGTTAAAAAAAATTACATAAATTATACCGATAACGCATACTCCATATCCAGACCAAAAGCACCAAAAGAAACAAATAAACAGTATTATTGTAAATACATTTAATATTGTGTTATTACATAAATTGTAGGACACCATGCAAATATCTAGTAAGAAACATCTCATTCCTTTGTGAAAAAAATAAAAAAAATAAAAACTAAAAAAAGAAAAAAGTTTTTGTAGTTTTAAAGAGATTTACGCAGGTTTTGATGTAATTTTTGCAGGTGTTGAAATGTCATTTTCGGGGTGAAAGAAAAAACTACGTACATTATAAAGCTTTTTCGCAGATTATAAGGCATTTTCGCAAAATAGCTTCATAACCTGCGAAAATGATGGTTATTTTGGTAAATTGACTATTTTTTGGCAAAACCTTATAGGATTAGAGTAAATTTGTCTTTTTCTCCTCATTTATTTAGTAATTTGTGTGTGTGTGTGTATGTATATATATATATATATATATATATATATATATATATATATATATATATATATATATATATATGTATCTATGTATGTATGTATGTATGTATGTATGTATGTATGTATGTATGTATGTATGTATGTGTATATATATATATATATATATATATATATATATATATATATATATATATATATATATATATATATATATATATATATATATATATATATATATATATATATATATATATATATCACACACCATCTTGTGGTCGAGTTGGCAAGGCACCATGCCTCCCTTAGGGGAGGTTGTGGGTTCGAGCCTCACTCGCACAAGTTTAGCTAAAGATATTAATGCTAGCATGTGGCCTCTATGCTAGCCAGATTAGTGTGTACCCGGTGCTGGGTTTACCCAGTAGTTGCCATGCAGGACGTCTTTCTGGGGTAGGAGTGGTCTTGCACCAAGGGTTTGCCGGTTGCGTGTGCGGGTCTAGTCTTTGTGCAGATCTACTCGGAGAAAGGGAAGTCTCAACGGTTCAACCGAGAAGTCTCATATGTACCTAACTAGTCTGTAGTATATTACGTACCCGTGTAATTGGATTCATCCCAACTTACAATATATATATATATATATATATATATATATATATATATATATATATATATATATATATATATATATATATATATATATATATATATATATATATATATATATATATATATATATATATATATATATATATATATATATATATATATATATATATATATATATATATATATATATATATATATAATCGAGGAAGCCACCCGACCCGTCCTTTGGACGACCCAACTGACCCAACCTCGGGGCAACATGAACACCCGGTAAACTCATGTGCCAAGCAACCCACCCTTTGGGTGTACCGGTGGCCATCCCTAATTGAAACCGGTGAGAGTCGAACCCTTGACCTCTCCTATGGAAAGGTGGGAAAGCTACCAACTCGGCCATCAGGAGATGGTTATATATATATATATATATATATATATATATATATATATATATATATATATATATATATATATATATATATATATATATATATATATATATATATATATATATATATATATATATATATATATATATATATATATACACGTACGTACGTACATACATACATACATACATACATACATACATACAGGTAGAAGGTCAAATGAGACGGTGAATATTTTTTATGACGGGGAGACGCAATCATAGTTACTCATCTTTGTTATAAAAAAAGTTTAATAGCCGAAAATAATAAAAAATAAAAATATATCATTATTTTCGCTATTTTATGTATCCAACAGAAATAAAAAAACATAAAAAAATGTTACAGTGGAATATTACACTATACGTGTAATATTCTATTACAATATGACAAAAACTCTATATTTTGTTTTTTATTTATTTTGAATAAAAATGACGAAAATAATAAATGATTTTTTTTCATATGTATAGTATATGCATAGTTCTATGCATATGCAAAAATATGATATTTTTTTAATTTTCTTAATCGCAGCATAAAAAAATTTAGGTATATATTTTTTTAAAATATATTCTGTATAAAAAAAGTTTATAAAATGGGTTTTTAAGTTATCATTTTTTAGGTTCATATATATATATATATATATATATATATATATATATATATATATATATATATATATATATATATATATATATATATATATATATATATATATATATATATATATATATATATATATATATATATATATATATATATATATATATATATATATATATATATATATATATATATAAGAGGATAAAAATAAGGAAAATTTCGTCATTTAACTGAATGTCTTAGACGGCAACGACTTTAGGGACCTCCGTTGCAATATTTGAAAGCCACAAGACCAGTCTTATCAATTTTTTAATAATTTAATCGAAAGTATGATTTTATGCAAACCAAAGTGACAAAAATGTAATTTATGTCTTAGACGGCAACGACTTTTGGGGCCTCCGATACAAGATTTGAAAATCAAAAGATTAGTCTTTTTGTTTTTTTTTTTAAACGGCAATCTAACATTCTCTACTCCTAAACATATCACATATGTCTCGAACGAGACTTGGACCTTCAACCTCAAGTAGGGAGGGCAACACCTGATGCCGTTAGGCTATAAGACCTTTGACCACAAGACTAGTCATATCAATTTTTTAATAATTTAATCAAAAGTATGATTTTATGCAAACGAAAGTGACAAAAATGTAATTTAGTCTTATTATTAATTACGAGTAACATAACATTCAATATACCAGCTTCATATATTAATAAAGTGGTCCAGAAATAAAGATGCAAATAATCAGACAATGTGTCCCTTACATACAATACGAAGCAAATCAACCAATTTACCATTTAACCTACCGTTCCCTTTACTTTTAAATTACGTGACAATTATTACTGAATAAAAAATAGCAGATGCTAAAATTTCAACTACTTGACGACTATCGTAATAAACAACAATGCAAGTTAGCAAAACAAACTTATCAATGATACTAGGAAACAATATAAAAAAAGACTACTGCTATTTATTACTTTTTTTAATGTGATGCCTTGGACCTTTATTTTATTTGCTGAAAAGTAAGAAATCTTACTTTTTCCAACAATTAAACTTTTACAACCGGTGGTAAAGCTAAACAAAAATATCACGAATATTATATATATATATATATATATATATATATATATATATATATATATATATATATATATATATATATATATATATATATATATATATATATATATATATATATATATATATATATATATATATATATATATATATATATATATATATATATATATATATATATATATATATATATATATTAATTTGCAAATCCAGTTTGTGAGTATGTTGTACTGTTCATTTTATATTGTTATTCCAAAACCATAACTACTAAATTAAGATAATAGTATAATTATTAAAACATTTGATATAAAATACAAATAAGTTTTTATTTGGAAATAACAATTTTGATTCTTCTTATAGCAAATTTTTATATTTACGTTTTTTCCCCTCAACTAATTTCGAATTAATTGTTTTCGTCCCTATTTATTATGAAGTTATATTATTGGTATTTCGTAACTTACGATTCTGGTCCCTTATTATATTTTAAAGTTACATTTTTGTTCCTTACATAATTTTTGGTCGACCTGCGTTTTTCAATATACCAGGCTTCCGCAGCATCGCGCGGACAGTCGAAATACTAGTTTAAATTAAAAATCAATTTATCATCTTTTCTTGTTTTTTCTTAAACTATATCAACCTAGCCCCTCTCATACTTCAAAATTTATCTCTAATTTTTCCTCACTTTTTAAACTAAAAATAATTTTTTTATAAAAAAAACCAAGATTAATTTAACCATTAAAAAGCTCATAATTTTATTAATAAATTAAATTAAACATTAAATAATACATAAAAATAGCTTAAACTAAATTTAAAAACTAAACAATTACATTTCATACTTTTTCATAATATCAGTCCTCAACTTCAAAGTCTTTTCAATTGCATGTCCAGAAAAATAAAATTGGTACATTAGACAGGTTTTTTTTAGTTGTTCCTTTTTAGCATGGCCGGTTCGTGTATAGATTCGAGTTCGGATTCAGGTTGGGTTTAAGGTACATAATCAAGGTTTGAATCGGTGATGCGGTCGGGTTGGGACTCGGTGAAGTTGTTTGGAGGACAATAAAATGGGTTGATGATAAAATATAGGTTGCATTCTAAGATAATGAAATTATGGTGGTGAGAAAAGAGGACGTTCCATTTGTAGAATATTTGTTGGTGGTGATGATTCGTTCGACACAAAAATGTTTCTCGTCGCCTTCGATTTTCTTTGGCCAGACTTGATGTGTTAGCTGAAGTGTTAGAAACCATTGATGAGAAATGTGGTTTGTTGTGTAGAAAGTAAAACTATTTTTATGGTGGTAACAATGCATAGTGGGTGTTTGTTTATATCGAAGGTAAAAATTAAATTAAATTAGAGTAAATTACAGTTTTGGTCCTTGTGGTTGACATATTTTTACATTTTTAGTCCAAGTATTTTTTTCCACAGATTTCGTCCATGTGGTTGGGATTTTTTACAGTTTTGGTCCCTCCTACCGTTACCATTTAAAAATTTTTGTTAAATGGTTATAAATTGACTATTTTACCCCTAATTTTATTTTTAGTTATATATTTAAAAGAAATATCTCTCTCTCATAGTGCATGGTATCATAATCAAGCCTATGATCCGAAATAAAGTGAACATAAGAAAGGAGAAGTCAAACTGCACATCACACTCTTGTGCAGTAAAGTAACTAGGAAACATATCCATGCTCATATTAACATTCTTTTATGTTAAACCTTTCTTCCCTTTCACATGAACGAAATCTCATAGATTTTATACAGCATATCCATACACCTTTTGGACAGCCATAACAATTGACATCGGAAGTTCTACCACAAGTATAGCATTTACGCAGATCTGAAAATAGAATTTGACCGTGCAGTTAAGCATGATATGATTATTTTATAATTTTACGTGTAATTAAAGTTGATACGAGTAGCTTATCACATATGAATCGACGTTTGGATTTTGCAGACGATTTATCCAGTTGTGTGCATTCAGGATTATATGACTTCAAACAATCCCTGGAACAAATGAGAGTAACTTCGTTTGTTTCAGATTTCGATTATAAATTCACCAATTGTTTCATCAATGTAAGCACATAAGAAACGGAAAATCATCGAAAAAAATTTCCGTCAAATTATATTATGATGGAGAAATTGATGAAAGATCAACATCCATTAGAAGAATTGATTGGAGGATTTCATGCACTTATTCGTTTGTCAAATCTAAATGGCGGTATACCCTTGAGTCAAGAAAACATGCATCCAAACAGGGTCAACTTCTGTAAATATATGGAAAAACATCAAATCATTCAACATGAAGGCTCCCATTTCACTTTCTTGGACCAAATGTGTGAAAATTACTGGAAATAGATTGGAAACTCACTTATGGTCGTAAATAATTAAATCGACACCATCTTTGCTGACGAAACACCATTCTTCAGCATAATCTTCCTTTTTTATAAGTTTTATTTGCCTTATTTTTCATTTCTTCAACGCAATGTGTATTATGATATATTCTTCGAAGAAACCTTGCTCTGTAAACCATTTTTCTTTATCCTTAAGATTTGAAGTTGAACGCAATCACTTGTGAAAGACTATTGCCATAACAAACGTTTTAGAGAAAATAAACGTCAATCAAGCATAAAATTGAGTAATTTGGGGGTATTTGGTGATGATCGAAAAAAATAATAGTCAAAGTAATGGATAAGTATAGCTTAAAAGTTTAGTTGAAAAGCATATGAGAGAGATTTCTTTTAAATATATAATTAAAAATATAAAATTCGGGGTAAAATAGTCAATTTACAACCATTTAACATAAAAAGTTAAATGGTAACAACAGGAGGGACCAAAACTGCAAAAAAATACCAACCATAGGGACCAAAAGTGTGAAAAATAAATACTTGTACTAAAAGTGTAAAAACATATCAACCACAGGGACCAAAACTGTCATTTACTCATTAAATTATGTGTGCGTGTGTGTATACGCACACGTATAAATTTAATAGATGGCTTTTTTATATGGCCTCTTATCGTGCAGTTAAATTCAACCTATGTAGTGAGAAAAATATGGTCTACTACAAGGGTTTAGTATAGGCACCACGGGTAACACATCATCCCACAGATCGTCCTCACACTCACATCACATAGCATAAAAACAAATTTAATTAATAAAAAAATTACACAGATAGCCCATCTAGTGTACATAAAAATACTAAATATAGTTTTTATGAAGAATTGTTGACACATCATAGATCCTTATGGTTAAAAACTTTAAAAAAAATATATGTTAAATGCATGCCAAAAGATCGATATACCATCATTTATCTTTCTATTTTTTATAAATTATATCAAAAGGAGCATTTATGTAGCCTATTTATTTTTAGGGTAAATAATAAGAAAAACCTTTGTCCCTTCTTTCACCATTTTTGGTATGTGTACTCGTCATCTTCCTTTTGTTGGTGTTAGTGTATCTTATATTGGTGCGACACGGTCTTATAAGTTTGTATATATATGTTGGAGTCTCCCCTCTTTCCACAATGGCTCTTTTGGAGAGACACTTTTGGGCTCCACATATATTTGCATGGTATCAGAGCCGGTGTCCCGCACCCTCCCTGTAACCTCATCGAGCCTACGTCTCTGAGGGGGAGTGTTAGTGTATCCCACATTGGTGCGACATGGTCTTATAAGTTTGTATATATGTTGGAGTCTCCCCTCTCTCCACAAGGGCTCTTTTGGAGAGACACTCTTGGGCTCCACATATATTTACAGTTGGAACCACCACTTGTACACCACCAACAATCTCCATTTTTCGTTAATACACATAGGCATTGTAGGTCACAAAACATATCACCACAGTCAGATAATGGGTCGTTGTTGCTAGAGAAATACCATTGTCCGTTCTTTTTGAAAGGTTTTCCGCAATCATGAACTAAATAACCTAAGTTCACATGCAACCTAGAAAAAGATCTATGTTTTCTTACTTTGAACATGTAACTAATTCCTAAAGGCCAAACAAAAATTAACTAAAAGAATAAATCAGAAAAACTAACCTTTAGTTTTAATCTTGAAGCTAAGCAGCACAAGTGTCCTGCCTCAAATGAGATCACACCCAGGGAGCCAGAGGAAGGTCACGAAAATTCCAGAGAGAATAATAGAATGAGCAGCTGATAATGAGGTCTAGGGTTCCCTATTTATAGGGAACCAAAGGGTAAAGCTAAAAACCCTAGCCGCAGCCCATTTTTCGGATTATCTGTACGCGCGTCGCGGCCTTTACATTGGCGCGCCGCGCGCCGCAATTCAACTATCGAATTCGTACGAATATGTACGCGCGTCGCGGCCTTTACATTGGCGCGCCGCGCGCCGCAATTCAACTATTGAATTTGTACGACTTTAATCCCTGACCTCCTGATTAATCTAATTAATGCCACAGAAATTAAGCCAATTAATTTCTGATTAATTATTAATCAATCAATATAGTTTCTAATTAATATATTATCACTTTAATATATTAACAAACCATATCTTTTATTTCTATTGATTTATTAATCCCATAATAAACCAACCTTTCTCTCTACCGAACTTTCTACCAAACCTCCAGCTATGAGGGCAACCCAAATGGACTTTGCTTCTATTAATTAGGTAAATACAAATTATTAGTCATGGCTTAGACACCTAATCCAACAGTCTCCCACTTGGATAAGTCTATGACTATAATTACCAATTTAACCTCTAATTAATCAGCAACCTGCAGCTTCCTAGAAACTGCTGCCGAACTCTGACCTAGTCAGTTCTGTCCATAGATAAGTGATCAGATGATCCTCCGTCCAACAAGATATTTTCAGACATGAGACATGGATTGAGATCAATCTCTGTCTGACACACTGTTTCCCAATTTCCGATTTTGCTTATGACTTTTAGACTTCTAATTGAACGAATCAATTCAGTCCTGGCTGGCCAGCGCTTCAGTCAACTTCAAAATCATCGAGTGGCCAACAGATATCTGTTTCCCGTCTGGGTCAAGGGACGAATAAGCTTCGACTAATATGTTATATCTTTTACCCGACAAATCACTCACAACAGCACGTTTTATAACACCGAGTTACCGATGCGTTTTCGTACTATCAATGAACAACCGCCTTGCAAATTATAACTCATATCTCTCCACTTTAAGACCATAAGATATTATCGTCTCAACATTGCTCGTGATATAATCCATGAAGCAATCCATTGAGCGCGGGTTTATCCAATACTCAAATCTCCATTTCCAAGTACTCATGAACGTTGCAGCAATCTTATTGCTATGTCTAACTCCTTAGACAATCTACAAACCAATTCATGACAGTCTTCCTTCATACTTACTCCCTAAGAGTATGAACGACTGTGGATATTTGAATAATCCAATTATTCAGGAAGTAAAACATGCAAAAGCGAAACATAAAATCTGACTGGCAGCTACTCCTGCTTATTACCAAGTCTCCACGAGGTAATTACCAAGTCGGATTTATCATAACTATTATCGGTTTCTCATTCTCTTTTAAACATTCAATTCAAGCCTTTTATATCTATATCTATGACCTTTTCACTCTTTCTATGTATCCAAGTGTCTAACACTTATACACTTTATTGCAGATGATCCTATCGGATACTCTTCCGATGATATCTCAATTTGTCATTTTGTCATTTTGTCATTCTCTCTCACAACTCCATTCCGGTGATGTGTACCGTGACTGCCCATGGTTCTCGGGTCTTTAGTCCACATGACTAGACCCTAAGACAATTTCGAGGTGTCATGATGTGCCGGTGACCCACACGCGCTCCATCAAAAACCAACGAAATTCTTTAACCATGAAGTCCTACAGCACCATGTTCTGGTGTAAACAATTACCGATTTGAAAACCCTTTCAAATCAATCACCCTAATCATTTCCCAATGATTTCTCACGTCTGTTCAAAAAATCCATTCAGTATTCTCAGCCAGGCAATATCCTAAATCCAACTTACAATGCTCTAAGCATTAAGTCATCAGGATATGTTCATAACACTTCTGATTTGTCCAAGAGGCTCGAGGAACCTGATGTAATCTCATTCCAAGCACTTTCGGAATCCTAAGATTACCAATAATCATTGTGTCATGATTTCCGGAAACCATTTCCTTTCAGGGACTCTTTCTTATGCATCTTGAATCCCATCAAGATCATATTCTCAACTGCTAGGTCAATACTGTCAGTCTCATCTATCTGATAGATGTCTATGAACTACGTGAGCATGCTGCACCTTCTTTGTTTCTTTCATGCCAATTCATTACACTTTGCAATGACAGGAAACTCCATTCCTGGGGTTATGCATCTTGAATCTCATCAAGATCATATTGGCAGAATTCTGATCTTTCTAATAGATGTTCACAACCACCTGAGTATGTTGTATCTCTTAAAGTCTTTCATAGCGAACCGTTTCTTAACACCAAGTCATTACACTTTGTAATGATAAGAGACGTTTCCTAGAACCAGTATGTAACCCACATACAATGATAGCAGATAACAACGATACTCCCACTGGCTTTGACACCGTTATATGACTCTTTCGGACTATTCACAAAATCCAGAACTTATGGCACATTTTGCGAAACCGAAATCCAAACCTTTCCGACATATTAAAGGAAATCTTTCAGGCTATTCACAAAATCCAAACCTTTTGGCCTATTTTGAGAATCCGAATATCCTTTCTTGCGAGATGCCCATGGGACGAATCCTGGGGTCGTGTACCTTTTGTAATGGCATGCTCTATGTGAGTCCATATTAGTGTGTCGGTAAACCACACACGCTCCACTAACGACTCACATTATGCCACGCAGAATCCTTTCAGATTACATCTTCTATTGAGAGTGCTTCTCTCAGAATCAATTGCTTGACTACAAGTGATGACTCATTCAACCAGATGTTCTGTAAGTACATTTCTATGTTCCCTTCTTTTGATGATTCAATTACTCCCACTGGTTCCTAGACCAGTTGTAAAGATCAATCAAACTGTCACATAGACTGTGTCTCGCGGTAAGGTTCTCTTATTTGGCAGCAACTAGGCTCACCAATGCTTCCAGCAGTCGGATTACTTGTCCGTACCATCTTTAGTGTTTTACCACTACCCGGTATATCACCCAAATCATAACTCCTTATGACAGTGACAATAACTACTGGTCAAGCGAAGAGAGGGAATGTCAGGTTTAACAGGAATCTAATTCCTGGTCAAGTCCTAGTGGTGACTAAAGGTTCTTTCACTTGGCTAATCCCTGAACTCATTCAGAATTATTCTTACTCCCACTGTTTCCTTAGAACTTGAGTTCTTTCTAAAAGTACTCTTCTTTCAAAGGATAACCGGGATGGCCAATGAAACGACATCGCTGATCAGTTACAGGCTTGTCATGAGATTTAGACGAATGCTACATGACCCTGGACTTTCTATGTACTAGTGGGACGATCCCAGCTTTACATTTCAGACAGTGTCGGCATAACCTACTTAGTCTAAGATATGGTCGGAATATGGTTTCTGTGGTCTGACTGGTTGAATATTTAATTCATTTAAATACTAATCGGAAATGTATCTTATACATCGAGGATCAAAACTATTTCGATCAATGCTCCATCATCTTCCCTAAGACACATTATAACCATTAGTGTTCTTGGAAGAGGATAAACTGTGAAATATTTTCTCAGTCTATGTTGTTGCTCAGGTTCTGTTGATCTTATACTTCCTTTGAAATCCTTGAACACTTCAAGGTTCCAATCAATCGCTTATTCCGATAAACAAAGCCATATTTGTCAAACCATTTGGCAAATATCATGAAGCATAACTAATCGTGTTCTGTTCAAAGATTCGAGCAATACACAGTAACTTATGTGTCTGTTGCTCAAAATCTTAATACCTTTACAGTTCCATGTAAATTTATGACTTTGTTAATATTGTTCAAGACATGCAATCATCACCTGACTCCAAGTCAACTGATTCCAAAATCCCATCCATTGGATCTTTGGGCGATTCCTTTCTTGCCACAATTAATTTTATTAAGCACTCAATTCATCATGTGACTCTAAGTCAAATGATTCCAAAGTCCTGTCCAACTCGACCTTTGGTTGAAGTGATTCTCATAAAATTCACTTTAACAATCATAAAGAACACAATTTACAAATCCAATCCCATTGGATGTATCAACATTCAAGTTATTACCATTTACATCATCAACACATTCACACAACATTTCGAGGACAATTAAAACAATCAAAAGAAAATCAACATTTTATTAAAACACAAAAAATCCTCGAACAATGTACTATATGAAAACAATGTCGTATGTATCTATAAACTAATAACAAGAACAAATATCTAGCTTAACTCCAAAAATGCACGAGCTCCATATCCAATCTGAATATGCTCCTGTGCGACAACATCCCGCATCCTACAGAGTCCGTACATACAGAGCAAATGTGAGAAACACATCCTGTATCAAGGAAATGAGGATCAGGTATTCTGAGTTTTAAGATATTACTGAGTTTGCCAAACGGTTTGGCTTTAGAGCATTTTCCAATCTTTCTGTGACTGTGTCCCACCTTATGGATTCCCAGTTTGAAACATCGAACAATCGGTCCAGACGATCTGGATCATTTCTTGATGCACTTTAATACTGGACTTAATCCTGAAACAGCTGAATCAATATAACTATGCTTCTCCATGAACGACTCATTTAGAGTCGACATTGAATGCATTTCCATGATTGTCTTATCCGGTTACCCTTCCTGTTCATCTAGATGAACGGATCAGCGAGTCGAGCTAATGCTTAACTCCTGATCACAAGGGGAAACCAGTTTTTATACTGTTCGCCTATGTATCCCTCAAACTTGGGAACACGCAAACTGGTGCTACTTCCTTCTAGCTTGCAACTTCAAGCTCTTTGAAGATCCTAGTTCGTTCCCTTTATCAACCAGTTCTCGGAACCTTTCCTCAACTAGCTGTGCTAACTTATCTGACCCCAGGAATTCTAAATCCCTGCGGAACTCGGGGTCAATGATCAATAGCATAATGCAACGAACTTCCTTGGACTCAATAGTCAAGGAGTCATGCTCATCACAAGCTGCTGTGTGATGTCATGTATAGGAGCGGACACTCAGTCGGATATGGTTTGCCAGCAAAACTAAGAACTATTCTCTAATTGCAAAACCATATCATATAGTCAAGGCCAGTTAGCCTTACCATATTTAACAGGTGCTTTCTGAAGCTCTCAGAAATGGGTGAAGGAGGAGGAGGATGAGAATAGACACTCGATTCAGACTTTTATAAAAGGAAACATAATTTATTAGTTTAATTAATCCTTTTAAATAATTACCCAATATATATTATTTAACAAGGCTAGGATCCAAAATACCCCAACTATGCTGTGAAGAGGGATGCCGTAATCACAACACAGTGGTCATTAAGGTAGATAACTATTATCAATTTCGGTCTAATGAAATTCCTAGATCTGTGAGACTCATTGAACTGTTCAATGGCATGTTTAATCTCGGATATGCCCCACCGTTTGTGACTGGGATGCCGAGGATCACAAACCGGGTGTGAATAACCATGCAAATTAGCTTGGTACTCTCGGGGTCCATTATCATCCCAAATTGATGTGCCGGTTAACCACACACTCTCCATCAACAATGATAACACCCGAGAAACCCATTGCCACTCTTTATGAACCCCCATTGGTGTGCCGGTAACCCACACACGCTCCACCAACGTTTTATAAAATGCAATGTGCAATTTCATGGGTTAGCATCAAATTCACATTTTTTCTAAAGTAACTAGATTGGGAATTCTTGTACGGGTTCTAGTACTTTGATCATTATACTTTTAATGATTAAGCGGTCCTATCAAAACTGTTCGGCTAACGACCCTCCACTGATCAGGCGAGCGGTGGGTGAGAGTGAACACCCATTAGACCGTCATTTTATAGGCAGTCTCCTTACACCCACTTTATAGACCAGCTTCGTGAATGAGGCCTACTAATGATTTGACTAACCAATTTATCTTATACATATAGTATTAACCTTTAATAATATATATAAGATGTATTTTAAACCCTTTTAAAATATTCCTGGTTTATCTTTAATTTCCTGAAATTTACCTATTAAATTTCAAATTAAATTAAACCTTTAAATTCGATTTAATTCATCTTTTAATTAAACTATTAATTAAATCTAGATATTTTAAACCTTTTAAAATATTTAGGATTTATCCTTTAATTTTCGAAATTTAACCATTAAATTAAAATTAAATTAAATCCCTTGAATTATCTTTTAATTAAACAATTAATTAAATTAATTCAAATGTAGATAGGTTTTTTTCAAATTAATCAAATCAATTTAAACCTATCTTAAACCCCTAATTATCGAATTCATAACAAACTGGGTTTAAGGTTATCCATTTAATTAAACAATTAAAGTTACCAAAAATAGAAAGCCTTCCAAAACCCTAATGCCTATTTTCGAAAATTACCAAGGGGTGGGGAAAAGGTTTCTAAAACCCAAACCCTAAATCCATATCAGGCCCAAAGAGTTTATAAACAATAAACCCTAAATATTAGGAAAACTATTACAGCAATTCAATAAGAAAACAACCAAATGCTCTGATACCACTGAAAGGTTTTCCGCAATCATGAACTAAATAACCTAAGTTCACATGCAACCTAGAAAAAGATCTATGTTTTCTTACTTTGAACATGTAACTAATTCCTAAAGGCCAAACAAAAATTAACTAAAAGAATAAATCAGAAAAACTAACCTTTAGTTTTAATCTTGAAGCTAAGCAGCACAAGTGTCCTGCCTCAAATGAGATCACACCCAGGGAGCCAGAGGAAGGTCACGAAAATTCCAGAGAGAATAATAGAATGAGCAGCTGATAATGAGGTCTAGGGTTCCCTATTTATAGGGAACCAAAGGGTAAAGCTAAAAACCCTAGCCGCAGCCCATTTTCCGGATTATCTGTACGCGCGTCGCGGCCTTTACATTGGCGCGCCGCGCGCCGCAATTCAACTATCGAATTCGTACGAATATGTACGCGCGTTGCGGCCTTTACATTGGCGCGCCGCGCGCCGCAATTCAACTATTGAATTTGTACGACTTTAATCCCTGACCTCCTGATTAATCTAATTAATGCCACAGAAATTAATCCAATTAATTTCTGATTAATTATTAATCAATCAATATAGTTTCTAATTAATATATTATCACTTTAATATATTAACAAACCATATTTTTTATTTCTATTGATTTATTAATCCCATAATAAACCAACCTTTCTCTCTACCGAACTTTCTACCAAACCTCCAGCTATGAGGGCAACCCAAATGGACTTTGCTTCTATTAATTAGGTAAATACAAATTATTAGTCATGGCTTAGACACCTAATCCAACACTTTTACCATTTTCGGATAAAGGGTCGTCGTTGTCAGAGGAAGTTTATGGGTCGTAGTCACCTAAAGTTGAAAGTATGGTCAAATTCAAAACCTAGTGAATATTGTCAATGTGGTCAAGTAAGATTATCACAATGTGTAGTGGACCAAAGGATGGAGGGCGGGAAAGAGAGAGGGAGTGTGTGTGTGTGTGTGTGTGTGTGTGAGGTGGGACCCATTTTTGTTCTTCTCTTTTAATTATATAAAGAAAAAAATACAAAGGGTATATGTGTCATTTCATATATATTTAACATCACTTGTTATAACGGTATCAACAATAAGGACCTTGAGTGTAAAATTTTGAAACCATAAGGACCATGAGTGTCTAAATTTCTTCATAAGGTATACATTTGGTCATTTTTGTATACCACAAGGATCATCTCCGTAATTTTGTCTTAATAAAATGACGAATATGACTGGGATGGCAACCTATGGCATTGCACAACAAATATACACAAAACGAAACAAAATTGGGACGAAAATGACTTTTGAGTTCATGTTCATGTCGTGTCTGTGTCAAATATGAAAAAACACAACGTTGTGTTGTGCCCTATTCGTGTTCAAATTCGACACGATATTCACATGTGTTTTTTTGTTTATCGTGTTTGTGGTGTTTTGTATAATTAATTATGAATTAAATAAACTAAGTTTTATTTTACTTTATCTTTTTCGTGTTGCTCATTTTTACCATAATATAATTCGGACATTTTCGTGTTAACCCATGGCATTGCACAACAACTATACACAAAACGAAACAAAATTGGGACGAAAATGACTTTTGAATTCGTGTTTATGTCGTATCTGTGTCAAATATTTTTGGCTTACAGAGAGGATGTTTATTTGGAGCGTGAACATTTAAAGTGGACATGTACACAATTATGTATATGATTCTAGGTATAGTTGATGTATTTGTTTTTAAACATTATTTTTTATATTGGTAACTATTGCTGTACCTACTTCCAAATGTAGTGTGTTAAAGTAACTATTTACTATTTACTGGTCTGATAAATTCTAGTTGCTTAACGACAAGCAAAGTCCAAGTGTAATATATTTTGATATCGCGCACTTTATATGCACATATTATACACGATATCAGATATTATATGTTGTATTTTGGTTGAAAATTAGGACAAAATATACTTATTTCTTGAATTTATTTGTTTCCGAATTTCAGCATTTTTGGAGGAAAATGAGCTTAAAATGGGTAACCTGCAAGCAAAACGTGATGTGTCCGGAAAGTTAAATACGGGTTGCTATGTGTAACGCCCCAATTTCGACACCGAGTATACCTAAAAAGTTTCAATGTATAGTTATAAAATTTACGATTATTGAAACCGAAATTATAAACGAATATGAAGTAACTTCAAACCGAACTTGCATCAAAATAAAATCCTGAATCAGATCCGAATACTTCGGAAAACAGGAATAAAATCAGATCCACGTGGTCAATGGTGTTCTACAATCGAGAACCCTTGATCACACGTACTAACAAAAACCGAAAACGAAATGGAAAAATAACGAAACTACCAACTACGAATCATTAAGCTACAAATTCAAAGTCAAAGATGTCTGAGTTCCACTCAAAGGTCGGATCTTCGTTCCCGAATCACGAACCGGGAACCTCTATTTATAGTTGCAGATTTTGCCTTCACGCGTCGCGGTATATGCAGCGCAGCTTATCTCGAATTCCCATTTCTTCGTACTTTGAATTTCAAATCCTCACCCGATGACACAGCTCACCGCGTCGCGTTGCTCCTCTGGGTATGCAGCTGAAGTAGCTTCTTTCCACACTCTGCCAAAACTTGCACTTTTTACCCTGTATTTTCTGTAATTTGCAACAAGCACCCTCGGCACAAAACGTAAGTACTATCGTATTTTTCGAAGTATATTTCATTCAAAACTCGGCTCAATAACGACTATAATACTTGATATTACTAGGCATTATCAAACACCTCACACTTGTACCTTGCTTGTTCCCAAGCAAGTAGAGTTTTTTTAAACAAATTCTAACAAAGACCCAAACATTTTTAAATATCTTCAGTTTCAAAGTTTATTGTATTTAAAAAGTTAGATGAAAATGATTTTTTGAGAAAAATGATCAAAATACCCTTTGAGAATCACGGCTTTCTAAAGAACCCTTGATTACAAATTTTCTGTTCACAAAAGTGCACTTACTCATTCAGATTCTAAAGGCGTTAAGGAATTATCCATGATTTTTGATGTTGTCTGTGTAATGAGCTTTCGTAAACACTATCCCAGACCAGACGATCTTAGGTAGTGAGGTGCATAAAACCCTACGGGCCACCCTTTTCAGACCTACTGGCTTAAACAACAAAGGCAACTGATTGATACTTCCCTCCTGAATTCCAATCCTAAGATACTCTAAATCCAGAATTTTCTAACTTTTTAAACGCTCAACTAGCATGACAACAACTAAACAGTATTTTTTTGAAAAATACCATAATGCTATGACATTCAAAATCTATTCGTTTCCAAGTTACGACTTCTTAAAATTTTTTTGAACATTGCTAAAAATTTTGAAAATTATGTCTTTTCGCAAAAATTCAAAAATCTTTTCAACCATCAACATCCCCGTTGTACAAAAGAAAACTTCAACATAAGGGAGAAAAGAGTTACCCCTTTGAACGAAGAATTGCTTGACTGTCAGGTTCATACGTAACAGGGTGATTGTTTGCGTATCTTGGTATACTTTTCAGGGAGTCGGGGCGCAGCAGTGAACACGCCTGGCATAACACAAATGCAGGGGTACGGTGACCCCACACTTGCGTTATGTAACTCCATGGTTGATTCCGTAAGTAGCTTGCAACACAAACACACTCAAACAAATATTAAAAGAAATAAAAGCAAACAACTTAATGTAAAGGTTATATACACAAGTTTTCAAAAAGAACTAAAATACTATCACTCATCATCATGGTGCGTCCCATATGAACCAGCCTCATCATGATACATGACAGGGAAGGGTGGCGGCTCTAGCCTGGCCTAGAGAAGAAGTGCCCGCTAAGACTCTGCAATCCATCGCACCTGTGCCTCCAGTCTCGTCACCGTGGCTGTTAAATCTCACAGTGCAGCCTGGACGTCTACATGATGCTATTGTAGCTGTGGTGGTGGCTGGACAGCTGGGCGACTCTCCTCCTCCTCGCGGGTCTCTCCACCTGCTCCTCAACATGTGGCTCCGCCTCCTGAGCTTTGGGACGTCGGACTGGGATCTCGGGTACAATCTTGTATACGCCTGGCCTCCTCAACTATACCACCTTCATCACCTCCAGATACTATCCCTAGATGAGAGTGGGTGGCTTCGGCCTCATGCCGATCGTGACGTCTCCTGTGAGGATAGCATATGATCGGGCCAGCCTCATAATGTAATGTCCACCATTGATCGGGCTCCCCTCCCTATTTCCCTTGGCTTTGGATGTCAAGAAGACAGCCAAAGCATGGGGCAGGTTGAGAAACCTGGTCGGGTCAATGAGGATCCACATGTTAACATGTCCTCTCACGGAACCTTCTCGCTCCCCTTCTGATGTGCAATCATCGAAGAAATGATCCGGTGCATGATGCGGTGCAACGGGGAGCGGAACTGGCTCTCCTTCCCCCCCCCCCCCCGGCGCCGGGCCTCGAACCGGTCATTGGACATGCGTGCCCAAATGACCTCATCTAGGAAGGGCTGGAAATGGATGCTCTTTGTCTCTGCCCGGGTATAAATCTTCATGCATCGGGCAAACTCGCGTATAGTACACTGTCGGCTCTGTCCTCCAAGTCTGAACGTAATGAGGTGGGCAGTGGGCTCATCAGATTCGGGCTCATACCGGTAGGTGGAGAAGAACTCTAGCATGAGCTCGCTGTATGAAATGTCGTCCTCCCGAGCCATCAGTTTGTCCCATCCTCGGCATGTAAACATGTGTGCACCCTCCGGGTGTGTCCAGGTGCAGTAGAGGTATGGCAACAGCTGATCCCAGAGCCTTACCTCTGTCAAGAACTCCCGGTCAAAGTGCAATGCCTGCTGAATTACCCGGGTGCTCACATCCTGCAGTCATGACCAATATATGTGTGTCTCCTCCAATGCCACTAGAAACCTCAGGAAATGATGCTCTGGCACATACGTCGTTCTGGCTAGACGTGGTCGAGCCATCTGCTTGGAATGCATAACAAAACAAAACAAAAATTGCAAAATTAGTCATTTACACGTCGTGGACAAAACCCCATGTCAGTTCAAACCACGCGACGCAGCACATGAGTCCCCCGCGACGCGTCGTATGACTGTCCCTTTCAATCCTAATTTTTCACCTGTTTTTGTTTCCACCAACACATGTAAAGGGTTCCTAACTGTCCGACAAAGCTCCCAAGGGTGTAAATTTTGCGAAAATAACACCCAAGAGTTCGACATTGGTGATTTTTCTAAGTTTGCAAAAATAGCCCTATTTGATCCAATTCTAGCTCTCATTGCATGCATCAACTTGATTGAACTAATTCAGATGGACGTGCTTTAGTAGTAGAACACGAGTATGCAAAGAAAATCACAAAAATGTCAATTGATTTGAAAGCTCTATTTTGTCCGCGCGTGTAAGCGTATGTGTGTGTATGTGAAGGAAGAATTACCGCTTAAAACTTTTTGTCCGATCGAAATCCGCAGCGTAGAGGACATCTGCCTATGGCGCGCGCTCTTGTGAGAACCCCTGCGCATCGGATTCTCCCATTTTCGCGCATCGTGTATTAAGCTTACTCACGACGCGTACCCCAAACTTTCACTTTGTCCATTATAACTCAATTCACGGCATGTGATTTCCAAGATGATGATAGTATGAAAAATCCTAACTACTAAAAAAAACAATTAACAAGAAACATAAAACCCTAAATTACCATGAATGGGTTGCCTCCCACCAAGCGCTAAGTTTAACATCTTCAGCCAGACGGTGGTGTCCTCATCCTGCCTTAGGCAAAAGCTTGTCCATCCTAGGGGCGATGTCATGGACTAATGTTGCCATAAATGTCGTTAAATGAGTGATTCGGTCCCTCATTTGGCTTATCATTTGTTGTTGTGCTTCCAGAACCTGTGTTACTTTTGCTTCACGACATCTCATATTCTTTGTGAATGCTTGGTTCTTTCTTTCCATCATCTTAATTATGGCTAAAAGGTGTAGTTTTCCATTGGATCCGGTGTATGTCCTTTTGCCTTCCAGATGATCACCTCGTCCCCCCATGAGTTTTCCTCCTCTTTTTCCTGATGTTTGTACTCTGCATCCTTGAAGACTTAAGTATATTGTGTGGTTCCTCATATTCTGGTGGAAGAGAAATCGGACATCCAAACATATTTAATCTTCTTTTTCTAGTACCTAACATGATATCCACATCACTCGTCTAACAATCCATGATTGCTCCTGCTGTGGCTAAAAATGGTCATCATATAATCAAAGCAGGTGGTGATTTTGCATTGCAACACCAAGAAATCCATTGTATAGAACAAGTCTCCAACTTTTACGATCACGTTGGTCAGTTTGCCTCTAGAGATCTTAGTTGATTGGTCAGCCAATTGTAAGATTGTTTTGGCTGGTTCTAATTCCTCAATTTTGTATTGGTCGTACAAGTGACTAGGCAAAACATTTACACTTGCCCCTAAATCCAATAAGGCATCCCTTATGACTATATCACCAATAGTAACGGTGATGTAAGGTGTACCAGGGTCCTTCTCCTTTTTGGGTAACGTTCCCAGCAATGTTTCACTAGCCTTGACAGTGAGACGAGCTTTTTCAGGCGTCAGGACCTTTGTCTTTTCCTTCTCCTCAAATATTTATTTTAGGATATTAGAATCATCTTGTGTGTGCTTCAATTGAGCCAGGAGAGGCTGGTTGATAGAGGATTTTTTAGACGTGTTTTGTTTCTTTGCTTTAGCAGCCTTCTTTTTCCTGATTGCGGCTACTGCTGGCTGCTCACCTTCGCAGGTAACCTCGTCCTTGTCTTCCGAATTGAAGAGATCTTCTGTATTTACATTTCTCCATACTTCCTTTGCTTCAAAGCTCTCCAAAGTGTTTACATGTTCTTTTCCTGCTCGTTGTATGTGGTTAGGATTAACCTCAGTACTAGGAGTGTAAACGAGCCGAGTCGAGCCGAGTATTGCCAAGCTCGTGGCTTGGCTCGACTAAAATACTCGAGCTCGAAACTCGACTCGAACTCGACTCGAGCCTTGATTTCAAGCTCGGACTCGGGCTCGTGAAATACTCGACACACTCGAGCTCGGCTTGGCTCGGCTCGACTAAAGTTTAATATATATATATATATATATATATATATATATATATACAAAGGGTAAAAATGTAATTTCCTAAATACTCGACTAAGCTCGCGAGCTTTACGAGCCTTGTATTTTACTGCTCAAGCTCGGCTCGACAAGGTACTCGAGTAGCTCGAGCTCGAGCTCGGCTCGCTTAAAGTCGAGTCGATCTCGAGTATTTTCCGAGTCGATCTCGAGTATCTCATGAGTTGGCTCGTCTCGTTTGCACCCCTACTCAGTACTAGTGGGGAGTTTCCCATCATTTCTCTTCCTCATGTCTTCAGCCATCTGAGCGATCTGACGTTCTATGTTGGTGACGGATTTTGTGTTGGTTTTAGCCTGTTGATCGACTGAAGTCACAAAGTCATATATCTTATCCCACTTTTGTGAGTAAGTCACTTGGTTGGTGTTACTGTTGCTTGACCCTGTGTTGCTATTGTGTTTGGTCCATTATTACTATTGACATGTTGATATTGTCGTGACTGATTCTGCGTTGGCCCGTGGTGATTACCTGTCGATTATTATTATATTGTTGATTGTTGTTGTTGTAATTACCTCTGTAATTCTGTCCTCCTTGATATGGTCGTCCATTGTTATTGTTGTGATATTGTCCTTGACCATACACTTAATTGACCTCTTGGGGTCTTTATCCCTGTTGGCCGTGCTGCTGCGAATTCGGTGGTCCTTGCTCTATTGTGGCCAATAATCGGTCGAACTTCCTATTAAGGTCGTCGATCTCTTTCTTCACTTCCTTTCTCCAGTCGTTATCCGTGCCTACTGCTGCTGCTGTTGAGGTATTAATAGGCTTCCTTTCCGAATAATTGGTTTTGGAGCCATTACTTAGCTGTTCCAGAAATTTCCATGCTGTTTCGGAGTCTTGCATCATGATCGTACCTCCAGATGATGCATTGATCGTAGCTTGACTTGTGCTGTCGACACCATCATAGAAAAACTTAACCAATTGCCATCGTGGGAACTCATGATGTGGACACGAGCGCAACAGCTCCTTTAATCTCTCGAAAGCATCATGGAATGCTTCCCCAAGCTTTTGTTGAAAGTCTTGTATGACTCTTCTTATCTCAGATGTCTTACTTGCAAGATAGAACTCTTGCAAAAACTTTGTCTTCAGATGCTCCTAAGTTGTGATACTGTTGGCTGGCAACAACGTGAACCAGTACTTAGTCTTATCCTTGAGTATGAATGGAAATAACCTAAGCCTAAAGAAGTCTCTCTTCGCATTCCTAGGTATATTTGCATTGGCAATAGCTAAGAACTCGTAAAGGTGGTTATAAGGATCATCCTTCTTATAACCCCTAAATTCAGGCAATACTCCTAACAACCGCGGCCTAATCTCTACCTAACAATCTGCATTTTCAGGAAAAAATATAGGCGAAGCATCATCATATTCCTGCGGTTGGAAGTGTGATGCAACTGACTGCCTAATCGGTTGTGCAAAATAAAGTGGAGGAACGAGATTACCATCATTATATAACTCATTGTTATAATACCGTTGTCCTCGCCATTGATTTCTGTGTTGATGCTGCTGTCGTGGAGGTCCTCGACCTTGATTCCACTGTTATTGTTGTAGTTATGGTCGGGCATCCAACCATCGTCTCCATCTTCGTACTTTAGGTCTTCCAACTGAACCTGGTGTTGCTGTTGTTGTTGTACTGGTTGCTGTGGTATTGGTTGTGGTGGCAGTTGTGGTTTTGGAATCTGCGGTGGCTGGCGTTGGCGTGGAGCACCATCACGATTCGGTACTCCCCACGTCGGCACAGTTGCTGCAGGATTCACATGAGGGTTAGGAATGGGTTGACTAACTGGTGGAACTACAGGCTGAATGCATGGTGGAAGAGACACAGGGGCTAAAACTATGCCAACACCAGAACTCGTGGAAGCTCTTTGGTATTTACCGGAACTGTAGGCACACTCGGCTGTCCCTATGTTACCTTGCTATGTAACTCATGGGTAACATCTATTGGGGTACAAAAGCCCTCATGGAGTGATGCATGACAAGCTTGGTCGGCCCATAGTAAAACCTTGTTATTGGGCCTTGCCCTAATTTGTAGACTACCTATATATAGTATAGTTTTACTCATTTGTAGGTTAGAGCTCACAATGTGAGGCGTGTTTGTATTATGCTCATCCTAGTGATTGGAGCACTATCTTTTGTACACTCTCACATATTTGATAATCAATCATTCGGCACCTTGGATATTTGTTTCGATCTTCACGTTATTTTTATTCCGCATATGTCAAATCCGACTTTACAACATCATCAATCAAAACCTCTTCGAAACTCATTTTAAATAAACGTTTGCGAACACAATTCCTTCGCGCGATTCTTTCGGTTTCCGAATCAAATAAAAGAGATGACATTTGTTCACCTCGACGCGTGCACATGCACAAAATGCAAGCGACCGTTAGAAACAATCAAACGATTAAAACTACCAAGAAAACAACTGACTGACACAGTATGTCGGGCGCACAACTCCCCGACAATGGCGCCAATAACACATCGCAGTCGTTGATGTGGTCAAAAATACAAGATTTAACCTTACCGGTCCACTAGCTAGTGTAAGTAATGATCGAACCGTGGAGTCAGTGGTCGACACTCTGTGTCAAAACTTGACCAATCTATAGTGTCACTCTATAGATGGTTTCCATTCATACACTTAAATAACCGAAAAAACTTGAAAATGCGAAAGACGATCTAAACTTAAATCTGAATCGCACTCAATCAAAACAACCCAATCTCATCTCGAGATCCAACTCAGAAATCAGAAACCAAACAATCCAACCAAACGACAATGATTATCGAAACCAAAATTATAAACGAATATGAAGTAACTTCAAACCAAACTTGCATTAAAATAAAACCCCGAATCAGAGCCGAATGCTTCTGAAAATAGGAACAAAATCATATCTACGTGGTCAACGGTGTTCTACAATCCAGAACCCTTGATCACACGTACTAACAAAAACCAAATTCGAAATGAAATAATTACGAAAATAACCAAACTACCAACTACGAATCATTAAGCTACGAATTCTAAGTCAAAGATGCCTGAGTTCAACTCAAAGGTCGGGCCTTCGCTCCCGAATTATGAACTGGGACCCTCTATTTATAGCTGTATATTTTTACTTCACGCGTCGCTGTATAGACTTACACGCGGCGTGACTTATCTCGAATTCTCGTTTCTTCGCACTTTGAATTTCAAATCCTCACCCGGTGGCACAGCTCACCGCGTCGCATCGCTCCTCTGGGTACGCGGCTTGCGTGTTAATTCGACCTGAAGTAACTTCTTTTCATACTTTTCCAAAATTTGCACTTTTACCCTGTATTTTCTGTAATTTGCAACAAGCACCCTCGACACAAAACGTGAGTAATATCGTATTTTCATAAGTATATTTCATTCAAAACTCGGCTCAATAACGACTATAATACTTGATGCTACTAGACGTTATCACACACACACACACACACCCCAAGAAACAAAAGTAAGCTTTACAAGCTTCGTGAGTAACCTTGTATACTATTAATCCCAAATAAGCTATTTAGTCACAACCAGTTACTCAGTAAATACAACATGCATACACTCATACTGAGCTCATCATGTAACCACTTCAACTGTAATAGTGGTTATGATCAGCTATAACACAACCAATAGTACTAGTCATTGTCAGCTATGACTTACTATCAATTCCCAGCCACACCAAATATCACTTGGCCACTAAGGCACCTTCATTCTTAGCCACCATAGGCCATCCCAATTGGCCACCTAGGCTACCTAGTCCAACCACCTCAGACACTCTCCAGTCATACACATACACAGGCTTACACATTTTACTAGTTGTGCGACTTACACCTACACTTGTCAATATATATATATATATATATATATATATATATATATATATATATATATATATATATATATATATATATATATATATATATATATATATATATATATATATATATATATATATATATATATATATATATATATATATATATATAGAGAGAGAGAGAGAGGTTCAATTCAGAACATGAAAACAATTCCGGACCAATCAATATCTAAGGGTATATTAGTAATTGTGTATTTTAATTAAATATAAGAAAAATAAAATCAAATAACAATTTCCTAAAATATAAGGATCTTGTTTGATAGTTATCTAAAAAAATAATAAATTAACTTTTAATTTTCTTCTTCTCTTTAGTAATAAATAGTAAAAATTATTTCAATCATTTTTTTTCTTTTATTAATAAATTCACCCAGTTTCATTCGTAAATGATTATAAAACACAATGTAATTTTAGAATTTTATTGAATTTTTTTAAACTATATTTTGGTATAGATGAAAACTACGAAGACAGTTATAATCATATATGAATACAGTTGCAAATATAAATTGAATAAATATAAATATACAAAATCCAATACATTTGTAATCATAAATCAATAAAACACAGTGGAGAGATAAAAAAATAAAATATATGTGTAATCATAAATGAATAAAGGACAAATGATAATAACCGTAAATGAATATATATATAATACAATGTAGAGAAAAAAATACAATTTCAATCATAAATGATGAAAGAACAATGTATTGTAGGTTTCTTATTTATTTTTGCGTTGAATCTCTTGCCTTGAAATGAACTGTTTCGACTTCACATTCCCGTAACTCTAATACTCTCAATTTTCTGTATGAAGATGAACAAAACATAAGTCAATAAACAAAAGATAAATGTTTAAAATGGTTTTTCAAAAAAGTAAACACGAACATGAATTTACTTTCTAGTATATAAAGCATCTTTCATCATCAATTGCTCAACGCATACAACTACCCATATAATCATCAATGAATAACAAATATAATTATCAATAAACACAATTTTCGATATAATAATCAGCAAATAAACAACATATAATCATCAATGAATAATACATATAATCATCAATGAATACAACTACCTATATAATGATCAGCAAATAAACATCATATAATCATCAATGAACAATACATACAATCATCAATAAATGTGACTATCTATATAATCATCAGCAAATAAACATCATATAATCATAAATGAATAACACTTATAACCGAAAAAACTCTTGATTCATATAATTGAACATTTTCCATTGTGGGATGTCTCATGCTTGTCATTGATGATTATCAAGTAACAAAAATACATAATGGGACAGAAAATCAACTCAAATATCTTCATTATAACCAGCATGAATACAAATATCTAGAAGAATGAAGATCTAGAGCTTAATATTGTATAAACACCTGGTATGATGTCTACCCAGGTTACCCAAGACCAAAAAACTAAAGCTTTACGAATACAGATACCACCACTTTCAAACATCAAAATAGAAAATAAAATACTAATCAGCCCAATAAGTTTCAACTAATTAAAATCGAATAAAGCATACCCAAATCAATCATGAAAGCTTGTTGGATGATCGAAGATGTGTGATATGGTGGTGATGGTCATTGCCCTAGTAGTAGCGTTTCATCAGAGATACAAAATAGGAAGAGAGAATGCGGCGGTGTGTACTGACTTTTAAAAGTGGTTCCTGTAAATGGGTGGAGAATCGTTAGGGGATGAAAGCTGAAATAGATTCATGAAAGCAGACGCAGGGGATGGTGGACGAGTAAGGACGATGATCGTAGGGTTGTATTGGTCACCGACGATGATTGTTTTTAAATGAGTTTGATGAGATCAAGCCCTAATTTAATTAGAGATACAGAGATTGACAAATTCTAAGTTGATTTTATGGAAAGCAAAAATTAGAAATTTCTTTAATTATAACCTTCAATTACAATAATACCCTTGATATTATCTTGAATTTAAAGTTTTGAATTTTAATAAATTAATAATTATAAAATTGACAATTTATTACAGCCCTAGATCTAAAATAATGGAAGGTTTAGATTTGTTTTCACGTTCTCAACCTTTTAAGAGTTCTCAATTGAATCTCCACACACACACACACACACACACACATACACACACACACATATATATATATATATATATATATATATATATATATATATATATATATATATATATATATATATATATATATCACACTATTTTCGTCATGTGATCGTATTAATCCTACCTCCCAGGATCTTCATCCACATCACCCCTATTATCTGGGTATACATTCACAATACATATTAAATAGTCATAGCACAAACTTGCTATCTTACGCTAAGAAGTAGAACGAAGTTACTTAAGTAACAACAGTTCAACCACTTAGCCACCAAGGCTAGAACTTAGCCACCAAGGCTCACCACTCAGCTACCAAGGCTACAACTCCCAACCCCTTGGCCTATAACCCAAGTACGCAGGTATACCACCTAACCATATAGGCAAGCAACAACCTAGCCATTCAAGCTTACAATCTAGCCACCTAGGCTAATACAAGTATACTTACTTATTATATTCACCATGTAACTTATAATTATACTTATCAAGATATGTTACATGATACTTATAATGTGTTTTCATGGATTTGACATTCCGGAATTATCTAGCCACGAAGGCAGTATCCAATCATATAGACGATATTCAGGCATAGAGGCACACTCCAGCCACTAAGGCACCTCACCAGCCACATATGCAATCACTCCAGCCACTTAGGCACACTCCAGCGACTAAGGTACCTCACCAGCCACACAAGAAATACCCAACCATCTAAACATATCTGGGTAGTTACAACCAATTACGCAATACCCAATCATTCAAGCATATACACACCGTACAATTACCATAACTACTTATGCACAGTTAAAGTGTTTACACAACGTAATAACAATATTTATACTACCATACTCATTTAACAATCATCTCAAGCGAGGCTAGGTTACTCACCTGACAAGAGGAAACTCCCTCAATCCAAGGAAAGCATCACCAATACTATCAGCGACCATGGCATCCCAACGTGACCAGATACATACATACATACATACATACATACATACATACATACATACATACATACATACATACATGCACACACACACACACACACACATATATATATATATATATATATATATATATATATATATATATATATATATATATTCCACATATGTATAAACATATATAATCACATTTACCTTATTTTAATAGTCTTAGCCACATTAGGGGTCTGAGGCTCAACACATAACCTTAACTTATGCAAAACAACATTTCAATAGGACGAGCCTCTACACGCGTCGCCTCTTACTAACTACAACTTTGTGTTTGATAAACATTCAACCTTCATATCGCGTAGTTCATCACATGTGTCTCATCCAACGAAAATTCAATCTACGTGCCGCGCAGTTCATCCTATACGTCGTGTAATACAAAAATTCAGAACCTCTAGTCCCATTTCAGGTCTTCTCAAACACTTTTAAGCATTTTTGAACATACCAACATCTATATTTAAGGCTTGGGACTATAAAACTCAGAAACTAATCACTAAGTACCTTTCAAACTCGGTTAAGAATTCAATTCATCTAAATAAAATATTACCTCCAACTCAAGGAAGAAAACATCAATTCCCTTCAAGCCTCCATTGATCATTTTGTGATTCTCCATAATTCTCTGGCTTAGAATTTCAATTTCTCTCTTTCAAACTCTCTGGATATCTCCAAATTTTGGGGGTTGAAGACAGCCAATCTAAGCTATTCCAAATATACCTCTGAACCATTTACGTGTCGCCTACACAAACCTTACACGCCACGTAGCCACCGTCTTAACATTTATCACCTGGTCACCTACTCACCGTGTAGCCTATCCTACGTGTCGTGTAGGCTGTTTCTAAAACTAGGTATTATATGGTGCCACATCATACATATATATATCTTATGCAACACATGCTTATGACTGTCAATATCCTTATAAATAGACCTTATCCTTTATTTAGAGAATATTCAGTTTTTGACTTTCCCCTGGTCGTTGAAGGCTATATTGAGGCGAAATAAGAGCTTGAAGTCGAATTTGGAGCAAGGGTTGAAGATCTACAAGAAAAGTAACTTGGAAATCATTCGTTCGGTCAATTCCATCATGTTTTCTACCTTCCTCATGATTCATTTGTGTTCTTTACTATTACTTATGGGCTAAAAACCCTGGTTTTCACTTGGATAAGATAAACCTAACGTGTTTTGAGTGGATTCTTTGTTTGGATGTTGGAAAGCTATCTAAATTATTATGTTTTGTTTAATCGTTGATCCATACGTGTTAAAGTTATGCTATTTATAATCTATTGCTAAGTTTATATGATGTTGATGACCATTCTAGTCATATATATTGAATTGTATATGGTCTTGATCATAGAATATTTATAACTATTGAATGGCTAATTCCTAGGGTTAGGTTATCAAAGAAAGAAACCTTAATATGTGTGAAAATTGCATGATGTGATCAATATTTTGTGATTAACTACTTCTTATGACGATTAAGATGTATAAAGATCTATATATTATAAAAGAAACATTTTTACTCTAACCATATTCATTTGAAACATCCAACTTTTCAACTTCTTTTTCAACTAATACATTAAATATTTTATTATTCTAATTTCAATATTAACTTTTTATTATTCTAATTTCAATATTAGCTCTTTATATTTCAACATAATATAATTAGTTTGTTAATTTAAATATGTTTCTAAAAAATCCAAAAAACAAACTAAATATTGTTCGTTTGAAACCATCACTTAATAATTGTTAATCTAACATACTTATTTTAATCAATGATTTTTTTTGTTCAACTATATGTAAATTAATTTTATTAAATAAATTCACATATATGTTTATATTATTAGTAAATTTAAAAACATCATATTAAACAACTCAACAATTCAATTTATCATATTAATTAAATGTTGTCTAAAATCAAAATACATATATTTTTGCTAACCAAACAACTCACTTTTTGAGGCTATACAATTTACTTATGTATTCTAAGAAATGTTGGATTATGTTAGTTTTATTACATTTTAAAGGAGTAAAATGAAAAAGTATAACTAACATAATTATATAAACTAATTGATTAAAAAATTAAAATTATATTCAAATATTTACAACCTCTAAATCATTTATAATTATCATGTAGTTATTTTGTTTGAAAGCAAATTTTCAAATGCTTTAGTATCAATAATTTTTTAATGATAAGTAGTAGTTTTTAAATGTCTTATTTAACTTTTAATAATAATAAGTGGTTGTCAACAAACAATAACAGTCTTTGATATTTCAAATAATTGTCATGGTCGAAATCAAAATATTGTCAAACAAATAAGTTTTGAATTAATTAAGCAGAACAATAGGTAAAATTAACATTACATTTAGATTTATGCTTAATTTTAATTAATACAGAAGTTGCGAATAAAGTTCATAAGTAATATTAGTCAAAATAATTACAATTTTATACATCAACTTAGTGTTAAAATTATTATATCATTGTTGATGTCAATGACATAATCATTTTCAACACTATATTTGTTAAAAAGTTAACTACATAATTTTCATTTGCGCAATGTGCAAGCATTTGCCTAATTAAATATAATATGAATCAAAAGACTAATATTAAATATTATTAATTATATGACCAATATGTTAGCATTGTTTAGCATTACAAAGTTAGTAATTGGACCAAAAGAACTAACTATTTTAGGAATCTGTAAATAGCTTGACAATATCCATTGCACTCTTATTGAATTCAATCATGCAAAATAATGGGTAAATCAAATTCCAAGTGGAAACTCTTCATTATCAATTCTTTTAAAATCAATTTCCAAATCATTCGATTTAATATTATTTTTAGTCTATTAATTTAGTTAAAATTGTTTTCTAACTAGTTAGAAACCAAACAATTCCCCTGTCTTTTAGTTAATGTGCATATTAGTCTAATTGAAAGATGAATTCATTAACCCAAATCATACGTATTATCCACATGTTCGGCAACCCAGACTTACCTCAACAATATTATGATACGATTTATTACACTTTCCTAGTTGTTTAATAGTCCCTAGTCATGGTAGATTCCATTTTATATTTAAAGCAAGATTTTACACATCAAATAACATACAACAGTTGCAAAAATGTCTGACCAGCTGAGTCCAGACCCGAAGTTCTTTTTATTAAACACCATAATAGAACCACAAAAATACAGTTCTACATAAGTTAAGAACTACATCAATGGCCAACTCCTTAGGCAACTGGACACCAAGATTTTCTAGCCTGTCAATGTACGACTTCATCTTCTAAACGTACGTACATACAGACACTCCGTCTTGCTGTTTACAAGAAATCAGGGACTTGATGATCTCAAATCGTTCATGCCTAGCCTGCTCTTGGAACATTTCCTTGAGCTGCAGATTGATGTCGTATGCCCCAGCGTTCTCGAAGCCCTTTTGGAGTTCCGAGGACATGGTCGCCAACATCAGGCAAGCAACCTTAGTTGAGTCATTGTAGTGCTTATCATAAGCAGCTATATCTTCATTTGTAGCATCACCCGCTAATTCTGGGATTTCAACATCAAGGACATACTCTTTGCCCTCGAATCTCAAAGCAATCCTTAAGGCCCGGATCCAGTCAAGATAGTTCGGACCTGTAAGCTAGTCACTCGAGAGGACAAATAGCAGTGAGATGTTTGTTGGTGCAGGATGAGGATAAGGAGGAGGTAGAGTATGAGGAATAGGACCCGAGTTGTTGTTGTTATTGTTATTGGCAGACTTCTATAAAATAGAATTTTAGTTTAGTTAGTTTGAGTTTTAATCCTTTAAATAATTACCCAATTTATTTACTAAGGCTAGGATCCAAAATCTCCCAGTTGTGATGTGAAGAGGGATGTCGTAATCACACCACAATGGTCATTAAGGTAGACAAAGCTCTTTGTCAGTTTCATTCACTATGAAACTCCTAGATCTGTGAGATTCATTGACTACTGTCAATGACATGTTAATCTCGTTTGTGCTCATCTCATATTCATGACAGAGATGTCGTGGATCATGAATCAGCCGGTGAATTGACCATGCAGTACCTGCCTGATGCCCGGCTCAAGATACGCTTGAGAATCACGAGTGTCACATCACCCTCAACTACAACGGGTTTTCTTTTAATACTTTAAGTTAATACTTTTAACTTAGAGAGAGAAACATCGCCTTACCAAACCCTTTCGGTAACTCCCATAGCAAAAGGTGTTGGGCAGTGAAGGTGGTAGGCAATGAATGCTGTTTATAAACCAACCTCATTCAGGTTCATAAGAACCTCCCCGATATACGATTTTGTGGGTGAGCCTAGTCATGGTTTGACGAATGTTTTTGCTTTAATTTATTCTTTTATATATATATATATATATATATATATATATATATATATATATATATATATATATACTTATTCTTCTAATATATATAAATGTATTTTAAACAATTTAAAATATTTTATTTAATTAATTCAATTAATACTATTTAACAATTAATTAAATAAACAAGTATATCCTATTGGAATAATCAAATTAAGGTAACAGGCATATAAGGAAGCTAAGCAGGTTAGGAAACTTGCAAGGCAAGCTAGGGCAATAACCTTAGCCGCCAAACACACAAAGAGGCACATAAAACCTTTCCTAACCCTAGTGTAATTCGACAAGTAGCAAGGAGGCATAGAAAACCCTTCCTAACCCTAGCATATTTTCGACAAACAGCAAGGAGGTACAAAGAAACCAGCTAAAGTCGAAAATAACAGGGATGCATATGAACATTCAAGTTTCTAGCATAAACCCTAAGATCATAACATGTTTAAATCCAAAAATTCTAGCATAACCCTATGTAATTTTTGATTTAATAATAAGCATGAAATCACATTCAACAGTTTAAGATCAAAGTGCAAATAACATATGACCAGAGGCTCTGATACCACTATTGGGATTCGATAATATTAACACATAACTCATGAAGCGAAAGACAATCAGGATCAAATCATAGATATTCCATGAACATTGTTCAGGATCATGCAGTTCATAACATTTATTGCTACTTAAAACTTAAATAGAATATAACTCAACAAGTCTCCTTCTTTGTGCTCTGGTCAGGGACACGATTGCAAGGGATGATCATGATCCAAAGTAGAATCCTCTGATGATTCACACCCAGTGATCTCTAGAAAACCAGACAGATCAAACTTTCCTCAAGAGAGAGGAGGCAAAGATCAAAACCCTAGAGAGGGGTTGATTTTGCAGAAAGAGAGTGGGAGGGGATAGGAGGCGGCGCTGAAGAAAGGAACGGATGCCTTAGGGTTGAACCCTAAGGCCTCTATTTATACTGCATGGGCTCCTAGGGTTTCAAACTTAGGAGCCTTTTGGCGGCCGCACCCCCTGGACTTGTTTTCTTTGATTAAACCTTTAATCAATTACAATCCAGTCCCTTTAATTGATTCTAAATTAATTCTATCAATTAATTTATTGATCTACTTTCTAATTAATTTATTTCTCAATGGATTAATAAACTAATCATCCTTTCTTTTACTCCTTTTGACTTTTTCTATTTATCCGGGTCATGAGGGCAACCAAAAGGACCATGCTATTATTAGAAATATTACCATCATTTGATAGCCTTGGACACTATTTCCAACAACACTACCAATGTTTGGTCTGACCAAGACTTTATCTTGGACAGAGGTCAACGAAAATGGTCTTCGGGTGAGTGCTCCCTTCAATGAGACTGTGACTGTTCGACTATGCTTTTGCACTTCTGTCAAATTATACTTCGTACAGGGGCCAACTCTTCTTTTAATAAAGAACTCTTCTGTCTAACTTTGTAATGGCTGGAGGATACTGTTGATGCATCTTCTTCTACGGATGACATGTTCACTACTGTGACCGTAGCCCAAGCTACAACTGCCAATGTGAATCATTAGTCCGCATAAGATACTGATGAAGCCTTCCTCGGACACAACTCCTCGGTCCGGATGTGGTACTTGCTTTGTCACACACTTTTAGTATGGCAACCAGTCTGTCACCAACTGACTCTTGATGTCTATCTTGTACGCCTTCATCGTCTGCCTTAAAACCAAGAACATGATTCCTGATCCGGTCGAAGTAGCAACTTCGGACCTGCTGATCTTCATGCCTTTGGTTTCAACCTTCTGCTGATCTTCTGAAGGAACACTTCCTTCTATGTTGATCCGTTATGGTTGATCTGACCGAAGCGAAGGACTCCCACTTGACCAAAAGACTGAGGACTTGTCTGAGATGCACACCTCAACAACACTGACTAGTCTCACCTTTGTTTCTGGTTGCTCTGGACATTAAGTCCTCTTCGATTGTCTTGGATGGCTCTGGTTCGGATTAGGCTCCACACTTGCTCAACAATCAAGACATTTCTAATGTACTACTATAAAAAGTTAGCACAAATGGATGAAGTTCTTGCTTAAGCCATTAGTAGACAAGTTCTTGCACCTGACAAAAATCTTGATGGCATTAATCGAATAGTAGGTGGTGATATTTTACAAGTTTCGATTTGGTATGTTTTCTATTCCTTGAAGATTCTAGGTGGAGGGATTCAAAAGGTATTCTGTTGTATGGATCAGAAAAAATGATACATAAAAAGTGAAGTCCAAAGCGACTTGCCACAAAATGAATGTCGAGGCACACGTTTCGTTGTAACGGTATATACAATCTGAAAATGGGTCTCGTGAAGATAACACTTTTGTTATACCAAAGTTAGTAGGGCTTCATAAAAGCTCCTTTGGTATTTGACACAACATGAGCCGGAGTACACTTAACCTAAGACATAAGTTAGTGAAGGCATGCATTTACAACGGATTTTCACATAGACTCTCCTACTTGTCTTTTTGTTATTGGTTGTTTTCGATATCAACATAGTGATGCATGTTGGTATATATATGAAGGATAGAGAGTGTTTATGTATCACTAGCTAGTTCGTGTTATCTCTCAGTAACACTACAACTTTACACTCCCCGATCAATACATTGAGCTCATTTATATTATGCCTCATTGTTCTTAACAATTTTGCATCTGTTTATCATTAATTCTCGTCTTTACATTTTTTATAAGTCATTTCATCATTACACGTCTAAACATAATTTATCAAACACAAAAAACAAATTATCAACTTATCCCATTTTAAAGCCAAATAATACAATCCAAACATTTTTTCTAGAAGGGAATTGATGTTTCCAATTATGAAATTTATTTATCCACATGAAATATATATTTTGTTGACTTGTCCGATAACCGTAAATATATTGTAAATCATTTGTTTCTAAAACTCCATTTTTAATAATACATAAACTAATATGGAAAACAATATCCACAGGGACAAATATGTAAAATCAAGTACAAATTTAGTAATAGCCGGCCTTTGGTAAAGAGTAAGTTCCCGAATTTATCGGCGAATCGTCTGATACTTTTTCTCCCACTAATAATGAAATGAAAATAATATTCATTTCGCATCGAAACCCCGCATTTGCATCTCAGCCTCCATCATCCTCCCTTGGCCGCCTTCTCTCTATCCCTCTCCACTTGTAGCTGCTCCGCCGCCGCCGCCGCCACCACCACGTGTCCATTGAACCTAATCATCCACATCTTTCATCCGAATCACTTTCCAAGTTGACCCCTTTTTGATTTCCTTGATTTATTTAAAAACACTGGTTTGTGAGATGACGGATTACCGTCTACCGACGGCGATGAATCTATGGAACACAGATGATAACGCCATGATGGATGCCTTCATGAGCTCTGATATGTCTTCCTTCTGGGGTAATCCAACTAGTACGGCAGCGCCGTCTGCTGTTCCTCCGGCGTCGTCTTCTGCTTCCACTTCTGCGAATGATTTGCATAAGATCGCCGGCGAGTCGCAAACTTTTAATCAGGATACTTTACAGCAACGTCTCCAGGGGTTGATTGATAACGCCCGTGATTCGTGGACTTATGGGATCTTCTGGCAATCGTCCGTCGTGGATTACACGAGCCCCTCGTTTTTAGGTTGGGGTGACGGGTATTACAAGGGGGAGATCAACAGGCGGAAAACACCGCCGTCGGCTGCTTCTTTTGCGGAACAGGAGCACCGGAAGAAGGTGCTCCGGGAGTTGAATTCGATGATTTCCGGTTCACAGGTGCCGGAGAACGAGTCCGTGGATGAGGAAGTCACTGATACCGAGTGGTTTTTTCTCATCTCGATGACGCAGTCGTTCGTTAACGGTAGTGGATTGCCCGGTCAGGCGATGTATAGTAATCAACTTGTTTGGATTGCCGGACGGGAACGGCTGTTGGCGTCGCAGTGCGAGCGTGCACGGCAAGGTGAGGGTTTCGGATTGCAGACGATTGTTTGTATTCCATCTACAAACGGAGTTCTTGAATTAGGTTCAACGGAGTTAATTTATCAAAGCTCAGATCTCATGAATGAGGTCAGAGTCCTCTTCAATTTCAATCAAAGCCCTCCAGATTTGACTCGAATGAACGGAAATCAGATAGCCGGAGGCGATTCCGATCCATCGTCGATGTGGCTCACCGATCCGGTATCTTCTTCTGCTGCCACCACTGCTACCGTTACCACCGTAGAAATGAAAGATTCTGTTGATGTCACCGTCACCGCAATCGCGCCTCCGACCACTAGTGTCATCCCATCAAACAACTCGATCCCAAAGCAAATATCCATCGAAAACCCTAGCTGCAGCTCGTTAACTGAAAACCCTAGCTCGATAATTCACAACCCAAATCGTCAACCAGTCCAAAATCAAGGATTGTTCGGTAGCAGAGAATTGAATTTCTCAGAATTCGGATCGTACGACGGAACCACCGGAAGCAGAAACGGAAACGGGAACCCTTCTCATTCCTGTAAGCCTGAATCCGTCGAACTCCTGAATTTCGGCGAGAGCAAGAAGAGTTCCACTCTGTTTTCCGGTCAAACTCCGGTAACCGCAGGAGAGGACAGCATCAACAAAAAGAAGAAACCCCCTGCTTTACGCGGCATCAATGAAGAAGGTATGCTCTCATTCACCTCCTGCACGGTTATTCCTCCATCCGAGACAGTAAAATCCGGTGGTGTAATGACCGGAGCAGATTTCGACCACTCAGACCTAGACGCGTCAATCGTAAGAGAGGCGGAGAGCCGGCTAGTGGTGGAACCCGAGAAACGACCACGAAAACGCGGCAGAAAACCGGCGAACGGCCGAGAAGAGCCATTGAATCACGTCGAAGCCGAGAGACAGAGAAGAGAAAAACTAAACCAGAAATTCTACGCCCTCCGCGCCGTCGTTCCCAACGTTTCAAAAATGGACAAAGCATCCCTCCTCGGCGACGCCATTTCTTACATCAACGACCTCAAATCAAAGCTTCAAAACACCGAAACCGACAAAGAAGAACTCAAAACCCAACTCGACGCCATGAAAAAAGAAATATTAACCAAAGACTCCCGCCAATCTTCTTCCTCCACCGTCTCACCGCCTGAAGACCTAAAAACCCCCAACCCAAACCACCCAAAACTCACAGATATAGACATAGACGTCAAAATCATCGGCTGGGACGCCATGATTAGGATCCAGTGTAGCAAGAAACACCACCCTGCCGCCCGTCTAATGTCGGCATTAAAGGACCTCGATCTCGACGTCCACCACGCCAGTGTATCGGTGGTCAACGATCAAATGATGCAACAAGCGACCGTCAAAATGGGTAATCGTTTTTACACTCAGGATCAACTCCGATTAGCGTTGACTAACAGAGTCTCCGATCTGAGGTAAGTCGGCGATTCCTGCTGGGTAATTTTCCGACGATATACCCAAAAAACAGGATTTTGTTTGTTGCATAAAAAACTTGTGTTGTTAGTATTTAACATTCTTCCAGGTATTTGTTCGTAATTTTTTTTCCATCTTTGGTCTTTCATGTTGGTTGTATATATATGTTAAAGAGGTTAAATTTGCCCTCTTTTGTCTATATGAAAATCAGAGATTATAAAAGCCTTGTATTATTACAACAAATTCTATATATTTTTTTTTCTAGTTTTTATGAGTCTTTCTTGATAGAAAACTTCTAAGTTATGGGTGGATTTGAACGGATTGTACAAATTTTCAATAGTTACGAATTGAATGGTAATTATTATGTGTTTTGTTATGATTGACATTAATTTAATATTTCATTTCATGTCAAATGCAATACAATAAGTTATTTTCATTCTTGATTTGTATGGTTGAGTTCGAGTATGGTCTCCTTTTTGTGTATCATGAATTGAAGGACAAAATGAAACTTGATGTGAATTGTAGCAACATGATTTCTTGTTTTTGGTAAGGAAATTATTATGGTGCTAAATAAATGCATGTTACCATGAGCCTCCCCTTATTGGTTAGTGATTTTGTTTCCAAAAAAAAAAAGAATTTGAGGATAAAAATTTTAAAAGAAATCTTTGATGTAAGATCAAGAGGTGTCCATGTGCGGTGAACTTTATAAATATTTTCTGTTTTCGTTTGTATTGTATAAGTGTATATGGCATATTAAATGTGTGAGGATATGAGACACTATTTTCTAGGTTAAAAATAAAGTAGGGGAGGATGTTGAATTGACATGGGAGGATGTTGAATTGACATGAAAAAAACAAGAAATGTTAAAGAGTGATGAAATGATGTAGGTTTTACAAATAAACAATTGTTGTGTGAATATATCAGGGTTAAAAACGATGTAATTTCACTTTTATATGTAAAATAAAGGTTTTTATAAAGGGTAATATAATGTTGGTTCTAAAATCAAAATATGTAATTGAGAAATCTCCAATAAAGTCCCAATATTTTGGCTCGGTTTATGAAAAAGTCCTAAATTAATTTTTATTAACAAAAGAGTCCCAAATTATTTTTTATTAACAAAAAAGGACAGAAAACCGGCTAATGTTGGGACTTTTCCGTAAACTGTGCGAAAATATTATGACTTTATTGAAGATAAAACATGTCGTTTCTGCCCTTTTTTGTTAATAAAAAATAATTTGGGACTTTTTTGTTAATAAAAATTAATTTGGGACTTTTTCATAAATTGAGCCAAAATATTGGGACTTTAATGAAGATTTCCCTATGTAATTTTATAAACATGATTAGTAATTTGGGCGGATACAAAATTACAAACTGTTTTTGTCTGTAAAATGTTTCAATTTTTATCGATTTATGCAAAAAAATATGTATCAGTTTTTTGTAATTATATTTTATTTGTCTGAATTAATGTAATCGACAAAATTATTTAAATTCATTTCCATAAATAACTACGTAATAGATAAAATATTATGTAGTCCGTGATGTGTTTCATTTTGTTCAAAAAAATGGTGTAAATCCCTCCAGGAGTCGAAGTAATTCATTTCTTTAATCTGTTAGTAATTATTATAAAATTTAAGCATGCATTAATATTTAACGAGCGGAAGGGAGCCGCGCGTTGCTGCGGTTAAGGAAGTCAACAAATTAAAACTACAGGGGTCAAAACTGTAATAATGTTAAACTGTCAAACAAAACTATAGGGACCAAAATTGTAATTAATAAAAATTAAAACTATAGGGACTAAAACTATAATTATACAAATTAAAATTACATAGATAAAAATTGTAATAAACTAAAGTAGTACTGTGTTCATTGGAGGCAACAATTGTATATATATATAATAAGGAAACGGGAAGCTTTTTATGTTCATCATTATCTAAAAGCAATTTGCATATCAGCCATTAATATTATATTTTATCGAGATATTTGGATTATTTTGAAAATACATGAATAGGATGAAAAAGACAAATATGTCACCATCGAAAACCTACAAAAAAGAAAATGTGTCATGTGAAGGCCAAAAAAAAATGTGTCACCACCAAAAATAAAGAAACACGTTTTTAGTTAAAGTGATTGAACAAATTTCATCTTCATGTGGGGAGCAAAACAAAAGTCTTGCCACCTAATTACAATTTATATTACACTTATTACCCTTACACGATTCACACTTTTCAACTATTACCCTTCAACTCTTAAGCTCTATCCAATTCTCTCCTCAATTCTTATGTTATATTTTTAATTCTCTTCAACCTTTCTTTTAACTTCACCCCTCGTTTAATGAATTATAATTATAAGTATATACTAATTTGGAGGCAGATTTAGGAGAATGTGTATTTTGGTCATTTTCTAGATTTTCAATTTATAAAATCGTCTTTAATCTATAGAAAACTTTAGAAATGGTTATTGTATTTTGTAAAAGAGTGATTCTATACATACCTCTTATAGTCTAGTTACACCCCCTCTGATTTGATTTTTTGATTTTTTGTTGTTTTTCTTTTTGTTTTTTTTGTCTATTTTGTTTGTTTGTTGTCATTTTCTTTTTCTTTTTCTTTTCTTTTATTAATATATTTTGATTTATTATTATTATTATTATTATTATTATTATTGGAAAAACAATCATAATGAATTTAACTTTTATAATTTTTACGTTTTAATAACAATAAACAATAGTTTTTAAGTAATTACGACACAACGAACAATGTTTATAATTTTATAAAATTATGTCAAATTATATCAAAACGGTTACGTCAAATTTGACCAAATGTCGAATTAATGAATTTAGCATTTATAATTTTTACGTTTTAGTAACAATAAAACAATAATTTTTTTAAAGTAATTACGACACAACGAACGACGTTTATAATTTTATAAAATTATGTCAACTTATATCAAAATGGTTGAACGAATGTATGAAAAATAACAATATAAATAATAATATCAATGCAAAGTTTGGTCCAATATTACAATTGCACGGAGCGTTATATGGATAACGAACATAAATATTTAGTCGAACACTATACAATGTTTTCTATTCAGCTGAATGTTCTGAGCACGCACAATCCTGGACAAACGGATATGGTGTACAACTGGGTCGACGGATCAAAAATGACGATTTCCGACTAATAATAACGTGAATTTCAATTACCTACAAACGATATAAACCCAAAAGATTTTATAAATAATAAATTATACGTACAATCAATTAGTTTATAAACGACTGAATAAATTCGAACGACAAAAAAGAAAACATTGGATTATCAATAAATACGAACGATTATAATTTTATAAATGGTAATAATAATAATAATAATAATAATAATAATAATAATAAATGAAAAGACAACAAAAGACAAAATAGAGATAAAACAAATTTGATAGTCAGTGGTATAAAATGAAATGAGGGGTATTAATAGCACGACATTTTGTAAAATTACAGTAATGGTCTTTACTTAATTGCAACTTTATAAAAATGGTCTATATGGTTTATAAAGTTACAGAAATGGTCCCTATCTAATAGCAATTTACAACGATTATCCTTCTTTTTCTGTAAAATTACAGTAATTGTCCTTACTTAATTGCAACTTTATAAAAATGGTCTATATGATTTATAAAGTTATAGAAATGGTCCCCATATAATAGCAATTTACAACGATTGTCCTTCTTTTTCAAAAACATTTCCAAAATTGTTCTTGTGCTTAATAGAATTACAAACGTCATCGCCTAGTTAAATTTTTTAGAAGTGGTCATTTTTTATAAAATTATAAATATGTTTAACATCTAATAGGAAAATAACATAAATGGCCCATGTGTATCACAGATTTACAGAAATAATCTGCATGATAACGAATTTATAGACATACTCCTTGTGTGTTCACAAAAATGGACACAATGCAAAAAAAAAAAAAATTACAAAAAACATATCAAATATATAAATTTTAATAAAACCGCCGCAAACCGCTAGTCGTCCCACTAGTTGATTACTTTTTATACATCTTTATCTAGGACTCAGAACAACTAGTTCAGACCATTTTTAAACTGAAACCAAGAGAATAATTTTATTTTGGTTTTTATAGTTTTTGGGTTCCGATAAAACGATTATTTTTTATTTTCTATGTCTGATTAATAATTTTATCGAGATGTCATTTATAATGCAGAAATCAAAAGTAACTATTTAATTTGAATAAACGATAATTGGTTATGTTTAAATAAAGAGTAAAGTGCAAATTTAGTCCCTATGGTTTGCAAAAAATTGTGGATGGACTCCAAAATCTTTTCAACTTGCATTACTAGTCCAAAATCGTAAAGTTTTTGTGGTTTTGGTCACTGAAAATGTTAAAAAGACTGTTTTTACACTTTTAATGTCTTTTTTACATTATTTATATTTATTTTAATACATTTTTAATTTAAATTGATAAAAATAAAAAAGAATTAGCCCACCACCCCTCCCTCACGTGCCCTCCCCCTTCTTTCTCTTTCTCTCTCTCTGCTTGACTCTCTCTATCCCACTCTCTTTGACTCTTTGTCTTCCATCTTCTTCCCCCGCCATTAACAAGCCATGAAGCTGTTGAAGAATTAGCAAAATTATGCAGAGAGAGACCGTGTGAAAAACTGAACGACAACAGTTCCTCTGGGGTAAATCACTCCCACCACAACTCCTCATCTCCACCGTCCGCTCTGCCTGGTCCTCTAGGGCAAATCCTTCCCAAACCCCACCCCACCCATACAACTACCGTCCCTTTAGAGTGGGATTCACCATCTTCATCAGATGTTATCGATTCTATTGATCCTAAAAACAAAAATCATCATCGTCTTCATCGGGTAGAATCAAACTCGGTGACGGAAGATACTTAGATTACAAAGAACAAGGAGTACCGATGAACGAATCGAATTACATGGTTGTTATTGTTCATGGATTCGCTAGCAACAAAGAGATGAACTTCATGGCTTCTAAAGTAATTACAGATAAACCCATTTTCATTTTATACCTTGTGTGTATAACTGTGTATAGATCTATGTGTTTTTCCAGTCTTGCATCAAATTCGATGGCATTTCAATTTCAGAAACTAATGGGTGAATTGGGGATTTACCAAATACAGTTTGATCGAGCTGGATATGTAAATAGCGACCCGAATCCAAAGCGTTCGTTAAAAAGTGAAGCGTTAGATATACAAGAACTTGCAGACCAGTTGCACCTTGGATCTAAATTATATCTCGTTGGTGTCTCGATTAGGTCATATCCGACATAGACTTGCATCAAGAACATTCCAGAAAGGTGCAAACAAGTAGAAATTAACGAGTATTCCAAGATAAATTTTTATGTTGTGAGATTATTGAATTGAAATGGTGTATCGTTAAAGGTTAGCAGGAGTCACTATGTGGAATTTCTTGGAGGGAAAGTGGTTTGCGAGGGTGATTAACACCTGGCTTTGGTTGGTGATTGATTGTTGAATGTCCATGTCTGTTTTTGGGAGTAAAATCGGAAAAGATCGATCGACGAGACGATGGTGGTGAAACAACGGGGTCTTTGGAGAGAGAGAGAGTGTATGTGTGTGTGTGTGTGTGTGTGATAGAGATGAGCATGGGTCGGTTTTGGACCAAAAACCGAACCCAAACCGATCAGTTCGGCTTCTGGGTTCTAGAACCCGTCGGTTTCAGTTTCTCTTTGGGTTCGATTTCAGATCCTGTTTTCGGTTTTGGGTAGGTTTCGATTTGAACCCATGTGTTCTTGGGTTGTGGGTTGAAACCTGTGGGTTTTGGGTTTGAACCCATTTTTGAGCAAGTCTTAAAAAATATATAGAAATAATAGACACAAATTTTAACATTAAACCAACTCATAATTGAAAATTACATTCCTAAAAGTTTGAAGACAACCAAGTTTAAAGTTTAAATCATCAAGTTTAGACAACTAAATTTAAAACAATCAAGTTTAACGACAAAATGACGAAGTTAAACGACAACCAACATTTTCGGTTCGGTTTCACATTGGGTCGGTTTCTATCGATATCATACTGAGAAAGCGTAAAGTGAAAGACAGGAAAAGGTTTCACTTTCTGAATTATTGATATATTAATATTAATATATTAAATGTATATTAATAACTTATCCGGGTCGGTTTCATACATTGGGTCGGTTTTTATCTGTTTGGGTCGGTTCAGTTTCTAATGGGTCGGTTTTAGCATAAGAAACCATAACCAATATCGACATTTTCGGTTTTAAACATTTAAACCCAAACCACTGGTTTTTGTTTTGGGTTCGGTTTTTTGGTTTCGGGTTCTATCGGTTTCTTGGTTTCCGGGTTCGGTTTTCCTCATCCCTAGTGAGTGAGAGTGTGAGAGAGAGAGAGAATCTGCTGGGAAGATTCTCCATTTTTTTTAATTATAAAACATTAAAAGAAATATTAAAAAATGAAAAAAAAAAAACAAACAAATTAGAATAGCATAAGAGTCTTTTCAACTTTTTCAGGGACCAAAACCACAAAATGTTTTCGATTTTGGACCTATGGTGCAAGTTGAAAACTTTTTAGACCCCATCCACAGTTTTTTACAATGACCAAATTTATAGTTTTCTCTTAAATAAATGTTGCAATTTCATTTGTTTTAAGTCATGTCACCAGTGAAATACCATTCTTCTTTTGATTAAACCATATCAGATTTTGTAATTATATTTTATATTAATACAAAGTCAATATTTTTTTTAAAAGCGGTCCTCACTTCTACATCAAAAATTATTCTATACATAATTTCAATCATTTAAAGTTTGAAAAATAGCAATATTGACATGTCAATTAATTGCAATTCGTCAATTCATTTTACACTTTGATAATAACTATAATTTATAATTTATATAAATCGCTAACATACAATCGGTAATGTAAATATAACTATAGTAGATAGTGTATAAGAGTTTTTGATTAAAATAATGTTTCTTAAAAAATTATTTATTAAAATGGGTTGTTTCAAAATATTTACCAAATATGTTCTTTTTTATTTTCATTTTTTTATATTTTTATAAAAGAGTGTTTTTGATAAAATTATCATTTTTTAAGAGTAAATTACACGGTTGGTCCTTATGGTTTGGTGCTACTTACGCGTTTAGTCCCTAACTCGCTTTTTTCATCCGGAAGGTCCTTAAATGACAAATTTCTTGCACGCTTGGTCCTTATTCTAACCATCTGTTAAGTTTTCTGTTAGTGAGCCCTAAAGGAGGGGGTAATTCGGTCTTTTCAGAAGCAATCTTCATAATCCCCAATATATATATATATATATATATATATATATATATATATATATATATATATATATATATATATATATATATATATATATATATATATATATATATATATATATATATATATATATATGTTCGTAATCCTCTTTCAATCACCGCCTTCCCCAGTCCAATCCCCTGAAAAGTCGGATCCACCACCATTGAGCACGCCGTCGCCAGTGGCTCTAGCAATCGCCAGCGGTCTCTGTCTCTCTTTGTCTTCTCGTACTCCACCCATAACAGAGAATCAGTGTGCTCTAACGCCACTTTAATCTTATCAGTATCTCGTTTTGGGAAACCGACTGCGATGAAACCGGAGTTCAATTGGTCGAGGTTTAGGTCTTCGATTACCATCTGATGGAAAAGAAATTGGCAAATATGGAGTCTTTAAGGGCAGCGCGTTTGTGAGATTTACGAATAGGTTTGTCGGATTTGGTGGTTGATGATGTGAAAGGGGGAGAGAGCGTGTTCAACCGCTGCCAATTCCACGACGGACGTTGGAGTTGCTGGCGTGAGAAGAGGCAAAGGACACGAGGATGAGATCGACGGAGTAGCCGAAGGAAACGGTCACTGTCAGTGTGGCCTTTGAGTGATACAAGGTCGTCTTGGACATCCGCTCTCGTTTACTCGTTTAGCCAACAAGCATTAATCCCAAAGGCAGATGCATAAAAAAAAAGAGAAGAGATTGATCGATTCAGGTATGATTTGATTTTAGTGGGTCTTCGTGGTTTAGTTTGATTTTGGTTTGAATCAATTATGGGTAGAATCGTTTATGTTTTGCATCTGATTTGATTCTGGGTTGGATATGTTTTGCAACTAATTCAATTGGGATAAACATGTTCAAAACCTAAGCAAAGAACAACAGTTCAGGTGAGGTGATGGTGGATGGTTGTTTTCAGGGATGTCATTTTCCGACGAAAGAAAGGAGGATGATGGTAATGGAAGGTTTTCCGGCGAAAGGAGAAAGTAAGGGGAGAGAGAGTTTGACACGAGAGAAATGGGGAAGGGATAAGAGGGGTGGGGCCCACCTTTGGGATTACGAACATTGCTTCTGAAAAGACCGAATTGCCCCCACCTTTGGGTCTTACTAACAGAAAACTTAACGGATGGTTAGAATAATGACCAAGCATGCAAGAAATTTGGTATTTAAGGACCTTCTGGATGAAAAAAGCGAGTTAAGGACTAAACGCGCAAATAGCACCAAACCACAAGGACCAACCGTGTAATAAGTATTTTGAAAAGAAGTTCAAAATTTTATTGTTAAAAAAAGTATTTAAAAAAGCATTACTAGAAAATGTTTAGAAAAAAAAGTCAAAATAAGTATTTAATAAAAAAAATACCAAAATTGTATAATTAAAAAAAGAGTAAATTACACTGTTGGTCCTTGTGGTTTGGTGCTACTTGCGCGTTTAGTCCTTAACTCGCTTTTTTCATCCAGAAGGTCCTTAAATACCAAATTTCTTGCACGCTTGGTCCTTATTCTAACCATCAGTTAAGTTTTCTGTTAGTAATCCCCAAAGGTGGGGGTAATTCGGTCTTTTCAGAAGCAATGTTCGTAATCCCAAAGGTGGGCCCCACCCCTCTTATCCCTTCCCCATTTCTCTCGTGTCAAACTCTCTCTCCCTTTACTTTCTCCTTTCGCCGGAAAACCTTCCATTACCATCATCCTCCTTTCTTTCGCCGGAAAACGACATCCCTGAAAACAACCATCCACCATCACCTCACCTGAACTGTTGTTCTTTGCTTAGGTTTTGAACATGTTTATCCCAATTGAATTAGTTGCAAAACATATCCAACCCAGAATCAAATCAGATGCAAAACATAAACGATTCAACCCATAATTGATGCAAACCAAAATCAAACTAAACCACAAAGACCCACTAAAATCAAATCATACCAGAATCGATCAATCTCTTCTCTCTTTTTTTTTGTTTTCTGCATCTGCCTTTGGGATTAATGCTTGTTGGCTAAACGAGTAAACGAGAGCGGATGTCCAAGATGACCTTGTATCACTCAAAGGCCACACTGACAGTGACCGTTTCCTTCGGCTACTCCGCCGATCTCATCCTCGTGTCCTTTGCCTCTTCTCACGCCAGCAACTCCAACGTCCGTCGTGGAATTGGCAGCGGTTGAACACGCTCTCTCCCCCTTTCACATCATCAACCACCAAATCCGACAAACCTATTCGTAAATCTCACAAACGCGCTGCCCTTAAAGACTCCATATTTGCCAATTTCTTCATCATCAGATGGTAATCGAAGACCTGAACCTCGACCAATTGAACTCCGGTTTCGTCGCAGTCGGTTTCCCAAAACGAGATACTGATAAGATTAAAGTGGCGTTAGAGCACACTGATTCTCTGTTGTGGGTGGAGTACGAGAAGACGAAGAGAGACAGAGACCGGTGGCGATTGCTAGAGCCACTGGCGACGGCGTGCTCAATGGTGGTCGATCCGACTTTTCAGGGGATTGGACTGGGGAAGGCGGTGATTGAAAGAGGATTACGAACATATATATATATATATATATATATATATATATATATATATATATATATATATATATATATATATATATATATATATATATATATATATATATATATATATATATATATATATATATATATATATATATATATATATATATATATATATATATATTGGGGATTATGAAGATTGCTTCTGAAAAGACCGAATTACCCCCACCTTTAGGGCTCACTAACAGAAAACTTAACGGATGGTTAGAATAAGGACCAAACATGCAAGAAATTTGTCATTTAAGGACCATCTGGATGAAAAAAACGAGTTAGGGACTAAACGCGCAAGTAGCACCAAACCACAAGGACCAACCGTGTAATTTACTCTAAAAAAATAAAAAATAAGTGAAAAAAATAATGATATATAATATGAAATTATTAAAAAATAAAAATTAATTTATCAGTTTTTTTAAACTAACAATCAGAATCCTAGATTTTAGGAATCAGAATCCTAGATTTTAGGAAACTATAATTTTGACATAATTTAATTTAAATTCATAATGACTAATATGCCCTTATAATTTGATTGGTCCAAAACTGGCCTTGCGATCTCAACCTTTTCGTTGGCCTCGATTGATACTCCCTATATATATATATATTGTTGGATTAAGTGTCTAAGCCATGACTAATAATTTGTATTTACTTAATTAATAGAAGCAAAGTCCATTTGGGTTGCCCTCATAGCTGGAGGTTTGGTAGAAAGTTCGGTAGAGAGAAAGGTTGGTTTATTATGGGATTAATAAATCAATAGAAATAAAAGATATGGTTTGTTAATATATTAAAGTGATAATATATTAATTAGAAACTATATTGATTGATTAATAATTAATCAGGAATTGATTGGATTAATTTTTATGGCATTAATTAGATTAATCAGGAAGTCAAGGATTAAAGTCGTACAAATTCAATAGTTGAATTGCGGCACGCGGCGCGCCAATGTAAAGGCCGCGACGCGCGTACATATTCATACGAATTCAATAGTTGAATTGCGGCGCACGGTGCGCCAATGTAAAGGCCGCAACGCGCGTACGTATAATCCGGAAAATGGCTGACGGCTAGGGTTTCCTGTTTCCCTATAAATAGGGACCCCTAGGCCTTATTATTTGGTGCTCATTCTTCAATTCTCTCTGGAATTTTCGTGACCTTCCTCTGGCTCCCTGGGTGTGATCTCATTTGAGGCAGGACACTTGTGCTGCTTAGCTTCTAGATTAAAACTAAAGGTTAGTTTTTCTGATTTATTCTTTTAGTTAATTTTTTGTTTGGCCTTTAGGAATTAGTTACATGTTCATAGTAAGAAAACATAGATCTTTTCTAGGTTGCATGTGAACTTAGGTTTTTAGTTCATGGTTGCGGAAAACCTTTTAGTGGTATCAGAGCTTTTGGTTGTTTTCTTGTTGAATTGTTGTAATAGTTTTCCTAAAATTAGGGTTTAAAGCTTATAAACCCTAATTATTGCTTGGATCAATTTCTAGATTTAGGGTTTTGGAAACCCTAATCCCCCCCTTAGTATTTTCGAAAATGCCTATTAGGGTTTTAGGAGGTTTTCTATTTTTGGTAACTTTAATTGTTTAATTAAATGGATAACCTTAAACCCAAATTGTTTGAATTCGAAATTTAAGGGTTTTAAGATAGGTTTAAAATTAATTTGATTAATTTGATAATATCTATCTACATTTGTATTAATTTAATTAATTGTTAATTAAAAGATAATTCAAAGGATTTAATTAATTTTTTAAATTTACGAAAATTAAAGATAAATCCAAAAAAATATTTTAAATGTTTAAAATATTAAGATTTAATTATTTTAATTAATTTTTAATTAAAGGATAATTAAATCGAATTTTAAAGGTTTAATTTAATTTTAAATTTAATAGTTAAATTGGTAAAATTAAAGGATAAACCTGGAATATTTTAAAAGGTTTTAAAATACATCTTATATATGTTATTAAAAGTTAATACTATATGTATGAGATAAAATTGGTCAGTCAATTCAATAGTAGGCCTGATTCACGAAGCTGATCTATAAAGTAGGTATAAGGAGGCTGCCTATAAAATGGCAGTCTAATGGGTGTTCACTCTCACCCACCGCTCGCCTGATCAGTGGAGGGTCGTTAGCCGAACAGTTTTGATAGGACCGCTTAATCATTAAAAGTATAATGATCAAAGTACCAGAACCCTTACAACAATTCCCAATCTAGTTGCTTTAGGAAAAATGTGAATTTGATGCTAACCCATGAAATTGCACATTGCACTTTATGAAACGTTGGTGGAGCGTGTGTGGGTTACCGGCACACCAATGGGGGTTCATAAAGAGTGGCAATGGGTTTCTCGGGTGTTATCATTGTTGATGGAGCGTGTGTGGTTAACCGGCACATCAATTTCAGATGATAATGGACCCCGAGAGTACCAAACTAATTTGCATGGTTATTCACACCCGGTTTGTGATCCTCGGCATCCCAGTCACAAACGGTGGGGCATATCCGAGATTAAACATGCCATTGAACGGTTCAATGAATCTCACAGATCTAGGAATTTCATAAGACTGAAATTGATAAAAGTTATCTACCTTAATGACCACTGTGTTGTGACTACGACATCCCTCTTTACAGCATAGTTGGGGTATTTTGGATCCTAGCCTTGTTAAATAATATATATTGGGCAATTATTTAAAAGGATTAATTAAACGAATAAATTCAAATTTTATATATGTCTGAAGAAAATGTCATTCTCCTCCTTCTCCTCCTTCACCCATTTCTGAGAGCTTCAGAAAGCACCTGTTTAGTATAGTAAGGCTGACTGGCCTGAACTATGTGATATGGTTTTGCAATTAGAGAATAGTTCTTAGTTTTGCTGGCGAACCATATCAGACTGAGTGTCCGCTCCCAAATATGGCATCACACAGCAGCTTGTGATGAGCATGACTCCTTGAATATTGAGTCCAAGGAAGCTCGTTGCCTTATGCTATTGATCATTAACCTCGAGTTCCGCAGGGATTTAGAATTCCTGGGGTCTGATAAGTTAGCACAGCTAGTTCAGGAAAGGTTCCGTGAACTGGTTGAATAAAGGGAACGAAGTAGGATCTTCAAAGAGCTAGAAGTTGCAAGCTAGAAGGAAGTAGCACTAGTTTGCGTGTTCCCGAGATTGATGGATACATAGGCGAACAATATAAAACTGGTTTCCCTTTGGGATCGGGAGTTAAGCATTAGCTCAACTCGCTGATCTGTTCATCCAGATGAACAGAAAGGGTAACCGGATAAGACAATCGTGGAAGTGCATTCAATGTCGACTCTGTATGAATCGTTCATGGAGAAGCATAGTTCCATTAATTCAGCTGCTTCAGGATTGAGTCCAGTATTAAGGTGCATCAAGAAATGATCCAGATCGTCTGGACCGATTGTTCGATGTTTCAAACTGGGAATCCATAAGGTGGGACACAGTCACAGAAAGATTGGAAAATGCTCTAAAGCCAAACCGTTTGGCAAACTCAGTAATATCTTAAAACTCAGAATACCTGATCCTCATTTCCTTGATACAGGATGTGTTTCTCACATTTGCTCTGTATGCACGGACTCTGTAGGATGCGGGATGTTGTCGCACAGGAGCATATTCAAATTGGATATGGAGCTCGTGCATTTTTGGAGTTAAGCTAGATATTTGTTCTTGTTATTAGTTTATAGATACATACGACATTGTTTTCATATAGTACATTGTTCGAGGATTTTTGTGTTTTAATAAAATGTTGATTTTCTTTTGATTGTTTTAATTATCCCTCGAAATGTTTGTGTGAATGTGTTAATGACATAAATGGTAATAACTTGAATGTTGATACATCCAATGGGATTGGATTTCTAAATTGTGTTCTTTATGATTGTTAAAGTGAATTTTATGAGAATCACTTCAACCAAAGGTCCAGTTGGACAGGACTTTGGAATCATTTGACTTAGAGTCACATGATGAATTGAGTGCTTAATAAAATTAATTGTGGCAAGAAAGGAATCACCCAAAGATCCAATGGATAGGATTTTGGAATCAGTTGACTTGGAGTCAGGTGATGATTGCATGTCTTGAACAATATTAACAAAGTCATAAATTTACATGGAACTGTAAAGGTATTAAGATTTTGAGCAACAGACACATAAGTTATTGTGTATTGCTCGAATCTTCGAACAGAACACGATTAGTTATGCTTCAAAATATTTGCCAAATAGTTTGACAAATATGGCGTCGTTTATCGGAATAAGCAATTGATTGGAACCTTGAAGTGTTCAAGGATTTCAAAGGAAGTATAAGATCAACAGAACCTGAGTAACTGAAAGGTTTTCCGCAACCATGAACTAAATAACCTAAGTTCACATGCAACCTAGAAAAGATCTATGTTTTCTTACTTTGAACATGTAACTAATTCCTAAAGGCCAAACAAATATTAACTAAAAGAATAAATCAGAAAAACTAACCTTTAGTTTTAATCTTGAAGCTAAGCAGCACAAGTCTCCTGCCTCAAATGAGATCACACCCAGGGAGCCAGAGGGTGGACGAAAATTCCAGAGAGAATTATAGAATGAGCAACTGATAAGGAGGTCTAGGGTTCCCTATTTATAGGGAACCAAGTGGCAAAGCTAAAAACCCTAGCCGCAGCCCAATTTCCGGATTATCTGTACGCGCGTCGCGGCCAAGAAGTTTGCGCGCCGCACGCCGCAATTCAACTATTGAATTTGTACGACTTTAATCCCTGACCTCCTGATTAATCTAACTAATGCCACAGAAATTAATCCAATTAATTTCTGATTAATTATTAATCAATCAATATAGTTTCTAATTAATATATTATCACTTTAATATATTAACAAACCATATCTTTTATTTCTATTGATTTATTAATCCCATAATAAACCAACCTTTCTCTCTACCGAACTTTCTACCAAACCTCCAGCTATGAGGGCAACCCAAATGGACTTTGCTTCTATTAATTAGGTAAATACAGATTATTAGTCATGGCTTAGACACCTAATCCAACAGTCTCCCACTTGGATAAGTCTATGACTATAATTACCAATTTAGCCTCTAATTAATCAGCAAACTGTAGCTTCCTAGAAACTGCTGCCGAACTCTGACCTAGTCAGTTCTGTCCATAGATAAGTGATCAGATGATCCTCCGTCCAACAAGATATTTTCAGACATGAGACATGGATTGAGATCAATCTCTGTCTGACACACTGTTTCCCGATTTCCGATTTTGCTTATGACTTTTAGACTTCTAATTGAACGAATCAATTCAGTCCTGGCTGGCCAACGCTTCAGTCAACTTCAAAATCATCGAGTGGCCAACAGATATCTGTTTCCCGTCTGGGTCAAGGGACGAATAAGCTTCGACTAATATGTTATATCTTTTACCCGACAAATCACTCACAACAGCACGTTTTATAACATCGAGTTACCGATGCGTTTTCATACTATCAATGAACAACCGCCTTGCAAATTATAACTCATATCTCTCCACTTTAAGACCATAAGATATTATCGTCTCAACATTGCTCGTGATATAATCCATGAAGCAATCCATTGAGCGCGGGTTTATCCAATACTCAAATCTCCATTTCCAAGTACTCATGAACGTTGCAGCAATCTTATTGCTATGTCTAACTCCTTAGACAATCTACAAGCCAATTCATGACACTCTTCCTTTATACTTACTCCCTAAGAGTATGAACGACTGTGGATATTTGAATAATCCAATTATTCAGGAAGTAAACATGCAAAAGTGAAACATAAAATCTGACTGGCAGCTACTCCTGCTTATTACCAAGTCTCCACGAGGTAATCACCAAGTCGGATTTATAATAACTATTATCGGTTTCTTATTCTCTTTTAAGCTTTCAATTCAAGCCTTTTATATCTATGTCTATGACCTTTTCACTCTTTTCTATGTATCCAAGTGTCTAACACTTATACACTTTATTGCAGATGATCCTATCAGACACTCTTCCGATGATATCTCAATTTTGTCATTTTGTCATTCTCTCTCACAACTCCATTCCGGTGATGTGTACCGTGACTGCCCATGGTTCTCGGGTCTTTAGTCTACATGACTACACCCTAAGACAATTTCGAGGTGTCATGATGTGCCGGTGAACCACACGCGCTCCATCAGAAACCAACGAAATTCTTTAACCATGAAGTCCTACAGCACCACGTTCTGGTGTAAACAATTACCGATTTGAAAACCCTTTCAAATCAATCTCCCTAATCATTTCCCAATGATTTCTCACGTCTGTTCAAAAATTCATTCAGTATTCTCAGTCAGGCAATATCCTGAATCCAACTTACAATGCTCTAAGCATTAAGTCATCAGGATATGTTCATAACACTTCTGATTTGTCCAAGAGGCTCGAGGAACCTGATGTAATCTCATTCCAAGCCCTTTCGGAATCCTAAGATTATCAATAATCCTTGTGTCATGATTTCCGGAAACCATTTCCTTTCAGGGACTCTTTCTTATGCATCTTAAATCCCATCAAGATCATATTCTCAACGGCTAAGTCAATGAACTACGTGAGCATGCTGCACCTTCTTTGTTTCTTTCATGCCAATTCATTACACTTTGCAATGACAGGAAACTTTATTCTTGGGGTTATGTATCTTGAATCTCATCAAGATCATATTGCCAGAATTCTGATCTATCTAATAGATGTTCACAACCACCTGAGTATGTTGTATCTCTTAAAAGTCTTTCATAGCAAACCGTTTCTTAACACCAAGTCATTACACTTTGTAATGATAAGAGACGTTTCCTAGAACCAGTATGTAACCCACATACAATGATAGCAGATAACAACGATACTCCCACTGGCTTTGACACCGTTATATGACTCTTTCGGACTATTCACAAAATCCAGAACTTATGTCACATTTTGCGAAACTGAAATCTAAACCTTTCCGACATCTTTCAGACTATTCACAAAATCCAAACCTTTTGGCCTATTTTGAGAATCCGAATATTCTTTCTTACGAGATGCCCATGGGACGAATCCCGAGGCCATGTACCTTTTTTAATGGCATGCTCTATGTGAGTCCCTATTAGTGTGCCGGTAAACCACACACGCTCCACTAACGACTCACATTTTGCCACGCAGAATCCTCCCGGATTACATCTTCTATTGAGAATGCTTCTCTCAGAATCAGTTGCTTGACTCCAAATGATGACTCATTCAACCAGATGTTCTGTAAGTACATTTCTATGTTCCCTTCTTTTGATGATTCAATTACTCCAACTGGTTCCTAGACCAGTTGTAAAGATAAATCAAACTGTCACATAGACTGTGTCTCGCATTAAGGTTCTCTTATTTGGCAGCAACTGGGCTCACCAATGCTTCCAGCAGTCGGATTACTTATCCGTAGTTTTACCACTACCCGGTATATCACCCAAATCATAACTCCTTATGACAGTGACAATGACTACTGGTCAAGCGAAGAGAGGGTATGTCAGGTTTAACAGGAATCCAATTCCTGGTCAAGTCCCAGTGGTGACTAAAGGTTCTTTCACTTGGCTAAGCCCTGAACTCATTCAGAATTATTCTTACTCCCACTGTTTCCTTAGAACTTGAGTTCTTTCTAAAAGTACTCTTCTTTCAAAGGATAACCGGAGTGGCCAATGAAACGACACTGCTGATCAGTTTCAGGCTTGTCATGAGATTCAGACGAATGCTACATGACCCTGGACTTTCTATGTACTAGTGGGATGATCCCAGCTTTACATTTCAGACAGTGTCAACATAACCTACTTAGTCTAAGATATGGTCGGAATATGGCTTCTGCGGTCTGACTGGTTGAATATTCAATTCATTGAAATATTAGTCGGAAATGTATCCAATGTATCTTATACACCGAGGATCAAAACTATTTCGATCAATGCTCCATCATCTTCCCTAAGACACATTATAACCATTAGTGTTCTTGGAAGAGGAAACTGTGAAACATTTTCTCAGTCTATGTTGTCACTCAGGTTCTGTTGATCTTATACTTCCTTTGAAATCCTTGAACACTTCAAGGTTCCAATCAATCGCTTATTCCGATAAACGAAGCCATATTTGTCAAACCATTTGGCAAATATCCTGAAGCATAACTAATCGTGTTCTGTTTGAAGATTCGAGCAATACACAGTAACTTATGTGTCTGTTGCTCAAAATCTTAATACCTTTACAGTTCCATGTAAATTTATGACTTTGTTAATATTGTTCAAGACATGCAATCATCACCTGACTCCAAGTCAACTGATTCCAAAATCCTATCCATTGGATCTTTGGGCGATTCCTTTCTTGCCACAATTAATTTTATTAGGCACTCAATTCATCATGTGACTCTAAGTCAAATGATTCCAAAGTCCTGTCCAACTGGACCTTTGGTTGAAGTGATTCTCATAAAATTCACTTTAACAATCATAAAGAACACAATTTACAAATCCAATCCCATTGGATGTATCAACATTCAAGTTATTACCATTTACGTCATCAACACATTCACACAACATTTCGAGGACAATTAAAACAATCATGTTTCAAAAAAAAATATTTCATTAAACCAGAATTATCCTCAGAACAATGTACTATGCGAATCCATGTCGTATGTATCTATAAACTAATAACAAGAACAAATATCTAGCTTAACTCAAAAACCGCACGAGCTTCAGATCCAATCCGAATATGCTCCTGTGCGACACCATCCCGCATCCTCCAGAGTTCGTGCATACAGAGCAAATGTGTGAAACATATCCTGTATCAAGGAAATGAGGATCAGGTATTCTGAGTTTTAAGATATTACTGAGTTTGCCAAACGGTTTGGCTTTAGAGCATTTTCCAATCTTTCTGTGACTGTGTCCCACCTTATGGATTCCCAGTTTGAAACATCAAACAATCGGTCCAGTCAATCTGGATCATTTCTTGATGCACCTTAATACTGGACTCAATCCTGAAGCAGCTGAATTAATGGAACTATGCTTCTCCATGAACGATTCATACAGAGTCGACATTGAATGCACTTCCACCATTGTCTTATCCGGTTACCCTTTCTGTTCATCTGGATGAACAGATCAGCGAGTTGAGCTAATGCTTAACTCCCGATCACAAAGGGAAACTAGTTTTATACTGTTCGCCTATGTATCCCTCAATCTCAGGAACACGTAAACTGGTGCTACTTCCTTCTAGCTTGCAACTTCTAGCTCTTTGAAGATCCTAGTTCGTTCCCTTTATTCAACCAGTTCACGGAACCTTTCCTGAACTAGCTGTGCTAACTTATCAGACCCCAGGAATTCTAAATCCCTGCAGAACTCGAGGTTAATGATCAATAGCATAAGGCAACGAGCTTCCTTGGACTCAATAGTCAAGGAGTCATGCTCATCACAAGCTGCTGTGTGATGCCATATTTGGGAGCGGACACTCAGTCTGATATGGTTCGCCAGCAAAACTAAGAACTATTCTCTAATTGCAAAACCATATCACATAGTTCAGGCCAGTCAGCCTTACCATACTAAACAGGTGCTTTCTGAAGCTCTCAGAAATGGGTGAAGGAGGAGAAGGAGGAGAATGACATTTTCTTCAGACATATATAAAATTTGAATTTATTCGTTTAATTAATCCTTTTAAATAATTACCCAATATATATTATTTAACAAGGCTAGGATCCAAAATACCCCAACTATGCTATGAAGAGGGATGCCGTAGTCACAACACAGTGGTCATTAAGGTAGATAACTTTTATCAATTTCAGTCTTATGAAATTCCTAGATCTGTGAGATTCATTGAACTGTTCAATGGCATGTTTAATCTCGGATATGCCCCACCGTTTGTGACTGGGATGCCGAGGATCACAAACCGGGTGTGAATAACCATGTAAATTAGCTTGGTACTCTCGGGGTCCATTATCATCTCAAATTGATGTGCCGGTTAACCACACACGCTCCATCAACAATGATAACACTCGAGAAACCCATTGCCACTCTTTATGAACCCCCATTGGTGTGCCGGTAACCCACACATGCTCCACCAACGTTTCATAAAGTGCAATGTGCAATTTCATGGGTTAGCATCAAATTCACATTTTTTCTAAAGTAACTAGATTGGGAATGCTTGTACGGGTTCTAGTACTTTGATCATTATACTTTTAATGATTAAGCGGTCCTATCAAAACTGTTCGGCTAACGACCCTCCACTGATCAGGCGAGCGGTGGGTGAGAGTGAACACCCATTAGACCACCATTTTATAGGCAGTCTCCTTATACCCACTTTATAGACCAGCTTCGTGAATGAGGCCTACTAATGATTTGACTAACCAATTTATCTTATACATATAGTATTAACCTTTAATAATATATATAAGATGTATTTTAAATCTTTTTAAAATATTCCTGGTTTATCTTTTAATTTCTTGAAATTTAACTATTAAATTTCAAATTAAATTAAACCTTTAATTTGATTTAATTTATCTTTTAATTAAACTATTAATTAAATTAATTAAATCTAGATATTTTAAACTTTTTAAAATATTTTAGGATTTATCTTTTAATTTTCGAAATTTAACCATTAAATCAAAATTAAATTAAATCCCTTGAATTATCTTTTATTTAAACAATTAATTAAATTAATTCAAATGTAGATAGGTTTTTCCAAATTAATCAAATCAATTTAATCCTATCTTAAACCCCTAATTATCGAACTCAAACAAACTGGGTTTAAGGTTATCCATTTAATTAATCAATTAAAGTTACCAAAAAAATAGAAAACCTTCCAAAACCCTAATGCCAATTTTCAAAAATTACCAGGGGAGGGAATAGGGTTTCTAAAAAAAACCAAACCCTAAATCGATTCAGGCCCAAAAAGGATTTATAAACAATAAACCCTAATTAGGAAAACTATTGCAGCCATTCAATAAGAAAACAACCATTTGCTCTGATACCACTGAAAGGTTTTCCGTAACCATGAACTAAATAACCTAAGTTCACATGCAACCTAGAAAAGATCTATGTTTTCTTACTTTGAATATATAACTAATTCCTAAAGGCCAAACAAATATTAACTAAAAGAATAAATCAGAAAAACTAACCTTTAGTTTTAATCTTGAAGCTAAGCAGCACAAGTGTCCTGCCTCAAATGAGATCACACCCAGGGAGCCAGAGGGTGGACGAAAATTCCAGAGAGAATTATAGAATGAGCAACTGATAATGAGGTCTAGGGTTCCCTATTTATAGGGAACCAAGTGGCAAAGCTAAAAACCCTAACCGCAGCCCAATTTCCGGATTATCTGTATGCGCGTCACGGCCAAGAAGTTTGCGCGCCGCGCGCCGCAATTCAACTATTGAATTTGTACGACTTTAATCCCTGACCTCCTGATTAATCTAACTAATGCCACAGAAATTAATCCAATTAATTTCTGATTAATTATTAATCAATCAATATAGTTTCTAATTAATATATTATCACTTTAATATATTAACAAACCATATCTTTTATTTCTATTGATTTATTAATCCCATAATAAAACCAACCTTTCTCTCTACCGAACTTTCTACCAAACCTCCAGCTATGAGGGCAACCCAAATATACTTTGCTTCTATTAAATTCGTCTGAATCTCATGATAAGCCTGAAACTGATCAGCAATGTCGTTTCATTGGCCACTCCGGTTATCCTTTGAAAGAAGAGTACTTTTAGAAAGAACTCAAGTTCTAAGGAAACAGTGGGAGTAAGAATAATTCTGAATAAGTTCAGGGCTTAGCCAAGTGAAAGAACCTTTAGTCACCACTGGGACTTGACCAGGAATTAGATTCCTGTTAAACCTGACATACCCTCTCTTCGCTTGACCAGTAGTTATTGTCACTATCATAAGGAGTTATGATTTGGGTGATATATCGGGTAGTGGTAAAACACTAAAGATGGTACGGATAAGTAATCTGAATGCTGGAAGCATTGGTGAGCCCAGTTGCTGCCAAATAAGAGAACCTTACCGCGAGACACAGTCTATGTGACAGTTTGATTGATCTTTACAACTGGTCTAGGAACCAGAGGGAGTAATTGAATCATCAAAAGAAGGGAACATAGAAATGTACTTACAGAACATCTGGTTGAATGAGTCATCACTTGGAGTCAAGCAATTGATTCTGAGAGAAGCACTCTCAATAGAAGATGTAATCTGAGAGGATTCTGTGTGGCATAATGTGAGTCGTTAGTGGAGCGTGTGTGGTTTACCGGCACACTAATAGGGACTCACATAGAGCATGCCATTCCAAAAGGTACATGGCCCCGGGATTCGTCCCATGGGCATCTCGCAAGAAAGGATATTCGGATCCTCAAAATAGGCCAAAAGGTTTGGATTTTGTGAATAGCCTGAAAGATTTCCTTTTATATGTCGGAAAGGTTTGGATTTCGGTTTCGCAAAATGTGCCATAAGTTCTGGATTTTGTGAATAGTCCGAAAGAGTCATATAACGGTGTCAAAGCCAGTGGGAGTATCGTTGTATGTGGATTACATACTGGTTCTAGGAAACGTCTCTTATCATTACAAAGTGTAATGACTTGGTGTTAAGAAACGGTTCGCTATGAAAGACTTTAAGAGATACAACATACTCAGGTGGTTGTGAACATCTATTAGAAAGATCAGAATTCTGCCAATATGATCTTGATGAGATTCAAGATGCATAACCCCAGGAATGGAGTTTCCTGTCATTGCAAAGTGTAATGAATTGGCATGAAAGAAACAAAGAAGGTGCAGCATGCTCACGTAGTTCATAGACATCTATCAGATAGATGAGACTGACAGTATTGACCTAGCCGTTGATAATATGATCTTGATGGGATTCAAGATGCATAAGAAAGAGTCCCTGAAAGGAAATGGTTTCCGGAAATCATGACACAATGATTATTGGTAATCTTAGGATTCCGAAAGTGCTTGGAATGAGATTACATCAGGTTCCTCGAGCCTCTTGGACAAATCAGAAGTGTTATGAACATATCCTGATGACTTAATGCTTAGAGCATTGTAAGTTGGATTCTATATATTGCCTGGCTGAGAATATTGAATGGATTTTTTGAACAGACGTGAGAAATCATTGGGAAATGATTAGGGTGATTGGTTTGAAAGGGTTTTCAAATCGGTAATTGTTTACACCAGAACGTGGTGCAGTAGGACTTCATGGTTAAAGAATTTCGTTGGTTTCTGATGGAGCGCGTGTGGGTCACCGGCACATCATGACACCTCGAAATTGTCTTAGGGTGTAGTCATGTCGACTAAAGACCCGAGAACCATGGGCAGTCACGGTACACATCACCGGAATGGAGTTGTGAGAGAGAATGACAAAATGACAAAATGACAAATTGAGATATCATCGGAAGAGTATCCGATAGGATCATCTGCAATAAAGTGTATAAGTGTTAGACACTTGGATACATAGAAAGAGTGAAAAGGTCATAGACATAGATATAAAAGGCTTGAATTGAAAGTTTAAAAGAGAATAAGAAACCGATAATAGTTATGATAAATCCGACTTGGTGATTACCTCGTGGAGACTTGGTAATTAGCAGGAGTAGCTGCCAGTCAGATTTTATGTTTCGCTTTTGCATGTTTTACTTCCTGAATAATTGGATTATTCAAATATCCACAGTCGTTCATACTCTTAGGGAGTAAGTATGAAGGAAGACTGTCATGAATTGGTTTGTAGATTGTCTAAGGAGTTAGACATAGCAATAAGATTGCTGCCACGTTCATGAGTACTTGGAAATAGAGATTTGAGTATTGGATAAACCCGCGCTCAATGGATTGCTTCATGGATTATATCACGAGCAATGTTGAGACGATAATATCTTATGGTCTTAAAGTGGAGAGATATGAGTTATAATTTGCAAGGCGGTTGTTCATTGATAGTACGAAAATGCATCGGTAACTCGATGTTATAAAATGTGCTGTTGTGAGTGATTTGTCGGGTAAAAGATATAACATATTAGTCGAAGCTTATTCGTCCCTTGACCCAGACGGGAAACAAATATCTGTTGGCCACTCGATGATTTTGAAGTTGACTGAAGCGCTGGCCAGCCAGGACTGAATTGATTCGTTCAATTAGAAGTCTAAAAGTCATAAGCAAAATCGGAAATCGGGAAACAGTGTGTCAGACAGAGATTGATCTCAATCCATGTCTCATGTCTGGAAATATCTTGTTGGACGGAGGATCATCTGATCACTTATCTATGGACAGAACTGACTAGGTCAGAGTTCGGCAGCAGTTTCTAGGAAGCTACAGTTTGCTGATTAATTAGAGGTTAAATTGGTAATTATAGTCATAGACTTATCCAAGTGGGAGACTGTTGGATTAGGTGTCTAAGCCATGACTAATAATTTGTATTTACTTAATTAATAGAAGCAAAGTCCATTTGTGTTGCCCTCATAACTGGAGGTTTGGTAGAAAGTTCGGTAGAGAGAAAGGTTGGTTTATTATGGGATTAATAAATCAATAGAAATAAAAGATATGGTTTGTTAATATATTAAAGTGATAATATATTAATTAGAAACTATATTGATTGATTAATAATTAATCAGGAATTGATTGGATTAATTTTTGTGGCATTAATTAGATTAATCAGGAAGTCAAGGATTAAAGTCGTACAAATTCAATAGTTGAATTGCGGCGCGCGGCGCGCCAATGTAAAGGCCGCGACGCGCATACATATTCGTACGAATTCAATAGTTGAATTGCGGCGCGCGGCGCGCCAATGTAAAGGCCGCAACGCGCGTACGTATAATCCGGAAAATGGCTGACGGCTAGGGTTTCCTGTTTCCCTATAAATAGGGACCCCTAGGCCTTATTATTTGGTGCTCATTCTTCAATTCTCTCTGGAATTTTCGTGACCTTCCTCTGGCTCCCTAGGTGTGATCTCATTTGAGGCAGGACACTTGTGCTGCTTAGCTTCTAGATTAAAACTAAATGTTAGTTTTTCTGATTTATTCTTTTAGTTAATTTTTTGTTTGGCCTTTAGGAATTAGTTACATGTTCATAGTAAGAAAATATAGATCTTTTCTAGGTTGCATGTGAACTTAGGTTTTTAGTTCATGGTTGCGGAAAACCTTTCATATATATATATATATATATATATATATATATATATATATATATATATATATATATATATATATATATATATATATATATATATATATATATATATATATATATATATATATATATATATATGGTCTGGCTCCGGTGAGGACTCTTTTTTCGATGAGGACTCGCAAGGACACCTTAAAAAAATTGAAAAAAAATATTAAAAAAATACAAATCATAAAATCGAGAATAGTACTATATCATTATCAAAAAAAATTTGCATCATTGCAAAACGTAATGATGCAATTTTTCTGTTTTTATTTTGGATCATTATTTCATTATAAAAAAAATAATGATCGAAAAAAAAATTTTTGAATCTTTTTTTTCTCCGATATAGTACTATGATCTATTTTATTATTTATATTTTTTTAATATTTTTTTTCAATTTTTTTAAGGTGTCCTCGCAAGTCGTCATTTTAAGAAGAGTCCTCACCTGATCCTGATTATATATATATATATATATATATATATATATATATATATATATATATATATATATATATATATATATATATATATATATATATATATATATATATATATATATATATATATATATATATATATATATATATATATATATATATATATATATATATATATATATATATATATATATATATATATATATATATATATATATATATATATATATATATATATATATATATATATATATATATATATATATATATATATATATATATATATATATATATATATATATATATATATATATATATATATATATATATATATATATATATATATATATATATATATATATATATATGGCTTTCCCTTGAATGTGTTTAGAGATTCCATTTGCAAGTGTCACATATTTAAAAAGTAGAGTGATGCCATGAGTCATGTGATTTGAAAGAAGAGATTGCAAGATCAGTTAATAGGTGGTCAAGATTTAGGAAGCATTTTCCTTTAAAATGTAATGAAACTAATAAATGGCACATGTGTTACTGTAGTTTTATTAATTCTATATTCTTCAGTAATGATATTTTATATAATATATATTTTAATAATTTTTGTAAAATACGGGAACGATGTTTATAAACTCGTTATTACGCAAAACCTATTTATGTAATTTTGTGAGACATAAGGATCTGTTCTGTAATTTCACTATTAGAAATAAACTATTTCTAAAATGTTGTGTAACATAGAGATTATTTTTGTATTAGACAACATCTTTTTTGTATTTTTTTTTTCAAAACATGAACCATTTCAGTAATTTCATGAAACAAATAAATTTGCTACTACATTACTTTATGGAACACATCAATTTTCTTTTTTAAGGAAACATAATAAATTTGTAAATTTGCTATTAAACAAATACCATTTCTAATATTGCACTAGTTCCCAAAATTGCCTTGCTAATTTCCAAACCACAAAGACATGTTAACTTTCAATTAATTAAGCACCTAACTTAAACATAGAACGGCATTTGTGCTTTTACTCGTTAGGTTCATAGTCTTTTCCAATCACACAACCTATCAAAGGAACCCTAAAATATCGGCTTTTATAGAAACCAAAAGTCACACTGTAGATATTTTGCTTACGACTTTTTGGTCCTTTTTTCTTATTTTGGTTCTTTTTTGTGGCTTTACACACCTCTATTTTTACCCAAATGGAGCAATCATCCAATATGCCTTACACTTAACCACACGTATGTCCTATTTGCTGTTTGGATGGGACTTCACCCACATCTTGTATTCGATAAGTTTCATGGTGTCGTGTTGTTACCATTAGAGATGAGCAAAACCGTTCAAAGTTTAAACATTTCAATGACTGACCCGTTCTTGTCCTAAATTGACCCCCTCGTCCTTGGTTTAAAATCAGACTGGATAGTCTTAAACCAGTAAAAAGTAAAAACTTAAACCGGTCTAGTCAGACTAAGGGGCTGTTTGATACTTGCTGATTCAGTAAAAGCTTACTAGGTCAGAATCTAAGCTGAAGATGACCGGTTAAGAGGTAAATTTTAAGAATTAGGACCGATTCAGAGATAAATTTTATGGTTATCAAACGAGCTAACTCGGACTGAATTAAACGTAACATCTTACTGGACTAGTTTGAGGCAAATCAAACTGCCCCTAAAACGTCATAAACCGCTTTAATGTCTTTTATTAAAATAAAAAATTATCAAAAAATCCTTGACATTGGTAATTAGTAATTACAATTTTCTCCCACCCAAAATAACCCAATCTATCTCATGCTATGTGACTCTCATCATAAAAAACAACCCTAGAAAACTTGTATTATATAAAAAACGTGAACTCAATAAAATAGTTGCTCGCAAAAAAAAACTACCAAAAGATTAAAAACATGATGCCCCATATATCAATAATCAATAAAAGATTTCCGTAGCAACAACATAAGTTTTTCAAACAGTAAACATCATTTTTTCTCGATGACTATTTCAATACACGTCTGATTTTTTAATCTTCTAATTTCCATCGACCACAACTCTTTCCAAGCAACTTTTTACAATAAAAACCCCAAAAAACTTCTCAAAGCCGTTCTTTCCCACCTTCTAAATCTGCCATCATGCAAAAATTACACAAAATCATTAACAAAAACCTGAATGATGAAGATAAGAAGGGTATTCACGTCTTTTACACCGACAATAAATCAAGAGCAAGTCCCTGCCCCACCTAGTTCACCTTTTTGGGTGGGCCAAAAAGTTAAAAGAGTAAATTACAGTTTTGGTCCTAGTTTTGAAAATCTTGCACCGGCAGTCTCTGCGGTTTCTGAATATTTCACTTTTGGTCCCTATGGTTTCCAAATATTTCATTTTTGGTCCATGAGGTTTACACAAACATTTCCACAAAAAGGGACCAAACGTAAAAGATTTGGAAACCATAGAGACCAAAAGTGAAATATTCAGAAACCACTTGTGCAAGATTTTCAAAACTAGTACCAAAAGTGTAATTTGGTGTAAACCAGAGGGACCAAAACTATAATTTGCTCAAATTAAAATTTTATCACATCGACCTCATTCTCAATATCTAAAAATAGCATTTTTAAGAGTAAATTACAATTTTGGTCCTTGTGGTTTACACCAAATAGTTTTGGTCCTAGTTTCGAAAGTCTTGCACCAGTAGCCTCTATGGTTTCCAAAATTTTCACTTTTGGTCCCTATTGTTTTCAAATCTTTCACTTTTGGTCCCCATGGTTTACACAAACCATAGCAGAGGGAGGGACCAAAAGTGAAAAATTTGGAAACCATAGAGACCAAAAATGAAAGATTTGGAAACCATAGAGGCCACCAACGCAAGATTTTCAAACTAGGACCAAAACTGTAATTTGGTGTAAACCACAGAGACCAAAACCATAATTTACTCTTTTTTTATATTAATAACAGATGTCCCACCTTTTTTAGTGGGACATAAAAATATACTTTCTGTCCTATTGACATGAGTGTCTGTCCCACTTTTTTGAGTGGGACAAAAAATTGCAATTTTGTCTCATTATATGCCAAAAAAAGTACAACGCAGTCACGTTTTGTATTTTCCTATAAAAAAAAAAAAACACCCACCTCATTTCTTGAAACCATTTTGCGGTTTTTTTACTTTTTTACTAATTTGACTGCCCAACAACTAAAAATCTCATTTTCTTTTATTCCTCGCTTCGGCTTTCCAATTTCTTCCACTCGGGGTACTCGAAAGTTCCCTAGTGTCCATAAAATTCGACTGATTTACCGAATTTTTTAAATCTATACTTGTAGATGTAGAACTAGAAGCATTTTGCTGTTGCTGTTGTTGCTGTTGTTGTTGTTGTTTTAACAGATGTGCCTTTCGCGCGTCTTTTTTCCAGTTTCTTTGACTATAGACACGTGTCACAATTTCCATAGGGGTATTGTTGACTAGGGTTTCGGTTACTTGTGGTTGACTTGGTTGACTAATGGCACATGCGCGTTTCATATCGGCTTCTTGACGCTTTCTAGCCCTATATCTACGTTGCCTTTCTCTATTTTTGATACGGCGAGCTATCACTTCAGGGTCATTTTCGTCAAATGGGATCATTTGTAAATTGCCCATGGTTGACATGTTAATTACGCTGTGACCGTTTTCCATTTCGAATGGAGGTTGAAACATCTGCAAGAAAGTTGTATAAATTGATTGTCAAATAAAGGGAAATCTCCAATAAAGTCCCAATATTTTGACTCAGTTTATGAAAAAGTCCCAAATTAATTTTTATTAACAAAAAAGGACAAAAAACCGGCTAATGATAGGACTTTACCGTAAACTGTGCGAAAATATTAGGACTTTATTGAAGATAAAACATGTAGTTTCTGTCCTTTTTTGTTAATAAAAATTAATTTGGGACTTTTTTGTTAATAAAAAATAATTTAAGACTTTTTCATAAACTGAGCCAAAATATTGGGACTTTAATGGATATTTCCCTCAAATAAACTACTTTAATTTCAAGATTAATATGGATAAGTTTGAGGGCTAAATGCAAAAAATAGCAATGTACTTTCATTTGTTTGTTGATTATATCATCCTACTTTCATTTCTTCCTATTACATCATTGTAGAAAATCTACCTAATTATAGCAATGTCATCCAAATACAGAGCAATTTTCATCGCTAAAATTGGATAAGTTTTTAAAAATATAATGTCAAAATAGGAAAAAAAAAAATGAAAGTACAATGCTATAAGTGGTTAGGTATTCAACGTAACCTTAACAAGAAAAAAAGTGAAAGTGCAATGTTGTTATGGAAATAAATGGAAGTAGGATGCTATAATAGACATATAAATACAAGTATTGTTGTTTCTTGAATTTACATTAAAAAGTACAAGCAATTGGTGATAGATAAATAATTCGTGTTAACAATGTAAAATAAAGATTTGACTTTCAAAGTCAAAAGATGACACCTAATATAAATTATCTACAAGAAAAGTTTCTTACATAATCTGAATGAACAAAAATATAAATGATTTGTGAAAAAGACATTGTCACCATGTTTACATTATTAATGTCACATACAATCAATTGAATAAGTTAAGATAACTTGCATGCCAAAAAGGGATTTGTTGCAATTATTGGGACTCTAAAATTGGAAGTAAATTAATTGAAAACATGTTGTAGACGAATTAATAACGGTGTTAAAACTTGCAATAAAAATAAAAAGTGGAAAAAAAAGAAGTGCCCCCCTTTATCTATTAAATGTCATCAATTGACTTGGAATATCAAACAAATTGCTACAAATTTTGAAACTGAAATGATGATATTTTACTATATAAGGAAAAAGGCCAACTAAAACGTAAAGTACAAGAGATATAAATAGTAAAAGATAAGGTGCTAAATATGTAAAAAGCCTATTCAATAATTGTAGATTATCCAATTCAAGTTTGACTTTTAAAGTGAAGCAATGAATTTTCCATGTTTATCATGACTACTGGATTTATGTGTCTAAAACAACCATATGAAACTTTCACCATTAATTCCTAACTGTTTGCAAAATTTCCATCATTTTTTCCCTATTTTTAGAACATAATTTATCAAGACAACACTTAATCCAAATAACCTTAAACTTATCTCAACAATCAGTTATCATACAAGTTACCTCCTAATCTGATTATTTTGAGTTAATAATCAGGAATTCAAAATCGTATTCACTTTTACACAAACACTCAAAAGTAAGCATCAATAACTCAAACAGCTTAAATCTTTATTAAGTACACAGTACACTGTGACAGTTGATAGATGAAAATGGATTCTAATTATGTGAGGGACGTATTACTACCTATAATCGGGGAGTATAAGATAATGCTAAGCCTAGAACTCATGATTAATCTAGAACAACTTTGAGAAGTTAAACATGATTTCAGAATCCAAAGTACGCAGATTGATTTATTGATTTGTTGACTATAAATACTCAGACAACTGCATAAGGTTAGGTATCCAATTGCATCAAAGCAATCTACTATTAATGGGAAAGAACACACAATTCTTTCCTATTTACACACAGGGTGCTAAAAGGAATCCAAATGCGAGCAATCTAAACAGGTTATATAGCAATAAACAAATGATAAAGAGAAATCGTAAACCGGACGCTCGCGATGAAAAGAATCATACCGGGAATTCTATAGAACAAATGTAATCAAAATATCGATATGGATGATGAGATAGAGATCAAAAGTTGAAACGTAAAAGTGGGAAATGAAGCGATAGACGTTACCTTAAACAGGAAAAGCTAATTACACGGCAAGATCGAGCCAATCCGCAACATTATTTGAGCGAGAAGACGATTGATTTGTTCAGAAAGAGCGAGAGGCATGCAAAAAGATCGAGTAATAAGAAACAGAGGTGAAATGAGTTTATGAAATTTTGGGATCGACGATCGATTTACACAAATTGTTGCCAAGTCTTTCGCTCTAAAACGTCCTCGGAATTTGGTCTCTCGAAAACGTAAGTTGAAAGTTTTTCACGAGATGAAGAAATGTTGCTTTTTTAGGCTAAATGGTAAATCAGCTCCTTTTATTGTGTATAGCAATGAACATTCATCCTTTTTATTCTTTACAAATTATAATGATGATTTATTCATCTTTTTCTTGTTTATGGCTATGTAATCTTTTTAGGATCCATAAAGTTAGCTCCTAAGGTTTACTATTTTTGAAAATTTATATTAAGAATATATTTATATCGAGTAATTGTATTGCTTCCTACCTTTTGTTCCTACTCACATTCCTACCAATGTTAAATTATGACAAGTGTCATATTTAATAAAAATAATAATATTTAAATACACATGTCATGATATCATATGAGTAGGAATATGGATAGGAATAAAAGGTAAGAACAAATATAATTTCTCTATATCATATGCATTTATGATTTAATGATGATCGAAGTCCACGTCACACATCGTAAACATGTATTTCTAGATTTGTCCCATATTGATCTTTAATCGGATTAAAGAAGGTTTCATTGTTGGAGGTGACGACTAGATTGCTTCTTTCCAGGGTTTTCTCTTGATCGACCTAGGTATCTTCTTTATTGGTTCTTTCATTTAAAGACGTGTTTGATTGGCTATGGATGAAACACGCACTGGGTGGACCACCTTTAATTGACGTAGAGACGACAAGAATGTTGTTGGAACTGTGTTTGACAAGCTTTAACCCAACCCTAATGTCAAGAACTTTAATTATAATGCATTGTCTCATGCCTCGTCCATGTTTTGCATTACTAACTTTCTTGATTCTTCAGGTTTTTGGGATTCATGGAAATTGCTCGGCAATCACGAGACGTTGGCTAATGTCCATGTAAGATTGATAAACGCTTTTGTTTTCTAAGAATTCTTCACATAAACAATCATGATATTCCTTTAAAAAATATATGTAACACTTGGATTTGGGAACCATAGAATGTATGCTACACCGACTTGTTTTTATCAGAATGAACTAAAAAATGTGTCTCACAAGGCAACAAATTCAATGAAGACTGACTAAACTCGTACGCAAACTCATATAAGTATATGGAATATATTAGATATCTGACAACTTTTGTTAACGTGGTTAAGGGTGTCAAACATAATGTCAATTAAGTAAGGGAGAACATTACCATGGAATAGACTTATATACATTTAGAAAAGGTGCTTGTATGGTCTATAATGTTGATGTGAACCGAGTGATAGTTGGCAGAGTGAATGAACTTACCTTCATCCACAATCTTTATATTTTATGTCATGACGAGGGGTTCATCAATCCTGACATTCAATACATTAGAGGCTTGTGGGGTCGAGTAGAATATGAATATACCTTGGCGTGTTTAAATTTTTTTGGTGAATGTTTGCATTGGTACCTGATTCATGTAAGGTACACAACCAGAACCCAAGGATGTGAGAATGGGTGACTGGATTTTGTAGTTACCGAAACTAACCCACTACTTCCATAAGAGTTCTATTTCTTCGTTCGACAATACCATTTTGTTGGGGGAGTATAGGGAGAAGAAAAGTTGTGCTCAATACCTTTCTATTTGAAAATTTTATTAAGCAAGGCATTTGTGAACTTCGTGTCATTGTCACTTTTGATTCTGTGGACCTGCAACTTATTATGGACTTCAACAGCTTTGACGAAGTTGATGATTTCTTGAGCAGCCTTAGATTTGTGTCTTAGGAAGAATATCTAAGTAAATATTGTATATTTGTCGACTATCACCAATATATAATTCTTTCAGGAAAGGCTCTCAACAACAGAGGGTCCACAAAGGTCCATATGTAGAAGTTGAAGAGGTTCACTGATTGATGATTCAAAAATTAGTGGATGGTTTTTTTTGCTTTGTTTCCCATGCTCACAAGCTATGCATAGAGTGTTACTGTCAAACTTAAGTAGTGGCATGACTCGTGCCATTTCTATAGTAACAAGATTGTTAATGTATTTGAAGTTCAAGTGTGCGAGCCTACGGTGCCATATCCAACTAACATCCGATATAACTTTTGACAGCAGATACATCTGCGACTTCCAAATCATCATTTGAATATCTAAGGGATACATATTTCCATTTCGGCCAGAAATAATTAGACACTTGTCATGATTTTTGGTGAATATATAGTTGTGTAGTTTATCAAACTCAACACGGATATGTGCATCACAAAGCATACCTACGCTGATCAGGTTATGTTTTAACCCAGTAACACACACAACTTTTCTTATTGTGAATAATCCATTTGTAACCACTCTGTATCCCTTAACAAGTCCATTTGAGTCATTTCCAGAGGTTACAAATCCCCCTTTTTATACAGTGCGTTAATCACACAAGTATACAAATCTGCTTGTCATGTGCATGGAGCACTGTCAATAAAACCATTCACGATCCTGCCTCCACCGTACACAATGCTTGCAGCAGATTAGTAGGTAAGTTTTGGCACCCACCTTTGCTTGGGCCGAGGGATTTTGACACACGTGATTTACTAAAAATGCAAAGATGTAATATGGATGACATATTTTTTTTACTTTGGGACTTTCTTTTGATTTTTTAGTTTGATTAATAGAGTCTGTATTTTGTTGAGAATTGTTTTGTTTTTTTTAAGACCCTGTTCCCAGAATGACTTAGTTTGGATTTAAAAAAGTTGGTTTGGGGAAAACTAGGAGACAGCGCCGCTATCTTTAGAAAACACGTGTACGAGATTCGCGGAGATATCGACGCTATCTCAAGAGATAGCGACACTATCCGTCGCAAATTACACAAAACACTAAATCTCGGTATTTGGGTCATATTTAAGGGTTCTAAACCCTAAGCAGCTGTCATATCTTCTTCTCCAGCCCCTTAACCCTCTCTCTTTAAACCTTATCCCATGGCTGAATGGATTAAGTGCTTAATAAAGCTTTGGAAAAATTCATAGATAACGACGCTATCTATGGGAATAGCGACGCTATCTGGACTGTTGACCATTGGCTTTTTGACCAGTTTGACTTTTGGTCAAACTTAGGAGTTATGCAGTTAATAGCGCGCTATAATGGTGCTATAACAACACTATAACGTTTAGCGACATGTGACCGCTATTTTAAAGCATTTAGCGGTGGGTTTTAGTAGTGGCGATATTAATACTGAGAAAGGCCATTATTTATCGTGATTTTCCGCTATTTTATACCGCTATAGCGTCAGCACAACAGCTATGTTGACCTAATGACTATTATTTGGATTTTTTTTTAAAAATTGATTGTGAATATGTATTTATGTCATTGTTTTGTGTATATTGCTTATTATGATATATGATTGTAGTTTTGCGATATCATTCTAATTAACAAAAATTAAGTGTTATGGATGAATATAAGAGTATAAATATTAATTATATATTTATATGTAATATAAAAACAACGTTATACCACCGCTATACTGCCGTTAAAACCGCTATTTCATATAGCAGTCGGTGACTGCTATTTGATTTTGGACCATGATAACTGCCCAGCTTGGGAGATTTAGTGTGCCGGTTTTAGGAGTTTATCATGTTTAGGGCTTAGGATTTGCTAAGTTGTGTTTATACTTATTAGGAGGTTCGTGTCGTCGGGATCTGAGGACACGCGCGTGGAGTGCTTTTAGCTTGGCAGATCAGGTGAGTTTACTCACTATACTATGGGTGATGTTATATGTGTAGGTAGCCATATGTTACTATGTGTAGTTACGTGGGCTTAACTTAGACGTGCCTGACTTATTTAACTGAATGATTAATATTAGGGACCCGCTGGGTAGGGCTGGAAATCCTAACCTGAACCTGCTAACACAACCCGAATCCAACCCAATAATTTTTAGGCTGGGTTCAGATTCTCAACCCGTTTAACCTGTTTAATTAAATAGGTTAGGTTAGGGTTGAAAATCTCAACCTAATTTCAACCCGCCAACCCGTTTAAAGATATATATATATATATATATATATATATATATATATATATATATATATATATATATATATATATATATATTGTTATTTAATATTCATTATACCTAATAATTAATATCGATTTGTATTTTTGTAGCAGATATAAAATCCCAACTTGAGGAGCTTTGTGGTGCTATCATGACAGAGAAGATGGATGATCAAGATGACAATCATACCGAAAGTGGAAGTCGTAGCCGACTTGGTGAAAGTGAAAGTCGAGTTACATAAAATTTTGAGATTAATTTGTGTTTGAATTATAGCTTTATAATTTTTATGGTTGTAAGCAATTGATTTGAGGTTTTGTTATGAACTTGATTTATGGTTACTTATAGATTTATAAATTACAATGTTTAACTTTTAAGGGGTACTTTTGAGAATTTTAAATAGGTCAACCCATGTTTAACCCATTTATTAAACAGTATGGGTTGAAAAAACACTAGACAGATCAACCTGATTTCAACACATTTACTAAAAATGTTGGGTTGGGTTAGAATTTCTCAACCTGTTTAAGTATACAGGTTGGGTTGGATACAAAGTTTCAACCCATTTAATTAAACAGGTCGACCCGTTAATGACTCAACCCAACCCATTGCCACCCCTACTGCTGGTCAACTGTGTGCTTGGGCTTCTATGCTGTTATGCGTAAGCTGTTAGTCGTTCGATTTGTTCTTACGACTAAAGAATGATGGAGGAGCGGGTGAGCCATGAGCCAGATTGTTTAGGGTGAGCCCGAAGGTCGTACAAGGATGATGATCAAGCAGTTGAGCCGCAAGCCCAGCTGTTCGAGATGAGCCCGGAGACTATTATGCTGATGCCTTTATGTGATAGATCGTGTGGTAGAAACTCACTAAGATTTGTGCTTACTCTTTCACCCTAAATGTTTTCAGGTATTTCTCAATCCGAGCTTTGGAGCGTGGCGTGACTGTATCGCATCCGACAATGGTGTTCAAGTCTTCCATTGGTCAACGTTTTGTATTTGATTCAATACTTTGGTGGCTTGCATATGTTAGCGACATTTCGTTTCATAGGGATATTTGTATGTATTATAAATAGTTATTGTAAAGAATAAAGTGTGCCCGCAAATGTTTTTCGACAATGCTTTGTGTTAATAAAACACAAGAGTGAGAATCTGCAAGTAATATCCACCGATCTAGGTGGTTATTTGTGATATCCTTGAGAATAAGTTATTTGAAAATAGTTGTAGTTAAGTTTCCGATCTTAATCTCAAGATCTTATGATCCTACAAGCAAAAACCGATTTCGATCACACTAGGATCTATCTGAAGTAATATCTATGTTGATATATTACGGGATCCTATCTGAAGTAAGATCCATATTGAGATATTAGGATCCCGACTAGGATATTAAGATCTTAACGTGATTTGATCCCATCGCTTTAGTCTTGTTTATATAGTCGAGCCCCAAAGTTCATCCATTTAACTAAAAATCGAGATCGTAAGAAGTCTTATGTAGGGGTGAGCGTTAATCGAATTAAACCGTGAAACCGCCCGAATCGAACCTTATACGGTTTGCGGGTTCGGGTTAAACGGTTAACGGTTCGGTTAGCGGGTTATTTGTCTGATTAGGCGGTTTGCGGTTTCGGTTTACGGTTTGATAAAAATAATACGGTGCCCACTCGAAAACCGTTTAAATATATTAATAATAAATATTTATAAAATATATTAAATATTAAATTACCTAACTTACCTGTTATGTTTGGTGGAAGTCGAATTATCAAAATAAGAGATTGGTGGAAGTTAAATGAATGTTTTAAAAAGTTAAAACGAAATAAGTGATTAAAAAAGAAGAAGAAGGAGAGTATGAGTGTTATAAACGATAAATAGTATACCATTAATGAATTGACTTTAATGGATTAAAATATTACATGTATGTCTTAAATAAAAAAACCAAGAATATGAAACCTTAAAAGTTTAAGATATAATCTTAAGAAAGTATGTTGTTATGAAAATAATGTCCTAATGAAAGCTGAAATAAAGTGTGTTTACTTTGAAAAGTCAATTTTTCTTTGTGAATATAGATGTAAATTTAGAAGGAATGTAGGCTTATAACTTTTATCATAAGGAAGAACTGCAGTAAATTGACATGGGAATCACTATTATTAGATAGGCTTTGCTTAAATTGGTTAAACCAAATCGAACCGTCTAAACCGAAACCCACCCAAACCGCAAACCGCCTATATTGTTATACTTTGTGTGATCTCATTCATTCATTCATCTCGAATTAGGCAGACCATCTTGACTATATTGTTATACTTTGTGTGATCTCATTCCTTTTATTGTACATGATTATGATCTTTTTTTTCTGATTAGGATGTTTTTTTCCTAATTTTTGTGGTTTCCGACAACAAGAATTATCGTTCATGCATAATAAGTTAAGGTTGATCCCACAATCGAGGTCTTCATCAACTTTAATTTGTAATCAGGGGCGGATCCAAGGCATGGGTTATGGGGGGAGGTGCCCCCAATGACCTTCAAATTTGTAGTAAAATTATATATTAAATTGGATAAGAAACAAAAAATTAATATGTAAGCTCTTAATGATATATTAGGCTAGCTCTTGAACAAATTGAATTTAGGGGTACGTAATATCATTTTTGGTTTTTGATTCTCGGCAACTTGAAACTTTAGCCAAATTAACCCAATGATATTTTTTCTATTTTTTACTTCTAAGCAACAACAAAAAAAAAGAAGAAAATTTAAGGACACATACATCTTAAATATTATTTTTGAAGTGGATTCTTAAAAAGACACTATCCAAAAGGTTTTGTTGATTGTAAGTTTGCGTTGTATAAGAGAATAGTATTTGTTTGAACATTTTTTTGTAATGTGATTTTGTTACCGACTTATCGGTATTTTATAACCGTTTTGAATTGATTCATAAACTTTTTCTTAATTAGATATTTTTGTGCCCCCAACGCTTATAAATCCTAGATCCGCCACTGATTGTAATATGCCTTTATAACGCGAAATTGGAATAAACTATCAGAAAAAGCTAGCGAAAAGTTACACATAAGAGATGCCCTAATTGGGTTTTGCAATTAAACAACCCAATTAAAGTAGAGTTCCTATGAAAAATCCAAAATACGCCAACGTGATTATGTACTAGAAAATAGCAACCTTTTGGACTTGGACTTGATATTACCAAAGAACACTTCATTCTATGTTTCCACAACACCCATATTGTTGTGATCAAAACAGCATCGATGCATTTGTTTGGGAAGCCGACAACCTATTATGATTTTCCGAGGCATATAAATCCGTAAAGTTGTAAAAAGCCGGTCTATCGATATCTCACCATCGCATAATTGGGTTCCTTATAGAGTTCGCCAATAAACACAAAAATTAAAAATTGATGAAGATAGTCGACATGTGAGTCACATACGACTCACATTATGTTATAATACCTAATTATTCCACAAACAACAAATTATCAATAAATTTGGAAATTAATTCATTTTTATTGGATCTTCCGATGTCGATAGCCTTTATAACATATCTTAGATAAAATCACGACCCTAGATATGATATGTATGTAAGAAAAAAGTTATGATTGGTGGCATCGTTACACCTCGTTTGTGCAAACCAGCCTTATATTTGACTTTTGACTTTTGACTTTCTTTTCCCCTCTACCTAACATATCGTTTGTTTCTTTGATCCAATTCTTCATCCCCATTCAGCGGCAATACCCACTATTCCACTAAGCTTTTCTCTCTTGATGCAAATCATTCTTTGCTTACACAACCCCTCTTTCACTCTCGTAAGTCAACTCTTAATTCTCTTATGCAAACATAGAACCTGATTTCATAAAAAAGGTGTATCCTACTTTATGTTATCATTCATGTATTTGAAATTTTGTTTCAGGGTTTAATCTATTCGATTTCAGTCATTCAAATCTTCATGTTATTGAGAGAACTGAATACTCTAAAATCGTTTAGGTTGAGTGATCGATAATTTCAGTGAAAGAACCGATCTTTTAGTAGATAATGGATAATTCCGATTAGCCGTTTTATTGCGATTTTGAACGGTATGAAATGGTGAAGTTAAAGAGCTAAAGTTTATGTAGAAAATGGACAACTCTAATTATTTCGGTAATAGACATGAAGAGCGTTTGGGTGTGAACAAGATCGGGAAAAATATCAAAAAAAGTCCACCGCACCAACCGTATTTCGGTAATCCGGCCAGTCAACCACCGTACCCACCGGAGTTGACTAATCCGGCGAGGCAACAACCATACCCTCAAGTCTACAACGTCAACAAGAATGATTTTCGAGACACCGTTCAACGGCTGACCGGTTCACCATCCCACCACCAAGAACCACCGCCGAGACCTTCCCAAAACTCAACAAACACCGCCGGTATGCGATTACAAAGAATCCGTCCACCGGGATTAGCTCCTATAAACGTCTACAGACCCCAAGTGCGTGTTCTCCCGCCAAGACCTGCCGTACAATATGGTCAACCACCACCGCAGACCATGGTGCCGCCGCCCATGACTTCCTGTGACCATATGGGGTGGGGAAACGCAGTAGAGTCTCCGATCTCAGCTTATATGCGTTACCTTCAGCAATCCGTCTTGGATTCAGGCCAAAGACCACCGTCACCTCTTTTCCCGTCTCCAAGAATGACCGGACCACCACCACCGCCGCCGCCACTTCTTCCATCTCCGAGAACAAACCACCCTGTTAATCTGCCATCACCTACTTCTCAGTTCCTTCTGCCATCACCCTCTGGTTACATGAATCTATTGTCTCCATTATCACCTTACCCGTTGCTTTCTCCTGGTTATAATCAGCATCCGCCGCCACTCACACCGGTTTTTTCTTTTTCACCGGCGGCTCAATCAGGAATGTTAGGTCACCGGCCTCCACCTCCACCTTCTCCCGGCATGGGGTTTCCATCTCCGGGGTTTTTCCAATTTTCTAGTCCCAGATGGAGGGATTAGCATCTAGATTTGTGAGCAGTTCTAGTTCAAGTACGGATTTGGCTCCTTAATGCAGAAAGAATAACCCTTTTTGAGAGAGGATTATAGTGGCAGTTGCACAAGCCAAAATGTAAAGTAGATAGGGCGTATGATAGTCTCTAGGAAGTTGATTTTAGTTCATAGTTTGTTTATAAACTTGTATTCCATGTTTATGATATATGTTGGTACAAATATACTCTGCTCATTTCTTGAAGATGTTATGTTTTAATTCTTTGCATACCTTTATAAATGATTATTATTTTACAACAGAATTACTAGAAGAATAATGGACATAGGTTTGTTTATAAACATACAATGCATGGAAGTTGTTTCTATTCCAAAAAATTAATGAAAAATGTACTTTTGGCGATTACATTTGATGCGAAATACGACCTAACCAAAAAAAATAAAATAAAATTGATAGTTCATTCCACCGCCCTAATTCGTAAAGGTATAGTCGCTGAGATTAATGATTATAGAATTTTGAACCCACAACAATAGTCTGTAAAGGAACTAGCCATCAGAATTATTGATCCCACCATGATACTATGTATAGGAACGAGTGACCGCGAATGATGGTTAAGGAAACACTCCAAACCACCAAGACTACATATCTATAAAGGTAACAAGATTTCGAAAGAGAGTTTAAACTCCAAAATTATTTCATCCAGATTTGCCATTATAAAGGAAGCATGACTACAAGACAAAAAGTTGCTTACAAAATGTAAGATGTGCCCTATGGCATACTGTTCACAATCCCTTAAAATAAAGAATATGCTCAGCCATTGTGTTAGACAAGAAGATATATTATGCTCCAAAATTGTCAATTGGCTGTCATATTGGCACTGATCTACAAAAGATGAATCCGAAGTTAGTTTTAAGGGTGAGGCCTAAATGGTTTCAGTTGTGGAGTCTTAGAAACTTCGAACGAGTACCCAAATCTTAAAGTTTCAGACAAGGGTGGAATGGTAGTTACTTCGGTTGCGGCACGAAGTCTCAAGGCTTCAGTTGTGGTGCCCAACCCTACAAATTCAACCTTCGAGGAGATTCCATATGGTACCCAAATCTTAAAGTTTCAGACAAGGGTGGAACGGTAGTTACTTCGGTTGCGGCACGAAGTCTCAAGGCTTCAGTTGTGGTGCCCAACCCTACAAATTCAACCTTCGAGGAGATTCCATATGGTACTACTGAGGCTTTAAGGACATCAAGTATATGAAGTAAGGTCACCCTGATGGGTTTTGATAAACTAAAACGATCATTTTGCGTAAAACAATTTTAAGCGGCAAACGGAAGTGATTTAAAATAACAATTATTTTAAGATCATTTTAACAAAACCACCAAGAGGATCCATTACATAACTTTGAAAGATTATTTGACAACCATATGATAAAAAGAAAACAACCTTTGAAGACTTTGATCCCACTTGATTTTGGGGAGTTGATGAAGATGGCAAGAGAACTCAAAGTAGAATTCATCTATAATATATCCACCAACAAGATTGAGGCACTATGAATGCTAGTTCCCTTTTGTATTTCTGATAGGGGTGAGCGTTAATCGAATTAAACCGCGAAACCGCCCGAACCGAACCTTATACGGTTTGCGGGTTCGGGTTAAACGGTTAACTGTTCGGTTAGTGGTTTGAATGATCGGTTTAAGCAGTTTGGTCAAAATAATACGGTGCCCGCCCGAAAACCGTTTAAATATATTAATAATAAATATTTATAAAATGTAAGAACCCGAGAAAATTTGTAATAAAATGTAAAATAACAGTGTGTAATAGTAAAACTATGAAAAAGGGCAAATCGGTCTTTTGCCATGTTTTGGATCTTATTGTAAAAAAATATTTTGTGTTTGCGGGGCAATAATATAAGAAATAAAACTTCATGTAATAAAACTTAGATTATGGTGCCAAATTGGAAGAAAAAGAACTAGAGGGTTAGAAGTGTAAATATGGAACTATAAATAAGAGAAATATCTCCATAAGTTCCAGAAATTTTCAGTAGCATCGGGAGAAAGCGAGAGTGTGGGCAGGTTCTCGAAGATTTTGGAAGAGTTGAGCAGAAATCAAAAACTAACTTGAAGACCTTGATTTCCAAGCTATTCAAGGTGAGAATTCCACCCTTATAACTTAATTTAAGCATTTTGGGATTTTGTGGATGGGGGAAAACGGGTTGCAGAAGTGGTGTGGAGTTCATGTCACGTTTCCAACTTAGGAAATGTGTTCCAAACATCATTAGAACTCAATTTCACATCTGGAATCGGTTAAAAGTAGGAGGAATTGATGATTTTCCTCAAGAACCCTAAATTAAGAATTTATGTGATTAAGTTGTTTCTATCGGTTAAAACCTGATGTAAACAGAAGGTTTTAGTCATAGAATGATATATATTGGTTAGGTTAAGTATTAAGGACTTAATGGGTCAAAACAGTGGGCTGCAGCACAAAAATCGGGCAAAAACTCGTATCTGCAGCACAGACACGAGTCGTGCACATTTATGCCTAGAATATGCACGAGTCGTGCTTCTCAAAAATGGTCATCTACTATGAGCACGAGTCGTGCTCCCTTATGAAGGAATTATGCACGAGTCGAGCATAATCCCTGATGTCCAAAACGTCCGAAATTTCGTGGAAAATGGTACTAGGCATGTCCGTTTAGCCTATAATTCATACCATAAGTGTAAGACCCGTTCCGCCGAGTCGCGGCCCAAAGGAATCCGCGGCGCGGCTTTTGGAAGAATCTAGAATCGCGTAGGATTTGTACGCGCGGCGCGGTTCGAAAGAATCCGCGGCGCGGTGCGCCGCAGTCATGAAAAACCCTAATTCGGATTTAAACGCCAATATAAAGGACCCTAGCCCTAGGGTTCGTGTTTTTGGGGAGTTTCTAGAATAGAGGTGTCTGGTTTCGGCAGATACTCTTTGGTCTCGAGGTGTTGAAGGTTTAGGGAGATTAGAAGAAGGAGATCCAACGCGGGAGAAGGTTTAGGACGGGTCGTGGGCATCACTCCGTCCTTCAGAAGTAAGGTAAGGAAATCTACTCTTCTGACTTTCCTTTTTATCCCGTCATATGGTGTTACCAGTTAGTTTGTAGCTTTAGACGATTCGTAGCCCTTAGGGTTTGAACCAAGGACATGCATGGACTTGGATGTCCATAAGGAAGTGACCTTAGGGTAGTTTCTGATCCCAGGAAGGGTGTAGAAAGGAACCCTAGCCGATTGATGTACTGTTAATCGCTGAAAAATATTTTGGAATGTTACGAGCCGCGACGCGGACTGGCTATGTCAGCGGCGCGGACTCGGCTGAAACCCCATAATTGTACAATGATAGCCGCGGCGCGTAGAGCGAGGAGCCACGCCGCGGCGAGCGACTGTGTGTCCAGGAATTTAGTTTTGACCACGGTTTGATGGCAAATAGTGAGTCTAACCTTTAGACAGGTCTGTAAGAGCCTAGTCAGTAATTGATATGTTGTATGTGTGTGGGATTTAGGTGTGTGGACGAGCTAAGTGGGGATATTAGAGAATATCTGTGCGGTTTCGAATCAAGTGAGTATCCTCACCTTACTATATGATGTTGCATGTTAGGCATCTTGTGTGTTATTTACAGTTATATGATTTGCTCTATATCTGTGGTTATTTGTTGTTGGGCTTAGTACTGATGCGTGTCCCCTCGTAGCTGTTGTATGGCGAGTTGGACTATTGCCTTGTCCCATAGCTGTTGTATGATGGGCTGGGCCATAACCGGGAACCCATATCTGTCGTATGATGGGTAGAACCTTCACGTGTCCATAGCTGTTGTATGATGGACGCCCGTAGCTGTTGTATGGCGGGTAGGGTCGGGTCGTTCTCGAGGACGGGTTGTTTAATGTGTGGGCATGTATGGTAATTTGTGGACTCACTAAGCTTTAAGCTTACCCGTTGATTTTATAACATTTCAGGTATTTCAAAGGACAAAGGGAAGGGCAAGGCGTGACGGCGGCACATCGCATACAAGAAAATTTATGTTAATGAATTATGTTATGATTTTCAATTGTTTCCGCTGTTGGTTTAATAAATAGGTTAAACGGATTTACTTTTGGAATAAATGTTTTATTGAAACTTTGATAATAAATGAATTTTTAGAAATTTTGAAATTGGGGCGTTACAAATTGGTATCAGAGCCTTGGTTTGAGGGATTTGGATGAACTGTATTGGGAATCCAAACTCAAACTTAGGACTGAGTGATTTTGTTAAGAAAATGTTTTAGAAGGTTAAAGTAAAGTAAAAGAAGATGCGATGCGAACCGTCAGCCGAGCTCAAGTAAGTTTTGTGATTCCCAATTACCCATGCCAAGTTTGTGTTATGTGACAAAATGTATTGTGCTAGGATGTAAAGCTGCCTGGATAATATACTCTGTAGACTGTTTGTGCCTTATGTGCTGCTTTGGAATTTTATGCTACTGTCGTTAGGTTGCTTAGTGAATGCTGGTAGGTTATATACAATTAGGGTAAGATAGCCTAAGAATTCTTGGTCTGGCTTTACTGGCTGTTCCTTGTTTGGTTGTGACTTTAGGGTAGATCAGTTATTCAAACGTCTATATTATTCCTGATTGTGTACGGCTGTGCGTCCGTGAGGTGACTCGACGACATTAGCAATAGTTCTCTTAGGCACGTGTGAGATGGAGAGTTAGATCAAAAGATTAGGCACCACGGTGCATGACCACATGAGTCAAAGGAAATGGTTTAGTGTGTGTGACGTTTTAGGAGGATGGTTGACGAACTTGGAACAAGGGCGAATAGGTGTGGAAGGTAGTACCAGGCCAGTATTACCGAAAGCACAGGATTCACGCTTGAGTCAAGAGTAGTCAAACAAAGTCCTAAAAAGTCAAGTAGTTGGATAGATAGGAGTGACCCGAGTATTGATATTAGAAACTGTTGCGCATTTCAGAATGGCAGTCACTCGAAGTAACGGTGGACCAGATGCGGGTGCCTCGAGTGGGGGAGGACCGACTGATGAGAATCTCCGTAACCTGATAGCGGAGGAGGTTTCGCAGGAAGTGTTGGCTGCGATACCTCAGTTCTTTGGTACGATTAAGGCTGAGCTATGGGCAATGCTCGAGGAACGACTGGCTACTCAGGGCACGTCACGTGCGAGGGATGCAAGTTATAAGGACTTTTCGGCTAGTTCGCCTCTGATGTTCGATGGGGGCAGGGATCCGATTGTTAGCATGCGGTGGATTTCCGCAGTGGAGGGTGCTTTCCGCACATGTTCCTGCCATGAGAACTCCAAGGTAACGTTTGCGGCGAATATTTTAAGAGAGGGTGCGAAAGATTGGTGGGAGATACGAACGAAAGATCTCACTCCTGCTCAATTGGATGCCATTACATGGCCGCAGTTTAAGGAACAGTTCAAATTGGAGTATGTTCCACAGGTGGAAATGGAACGCTTGGCACAGGAATACCTAAATCTGACCCAGACTACTGAGACGGTGACGGAAATCACCAAGAAGTTTAATGAACGGGCACTCTTCTGTCCAGAGTTTGCATCAACCGAGCGCATGAGGATGACCCGATACTTGGCAATGCTTCGCACAGACATTCGGGAATTTGTGTCTGCTGCTAGGCACCAAACTCTTACTGATATGATAGCGGCCGCTCGGGCCCGAGAGTTGGAACTGGAAACCCAACAAAAGCAGAAGCGTCCGGCGCCTGCTCAGACTCAGCAGGTGTCGAAGAAATTTCGGGGGACAGATCAGGGAAAGCAAGGGCAAAGGAGCCAGGGTAAGTGTGGTAAATGTTGAAGGAATCATGAGGGGCGTTGCTGGGTGCTAATATGCCATAAGTGTGGAAAGGAGGGCCACTATGCTAAAGATTGTCGGCAAGAGGTCAAGATTTGTTTTAATTGTAATCAGGTAGGCCACTTCAAGGCCCAATGTCCCCGTCTGACTCAGGGAGTAGTTCAGAATCCGGCACCCACTACACTCCGGATTACCGATGGTAGGCAGGGGAAAGGGGAAGCCCCTAAGACCAAGGGTCGAGCATTCGTCATGACCGCCGAGGAGGCACAGGATGCGCCCGACGTCGTCACGGGTACTCTTTCTTTACTTGCCTCGTGTTTGTGGTGTGTGTAATTAATATGTCTATTATGCTTTGATTAGGAACATTCTTAGTCAACTCTACGCCTACCTTTGCACTATTTGATTCGGGTGCTAGTCATTCTTTTGTGTCTGCCGCGTTGGGAAAGAGTTTCGGTATTGCTTTAGGAACTCTTCATCAGCCGTTAGAAGTGGAAATCGCGGATGATAAAACCGTGCAACCGACTAGTGTTTATCGGGGATGCGAAGTCGTGATTCAAGGAATAAAGTTTCCGATCGATCTCATCCCTATACCGTTGAGTGACTCCCGAGTCATCATCGGTATGGATTGGATGGGTCAGCATGAATCATGGATCGATTGTAAGAACAAGCGAGTGTGGATTCAAACCCTAAGTGGGGGAGAGCTGGTTGTGCAGGGCGAGAGAAAGAATCGAGGTGCAGTTTTCTGTTCAGCTGCTAGGGCACGCAGACATTTTCAGCATGGAGGTTCGGGATTTGTGGCTTATATTGTAGACACACGAGAAAGGAAGCCACAGTAGAAAGCAGGTGATATACCAGTGGTTCGGGATTTTCCTGATGTTTTTCCCGAGGACCTGCCTGGCGTGCCGCCAGAGAGACAGGTGGAATTTAAGATCGACTTAACTCCCGGTGCAGCTCCGATAGCCAAAGCACCGTATCGTCTTGCGCCTTCGGAGATGCTGGAGTTGTCTATTCAACTTCGAGAATTATTAGATAATGGATTTATTCGACCCAGTTGCTCGCCATGGGGAGCGCCTATTTTGTTTGTTAAGAAGAAGGATGGTTCCAACAGGATGTGCATAGATTATCGTGAGTTGAATAAGCTTACGGTGAAGAATCGATATCCATTGCCTCGCATCGACGACTTATTCGACCAACTGCAGGGCGCTTCGTGGTTTTCAAAAATTGATTTGCGGTCAGGTTACCATCAAATGCGAGTTCGGGAGGAAGACATTCCGAAAACGGCTTTTCGGACAAGGTACGGCCACTTCGAGTTTGTAGTGATGTCGTTTGGACTGACCAATGCACCTGCAGCTTTTATGGACTTAATGAATCGGGTGTGTCGACCGATGTTGGATCGGTCAGTTATAGTTTTCATTGACGACATTTTAGTCTATTCTCGGAGCAGGGAACAACATGAACAGCACTTAAGGGAAGTATTAGAGACCTTAAGGAAGGAGAAGCTTTATGCAAAGTTGTCTAAGTGTGACTTTTGGCTACGGGAGGTCCAGTTTTTGGGTCACATTGTAAATGAGCAAGGAATCATGGTAGACCCGACTAAGGTGGAGGCTGTGATGCGGTGGGAGGTTCCGAAGACTCCCTCGGAGATTAGAAGTTTCTTGGGTCTGGCTGGTTATTATCGTCGTTTCATCCAAGACTTCTCAAAGGTTGCAGTACCTTTGACCCGGCTAACTAAGAAAAATGCTGCTTTTCGATGGGGTGAGGAGCAGCAGCAGGCTTTTGAGACTTTGCGGCAGAAATTGTGTGAAGCTCCGGTTTTGACTTTGCCTGAGGGCATGGAGGATATGGTAGTTTATTGCGATGCATCAATCTCGGGATTGGGGGCAGTCTTGATGCAACGAGGCAGGGTGATTGCTTACACCTCGCGACAGTTGAAGCCCCATGAAACTAACTACCCTACTCATGATTTGGAATTGGGAGCGGTGGTCTTCGCTCTCAAGATTTGGAGACACTATTTGTATGGAGTGAAGTGCACCATTTTCACAGACCATAAGAGTTTGAAGTACCTGATGGATCAGTCAAACCTCAATATGAGACAGAGAAGATGGTTGGATGTATTAAAAGACTATGATTGTGAGATACACTACCACCCTGGAAAGGCCAATGTGGTAGCGGATGCGTTAAGTCGTAAGGCTCCGAGTGCACCCCTTCGGGGCGTTTGTCTAAGGATGACAATTGTAACACCGCTGCTTGAGCTGATTAGGAAAGCCCAGGTGGAAGCAAGCAAGAGCGAGAATCAGAAAAGTGAGAGGATTGTGGGTCAGTTGGCAGCTATGGTCAAAGATAGTAGGGATTTGTTGACTTGTCACGAGAGGATTTGGGTACCGAAGCTGGGCGAGGTTCGTCAAACCCTACTGGAGGAGGCACATAAATCCAGGTTCTCTATCCACCCTGGAGCAACTAAAATGTATAGGGATCTGCACGAATATTATTGGTGGCCAGGCATGAAGAGGGAAGTAGCTTGGTTTGTCGAAAGATGCATGACCTGTCGTAAGGTCAAGGCCGAACACCAACGGCCTCATGGTAAGTTGCAGCCTCTTGAGATCCCAGAATGGAAATGGGAGCATATCACAATGGATTTCATCACGAAGTTGCCAAGAACCCCTCGACATATGGACACTATTTGGGTTATCGTGGATAGGTTGACCAAAAGTGCTCATTTCCTCCCCATCCAAGAGACTTACTCTGCAAAGGAATTGGCTAAGGTCTTCCTGGATGAGATTATCTCTCGGCATGGTATACCGGTCTCGGTGATATCCGATCGGGATGTCCGGTTTACGTCTAGGTTTTGGAAGAAGTTTCATGAGGAATTAGGCACCCGCCTTCATTTCAGCACAGCATATCATCCTCAGACGGATGGGCAGAGTGAAAGGACGATTCAAACGCTGGAGGATATGCTTAGGGCATGTGTCATCGATTTTGGTGGGAGTTGGGATTCCCATCTCCCTTTAGCTGAGTTTTCTTACAATAACAGTTATCACGCGAGCATTGGCAGAACTCCCTTTGAAATGTTGTATGGAAGAAAGTGTCGGACACCTATTTGCTGGGGCGAAGTTGGCCAGCAGGTATTGGGTAGTACAGAGGTGGTGCTCAAGACAACTGAGTTAATTCAGAAGGTTCGGGAGAGATTGTTAACCGCTCAAAGCCGACAGAAAAGTTATGCGGATAGGCGACGGTCCGATCTCGAGTTTCAAGTTGGGGATTATGTTCTTCTAAAGGTGTCACCTTGGAAGGGAGTTATTTGTTTTAGGAAGCGAGGGAAGCTTGGCCCTAGGTATATTGGACCATATCGAATTGTCGCCCGTGTTGGTGAGGTAGCTTACCGGTTGGAGCTGCCCGAACAGCTTAGTCAAATTCACGACACGTTCCACGTTTCGCAGCTCAGAAAGTGCGTGACTGAGGAATCCACAATAGTACCTTTGGAGGATATTCAATTAGATGAACGTCTAAATTATGTGGGGCGACCAATTGCCATCATTGAAAAGAAGATAAAGACTTTACGGAATAAAATAATAGGATTAGTTAAGGTTCAGTGGCAGCATCGAAAAGGGTCCGAATGGACTTGGGAACCGGAGGAGGAAATGCGGAGGCATTATCCAGAATTATTTATCGGCACGGATTTCGGGGACGAAATCCAGTTAAGTGGGGGAGAATTGTAAGACCCGTTCCGCCGAGTCGCGGCCCGAAGGAATCCGCGGCGCGGCTTTTGGAAGAATCTAGAATCGCGTAGGATTTGTACGCGCGGTGCGGTTCGAAAGAATCCGCGGCGCGGTGCGCCGCAGTCATGAAAAACCCTAATTCGGATTTAAACGCCTATATAAAGGACCCCAGCCCTAGGGTTCGTGTTTTTGGGGAGTTTCTAGAATAGAGGTGTCTGGTTTCGGCAGATACTCTTTGGTCTCGAGGTGTTGAAGGTTTAGGGAGATTAGAAGAAGGAGATCCAACGCGGGAGAAGGTTTAGGACGGGTCGTGGGCATCACTCCGTCCTTCAGAAGTAAGGTAAGGAGATCTACTCTTCTAACTTTCCTTTTTATCCCGTCATATGGTGTTACCAGTTAGTTTGTAGCTTTAGACGATTCGTAGCCCTTAGGGTTTGAACCAAGGACATGCATGGACTTGCATGTCCATAAGGAAGTGACCTTAGGGTAGTTTCTGATCCCAGGAAGGGTGTAGAAAGGAACCCTAGCCGATTGATGTATTGTTAATCGCTGAAAAATATTTTGGAATGTTACGAGCCGCGACGCGGACTGGCTATGTCAGCGGCGCGGACTCGGCTGAAACCCCGTAATTGTACAATGATAGCCGCGGCGCGTAGAGCGAGGAGCCACGCCGCGGCGAGCGACTGTTTGTCTAGGAATTTAGTTTTGACCACGGTTTGATGGCAAATAGTGAGTCTAACCTTTAGACAGGTCTGTAAGAGCCTAGTCAGTAATTGATATGTTGTATGTGTGTGGGATTTAGGTGTGTGGACGAGCTAAGTGGGGATATTAGAGAATATCTGTGCGGTTTCGAATCAAGTGAGTATCCTCACCTTACTATATGATGTTGCATGTTAGGCATCTTGTGTGTTATTTACAGTTATATGATTTGCTCTATATCTGTGGTTATTTGTTGTTGGGCTTAGTACTGATGCGTGTCCCCTCATAGCTGTTGTATGGCGAGTTGGACTATTGCCTTGTCCCATAGCTGTTGTATGATGGGCTGGGCTATAACCGGGAACCCATAGCTGTCGTATGATGGGTAGAACCTTCACGTGTCCATAGCTGTTGTATGATGGACGCCCGTAGCTATTGTATGGCGGGTAGGGTCGGGTCGTTCTCGAGGACGGGTTGTTTAATGTGTGGGCATGTATGGTAATTTGTGAACTCACTAAGCTTTAAGCTTACCCGTTGATTTTATAACATTTCAGGTATTTCAAAGGACAAAGGGAAGGGCAAGGCGTGACGGCGGCACATCGCATACAAGAAAATTTATGTTAATGAATTATGTTATGATTTTCAATTGTTTCCGCTGTTGGTTTAATAAATAGGTTAAACGGATTTACTTTTGGAATAAATGTTTTATTGAAACTTTGATAATAAATGAATTTTTAGAAATTTTGAAATTGGGGCGTTACAATAAGTCTAAAATGGTGTGAAAACACATGGAAAATTATTAAACCGGGAATACGACCTCCCAAAGGTACTGTAGCAAAATACGCGTATTTCGGGAAAATTTACAAATTAAAGGAAGCTATTATAATGGGGGTTGTAGTCTAATTATAACCCGTAGTTGCATAATATGGCACTCTTGTGCTGTAAAGTTAGTTGTTATATATATGAATTGAATATAAATGTATATCTTGTAAATAATAGGTGGTGATTCAAATACGGTGAACCAAGCGAAGGAAAAAGGAGTGCAAAAGACTAACTGACTCCTAGGTGACTCGAGGTGAGTATTATGTGGATTTTTGAGTACATAGCAAAATGAGTTTTATTCAAAATGTTTTGGAGTCAAAGTGGTTTTATGGCTTTAAAAGTATTTTATGAAAAATATGCTTATAATGTGTACAGAAAGAGAATCAGAAATACAGTGAACTGATAATGTGATTGGCCCTTGATGATGAATTGCTTAGTATCCGGATAAAGACCACGGCCTGCTGCGGTAGGGGTGGCAAAAAGACACTACTGGGATGGTACCTCCCGTCGCGAAGTAGTTGTCTAATTACCTTGGTAGATGAATCCGTTTCATGCTACTGAGGAAGCAGCTATACGGGTGCGTCTTATATAAAACCTACGGGTGCGCTCGTAGGAATGTACCATCACATAATAAGGAATGCCTATGGGTGCGCTCATAGGAAATAAAATATTGGAAATTTAAGAATAATGTTATTGTTGGAAAACTGTTTTGGGTCTAAACCCATAATGCTCACGAGACATTATGTCTCACGTATTTTTTTTTAAAATGCTATGTACTCAGGTAAGCGGGAAGAACGTTAAAAACGTCGGGTGTGGGACCTTAGCTTCTGTTGTACAAAGTGTAAAATAAACAGGTTTGAACTATGGTTATGATGCAAATTCGTGATGCCCCGTTTGTAAAACATAAGTGGTTTGTATGACTAAATATTTGTAATATAAGTTTGAAAGAAAAAAAATTGTGTTAAAGTTGGGGTGTTACAATTTGGTATCAGAGCCATGGTTTAAGCGAATTAGGTTGGGTAACCATCCTAGGCTTAAACTATTGGATTAATAGTAAGTAAAGTAGTAGTACTAGGTACTAACTAACGGGGTAGAGTCGGTAATTTACAACGTTGGAATCCACAGAAACCGATGAATCAGGGGGTTCTTGTGATGACACTAGAGCCAAAGTATATAGGTGGTTAAAATAATATTGGGCCCGTATTATTGTAACCACAGGATATGCCTTGGAAATGGTGAAGTCACGAGGGGAACCTGAGGAATTTGGTTGTGGAAATTAGTAGAGAGATACTTGGGAACACAAGTTCCATAGGAAGATCACATGCTATCGCTTTCGAATATATTGATAAACATATTTATGAGAAGTAACAAACGTGAATTTTATTATTTTTATATAGTAAATGGAGAGCGGTGATCATAGCCTTTCAAGTGGGGGACGGGCAGCCAGTCATACTCCATCTCGTGGGAGTATTCCCATCAACGATGCGGACAATATGGGTGATATGCCAAACCCAATACCGCAACCTCCACCTGTGACTTTGGAGGCTATACAAAACCTCATCAGCAATTTAAAAACAGAAATGAGGGAAGATATGCGCCAAATACTGAATACACGGCTGGGAGACCCACGTCCTAATCCTTCTGTTGATGATGCCTCTTGGAGACCTACTAATGGAGATTCCCTTACAGAAGAAGATAGTGTGGGGACAGAAGACAAAAAGAGATGTTCCTTCAAAACCTTCCTAGCATGTAAACCAACAGAATACTATGGTAGCTTTGAGCCCAAAGTTACGATGCGATGGATACGGGAGACGGAGCAAGTATTGGAGGTCAGCAAATGTCATGAGAAAGATAAAGTTTATTATGCCTCACGAATGTTGAAAGACGATGCGCTGGTTTGGTGGAATACCTTATACGAGTTGATTGGAAAGGATGTAATTTATAAATGGTCGTGGACCGAATTTACCACTCGCTTGAAGAACAAATATTGTCCCCTTCGAGACATAGAAAAACTTGAAGACGAATTTCTTACTTTAAAGAAGGGTAGTCTGACTATTGCTGAGTACACTAAGAAGTTTAGCGATATGCTACCATTTGTAGGCAATATTTACACTACAGAGCGGTCACGAATCAACCGTTACGTGAAAGGCCTACCTTGGGAGTATGAATTGGAAGTGAAACGGGCGGAAACAATGGATGAAACATTTGTAGCAGCACGGAATGTGGAGGATGTGTATAAGAGGAGAACAATGGAGAGGCAAGTTTCTGGGGATAAACGTAAATTTAGTGGCGGGAGTAGCAGTTGGAATAAGAAGGGGAAGTCGGTGGTGATGTCGACTAAATAGGGTAGTCGGAAGACGTGTGACAAGTGTGGAAAAGAGCATACAGGCGAATGCAAGATGGGAAGCACATCATGCTTTAACTGTGGAAGAGTTGGTCACAAGGCTAGAGAGTGTACCTACCCAAAACTTAGCGAAGTTGAATGTTTTACTTGTCATGAAAAGGGACACTACAGTTATGATTACCCGAGGAAAGGTGGTCAAACCATGGTGTCAACTGCACAGAAGAAGACTGAACCCCAAAAAGTAAAGACTCGGGCCTTCCAGCTTACACGTGAAGAAGCAAAAGAGACACAAGACGTGGTCTCAGGTACCTTACTAATTAATCAAATGCCTGCTTACGTATTATTTGATTCTGGTGCTACGTGTTCGTTTATGTCTCATGAGTTTGGTCTAAAATTCAACGTGCCGTTAGAATCATTAGATTATGTATGTGAGGTCGAATTGGCAAGTGGTAAGAAGGTGGAGATAAAACACGTGTATCGCGGTTGTGAACTCAGCATAGATGATAAGAAATTCTCGTTAAATCTTCTTCCAATAGGAGTGAAGACTTTTGATGTTGTCATCGGTATGGATTGGCTTGGAGCCAACGATGCGAAGATTGCATGCGGAAAGAAGATAGTGTCGGTGAAAATTCCGGATGGTAGCAAAGTGTATGTTTATGGTGAAAAACCCAAAAGGATGTCAAGTTTGATTAGTGCAGTGAAAGTTAGAAGATGTTTGGTCAAAGGATGTTCATCTTTTCTAGCGTATGTAATAGCGGAAGATAAAGCAAAGAAAACTGTGGATGATATTGATGTGGTGAGAGAATACCCAGAAGTTTTTCCAGACGATTTACCTGGCTTGCCACCAGAGAGACAAGTAGAATTCCAAATTGATCTTGTACCCGGAGCTTCTCCTATCGCCCGCGCTCCATACCGTTTAGCCCCGACCGAAATGCGGGAGTTGATGCCACAATTACAGGAATTGCTTGATAAAAGCTTCATACGTCCCGGTTCGTCACCTTGGGGTGCACCGGTGCTGTTTGTCAAAAAGAAGGATGGTTCGATGCGAATGTGCATTGACTATCGCGAGCTCAACAAAATTACCATTAAAAATCGTTACCCGTTACCACGCATAGACGACCTGTTTGACCAATTGCAAGGTGCTGACTATTTCTCTAAGATCGACCTTCGATCTCGTTACCATCAAGTACGCGTAAGAAACGAAGATATTGAGAAGACTGCTTTCCGTACTCGATACGGGCATTATGAATTTCTGGTCATGCCTTTTGGTTTGACGAATGCCCCGGCAATTTTCATGGATTTGATGAATAGTGTAAGACCTGTTCCGCCGAGTCGCGGCCCGGAAGAATCCGCGGCGCGGCTTTAGGAAGAATCTAGAATCGCGTAGGATTTGTACACGCGGCGCGGTTCGAAAGAACCCGCGACGCGGTGCGCCTCTAATGTGAAAAACCCTAATTCGGATTTAAACGCCTATATAAAGGGTCCCAGCCCTAGGGTTCGTGTTTTTGGAAGTTCTCTGGAGTGGAGTCGACTAGTTTCAGCAGAGGCTCTTTGGTTCCGAGGCTTTAAAGTTTTGGAGGAAGAGATACAACGTGGGAAAAGGCTTGTAGTCAATCGGGTGCATTCCTCCGTTTTCCAGAAGCAAGGTAAAAGGATCTACCTTCTAATATTTCATTTCATTCCGTCATGTAGTCTTATCCATTGGATAGTGATCTTAGATGGCTTGTAATACTTAGGATTTTGGACCATGGACATGCATGGACTTGCATGTCCATAAGAGAGTGACCTTAGGGTAGTTTCTGATCCCAGGAAGGGTGTAGAATGGAACCCAAATCGATGGCTGTATTGGTTAAGAGCAAAAAGAGGATTTTGGACTATTACGAGTCCGCGACGCGGACAGGCTATGTCGGCGACGCGGGTTCAAGTAAAACCCTGTAAGTGTAATGATAGTCCGCGACGCGTAAGGGAGAGGTCGCGCCGCGGTGAGCGACTGTTTGACCAAAAGCTTACTTTCGACCCATGGTTGTTAGCAAATGTTGGGTCTGACCTTTAGGAAAGTCTATAGGAGTTTTGGTCAGTGATTAATATGTTGTGTATGTGGGATTTAGGTGATCGGACGAGCCTAGTTTGGAATATTAGCAAATTATCCGGACGGTTGTGATTCAGGTGAGTATCCTCACCTTACTATATGATGTTGCATGTTAGGCATCTTGTGTGTTATTTACAGTTGTATGATTTGCTCTATATCTGTGGTTATTTGTTGTTGGGCTCAGTACTGATGCGTGTCCCCTCGTAGCTGTTGTATGGCGAGTTGGACTATTGCCTTGTCCCATAGCTGTTGTATGATGGGCTGGGCCATAACCGGGAACCCATAGCTGTTGTATGATGGGTAGAACCTTCCCGTGTCCATAGCTGTTGTATGATGGACGCCCGTAGCTGTTGTATGGCGGGTAGGGTCGGGTCGTTCTCGAGGACGGGTTGTTTAATGTGTGGGCATGTATGGTAATTTGTGGAACTCACTAAGCTTTATGCTTACCCGTTGATTTTAAAACATTTTCAGGTACTTCAGTTGATAAAGGGGTGAACTCGGCGTGACGGCGACGTATCGCACATTTATGATTTGCAGTTATATTATTAAATAAGATTTATATAATTATGGGACGTATACACTCTGATAATAGTTTTGATGAACACCGCTTAAGCATGTTAATAAGATTATCTATGTTTTTACTTACATTTTTAAAGAAAATTTTTGATTGAAAATTTGGGGCGTTACAAATTGGTATCAGAGCCTTGGTTTGAGGGATTTGGATGAACTGTATTGGGAATCCAAACTCAAACTTAGGACTGAGAGCTTTTCGTTAAAGAAATAATGTTTTCTCTATAAAAGTGTTAAGTAGTTGGGTTGAATAACATGTGGAAGATTCCCTTGCATGTTATTGTTTGATTGTTGCTTGGGGGTTTGAAACATGGTATGCACACTTGACTTATGATTTTTAACGGATAATGAGTTTCGAAAAGAATGAGATGCGATGCGAACCGTCAACCGAGCTCAAGTAAGTTTATGTGATTCCCAATTACCCATGCCAAGTTTGTGTTATGTGATGATATATGTATGCCAGAAAATAGGCGTGGAATTTAGTTAGGAAATGCATGCTAGAAATGCTTGGATTAGGATGCCTTCTGCCTGTTGTTTGTTATTTGTGCTGCTTTAGAATCTATGCTAACACTATTAGGTTGCTTAGTGAATGCTATTGGGTTATATACAATTAGGATAAGATAGCCTAAGAATTCTTGGTCTAGCCTTACTGGCTGTTCCTTGTTTGGTTGTGACTTTGGGGTAGGATCATTTATTTTAGTGTCTATCTTATTCTCGATTGTGTACGACTGTGTGTCCGTGAGGCGACTCGATGGTGTTAGCAGAAGTTCTTTTAGGCACGGGTGGGGTGTGAGATCCTAGGTAGCCTAGGATAAGTGTTAGGCACTTGGGTGCGAGACAGTATGAATACCAATGTCAAATAGATGAGTGAGTGGTGAATTATAGTATTGGGGGACAAATTCTGGAACAAGTACGAATAGGTGTGGAAGGTAGTACAGGGCCCGTACTACCGAAAGCACAGGATTCATACATGAGTCAGGAAGAGTTACTCAAAATTCTAAGGAACCGGGTAGGGTAGAGAATCAGGTATGATTCACATTATGGATTAGTGGCGAAAAGGAAGCACACGTCTTCATCGTGGCGATGTTCGGTAATGAAGAGTGGATTGGGAGTAGTTTCGGGTGTAACCAATGCAGATGGATCGGGATGGATCATAGGTGCAGAAATTTATCGCAGTTGAGGTATCAACGAGGGTTATGATTGATAGCAATGGGTTGGGCGATGCATCCGGGTTGCTAGCCGATGCATCTGGGTTTTGCATGTCGATGTTTCGAAGGTCTATGGATGTGAATCCCAATAGACCTTATTCCTGTATAATGGACTAACGACATGGTATGAGGATTGGATTTGTTACAAATGTTCGAGGCGCTGATCGATCGCGACCAGCACTAGGTATTGGCACAGATTCCAAGTGGGGGAGAGTTGTTATTCTAAGAGAAGGAGCGAAGCTTAATGCGAAAATAGCTCAGCTACTGGAATATGGGAGTACTTGCATTACGAATTATCAAGCGTTAGCTTGGGTTATGATGATAGAGAGAGAAGGGATTGGCAGCTTGTTGGAAACTGTGACCTGGGAATCTACAGATAGGTTCCAGAGGATTACTAGGTACTCCTTTAGGGAATGCACTAGAATCCAGATTGATTTAAGTGCCGACATTACGTCGACTTGTGTCACTTGAAGAACAGGAAGGGCCCGTCTAGCTGCTGAAGCTGATGGACCTTGACTCCTGCTACCCAGCTGAAGTTAGAGTAATGGGAGACTACGTACAAGGTATGACGAAAAATGCGAGTAGTGTGTGAATTATGGGATAAAGACCCACAGAAGATGGCTCCTTGGACAGGTAGCCACAAGTAGAGGGTTGAAGCAGAAAGGGAAGGAGGGTTCCCAGTGTGACATAACCGACCATTGAAGATGGAAGTCTCATGGCAATGAGGGAGACGGCGTGGGGATGGATACCCACAATCTAACAAGGCAGGGAACTCGTCGGCAGGGGCTAAGGCCTTGAAGAGGGAAAGTTGTAGCTGGGAGGAGGAAGATGGGAGTGTTATTGCGTGCTGGAGCTAGCAAGTGGTTATTGGTGCATCGAGTAGCTTTTCACCTTAGGGTAAAGGTGTTTGGAATAGCTTTGAGTAAAGGGAGTTCTGCAAATTCAAGGAAGCGGTTGGAGGTTGTATGCGTTGCGAAGAGGCAAGGATCTTGGCCATGCTAAGGATGCGTGGTCACTTCCATGGGAGTTTTGATTATTTCCATTAAGGCGTGGAGAACGTTGGACGATTGTATTTCGTTTCAACTCAGGACCTGGACAGCAGTGGGGGCGAGAGAGTCAAGTTTTAGTATAAAAAGGGCAGAGCATGGAAGGTGAGACGTCGAACTGAGGAGACAACGCGACCTTTTGGGTCGACTGCAAGATTACGCAAGCTATGGTGACTTGGGACACAAGGGTTCTGGTTGCATGGACTGATACTCAGAAGGATTGACGCAGAGAAATTATTTAGAGACCGGGAATCTACTTCAGGCTTCAGCAAGAGTTATGCATGTAGGACACACGTTTTCGAAATAAGGAATGTGTCATATGTGACAGCTCATCTCAGGAGCGCTAGTCAATAGCTTCAAGGAATGAAAGTATCGCGAGCCGAGAATCCTTCCCAGGCAGGAAAGGCTGGGCGAAGTTAGGAAGGGGTTGGAGCGAGGTTTTAAGAAATGTCTTGGTGAGATTGTGTATCAATCGGGAAGGATCAACGTGGAAGCAACATATTAAGCAACGATGGGATCAAGATATGGCGGAAGTTATGTTATTCGGAGAATATAAGAGACGCTAGGAACAAGGATAAGCGTTGGTCAGGAGCATTGGGTCTTATTGGTTAGTGATCGATTGAGATTTTTACGTCGTGAAGGATTAGTATCTCATGTGAGTACCAAGGTACTGTGCCTTGTCCAAGGTTGAGCTGCATTGTGCCTCGGTGAGAGGTAGGGTGTTGTCGAATGGAGAATACTGTGTTGTGGTGGCATAATCCGGTGTTTTGGTGAGTACTTTGTGCTAATCGGGAGTGCCGGGTGCTTTATTGTAGCAATACTGTGTCGTGTTCCCTCGAGTACGAGATACGGTCTTAGCAGGCTGATTGGTCAGATTGGGTTGTGGGGCAGATGATTTCTGTACAGGATGAGATAATGGTTATCTGGGTGCCGAGGATTGGTACCCTAAGGATTGTTCAGTGGGATGAGAGATGATTATGGATCCTTCCATGATCGCATTTGCCGGAGTAGTTGAGGTGAAGACTACCTTGGTTTTGCTGATGGCTGTTTTAGCTGGTGAGAATGAAAACCAAGGGTGAATCAGGGTGGCATGAAGACTGGTCGAATCATATTCAAGATAAAGAATTAGATGTGAAACCGTGAAAGGGAACGCCTTTATGTGTGATAGTTCGGGTAAATGAAGGTTGTAGGGTGGGGTTAGCGGAGGGTGGCTAACCCATTAGGGTCGCTTTGGATGTCAGATATGGACGGGGCTTTTTGTGTGGTAATGAACGAAGAGTCTGTGTCAAGTTTTTTTTTCCGTTTGCCCGAGGGGCAACATGGATGTGTATGATATTGGAGAGGATTATTGGTGATCTGGCCGATAAGGAAGTGGGGAATGGTTAAGAGGAGAGAGGTTTGATCGGTGGAAAGGTCAAGGCCAATCATCAAAAGATAGGTAGCTGATTTGGTCTCCGAGGATTTCTGAGGTAGAATTTGGAGGTATGTATGTATGGGTTCATCATAGAAGTGCCAAGGAACCCCCTCAGTGTGTTGATAAAATCGAGGATATCGTAGACTGATGGAGTTGGAATGCTCGCTTTAAGTCTATTATAGTATGCTGGTCTACGAAGGGTGGATGATGTTAAGGCTTGGGAGAAGGTACCCCGATATGGTGCTTTGGATGGTGATATCAGGTAAGGAGGTGCAGCTCACTCAGAAGTTTAGGAGAAGGTTCGTAATGTTGCGACACTAAAATTTGTTTCAGTACTATGCATCACCCTTAGAAGGATGGCTGTATGGGGAGATCACTGTAGACGCTTGAAGGAGTTCCTTCGGGATTACGTTCTTAGTTTGGTGGGAGTTGTAGTTTCCTATGTAGCATTGGTAGAGTCCTTTATGATAATGGTTAGCACACGAGAAATTGTCTCTTGTGCAAGAAGTTGTACGGGAGAGGGTGTCAGGATTTCTATGTGTTCAAGAAGAGATTGTAGACTGATTTGAGCCGGAAGAAGAATCATGATAATATGCAGTGATAGGACCTGAGTTTATCGGTCGGAGTTTTGTCGTTAAGGTACCGATGTACTGGAAAGTTGGACCCCGGGTATACCGGATCGTTGTTAGCGTAGTAGATAGAATCTATGGTTCAGTCAGGCTCGTGGTAACTTCTAGATTTCTTAGTTAAGGCTGTGCAAGGCGACGTGTTCGGTAGCGTGCAATTGGGAGAGAAATTGCGATACGACTGTCCGATTTCGAGTTCTAGGTTGGAGGTTTTGTTCTTCTTAAGGTGTCGCCTTGGAAGAGAGTTATTCGTTTCAGGAGTCGAGGAAAGCTTGGCCCTTGGTACATTGGACCAAATCGAATCATCGCGCGAGTAGGTAAGGTAGCCTACCGGGTGAAGCTGCCCGAGCAGCTTGGCTAGATTCGCGACACGTTCCACGTTTCCCGATTCAGGAAGTGTGTTGCCAATGGAATTTCAATTGTGCCCTTGGAGGGTATCCAAATTGGCGAACGCTTGAATTATCTGGAGCGACCGGTTGCTATCAAAGAAAGGAACTAAAGACTTTACGAAATAAGACGATAAGGGTAGTTAAGGTGCAGTGGCAGCATCGTAAGGGGTCAGAATGGACTTGGGAACCGAGGAAGAAAATGTGGAGGTATTACCTCAAGTTGTTTTCAGGCACAGATTTCGGGGACGAAATCCATTCAAGTGGGGGAGAATTGTAAGACCCGTTCTGCCGAGTCGCGTCCCGGAAGAATCCGCGGTGCGGCTTTAGGAAGAATCTAGAATCGCGTAGGATTTGTACGTGCGGCGCGGTTCGAAAGAACCCGCGACGCGGTGCGCCTCTAATGTGAAAAACCCTAATTCGGATTTAAACGCCTATATAAAGGGTCCCAGCCCTAGGGTTCGTGTTTTTGGAAGTTCTCTGGAGTGGAGTCGACTAGTTTCAGCAGAGGCTCTTTGGTTCCGAGGCTTTGAAGTTTTGGAGGAAGAGATACAACGTGGGAAAAGGCTTGTAGTCAATCGGGTGCATTCCTCCGTTTTCCAGAAGCAAGGTAAAAGGATATACCTTCTGATATTTCATTTCATTCCGTCATGTAGTGTTATCCCTTGGATAGTGATCTTAGATGGCTTGTAATACTTAGGATTTTGGACCATGGACATGCATGGACTTGCATGTCCATAAGAGAGTGACCTTAGGATAGTTTCTGATCCCAGGAAGGGTGTAGAATGGAACCCTAATCGATGGCTGTATTGGTTAAGAGCAAAAAGAGGATTTTAGACTATTACGAGTCCGCGACGCGGACATGCTATGTCGGCGACATGGGCTCGAGTAAAACCCCGTAAGTGTAATGATAGTTCGCGACGCGTAAGGGAGAGGTCGCGCCGCGGTCAGCGACTGTTTGACCAAAAGCTTACTTTCGACCCATGGTTGTTAGCAAATGTTGGGTCTGACATTTAGGCAAATCTATAGGAGTTTTGGTCAGTGATTAATATGTTGTGTATGTGGGATTTAGGTGATCGGACGAGCCTAGTTTGGAATATTAGCAAATTATCCGGACGGTTGTGATTCAGGTGAGTATCCTCACCTTACTATATGATGTTGCATGTTAGGCATCTTGTGTGTTATTTACAGTTATATGATTTGCTCTATATCTGTGGTTATTTGTTGTTGGGCTCAGTACTGATGCGTGTCCCCTCGTAGCTGTTGTATGACGAGTTGGACTATTGCCTTGTCCCATAGCTGTTGTATGATGGGCTGGGCCATAACCGGGAACCCATAGCTGTTGTATGATGGGTAGAACCTTCCCGTGTCCATAGCTGTTGTATGATGGACGCCCGTAGCTGTTGTATGGCAGGTAGGGTCGGGTCGTTCTCGAGGACGGGTTGTTTAATGTGTGGGCATGTATGGTAATTTGTGGAACTCACTAAGCTTTATGCTTACTCGTTGATTTTAAAACATTTTCAGGTACTTCAGTTGATAAAGGGGTGAACTCGGCGTGACGGCGGCGCATCGCACATTTATGATTTGCAGTTATATTATTAAATAAGATTTATATAATTATGGGACGTATACACTCTGATAATAGTTTTGATGAACACCGCTTAAGCATGTTAATAAGATTATCTATGTTTTTACTTACATTTTTAAAGAAAATTTTTGATTGAAATTTTGGGGCGTTACAAATAGGGTGTGCAAACCGTTCCTTGATAGGTTTGTTATCGTCTTTATTGATGACATTCTTATCTACACGAAGAACGCAGAAGAACACAAGAGTCATCTGAGGACGGTACTGGAAGTTTTAAAGAAATAGAAGTTATACGCGAAAGCTTCGAAATGCGAATTTTGGCTGAGGGAGGTGCAATTCCTTGGACACGTTGTCTCAATCCAAGGCATTAAAGTAGATCCAACAAAAGTGGAAGCAGTGATGAAATGGGAGATTCCAAAAACCCTGACAGAAGTGAGAAGTTTTCTTGGACTCGCCGGGTACTACCGACGATTTATCCAAGATTTTTCACGAGTTTGGTCTAAAATTCAACGTGCCGTTAGAACCATTAGATTATGTATGTGAGGTCGAATTGGCAAGTGGTAAGAAGGTGGAGATAAAACACGTGTATCGCGGTTGTGAACTCAACATAGATGATAAGAAATTCTCGTTAAATCTTCTTCCAATAGGAGTGAAGACTTTTGATGTTGTCATTGGTATGGATTGGCTTGGAGCCAACGATGCGAAGATTGCATGCGGAAAGAAGATAGTGTCGGTGAAAATTCCGGATGGTAGCAAAGTGTATGTTTATGGTGAAAAACCCAAAAGGATGTCAAGTTTGATTAGTGCAGCGAAAGTTAGAAGATGTTTGGTCAAAGGATTTTCATCTTTTCTAGCGTATGTAATAGCGGAAGATAAAGCAAAGAAAACTGTGGATGATATTGATGTGGTGAGAGAATACCCAGAAGTTTTTCCAGACGATTTACCTGGCTTGCCACCAGAGAGACAAGTAGAATTCCGAATTGATCTTGTACCCGGAGCTTCTCCTATCGCCCGCGCTCCATACCGTTTAGCCCCGACCGAAATGCGGGAGTTGATGTCACAATTACAGGAATTGCTTGATAAATGCTTTATACGTCCCAGTTCGTCACCTTGGGGTGCACCAGTGCTGTTTGTCAAAAAGAAGGATGGTTCGATGCGAATGTGCATTGACTATCGCGAGCTCAACAAAATTACCATTAAAAATCGTTACCCGTTACCACGCATAGACGACCTGTTTGACCAATTGCAAGGTGCTGACTATTTCTCTAAGATCGACCTTCGATCTGGTTACCATCAGGTACGCGTAAGAAACGAAGATATTGAGAAGACTGCTTTCCGTACTCGATACGGGCATTATGAATTTCTGGTCATGCCTTTTGGTTTGACGAATGCCCCGGCAATTTTCATGGATTTGATGAATAGGGTGTGCAAACCGTTCCTTGATAGGTTTGTTATCGTCTTTATTGATGACATTCTTATATACTCGAAGAACGCAGAAGAACACAAGAGTCATCTGAGGACGGTACTGGAAGTTTTAAAGAAAGAGAAGTTATACGCGAAAGTTTCGAAATGCGAATTTTGGCTGAGGGAGGTGCAATTCCTTGGACACGTTGTCTCAATCCAAGGCATTAAAGTAGATCCAACAAAAGTGGAAGCAGTGATGAAATGGGAGATTCCAAAAACCCCGACAGAAGTGAGAAGTTTTCTTGGACTCGCCGGGTACTACCGACGATTTATCCAAGATTTTTCACGAATTGCAGTGCCTCTTACGAAACTAACAAGAAAATGGGTAAAATTCGAGTGGGGAGTAGAACAAGAGAAAGCATTTGAGACACTGAAAGAGAAGCTATGTAATGCGCCGGTTCTTGCCCTGCCGGAGGGAACTGAAGATTTTTGGTGTATAGCGATGCCTCGAACAGAGGATTGGGTTGCGTACTAATGCAGCGGGGAAAAGTGATAGCGTACGCTTCTCGCCAATTAAAAGAACCAGAAACAAGATATGCAACGCACGATTTGGAACTGGCAGCAATCGTGTTTGCATTAAAAATCTGGAGGCATTACCTATACGGAACAAAGTGTACCATGTACACAGATCACAAAAGCCTGCAGTATGTATTCTCACAGAAGGAACTTAATATGAGGCAAAGTAGGTGGCTGGAACTGATAAATGATTATGACTGTGAAATCGCCTACCACCCTGGAAAAGCAAATGTGGTAGCAGACGCTTTGAGCAGGAAAATCCATGAAAAGAAGAGTCAAGAAAGATTGGTGCAGATTGAGTTGAAATCAAGCATAATAGAAAGAATTAAAGACGCTCAAAAACAGGCGTTAGAAAGAGGTGACTTAAAGAAGGAAAAGCTGGGAAAGGATTTGGTGTTTGGAGAAAATACTCAGGGATTGAAGACAGTCAGAAACCGCGTATGGGTACCAAAAGCTGGTGGAATCAGAAAGTTGATTCTGGAAGAATCCCATAAGTCAAAGTATTCCATTCATCCAGGAAGTACGAAGACTTATAGGGATCTCAAAGAACAGTATTGGTGGCCGGGAATGAAGAAAAGAATAGCCAAGTATATTTCCAAATGTGCAACTTATGCACAGGTGAAGGCGGAACACCAAGCCCCGTATGGAAATACTCAACCACTGCAAATTCCAGCGGGGAAATGGGAAGACATAACCATGGATTTCATAGTTGGGTTGCCAAGAACTAGAAGAGGCCATAATTGTATATGGGTCATTGTTGACCGCTTGACCAAGAGTGCAATGTTTTTGGCAATTAAAGAAACTACACAGTTGGAAGCATTGGCACAGATATACATGGATGAAGTTATAAGACTTCATGGAGCTCCTTTGTCGATTGTGTCTGATAGAGATCCACGATTTACCTCAAAGTTTGGGAAGCGCTACAAGAACGAATGGGGACAAAAATTAAAATGAGTACAGCTTATCATCCCCAGACAGACGGGCAAAGTGAACGAACCATTCAGACCGTAGAAGATATGCTACGATCGTGTGTTTTGGATTTTGGTGGAAATTGGGACGAACACTTGCCATTGATAGAGTTTTCTTATAACAACAGTTATCATTCCAGTATTGGAATGCCACCATTCGAAGCTCTATATGGAAGAAAGTGTAGAACCCCTTTGTGCTGGCTGGAAGCGGGGGAGACTAAAATAACTGGGCCGGAAATTGTAAGGATTACAAACGAAAAGATCAAAGTAATTCAAGCTAATATGAAAGCTGCTCAAGATAGACAGAAAAGTTATGCAGATTTGAAGAAGAGACCTTACGATTTAAAAGAAGGTGATCTGGTGATGCTCAAAGTATCACCGTGGAAGGGTGTGGTAAGATTCAGAAAGAGGGGTAAACTGAGTCCAAGATATATTGGACCTTTCAAGATCTTAAAAAGAATTGGTGAACAAGCTTTCAAGTTAAAATTACCACATGAACTGAGTGGTATACATGATACATTCCATGTATGTTACCTGAAAAGGTACTTTGGAAAAAGTGAGCTTGTTATTCCGTTGGAAGACTTAAAAATAGAGGCACCGAATAAGCTTATAGAAGAACAAGAAGCAATGTTAGAAGTGAGAACCAAAAAGTTGAGAAACAAGGAAATTGACTTAGTACTAGTCAAATGGAAGCACTCGTCGGGTTCAGATTTGACTTGGGAGACTTTAGAAGACATGAAGAAAAGATACCCGGATTTCACAAACTATGAAAAGATTCCGAGGACGGAATCCTCTTAAGGGGGAGAGGTTGTAAGAACCTGAGAAAATTTGTAATAAAATGTAAAATAACCGTGTGTAATAGTAAAACTATGAAAAAGGGCAAATCGGTCTTTTGCCATGTTTTGGATCTTATTGTAAAAAAATATTTTGTGTTTGCGGGGAAATAATATAAGAAATAAAACTTCATGTAATAAAACTTAGATTATGGTGCCAAATTGGAAGAAAAAGAACTAGAGGGTTAGAAGTGTAAATATGGAACTATAAATAGGAGAAATATCTCCATAAGTTCCAGAAATTTTCAGTAGCATCGGGAGAAAGCGAGAGTGTGGGCAGGTTCTCGAAGATTTTGGAAGAGTTGAGCAGAAATCAAAAACTAACTTGAAGACCTTGATTTCCAAGCTATTCAAGGTGAGAATTCCACCCTTATAACTTAATTTAAGCATTTTGGGATTTTGTGGATGGGGGAAAACAGGTTGCAGAAGTGGTGTGGAGTTCATGTCACGTTTCCAACTTAGGAAATGTGTTCCAAACATCATTAGAACTCAATTTCACATCTGGAATCGGTTAAAAGTAGGAGGAATTGATGATTTTCCTCAAGAACCCTAAATTAAGAATTTATGTGATTAAGTTGTTTCTATGGGTTAAAACCTGATGTAAACAGAAGGTTTTAGTCATAGAATGATATATATTGGTTAGGTTAAGTATTAAGGACTTAATGGGTCAAAACAGTGGGTTGCAGCACAAAAATTGGGCAAAAACTCGTATCTGCAGCACAGACACGAGTCGTGCACATTTATGCCTAGAATATGCACGAGTCGTGCTTCTCAAAAATGGTCATCTACTATGAGCACGAGTCGTGCTCCCTTATGAAGGAATTATGCACAAGTCGTGCATAATCCCTGATGTCCAAAACGTCCGAAATTTCGTGGAAAATGGTACTAGGCATGTCTGTTTGGCCTATAATTCATACCATAAGTCTAAAATGGTGTGAAAACACGTGGAAAATTATTAAACCGGGAATACGACCTCCCAAGGGTATTGTAGCAAAATACGCGTATTTCGGGAAAATTTACAAATTAAAAGAAGGTATTATAATGGGGGTTGTAGTCTAATTATAACCCGTAGTTGCATAATATGGCACTCTTGTGCTGTAAAGTTAGTTGTTATATATATGAATTGAATATAAATGTATATCTTGTAAATAATAGGTGGTGGTTCAAATCTATGCAGTTATCGCGGTCAAAACCGTTATCGCGGTAACCTACCGATATTTAATTTTGCGGTTTTCGCGGTGGTATAGCGGTGGTATAGCGGTTTTTTAGTAATATGTAGAATTTATATATTAGACTATTACTAGTAGAATTAATATCATAAAGTCATTCAAAAAACTTCACATAAGGCTTAATTTAATACATAAGTCACATAACATAACATTCTAATATAGAAAATGTCAAAGTATCAAATTCAAATTTCATCGACATCCAAGTCATCATCGGCCAAACCATTCATTTCTTCATGAAAATCCTCCACACGAATTATCGCGGTAAATCGCGGTAAATCGCGGTTAATTATCGCGGTAAATCGCGGAAAATAGCGGTAAATCGCGGTGATTTTATCGGTACCGCTATTTTCCACCGCTAAACTGAACCGCGATTATGCTGACCACCGCGAACCGCGATACCGGCGCTATACCGGCGCGATTAACTGCATAGGTTCAAATACGGTGAACCAAGCGAAGGAAAAAGGAGTGCAAAAGACTAACTGACTCATAGGTGACTCGAGGTGAGTATTATGTGGATTTTTGAGTACATAGCAAAATGAGTTTTATTCAAAATGTTTTGGAGTCAAAGTGGTTTTATGGCTTTAAAAGTATTTTATGAAAAATATGCTTATAATGTGTACAGAAAGAGAATCAGAAATACAGTGAACTGATAATGTGATTGGCCCTTGATGATGAATTGCTTAGTATCCGGATAAAGACCACGGCCTGCTGCGGTAGGGGTGGCAAAAAGACACTACTGGGATGGTACCTCCCGTCGCGAAGTAGTTGTCTAATTACCTTGGTAGATGAATCCGTTTCATGCTACTGAGGAAGCAGCTATACGGGTGCATCTCGTATAAAACCTACGGGTGCGCTCGTAGGAATGTACCATCACATAATAAGGAATGCCTATGGGTGCGCTCATAGGAAATAAAATATTGGAAATTTAAGAATAATGTTATTGTTGGAAAACTGTTTTGGGTCTAAACCCATAATGCTCACGAGACATTATGTCTCACGTATTTTTTTTAAAATGCTATGTACTCAGGTAAGCGGGAAGAACGTTAAAAGCGTCGGGTGTGGGACCTTAGCTTCTGTTGTACAAAGTGTAAAATAAACAGGTTTGAACTATGGTTATGATGCAAATTCGTGATGCCCCGTTTGTAAAACTTAAATGATTTGCATGACTAAATATTTGTAATATAAGTTTGAAAGAAAAAAAAAATTGTGTTAAAGTTGGGGTGTTACATAAAATATATTAAATATTAAATTACCCACTTACCCATTATGTTTAGGACATGCATTCACTTCACTTCTGAGTTCTGTGTTTGATTTACGATTATGAATACAGCCTCCACTTCACTTCTGAGTTCTGAGTTTGATTCTCTACTATATACATTTGATCAAAATTTGATGTACATATTCCAAGAAATATTAAATACGGGATTATTCTTATTAGTGTACGGTGTACCGTCAATACATCCCATGCACTCGTAATTGTAATTGCAAAATTTTAAGATGTAACGATATGATGTAATATTATTAAAATAAAGAGAAAGTAAATAATTTAATAATTCGTATTTCACTTTATGCTTCGTGTGGTTCGAATATAATTTCTTTTACGCTTCTTCTATTACTTAAGGTTTTCTTATACAATAATACAGTGAATCGCTACATTTCTGAATTAGGAAATAGGTTTACAATAATATGAAGTGTGTTCTGTAATATTAGCATATATTTTTCTCACCGTAATTGGAAAAGTCTAGTTAAATTTATATCAAAACAATCATATTACAATATATGAAATAAAGCCTATCACTATTAGATAGGCTTTGCTTAAATGTGTTAAACCAAACCGAACCGTCTAAACTGAAACCCGCCCAAACCGCAAACCGTTTAACCCGTTTTTAAACGGTCCGGTTTATGGTCGGTTTGGACTTCGTCCCCAAACCGACTAACCCGAACCGTCTAACTCGCGAAACCGCAAAACCGCCCGTTGCTCACCCCTAATTTGTGACTTCTTAAGCCTTTAAGTGCTTAACACAATTAAGCACTAAAGGAGAAGCATTTCTACACCTCTTACACTTACAAAAGGCTTCAAAAGACATGCAAGATGGGGGGAGGGAAGGAGGTGGACGAATTTCAAGAGGAAGAGAGAAAAACACCAACCAAAAACTCTTGCAAACCTCTCTTATATAGTCGCATGAAAGACATAAGACTCATGCTTTCATTTAATGCAAATGTGGAGTGTTTTCAAAGAGGTATGGTGTTAAGAGGAAGAGTGCAAGTCACACTTTGGTTACACTAACCAAATGTACTTATGTAACTAGAAAGTTGAATGGAAACTAAAGTGTCCAAAATTTTGTACATGACTTATTAAATCATACCATATGATATAATAACTAGTTTATTCTCTCTTGGTTTATTCTTTTCATAAAATAACAATTATCTCCTAATTAAATACAAAGTTGATTATTTATTAATAATCATATTAATCATAAATATTCAATATGTGCCAACTTGCTTAAGGTGTGACCCTATATGATCCTATGATAATGGCAAATATCATTTTAAAATGATTCTTGAGCATATAGATCCAACACACCCCTTGTTTGAGACATGGTTCACCAAACATTCCTTCAAAATGTGATTCTGCGAAAGATGAGCATTGCGGATGTTGTATCAATGATGTCATTCGAAGTTTGATGATGATAGCGTTCGGGGATGGTTACATGGTTTTGCATGCATCATTCTTCCCTCTAATTTTGGACTCAGCCTTAAGTACTTGAGGTGCTCATCTTCTATGTATAGCAAAACATCGCCAACTTTGAAAGTGATATAGACCTACAATTCCCCACCTACCCTACCCCCCTTCCCGGGGGGGGGGGGGGGGTCATCTTGTAATGATTATCACTAAATTGTTCCAATACCTTAAAAGTCCTTCGGTACTAGGCATTAATTTAGTTCTTTTTTCTTGAAAGGAACCTCTCCTTCTGCAGGTTGACCCAAACAAAGTCTTCGATGGACACTCTAGATTATTGTTATCTTTCACCTTGTATAATTTTGTTTCCCTTCTAAATTCGAGCCTTGACTTGATCATGTAGTTCCATGATATTTCAGACTATAGACTTGGGTTCGAGGCTAGTATCAGCTTCGCTTTTGATAGGAACCTAGTTAATTGGTGTGAGAGGGTTGAGTTTGTAGCATATCTCGAAAGTACTATGGAGTAATTTGGGGCTTGATTAAAAGTGAATTCAATATGTGGGAGTTTAAGATCTCAATCTTGCATAGTCTTTTTCACTTAATTTTTCTCAGAAGCATACCTACAATTCGATTCGTCACTTCAGTTTGACCATAAATTTATGGATGATGGGAAGTGCTAAAAAAAACTTCCATAGTGTTTCAAGAAGTCACTCAAATATTTGGTGTCCCAGTTCGAAACAATGATTTGTGGCACTCTATGGAGTCAGACAATTTCTTTGAAGAAAAGAGTTGCTAAGTTGGATGCATTGTTGGTCTTCTGACACGATATGAAGTGGGACATCTTTAATAATCTATAAAAAACGCCACGATCGAATCTTTACCTCTTTGGTTCTAGCGTAAGGCCATAATGAAGTCCATACTCAAAGCTTGACAAGGTAGCTATAGGATAGGACGAGGAGTATACAACTCTTTGTGAAAATAAACTTGGTTTGGTGATAGGTGGCACCTTAAGCAATGAGAGATTGAACGTATTTTATCATTTTTTGGCTAATATAGTGTTCCTTCAAAATCTCGTAGTCTTAGTGTTGTCAATGTGACCTGCTAATCCTTCTATGTGGGCTTCCCTGATTAGTAATCTCGAATGGTACCCTTCAATACACACAACATGTTGCATGTGAAGAGCAATCCATCTTGAATTGTATATGGACCTCCTGACACTTCCAAAGAGGATTTCAAAATGGGGGTGAATTTTGGATCAGACTTATATAACTCCTTCATGAAAGAGAATTTGAGGACTCGAGTTTCCATGATAGATAACATGGAGTATCTTCGGGAAAGTGAAACAACCACAACATTTGATGAACCAGCTTTGCAGTTGAACACAAATGAATACATTTGGAGAAATGCACCCCACTTCACATGCCTCGGATGGAGTTTATGTTGGTTTTTGATAGATTTGAGAGCCTCATGGTTCGAGAAGAGGACAAATTGCTTCGGCTTGAGATAATGTGTCCGGCGATAAAATGCTCGAATGATTGCATAGATCTCTGTCATGGGTACTGTAGTTGAGTTTTAATCCATTGAATTTCTTGCTAAAATAAGTTATAGGTCGCTTTTCTTGAACCAAATAGCTTTGATGCCTACACCGCGTGCATCATATTCTAGCTCAAAAAGCACCATAAAGCTAAGAAGGGCAAGTAAGGGTGTTGAACTGAGCAATTCCTTTAAAGACTCAAACGTCCTTTGCACAAATTGGGACCAATACAAAGTTCCTAAATTAAGGTAGTATGTAATGGGAGAAAAATGGTAGAGTAGTTCTTTCTAAACCTTTGGTAAAAGGATGCTAAACCAAGAAAGCTTCAAACTATGGTAATGGTTTTTGGAGGAGGCTACGATTTGATTGTTTCCACCTTAGACAGGCCCATTAAGATTCCTTCTCCCGAGATCACACATCCTAGGAACACAACACTAGGAACCATGCAATCACACTTCTCCTTTTTGTCACAAATTTTATATAATTATAGTAACTCGAATATACTTCGGATGTGATCTAAGTGATTTTCTTGTGATTAGAAATACACAAGTATTTCATTAAAATAGACAACCACAAACTTTCTATAAGTGACTAAAAACCTCATCCATCAACCTCATGAATGTAATTGGGGTGTTGGATAACTCAAATGGCATAACAAGCCATTCGTTGAAGTCGTCCTTAATTTTAAAGGTTTTTTCCACTCATATCCTTCCTTCATCTAGATCTAGTAATAAGCACTCGAAGGTCGACCTTAGACAACATGCTAAAGCCAAGTCGTTCATCAAGCATATAATCCAATCTCAGGACAAGATATTTATACTTGATTGTAATATTGTTGATAACTTTACTATCGACACACATTTGTATATAGTACCATCCTTTTCCAAGACAAAGAACGTCGGAATGGAACATGGACTCATGTTTACCTCACATAACGCTAGGAAATCTAAGTTATCAACTTGTATTTGCAATTCCTTGGATTTGCTTAAGGAACACCTATAAGCAGATTCTAGGAAGAGTAGAGTCAGGAACTAAATCGATGTAGTATTTAATTCCTCGATTAGATTGTAATCTCGGGGGGTAGATCTTTGGGGAACACATTATCAAAATCACTTATCAGAGGCTTGAATGATGTTGGTATATCAACATCTCGTACAAACGCACCTTGATCTATTATCAACATCATTAGTAAATAAGTGCCTTTGGTTATTTGTTTATCTACCTTGCTTTGACTCATGAACAAAGCCTTTTCATCCTTATTCTTTGCAATTTTTTATATTTCATGGGGCTTCATAGAGGCACTCTTCCCATTCTCATAGGGGGACTATGTATTCAGATTCCTATGTAGTGGTCCCTACGGTGTGCACGACTCATCAGACAATTAACATTTCTTCAGAGTGAACTTTAATAATCTCTTCATCATACTAGTCATAAGCAAGTTCTATGTCAACTTTGGACTCCCTTTGAAGTTACTCTCTTTCAAGGTGAGAGCCCTTAAATTGGGACACTATGCTTGAAAGTGCTGAATCTGTGACATTTGAAGCATTTTTTTCCCTTCGACTCTTCAGATCCTTCTCCTTTCTTTTCTTTGCCCTTTGAAATTTGAAGTATTGAGTTACTCTCCAAATAGGTAGCAATCTTAGTAGGGGAATGTGGACTTTGGAATGGATTCTAAGGATCCTTATTCTTCTCTTGTCTTTCCACCATGGTGACAAGTTTACATGCTTCCTTGAAAGTCTATATGCGTTGTAATTCTACCCTTTCAGCAATTGAAGTATCAAGCCTCTGAGGAACCTTGTTATCATGTGTTCTTCGGGCTTCCTTTACATTGGTACAGATCTACTTTAATCGCTTCTTCTCGGCGTATCTTTTAACATCGATGACTTTATCCATGGTTTGAATCCATTCAAGATAGCCATCAAGGTTTTATGAACCTTTAAAATCTGGTGGGTAGACCTTTATGTCCCTAATGTTATTCTTTTCTATTTGGTTACGTCTTCTTGTAGAGGAGGTGTTAGTTTCCTCATACTCATCGCTATCTTCTGGGCATTCACGAGTTTTGCTACCCCCTTCTTCCAACATATGAAGGATTCTATCAATGTAACATCCCAAAATTTTTGAGTAAATTTAAAAAATTTTAAACGAAAACTTCAATATAAGAAAAGCCACTTAATTAAATTTCATAAAATTCCATAACTTATAAGTTTAATGAAAACACCCCATGATTAACAGAAGTTAACGAAATCACAATATAGCGGAATATTAATTCAAAAACAGTCCTCCAATGAAGCAGCACCGTGTATACACGTCACGCCTTGCCATCCATTGTACCTGATGTACCTGAAACAGTAGTTTATATAGGGAAAGGGTAAGCACGGAGCTTAGTGAGTTCCTCAAAATACCATACGATCCATCACATAACATACAACACACAATAACCATTCATATGTCTGTGAGACTCACGGGCTATCCCTGTTCCGCCTGAAGACTCACGGGCAGTTCCCGTTCTGTCTTATCGCTCGCAGGCTTTTCCCATTCCGTCTAATGACTCGCAGGCTATTCCCGTTCCGCCTATTGGCTCGCGGGCTATCCCGTTCCGTCCACAAACAATCATTATCATAGCAATAATTCATACAATTATCATAACAGGTAAGATCACCTTAGTCTAACATATCTTCCTTCCTACGCATGCAATATCACCTATAGTATAGTGAGAAGACTCACCTGATTGTAGTTGACTATATCGTTTATCTTTCTCGCCTTTGTATTTCCTTTCAACTTTAACTGTTAACATAATAAGAAATCTATCATTTCTTAATCCTTAACTATATTATAGTCGCATCATAAAACCCTTCAATAATTCCAACATGATACTCCATGATTTATCAAGTAAAGGACGGCCAGGTAGAAGATTAGATGGGGTGGCAGGATCCTTTCAGCATTTTAGCCTTTCGTAAAATCCAACAACCAGATCCCAAGTAATCGGCCTAGTCACCGTCCTCGTAAGTAAATCAATCGGTATTATTTTCGGAATTACGAATTGTTATAATAACGACGTTTTTAAGGTTTTTGTTTACTATTGTTGGAAATAATATGTTATACTTATTAAATATTCTACTTCTTAACACAAAAATTATTTTACAATACCTAATTAAGCTATAGAAAGGTTTGTAGTTACCTTATAACCAGTCGTCGGGAACTATAACTCATTCGTTAGGCTTTTGAGCCTCCTTCCGCTCACTTGCTTACACTCTAGTGCTTAGAAACCTCTATATATTGGATTGAGATTTGTTTGTGTGGTTTATGAGAAGTTTTGGGGGGTATTTATACTTGAATTCTTGAATAAAAAATAGCATGACACTTTTGACAAAAGATTTTAATAATATAACTTTGTTGAAATTAAAGGCCTTCTAGAATCAGTCTGTTCAAGACTAGTTTAGCCGATCTTAAACCCATTAAATTCACGTTTTTAATTGATATTCAGAATATTCATCTCAATACCTTTTCAGGGATGTATGGTATGTATTTATACGATTTTTCTATGATTTATTATGATTTTTTGAAAACAGACTATCTAATTTGTCAATTTCGAACTAATTAGTGAAGATTGCATTTTTCACCATATATAATGCCACTTTCAAGCTTACAATTATTTTTAAGAATTGTACTAGACTCAATTTTTAAACTTTGTGCATTGGTTTGAGGTCCAAACGAGTTTCCTAGAATTAATTATGATTTTTCTAAAAACGACACAAAATGCTGATTTTCATATGAAATTGTAACTAAAGTTTTTCTTAGCTTTATAACTACTAAAAATCATATAATTCATAACACTCTTATTTTAAGTATATGTTATAATCAGGATACGGGTCTTACAATCAATCTGCTCCTGTAATGCCTTGATCCTTCTGTCTCTTCGTTCGTTGTGAACTTGCTCTAAAGTCAGATTTCTAAGACGCACCATTTTCAATAAACAAGTTCTACTGAATCTCTAATACCAACATGATGCAAATACCTATAAGAACGACTTACACAAGAAATATAATAAAAGAGATGGTTGATTCCATTGTTGGCCACTGAGATTAAGGATAAAAAAAACTTTTTAATTCACCACAATAATCCGTAAAGGAAACAGCCACCATAATTATTGATAAATGATTCGAGAACCCACCACGACACTTTGTAAAGGAACGAGGCACCGAGAATGACAATAGAGGAAAAATGAAAACCACCAAGATCATAGATCTATAAAGGTAAGAAGATTTTGAGAGAGAGTTTAAACTCCAAATTTGTCATTACAAATGAAGCATTATCACATTTATAGAAGACAAAATGAGTACAAAACAAAAAGTTGCTTAAAAAGGAAAGATTTAACCCATGATGACAAAGATTTGATAAGAGTAAAACAAAAAAGATTATGATACGGGTCAAATATGATGACAAAGATTTGTAAACATTTAGCAAAATATTGTGCTCGTTTGAATACAAAAACAATTATGACTTAATCGAATATAGGGTCAAAATGTAAGGACTTTCTTGAATATATCACTATCTACTATCCTCCAAAATTATCAATTGGCAATCACACCGATAATAATCAACAAAAGATAATCTGAAGTCAATTTTAAGGGTGACGCCTCAATGGCTTCAGTTGTAGAGTCTTATAAACTTTGGACGAGGAATAGAGTCTTGAAACTTGGTACGAGGGTGAAATGGTAGTTACTTTGAATGCGGATGTGAAGTCTCAAGGCTGGTTGTGGTGCTTAACCTTGCAACTTTGGCCTTCAAAGAGATTCCAAATGGTACTGTGGCTTCAAGGACATCAAGTATATGAAGTAAGGTCTAGGGGTGAGCAAAAATACCGATCATATCAAGCCAATCTGATACCACTACCATACATTATATTTCGGTTTGGTATCCAGTTTCTATAATTTGCACTTTAGATTTTGGTACTTATCGGTTTGGGATCAGTTCGACGCGGTTGCGGTACCAAGCTCACTTCTAAGTTCAAAATAAACCCACTTTCCTGAATCAAACCGATACTGAATCGAACCGGTACCGAACCCTATACTTTGGTTTAATATTCAGTTCCTATAATTTGTCACTTTCAGTTCATAATTTGTCACTTTCAGTTTCAGTACTTTTTATGCGGTAAAGTTCCGATACCGAGCTCACTCCTAGTAAGGTCACCCTTGTTTGCGACGTGGTTCACCAAACATTCCTTTAAAATGTGATATTACGTGAAAGATGCGCATTGTGGCTGTGATATCCATAATGTCATCTAAAGTTTGGCGAGGATAGCCTGCGGGGAAGATGTCCATGGTGTTTCGGCCTCATCAACATCTCCGTTGAACATTAATACAAATTTTAAAGAAAAACGCTAACAAAACCGTACAATTATTTTATTGGCGTAAACTTTAAAAAAGGTAACCGCTATTTGTGGGTGTTTCCCTTTGGGACGGTACGTAATTCAACAATAATCGCGTTAGGATCACTTAGAACAACAATAACTTAACACTCACCAGACATTAAACTGGTTTGTATCATCAAATTCGACAAACATACATCCTATTTTACCCAAAAATAAAAAGTCTATTTTCACTTAAATACACAAGACATGGTAAAGTGATTTAGATCATTCAGCCTTGAGTGTAACTTTTGTACGAAGGATAGATGTCATTACGTTCCAATATTGTTCATTTTTAACTAGTGTTAGACAGCAACCAACCAAAAGAACAGGGCAGAATTAATAAGTATAATTTAGCATATGCAAATACAGAAGCAAAAATAATGTACCAATAACAACACGATATAATCCTTGCTACAACTTCAACAGTAGACCGATTAACATTTCACTAAATCTCATAACAAAACACAAATCTTTTACATATTGTTAATAAACCAATTACCTTTTCCGACCACCACGTTCTCTTAAAGACAGAGAAAAAACTTCACCTCCAACAACATTGTAATACGCAAGCGACAAATTATCCTTCAAAAAACCCGCTTTCCCACTCAGTTTCTGTTTATTTGCCGGCAACTGAATCTCCCCAGCAATCTTCTCTTTCAAACTGCCAACTGTCTCCGATAACGACTGAATCGTAATCTCAAGCACTTGCCCTTTCAAATTTCCTTCATCCATATTCGGCACCGATATAGTAATCCGAACAGGTCCCTAATCATTAATTAAAAAATTGTAATTAAAATAAGAGATTTAAAAATTAAAAAAGATAAAAAGATAAAAAGAAAACGTACCGGATGTTGAGCGAGGAACTGATCTTCCGGGACGAGAAAAGAATCATCGAGTCGTTGTTTCTTCGGTTCGGGTTCTTCCGGAAGCGGAGGAGGAGCTTCTTCCGGCGGCGGTGGCGGCATAGGTGGCGGAGCAACCATGGCCATACCATGTTGAGTCATGAACGGACGCGGTGCAAGCGGTGTAAACTGCGATCCCGGCGGCGGCGGTGGCGGCATACCCGGCGCGTTTACAAGCGGCGGCCGGTTCATCATATACGCTTGCTGACCGTAACTCATTTGCATACCACCGGGCGGCAGTCGCGGCGGTGGAACCATCGCCGGCGGCCTCGGCGGCGGAACCATACCGCCACCGGTACTCACCGTTGTGTACTGAGGGACACGAGGGAGATTCAACGCGAGTCCGGGCGGTGGAGGAAGCGGCCGAACCGACGGAACACCGGGACGCGGCGGAGGCGCGGCGGGTCCAGGAAGATTCCGGCCGTCGTCGAGTAAATCGTCGCTGCCCTGAGACATCGCCTGAGTTGCGGTCCGGCCGATACTTCCGGTATGTCCGTCCCAAATAACTTGTTTCGGTTGTTCGTCGTTTTTCTTTTCGATTTCGGCTTTTACCGCGTTTGACACCTCCTCTTCGGTCGTCCCGAAAATATCCGGGCGGGTTCGGGCAAGCCCGACAATGTTTCTAGAAATTTCGTCATCTTGTGCGAGTGTCGTTTCTCGAATCTTAGCAAACATTCTTTCCTTTTGTTCTTTATATTTCGGATCAATTAAAGAAATCCGCATATGCTCCGACATTTCACTCACCGGAATCAACTCGCCGGTGATCGGAGACACCACGAACTTCGTCGGATTCCTCTCCGCCGGAACCCGATCCTCCGGCCGTTTCCAGTTCTTCACGATCCTCATTGGCGGCTCGTTCTCCTCCGCCACCACCCGCACCCTGGCGGCAACCGTCTCTTTCCCGGTTGTTCCATCGCCGCCGTCTTCTTCCAAACTTGCCGCCCGCATACCCTCTTGAACGAGTTGTACTTCCTCTTCGTCCATTTCCATTTCGACTTCCTTTCCGGGCTCCACCGCGTCCTCCTCCTCCACGGCCGCCGCGGCGGTCATCTTGCTCCGGCGAATAACCTCCTCAAGAGTCATCGGAGGCGGCAAATCGTCGTCCTCGTCATCCGCAAAATCGATAGTTTCAACAACAACGAAATCATGCCAATCGATCATCGACATTAACAATCGTTCTTGTTCGATTTCGTCTTCGGCTTTTTGGCGCGCTTGTTCTTGAGACCGCTCCCATTCGAGGCGGTGCAACCCGCGTTCGAGCACCGTGGTCATGTCCACAACGCTTTTCTTTAACTTTTCCGGCAACCCTTTTGGCGGCATTAGGACTTTCGAGTACGCATCCGCGAGTGAAGTAAAAAACATGAACATACTGTGAGTCGGTTTCAAGAAGTGGAATTGCGGGTTGTTATTTTCACGGCTTGTTAATCCCGTCAAAAAAGATTTCCCGTTTCTCGCTACAAATTGTGCAGTGAGTTTGATTATATCCAATTCCTCCCCGGTGATTCCCTCCGGGAGCCGGATTGTGTATTGCTCCGCCTCCGGCGGGTCGAGAATTTTCCGGACGGGTCGGAATTTCGCCGACGGGTCGGGTTTCTCAGCTGTGTCGGTTCCGTCTGCCGGAGCGGCAGACGGGGCGGTTTCCGGCGGCGGTGCGTCAGACTGTGCCGCCGGATTTTGATTCTGGGAACGGAATTCCAAGAGACGGTGCTGGTAATACGCGTGATACGGGTCGGAACCGTTTAAGAAGTTGAATTTGGGATTTCCTGCATTGGAAATGATGATTCTTTTCTCGAATTCGGGTCCGTTTTTTGCTACAAAACTGGCGGTTTTGTCCACAATGGTACGGATGTCGGGTGGTGGATGAATGATTCCGATTGTTCTGGTGTGTGTGGCGATTGATGTCGGGGCGGAATTGGAATTGGACTTATTCCGGTCATCTTCGGCATCCGGCATGTGGTCATCTTGAACTTGGGATGGTGGAAGAGGGCCTAGATTGCCATCGGATGGTGGTGCAGGGAGGGGTAATATTGGCAATGAGCCCAACATTTCTGTTTGTTACCGAAAATATGCTTCAAAACTTGAGATAGTCCCTTCTGAAAGTGTAGTTTCTCAGTAGCAGTTTACCATATTACCCTGCAAAGAAAAAGTTATGTTTCATAAATGATCATATTTCGAGGAGATATTAGTTACAATATGAAGACAGATTAATGATTGTATATATAAAAGACTCAAGGCATAAAATACTCTAATTTATCTCTTATTAAGACTTTGATAAATCTATATAGCATTGAACTTTCAATCTTTTTTTTGTATTATCGCAGTGAAAGTTGGTTTAAATTGGTATGAGAATGCTATAACTGGCTAGATTTTTAAAATTACAGTGCTGTAATAGATGAAACAAAAGTATGATGCTACCATAGTAACAAAGTAACATACGCACATTGATATTTCTTGAATTATTAGGGTTTTGGTAGATTCTTATAATTATTTTCCTCTATTGCTCAAACTGATTCATTTTGTTCCAAACAGAATATATAATTCATAGATACCAACATGTTAAACACAATTCTAATTTCCATGAAAACTTCCGTCAAAGAGTTGGAAAGATTGTATTTGTTCAGACCTATTGACTCCATTCTCCATTTCGTAAACCTAAACGTCCGTTAAAGAGATGTTACTTGAATCGTGACCATCAATGTAAAAGAAAATGAAATATGTTTCATGCAACGGAATCAGAGATCAAAATCCAGTATTCAATTACACGGAAACTGATTAAAACGAAGCTCGTACACACATAAACTGATGCAATCATACAAAATACCAATAATCTCGAAGTTTTTTGTAGTAAGCAACAGAAACCCTAATTTTAACAAACAAACAAACAAACCGGGTGATTTGAATCTTAATAGTTCGAGACCTTACCGTGGAACTGCTGGGAGTTGCACAAGCAAGATATGAGAGACGAACAAAAAACCACACAATGTTGCCTAATGATGGATCGTTGCACCGTGACGCCGACGAAGGAACCGGCTGAAAGGCTATTAAAGGCAGGCAGACTCGAGAAGTCTGAGAGTGAAAAAACCAGAACCCCTTACCCGGTTGACCTATTTAATTTCGGATTAAAATTATGTTACGGCCCATTTGACCCCTCGAGTCTTGTTATGGCCCAAACATACCCAACTAATGCGGAAATAGTCTCATTGGCTTATCATATTTATTAAATTTTTCGTAAAAGGTTTGTTCCAAGGTCAAAGGCCCTTAATTGGAGCTGGTCAACGAGACTCATATTCGGTGTAGTAGGGCTTGCCAAGGCCTGTTAGTTCAACGACATGGAGTGCGGTTCTCCCTTCTTGAGATTAGGGGTTTGATTCTCATTTAATTTGTATAGTTGTATACAAAAATCAAGTGTAACATGGACTTTAATCATTTAAAATCGGACTTAGGTCTAAACTCAAATTTCGTAAGAAGGGTCGTTGCAAGGTCAAAGTCCCTTAATTGGGGGATGATCAATGAGACTCTTATCCAGTGTAGTAGGGCTTGCCAAAAGCATGTTAGTCCAACAGCATGGTTTGCAGCTCTCCTTTTTTAAAGTAGATGGTTCGATTCCCATTTGAGACTAAGAGGATTAGGAGTAACATTAGATTTGTCGTTCAAAATAGAAAGGTGTAGCAGGGCTTGTAATCGAGTCTTAGAACTGATTATAATGTCTGAACATTTTTAAATGATCTTAAAAAAATTATAATATAAATTATTAATTAATGAAAATCGTAATAAGGTTTTGACTCCGTTCAATTATGTATTTATTTTTTGGTTATAGGGTCAGAGCATTTTTAAATGATTTTTGATGTATTAATAAAAAAAACTTATTATATATCTCTAACAATTAAGAAGGTGGCATGAACAGTAACGCCTTAATAACTGTTTATAGTTTTAGTATGCCAATTTTCGGACAAATACGAGTTTTTGGTCTACTAGTTTTCACATCTTTCTCTTTAGTTATTGCCTGGATGTTCCGTGTTCGATCCCTTCCATATACTTTCTTCTCTCCTTTAATATTTTTGCCTACGCAACCTTCTACCCCTTCCCCCTTGCGCCACCTCCTCCTGATAACTCTGCTTTCCCTCCTTTACACACCGTCTTTGATAAATCTCTTCTTTTATCTACCGAAAAAATGTTAGACATCAATCTTCTCAATCTACAATCAATTTCATGAAACCACAAATGACAAAACTCGGTTTGAAGTCTCGATAATCTAGCGGACAACAACTGCTTCAGGTATCGTCTTGCGCTCAACCTACATAAGGTAATTTATCTTCTATTTTTGTGAAATGGAATATTAGTTGTAAATTAAAATGATTTTTGTTTTTGTTTGGAGTGATGAATAGATACCCCAAATGTTTTCATCGGTCATTTGATATACAAAGGGAAGGCTGGTCTTACAGTTGAACCTTGCCCTGCCACAGTTACATTGACCGGCGGTCACTTAACATGGGCAGCGACGGTCGGTGCTCATTCTGGGTTTATTAGGTTTCCTTTTTTTCGCGTCTCCTGCTCCCGATGATCTGATAAGGGATAATCATAGTGTTGATTGAATTACAGATATCAGGCTCACATATGGTTTTCAAGCTTGAACTTCGAACAAAACCGGAGGTACAATAGTCGATTGATTTCTTAGAGGGGGAAACAAATCGTCTTCCACAATATTAAAGGGGTTAAATTTAGCTGGAAAACTTTATTTCACTGTTTTAATAACATGAAAGCATCTCTATTTTGTGATTTTACTTGGTTTAACATCTTGAGTATAGATAATCTAGGATTTGAATTTTCGTTTATCTAGCTTTTAATCCTTTTATTCTAAAAAATCCCTATTATATTAAGGAGCCCAATGGTCTAGTTGACTATTCTTCTTCCATGGGTTTTCATATGTGTTTTTTGGTTACTTAGATTACATACGATATAATTTTTGTATTTCGTTTGAATGTTCATGTTTCTGTCATCAAATTGTGTATGGACGTTCATGTACCTGTCATTAATCTGTGTCACTTTTTTCAGCTTCTTTGGGCAATGAAAAAGAAGCCGCTAAAGGTCACATACTTGCAAAGTTGCAATACTATCATTTTGGGAACCATGGTTGGTTACATATGAAAATAAGGCCTTTTGGATGGTATTTTTATGATTAATCCCATAATAGTGTGCCATTAATTTTATTTTTGATACTTTTTCGATCGATTCAATTATTAAACTGTGTTTTTTTCTTTGTCTTTTGTTTTTTTTTTTAGAACAGCAGCAGTTGGGTCAGCGGCGTATCATCGTGCCACCGCTTCCCCGTTACCTCCGGTTACCGCGCCTCCAGGGAAAATCCCCCACAAGGGCTTGGAACCGGGATCGAACCCGGAACCTCCCCCTTATGGGTATATAACCCGATGCATCACTACCAGCTAGGCTGGAGATCACTTGCTTCTTTGTCTTTTGTTGATTTTAAATTTTAATACATATAACAACTAATCACTTAATCTAATTTTATATTTTTGTGTGAGTAATTTTTGAAAGACGCCCTCGGTCTAGATGAAGGTTTAAATATCAGTTGGATATCGGATCAACTCCAGGTAATGCAGATGTGGTTTTATTAATTTGAAAATTGCTACGGATTATATACTTTGAAAACTTTTTAGGGGGTTTTAGTAATTTGAACAAGATCTTCCGAGTTCTCTTATTTGACTAGAATTTAGGGTTCCATGGAATCTAGATGAAAAAAGAGCAACAGTTCTCTGAAAAACATTGGAAGATTGTAACTTATTAAAATTTTGGAACCCCTCTGTAATTCTCATTGCAAAAAATAACAATTACAAGTAAATAAATGAACTAAACGAGTTACTCCGTTATGATATTGTTTACAGTTAATGAGGAGTTTTACCTCTAATGTTGCCATACCCGGCGATGAACTTGACACTATTTTAGTGAGATTGACATAAATAAGAATCATCGGGTTATCAACATTTCACTGGTATTTACCTCTTAAAAAGCACATTGTTAAATACTTAAATGTGCTCAAATGGTATTTGTTAAGTTTGTTGAATGGAATAACAACTTGCTGTTGTTGGAATGGGAAGCATGGGCGACTATCTCATACACTTCTACAGACTACAAATAACAAACCCATTGGGAACTTTATTTGTAATAAGGACTAGCCAAAAAGTATGGTGCTATTTTTCCATTTAATTCTTTCATGGTGCCCACTCATCGCGCGGGGGTGGTAACCCCTAGTTAATTAATAATATAATTAACTTTGATTCCAATTTTATATATATATATATATATATATATATATATATATATATATATATATATATATATATATATATATATATATATATATATATATATATATATATATATATATATATATATATATATATATATATATCAGGATCAAATGAGAACCATTTTTTTTGTGAGAACCTAGGAACCTTTTGACAGAATTTTTTTTTTCAAAAAAAATGACTTAATACACTAAGTCGCTTATATTTAAGACTTTTTGTCAAAAAAAAAAATTTGAAAAAAATATGCATATACGAAATGTGCACATATGCACAAAAAGTGAACATATATACATTTGCGAAAAAATACATATGTGTACATTTTGTATATGCATATTTTTTCCAAATTTTTTTGACAAAATGTATTAAATATAAACGACTTAGTGTATTAAGTTTTTTTTTTTTTTTTTAAAATCAGTCAAAACGTTCCTAGGTTTTCACGAAAAAAAAAAAGGTTATCATTTGATCCTGAATATATATATATATATATATATATATATATATATATATATATATATATATATATATATATATATATATATATATATATATATATATATATATATATATATATATATATATATATATATATATATATATATATATATATATATATATATATATATATATATATATATATATATATATATATATAGGTTCATATATGGAGACTAATTATTGTGTGAGTGTATGAGCAATTCTGGACCAATCAATATCTAAGGTCAATTTCGGAATTTTGTATATCCATATTTTATTAACCAAAAATCGAATATTATATTTATGGTAGTTACCGTAAATCATGCATTTATTATAGGAGCTTCATCTCCTTCACCCCTTCACAATGTTGTGGCATCCCCACGAAACCCTATATCATACCCATCGCCACCATTATAATTGTAAAAAACTTATTAAACTTGCCGGCATTATCTTCTAAACCACCGACCACACTTGATTTCATGAAAAAAAGCAGCCATATAAATTTCTCCACCATTAAACTTGCCGGCAAATCAAGTTTTGTTTTTTTTAAAAAAAAAGCAATCTCGAAGATGTAGAAAGAAAAAAGAAAAGCACGACTGGAATTGATTCCAAAATCACTGCTGGAATCGATTTCTATGGCAGTGGCGCGTCCTGGAAAAGGAAGTTCGGCATTCATCGATTTCTATGGCAGCGGCACGACTGGAATTGATTCCAAAATCGATTTCTGTGCTTGTCACCGGCGCCGGAGGGTTCGTCGGAACTCACTGCTCGCTGGCGTTGAAGAAGCGTGGAGACGGTGTTCTTAATTCCCCTACCAGGCTACCACTACCGCACCGCCAATGTTGCTACACGTTGTCATCGTACCAGTCCTACCTTATAAACCCGACGCCCGACCATAATGATTTATTTTAGTGTTTCCGGAATTAGGTATTTCCAATTAAACTTTTTCATTTTCGTTTTCGTTTTTAGATGTCCGCAGCATGATTGTTTATATGTTAAGGCTTTGAATTTGACGGTTTGTCTTTGTTTAATTGGTTGTTGGTTTTCATTTTGAATAAATGCTTAGGTGTAGTCGCGTAGAAAATATGTTCTCATAAACACGCAATCCAAGTGTTTGTTGAAAGTTCTAAATGAGCACGTTAGTTTACAACCTATTATTTTAACAAATAGTAATTCAACATCAAGATTCCGGATCCAGATGCAAAAATGTAAAAATATTATCTTTTTTATGTTCTTTTTAAACATTTTGGGATTTGTTAGTTTTTGAGTAAAATTTGTTAAAATTTCAGCCAGAAGATTGGGATGATGAGGAAGATGGTGAATGGACAGTGTCAACTATCATCAACAAATTCTTTTAGAATGTATCAGGACATGAGTATATTCTTTCAGAATTTAGCAGAATTTGAATATTGAGCTAACAAAATAAGCAATATTCTTTCGGAATGAATGCGGTGATACAATAGTTTATGCTGCATTCTCACAAAATATGTACATTGTCATTTATGTTTTTATACTTGATATAAAATTTTTATATATTTTTCAAGAATATTGTATATATTATTGTTTAGTATTGAATGTTGACAATATTCTTCAAAAATATTGTATATGTTATTGTTTATATTATAGGCGGTCCTAATATTCTTTTAGAATGAAATCGTGTTTTTTAAAAATGATTCAATGATGACATGTATTCTTCGTAATATGAATATGAATAAATACCTACGTTTTTAATTTCTATCCAAGTTTTCTAAATTCTATAAGAATACGAACAAATACATTGTTAAAGAATTAAATCTGGTTGTAAATAAAAAATGATACAAATAGGTAAAAATTATAAGAATGGAAAATACGATCATGCAAGATAACTAATTAAATTCTAATCCCTAAATATCTGCACATTCCAAAATTTGCCATGCGTAAATTTGACTAATTTACCCTTATTGATTTTATTTAATTAAAAATAATTAATTTTTATTCAATTAATTACGATCATGCCATCATCATCTTAACCATTCATTCTTTTCATTTAATGGCTGATATTGTCTCACAAGATCACACAATATTTGTGTTCCACATTTGATCCTATATATATATATATATATATATATATATATATATATATATATATATATATATATATATATATATATATATATATATATATATATATATATATATATATATATATATATATATATATATATATATAAGTTTAAAACCCGTGTCTTACACGGTTTGATTAAAAAAATTAATAGAAATAATCGATCCACCTATACTTTAGGGATTTTTTGAATTTAGATAAATTCTATTTAAATTTACAAATGATATGATATGTATTTTTGAGTGGTTTTTTGAATTTAGATTGTGATATCCGGAAATCATAAACCTGATTTATTGGGATTTATTTTGAATTTAAATTTAGATTGTGATCATGAGTGTGATATATCCAAATTCTTAAACATATTTTACAAAAAGTAAAAAGTACCGTAAATAACTGTTTTCCCGTTTAAAAAATCAAAATTTTCACAACAAACAAAATTAAAGCTCGATCTTTTTAACATTTAAAAGGTTTGAAAACTTCTGTGAGCCATTGTGAAATCTAAGATCATCTAACAACATTTATCTCAATTCTTTAACCTGCATAACTGGGTTTCCAATTAAAAAGTCAAGAAATTCACAAACAACAAAATAAAATTGAACTTTCAAGCAAGGTCTCAACTACTATTTACAATTTTGTAATTATCCCTTGTACCCCTTCGGTCTTTTCTTGTTGTTTCACTTATAAACGTATAACACAAATACTTTGATAATCTTTAAAAATACATTTTACCACGGTTTGATTAAAAAAATTAATAGAAATAATCAATCCACCTATATTTTAGAGATTTTTTGAATTTAGATGAATTCTATTTGAATTTACAAGGGATAGGATATGTATTTTTAGGGTTTTTTTGAATTTAGATTGTCATATCCGGAAATTATAAACCTGATTTATTGAGATTTATTTTGAATTTAAATTGAATTATATTTAGAGTTCCATGTGGAATAAAGGCCTTAAAAGGATGCCACGTGGCACTAAAGTGCTTTGTTTATATATATATATATATATATATATATATATATATATATATATATATATATATATATATATATATATATATATATATATATATATATATATATATATATATATATATATATATGTTAAGGCTTTGAATTTGACGGTTTGTCTTTGTTTATATGTTAAGGCTTTGAATTTGACGGTTTGTCTTTGTTTAATTGGTTGTTGGTTTTCATTTTGAATAAATGCTTAGGTGTAGTCGCGTAGAAAATATGTTCTCATAAACACGCAATCCAAGTGTTTGTTGAAAGTTCTAAATGAGCACGTTAGTTTACAACCTATTATTTTAACAAATAGTAATTCAACATCAAGATTCCGGATCCAGATGCAAAAATGTAAAAATATTATCTTTTTTATGTTCTTTTTAAACATTTTGGGATTTGTTAGTTTTTGAGTAAAATTTGTTAAAATTTTAGCCAGAAGATTGGGATGATGAGGAAGATGGTGAATGGACAGTGTCAACTATCATCAACAAATTCTTTTAGAATGTATCAGGACATGAGTATATTCTTTCAGAATTTAGCAGAATTTGAATATTGAGCTAACAAAATAAGCAATATTCTTTCGGAATGAATGCGGTGATACAATAGTTTATGCTGCATTCTCACAAAATATGTACATTGTCATTTATGTTTTTATACTTGATATAGAATTTTTATATATTTTTCAAGAATATTGTATATATTATTGTTTAGTATTGAATGTTGACAATATTCTTCAAAAATATTGTATATGTTATTGTTTATATTATAGGCGGTCCTAATATTCTTTTAGAATGAAATCGTGTTTTTTAAAAATGATTCAATGATGACATGTATTCTTCGTAATATGAATATGAATAAATACCTACGTTTTTAATTTCTATCCAAGTTTTCTAAATTCTATAAGAATACGAACAAATACATTGTTAAAGAATTAAATCTGGTTGTAAATAAAAAATGATACAAATAGGTAAAAATTATAAGAATGGAAAATACGATCATGCAAGATAACTAATTAAATTCTAATCCCTAAATATCTGCACATTCCAAAATTTGCCATGCGTAAATTTGACTAATTTACCCTTATTGATTTTATTTAATTAAAAATAATTAATTTTTATTCAATTAATTACGATCATGCCATCATCATCTTAACCATTCATTCTTTTCATTTAATGGCTGATATTGTCTCACAAGATCACACAATATTTGTGTTCCACATTTGATCCTATATATATATATATATATATATATATATATATATATATAAGTTTAAAACCCGTGTCTTACACGGTTTGATTAAAAAAATTAATAGAAATAATCGATCCACCTATACTTTAGGGATTTTTTGAATTTAGATAAATTCTATTTAAATTTACAAATGATATGATATGTATTTTTGAGTGGTTTTTTGAATTTAGATTGTGATATCCGGAAATCATAAACCTGATTTATTGGGATTTATTTTGAATTTAAATTTAGATTGTGATCATGAGTGTGATATATCCAAATTCTTAAACATATTTTACAAAAAGTAAAAAGTACCGTAAATAATTGTTTTCCCGTTTAAAAAATCAAAATTTTCACAACAAACAAAATTAAAGCTCGATCTTTTTAACATTTAAAAGGTTTGAAAACTTCTGTGAGCCATTGTGAAATCTAAGATCATCTAACAACATTTATCTCAATTCTTTAACCTGCATAACTGGGTTTCCAATTAAAAAGTCAAGAAATTCACAAACAACAAAATAAAATTGAACTTTCAAGCAAGGTCTCAACTACTATTTACAATTTTGTAATTATCCCTTGTACCCCTTCGGTCTTTTCTTGTTGTTTCACTTATAAACGTATAACACAAATACTTTGATAATCTTTAAAAATACATTTTACCACGGTTTGATTAAAAAAATTAATAGAAATAATCAATCCACCTATATTTTAGAGATTTTTTGAATTTAGATGAATTCTATTTGAATTTACAAGGGATAGGATATGTATTTTTAGGGTTTTTTTGAATTTAGATTGTCATATCCGGAAATTATAAACCTGGTTTATTGAGATTTATTTTGAATTTAAATTGAATTATATTTAGAGTTCCATGTGGAATAAAGGCCTTAAAAGGATGCCACGTGGCACTAAAGTGCTTTGTTTATATATATATATATATATATATATATATATATATATATATATATATATATATATATATATATATATATATATATATATATATATATATATATATATATATATATATATATATATATATATATATATATATATATATATATATATATATATATATATATATATATATATATATATATATATATATATATATATATAAGGACACCTTAAAAAAATTGAAAAAAAATACAAATCATAAAATCGAGAATAGTATTATATCATGATCCAAAAAAAATTGAAAAAAAAATTGGATCATTGAAAAACAGTAATGATCCACAAAAAATTTTATTTTGTGGATCATTTTTTCATTATAAAAAAAATAATGAGCCAAAAGTTTTTTTTCGAATTTTTTTCTCCAATACAGTACTATAATCCATTTTATTATTTATATATTTTTTATTTTTTTCAATTTTTTTAAGATGTCATCACGAGTCCTCACTTTAAGAAGAGTCCTCACCCGATCGCTTATATATATATATATATATATATATATATATATATATATATATATATATATATATATATATATATATATATATATATATATATATATATATATATATATATATATATATATATATATATATATATATATATATATATATATATATATATATATATATATATATAATAAAAAATATCTATATATATATATATATATATATATATAATATTTATAAAAAATTATTGTGTATATATATGTGCAGAAGATTTTGTTAAGATTAATAACTTAAACAAAAACATATCTTACCGGCAAATTTAATAAATGATAAATCTCCATATACTATATAATAAAAAATATCTTTATTTTAAAATATTAATTCATAAAGAGAATATAAACTTGAATTAAACTTAAAAGCATATATCTTCTTTCTTCTATAATAAAAGAAAGCTTAAATGCCACATGACATCTTTCTAAAGAATCACAAGATTAAACCCGCAAGTGATCTCCAGCCTATCTGGTAGTGATGTATCGGGTTATATACCCATAAGGGGGAGGTTCCGGGTTCGATCCCGGTTCCAAGCCCTTGTGGGGGATTTTCCCTGGAGACGCGGTAACCGGAGGTAACGGGGAAGCGGTGGCACGATGATACGCCGCTGACCCAACTGCTGCTGTTCTAAAAAAAAAACAAGATTAAACCCCATAACTTTATCTTTTCACTTCATCCAATTACTAATTACTTCCAAAAAAGCAATTACATAAAAGACTGTCACTTGACATTCTAGCTTCTTAGACATGCCAAGTGGCATTAAAAGAGCTTAGTTTATTAGTATACTAGGCGTATACCCGCGCGTTGCGCAGGAGTAAATTTATAAGGACAAAATATATTGACAAATCAAATATGAATATAAACACATGAAATCTAAAGAAAAAAATGCGAAACCAAATATAAATCAATCATGTCATATGTATAAATGATAAATTATCATCCAAAATTTGAACAAAAAACATAATCATGTTTTCTAAGTCAATTACTATAGACAGGTCAACATTAAATATATAAGAAAATACATTTAAATGATTATCTCAAAAATAAAAGTAAAAATGAAAATAAAAGATGGTAATAATAACATATATGTAGTCTATGATAATCATATTGTTGTTGATTATTTTCTGTGAGACGCGTAAGTGTAATAGTATCATTTAATAATTTCGTGAAGTATGCTTCAAATTGATAAATATTACTACGTAGGAGTTGAAATGTTGTATTATCAAAATAATACTTTAATCAAATTAAATTATATAATATTTCAATTTTTTTAAAAAAAGCATTAAATTCAAAGTATATTTGCGTGTTCTCAACACATCTTTTTCCTACATATTATTTTTCAAACTGTAACGACTTAATCTAGTTATGTGAACTATATGTATACCTTTATATTAACCAAGAAGTTATAAGTAACAATTAAATACCATAAATTAAAACTTTTGAGTTGTAGTGGTTAATTAGTTAAAAGATGAAGAGGTTTAACATTTAAATAAATGATGTGGTAGTTAAATAGCAGAAAGTTGAATAGTTGCGAATTTCAATTGAATATGGTTGAAGATAGAGAACATATATTGCACCATATTGATTTCGATGACTTATACCAACATTGAAATAATGATTTTTATTTTAAGTCGATATAAAACATAGTAACTAACTGACTATTTTGATTTATATTCAATTTAGTGTTATTTTTAATTATATGTATGATATAATTAAGATAGACATATTTTAGAACAATATTATTCCAATGACGTTTACCCGCAGGTTGCACGTGAACCAATTTAAATATAATATATCATTAATGTTATTTTTAACTATTGTTATGATTAATTAATTTGAAAATACTTATTTGCCCACTTTTCAATTTTGATCACGATTATTATTGTTAGTTATATTTAAAACTACATTTTTAAAGATTTTGCATGATTATAAAAAATAGATTTTGGAATTTTTAATTAACTTGGCATTTCAATTTAGGTTTTACATTTAAAAGGTTTAGCTATTCAAAAAATAGTTTTTGGATTTTCTTTTATGTTTAATTGAAAATTTGATTTATGTTTTCTTCTTAACGTTATATTTAAATTAACGAATTAAGTATAATATATCAATTATTCAAAAGTTGTGATATTAAAATGATGATGTTTTACATACAACGGTATATTTAAACTAATAAATAAGTATATTGTGTTAAAAATTAAAGTGTTACTATTAGAAGTTGAATAATAAAGAAGTTTTATATATCAAAAAATCAACTTAATATAGTATATGGGACATTATTTTTTTTTTATCTTTTTGTAACAAATAAAAAAAACATTCAACTTATATTTCGTATTTATCAAGAAACAATACATATAAGAAATAAAAAATGATCAAACTCATATTTACCTACATTTAACATCTTCATATTTCATACATATGTATTTTTATATAAATACATTCATTGAACTCGGAATCTCCATCGTAGCTCTTAAAAACACCACACGAATAATAACAAAACCTATTAATAAATAGGTTGACTTATACAAAATGACATCTTCTAAAGTAGCGTACTTCTCTTTTGTTTCATACAAATACTGTACCCCTCCCAATGTAGAGTTTTATATGTTATCAAGTCATAACCTCCTCCATGATATTCTCTAAACTCCAGCAACATCATCTAGCTATATCAAGTATTTATATATCTACTAAACAATAGGTGTCATAAGTATCTATTCAATATCATAAGTTATAAAACTCTTGAGATGTAGTGATTATAAGTTAGAGAAACTCTTGAGTGGTTGATGTTAATTAGGGAATATTGAAGTGTTGATGGAGTTTCAAATGAATATTGTGCAACTATTTAGTTAATCTTGAACCACAATGATGAATGACCTCTATTATAAGAGTTATATATATATATATATATATATATATATATATATATATATATATATATATATATATATATATATATATATATATATATATATATTATAAATTATAAAAAATTAATCCACGAAACTCAACATATCCAAATATGCAAAATCACTATTCTTTAAAATGTAATATTGTATACTTTTACTTTTCTTTGAACAATAATCTCGACTCTGTTAATATTATGACCTTTTCTAGGATATCAGATATTTTTCTTAAGCTTGTCTTTATCTTGTATATTTTGTAAGCAATCCTCTATATTAGATATTTCAAAAAAAAAAAAAAAAAAAAAAAAAGTATCATCATCCTCATCTTCCTCTAAATCGAAGTTAGATACGTGGGCGTTGATAAACCTTGAGCTCGTGATTATGCTTGTTCTATTTCTAGCATATCACTGTTTATGTTGCCAAACGGATCCTCGAGTGATATGAGATATTATATTCGTTCAACTCTATCCAAATATTATTTAGTCAAATCAAAGTAAGTTTTGTTCTTTAGTGTAGCATAATCATGTTACTAATAAAAACCATATTATAAAGCTACCGTAAAAATCTTAAATGGTCAAGGGGGCTCCGTGGGAAAAGGATTGAACCGTGACATAAGCAATTATAAATTCCAGGTTCGATTCTAGATTAAACAAATTTGGTTCATTTTATTACCATCTTGATAAAATATCTACATTGTCAACAGCGTCAACATGCATAAACATTGCTAAATTGGATCTCATATAGATTTTTAATTTGGTAACATCGGAGTTTGACTAACCTAAATAGTAAAATCCAATATATAGAACACAGTATAAAAGAAATACAATTGTATCAATAAATGAGCAGGAATGGAAATGTTCCATTAGTCAAATGCTTCGGGAGCAATATTACAAAGGGATCTATTAAAAAGATATTACTTGCAAAATCAGCATCGACCACTATTTATAATGACAAAAAATGGCATCTTAAAGAAATAAAATATTGGGATCACAACATGTTGTTGGGATAAGTAACAACATAAACAGACATAGTGGAAACAAAAACTAAAACTGTATCTCGCCATGGATCACAAAAACATGCAACTAAAACCGTATCTCGCCATGGATCACAAGAACATGCAACTAAAACCGTATCTCGCCATAAATCACAAGAACATGCAACATTTGCAAGCCATGGATTACAAGAACATGCGACATTGGTAATTGTTACCTAAACTAGGATATCAAGAATTACTTCGGTAGCAGATCTGGTGTATGATATATAGGATGAACATGCCCAAACCATAACCCTTCTAATGTAGTCGTACCTAAGACAATAATTCAGCACCCGTTTCAATAAAATAACTCGTTGCTTACAAAACAAACAACCTTCTTCTAGGGTTTATGAGAGAGATCGACTGGGGAAAAAGGAGGGAGGAGGAGGGAGCACGAAACTTTTAGGGTTTTATCATTTAAGTCATTAATCAAGATGGATATATATAATATTCAACATGCTTATCTTATCTCCCTTTAGATAAAGACTTTTATAATTCAAATTGTTGATATTTTCACTTAAACCCTTTATCCATTTTAAGTTTCTAATTGATATACCTTACTTTGATATATTAATAAACTTAGTTTCATGTTTACTTTCAATCTCTTTTAGCTAAATCATCTCTTGCATTTATCCATTTTAAGTTTCTAATTAATATACATTACTTTGATATATTAATAAACTTAGTCCCTCATGTTTACTTTCAATCACTTTTAGCTAAATCATCTCTGGCATGTAACCCAAAAGGACCCTGCTATATATAATAATATCACCAACTTGTTGTGAGTTGTGACCATGGGCATATAACCAACAGCTCCCACTTGCACATGTCAGGAACAACAGCATGGTCTCATATTCCTAACCTAGCAAGGTGTATGTCGTCCCAAACAAGTACCATACTTATATAATATGAAACAGCCCTTAGGCAAGTGATTGGATATTCCTTTATTCTACAAGATATCCATATGAACGTTAGACATATAAAATCTGTCAATCTTAGACATTCAATATTATATTTCCGGATAAATATTTATGGTGATAACAACAGACTGTACTATTGATCTATATCAATCCAGTATAAGTAGCTTATACATTTGCTGCCAGCACCAAATCACCGAGGGGCCCAGGGATATCTCTAATTGCGGGTTACTCCAATACTTAATCTGCATCGAGTAGACATGAGAATTAGCGCATCTATATGCTATATCCATCTCTATGGACAGTCCACCAATACCTCATGTTAGCATTGAATCAGTACTTACTCCCAAAAGTATGACCGACTACGGATGTTTTGAATAATAATTTAATTATTCAGGAAGTCAATAAAACATGCAAAATTGGAACACAATTATAAACTAATGAAATGACTGCCTTATGCATATATTAAGTTCTTTATAGAATAATCGTCAAATTAGATAAATATTTGTAAGGCCCGGTTCCTAAAAACAAGTTATATTTTAATAACAAATTTTAGAAGGAATGTTGCCCTTCACAACGTGATCACATAGGCGGTCGCAACACAAGGGAGAGTTTTAAGTGAAACACGGGAAACGCCTCATCGCGACACGACGAGCTAATGATAGCAGCGCGACACGACGTTAGTGCTAAACCCTAAATCTCAGGCCCTGGACCCTATTTAGAGGCATCAAACCCTAGACTAGATTCTTTATTAGCCTCAACACCTTAGAAGAACCTTACTCGAAGTATAGCCTTTCCTTGTTGTTCTAGCTTCATTCTTAGTATTTGAAGGTTACTTAGAGGAGAAAAAGGAGAGTGTTGGTGCCAAGAGTCTTCTACAGCTTGGATCTAGCATGTTCTTCAACTTTTGGACCATTGTAAGTATTAAAGTCTCCTGGGTGATTCTCATTTCATTTAGATCTAGGAGTTAGAGCTAGTGTATGGTGGGTTTGGTCCATTGTGGTTGTGTTTCTAGAGTTTGGGGAACTCCGGGTCACTAAGTTGGTTTTGAAACACTTTTTAGAACTCTTGGACCTTGGAAGTGAAGGGTTTTATAGCAAACAATGAACAAATAAAATACTTATGGTTCACATGCAACCCTAAAAGATCTATGTTTTCTTCTATGAAGATAATAAACTAAAAGCTAAGGCCAACATTTAAATTCTAAAGATCAAATAAGAATAACCAACCTTTCTTGATATTGTCCTTGAAGCTAGCAGCAAATTATCCTGCCTCAAATGCAAGTCATACCCAAAGCAATGGAGAAGACAGTTCAGCAGAGTTCCTCTTGTTCTAGTTGGCGTAGAAATAAGGGAGCCAGGAGGTTCCTTTTATAGCCTCCAAGGGTTACAGCTGAAACCCTAAGGAGTGACTTGTAAGCTTAGATGGATCTGCTTTGACTTTTGAAGCTTTTGCCTCGAGTAGAAAGGGTATGTGTATGAACTACAAAGGGTATAAATGTAAATTTACATTTAAGTACTTAAATATATAGGTGGTTCTGCTGTGATTATTGATAACAATAATATATAATGATGCTAATATTAATAATAACAACACAAATAATGTAAGGTCATTTCAGGAAAATGATCCATGGGTGTTCAATAGCTTGTCAACTTTCTATCTCACAAAAGCTCAGTAAGCATCATAATCTAGCAATAAAGATTTGAAATTTCTTTTTGGTTATCTATAATGTTTTAGCCCTCTTATTTTCTAATTGAGCAATATTTATGTATCATTATATTTTTTAAGTAAAAGATCAATAGTGATGTTACGCCTTCTATCTTGCAGTGGTGGTTTATAGAGACAAAACATTAACTTTCTTTAATCCAATCAGATTTCCCAAAATACCCTTCTAGCCAATTTAAACTAGTAGACATACTAATAAGCAAACTTTGGTTATCTAGCTAACAAGTACACAGTTTATTAAGTCTCTTACCAATTAGATATGGTGTCAGAGTTGCAACATTAAAGAGGGTATTTATAGTGACCAATAAGATCTAATGTGAATGATACCAAATCTTCTAAGCCATGCTTTCTGCAAGCGCCAACTCTGATATGACAGGTCATGGGTCATACAGGACTTAACACCTCTTTGTGTTATTGAATCTACTTCTCCTTCACATCTAATCGTCGCATCAGCTGCTAAACCATTCACTGTCCAAGCTCCTGATCCATCCAGAACAAGACTTGCTCTAGACTGCTGATCCTTATGGAAGTCAGTATTTCTTCATACTACTTATTCTTCTGGAGTACTGACATGTCAAGAATAACCAAATTATACCCTAACTCCTGGTCCACTTTGAATCGTTGATCGATCTGGCTTTCCAAGCTATCCAGTGGACTGAACCATTAGAGTGCAGATCCTTCAAAATTGTTGCACTAGCTTCTGACTGCTAGTGTAAGACCTTGTTTTCGGAGTTACTAAGTTGAAATTTAGAGAAATTGATTTTTGGAAAAAAAAAATGGGAGATAGCGACGCTATCTATGGAGATAATGCCACTATCTTGAAAAAGCACGTTTTCAGACCATGGAGATAGCGATGCTATCTTAAGAGATAACGATGCTATCTGCCATAAAATGCACAAAATCGTAGATCTTAGTTTCTTGGGCTGTATTTAAGGGCTCTAAACCCTTGGAGGCCATCATTTCTCCTCCTTCAGCCTCCAGAACTCTCTCTTTCTAAACCCTAGCCTCTCTTTGGTGTTTTTGGCTCTTTGGATCATTTTGGAAGGCTGCTTGTGGAAGAAGAATGTGTGTGGTGGGGCAAGGTGGTATTTTTCAAGCTTGGATCAGCAAGATCTTTGTTTTATGGACCTTTGTAAGTGTAAAGCTTCTACCTTTCTACTGTTCTAAGCTTGATCTTGTGTTTATGATGGTATAAAATGGGTTTTTGGTCCCTTATGGCTTGGTATTTGGAACTTGATTGGAAAGTTCTGACCTTTATGATTCTTGTAGCACTTCTGGATCCATTAAGTCAGATTAGAGAGTGAGCCAAGCTCTCTTTGGTTGTTTGCATGGTTGTTTTGGTCAGGACCGGTCCGTAGTGTTTCATGCCCCGAGCAAAAGAAATTAATAATGCCCCCTATATTTTCACTAAGCTTCTATACACATAAATTTATAATACAAAAATACAACACATTCTTGTTCTTTTTTTTCCGTTTTCCATTTTGAACATTGAATGGTTGTGGTCAAGGAAACATGTTTAATGCCTTCAACATTTAACAAATATATCTTATAAACTAATAATCGAGCAAAGAAAGATCAAACATGGAATAAGTTTATGTTTCAAGTTGATGATCGAAATACTTGAAACTTTTGGAACAAAGCAACCTGAAAAATAAAAGTCAAACAAATATAACGTTGAAAATAATTAATAAATTGACTCTTAAAAGTGCTCAAGTCAAACAAAAATAGTTAAAGAACTTATAACATAGTCAAAATGGAATAAAGTTTGCTTATTCATTTGCACCATCAATGTTTTAAAGGATAATCATCCATACATTCGTACCATATGAGGAGTTGAAGACAAGAAAATAATACAACTAGACTGCATTGTTTATATGTAATTTTACACTTTAGTGAAAGGCACTTTATATGATATCAACTTCATTCTACCGATTTTTGATTTTATTATAAATTTCTAATCTTACACATTATTAAACAAACTAAATTATAGAAATTTATAATAAATAGTAACACCCCCATAATAGAATAGAGATTGTTAAACAACACCGCCATACTAGAATATAGAGCATCCTGTTATCGGTCCCACATTAGTAATTAAAAACGCATACCAAATATATCGGTTGTTTTAGTTCTATTTTGATATATAGCATCCTGTTATCAGTTCCAATTTAGTAATTAAAAATGTAATTAGCACTTAGAATTAAATGAAATTACAAAAATCATCATCATCGGTCCAGAAATTGTACTGCTCCTACAAAAATACAATCTGAAATTACAAAAAGAGTACAATACATATCTTTAGTTTTGGAGAACAGAACAGACATGAATGATTTTTTTCTAATTTCTCTGCATCGATGATGAACAATCAAGAAATCATCCTCGACATCGATGATGAATTTAGCATGACTCGATAAGGCGTGAAGAACAGAAGAAGAACGACGCAAATCGCAATCGTTGAAAGTAATTGACTCCTCATACTCTAATCAATAATGGGAAGATTTTCTCTCTGATTTCTTGTTGTTGACTCCTCGTATTTTACAAATTTTTAGGCGCTGTCTTTTCCACAATCCAATTTTGATTTGCCGCCTTGTATCTCCAGCAGAACAGCCTAGTCTCGGTGTCTATTACAATTTGGGCTTCTAACATATATACCATAGTAAATGGGCTTAGATTTATGCCTCCTCAGATTGCTGCCCTAGGTCTTCGCCAAGCCGCCCAGTATTCGCGGCAGGTCTGATTTTGGCTAGTTTTAAGCTTTTGGGACTTAGGTTTCAACAGTGTTGCGGAAATCGGCCTTAACGGCCGGTTAACCGGCGATTAGTCGTTTGGCGGTCTTCAACCAATTACGATTAGGCCTAATCGGCCAGCTTGACGGTTTGCTGCAAAAATCGGTCAAATATCGGCCTTGGCAGTCCTTGGAACAAATGTATTATTTATTTTGGCGGTCATTTTTTTAATTTTTAATTTATTATTTATTTTTTTATTGTTAAATGACGACACAAACACTCTCTAATAACTCAAGAAAATTGAAAAATATCAATATTAAAGAATAAAAATAAATAAATTTATAACCTTTTATGTGTATCTTTTAATAAAATGAATCAAACTTTGCTATTTTGTTATATTTATATACTTTTAAATGATTTCCTTTATAATTTAGGGTCTCCGATTAATCTCCGACTAATCCCCGATTAATCCTATTAATCTCTTAACCTCACTCGACCGTCAAGCTACCATCAATCGATTTTTACAACATTGGGTTTTAAGATTTATCATGCATTGGGCATGCATCGCCATAAAGGTGGCAACTTTATCGATTTATGATCGTTTTAAATATGTTCTAGAGAGTATTAGCCCCTATCTAAATGAATCAAGTGCTTAATGAAATTTTGGAAAATTTTATAGATAGTGCCGCTATCCTATAGATAGCGACGCTATCTATCGCGAAGTCCCCGATCTGATTTTGGAGATAGCAACGTTATCTTTAGGAGATAGTGACGTTATCTCAGTGTTGACCATTGACTTTTGACATTTGAGTTTGTCCAGTTGACTTTTGGGTCAACTTGGGTGGCTTAGGAATTTGGATCATATGATCGTTTTTGGGTCTTTCAGATTGTTAATTTATGGCTATGTGATAAGGTAGGAGTTCGTGTTGCTTAGCGAGTGAGGATATCGGTAGCGTGTGACTTGAGGTTGCGGATCAAGTGAGTCTCCTCACTATACTATGTTTGAAGTTGCATAAGTAGGTAGCACGATATAAAATGATTGTATGTATGCTTGTTAGGACTGTAAGTGCTTATGTAGTCGTATGATTTGTGCTTACGACTTTGTTGATATTAGGATAGGCCAGTGCCGATTTAGGACTGAGTCAGGTCCCTGGGCTAGCATGATGCATGACTGGTCGTGTTGGCCAACACGAATGTGCTGTATGATCAAAGGACGATGCATGACAGGTCGTTCTGGGCACCCGAAAGTGTTGAATGAAAGAAGGTGCAGTGCCATGTCAGGGTTGTACTTAGATGTTGTATGTGCTTTATATGTACGAATGAGATGGATTGAGTGGTATCTTAGGGAACTCAATAAGATTTGTGTTCACTTTTTCACCTTAAATATTTTTAAGGTACTATTCTAAATAAAGATTTGGAGCGCGGTGCGATTGTATCGCCTCCGAATTTTTGATGTTTAAAGTCTTCTGCCGGTTAATGTTTTGTATTTGGTTTGGTATTTATGATTTTTAATGTTTTAAATACTAAACTTGAAACAAATGGTTTTATTTGCAACCGTTTTATGTATTTGAACTACTTTTAAAAATGAAAATTTTACTCAGGAATTTGGGACGTTACAAGTTGGTATCAGAACCCTGGTTTGAGGGATTTGGATGAACATAAATGTGATTCCAGGGATTTGGATAAACATGAATGAGATTCCAAACTCAAACTAAGGACTTGAGGAGTTTCTTAAATGATTTTCAAAAGAAAACCGTCTTTTTAACTGAGTTTCAAGATTGTTAGGTAGAATATCGTGTGGAAGGCTCCATTGTATGTTCTTATTTGATTTTTGCTTAGGGGTTTGACACATGGTGTGAATGCCTAACTTACGATTTTAATGGGTAAATAAGTTTTAAAAGATGGGATGCGTTGGATCTCAAGTAAGTGATTTAATTCCCAAGATATACATGGTATGATGTGTTGACACTATGATGTATGCTAGATTATAGGCTAAGGATCCACTCAGGAAATTGCATGCTTGTATTGGCCTGGATCATAGGGATGCATTTTGCCCTAATTACTGATTGTTATGTGCTGTTGGCTGTGTACTGTTTGTTATGTGCCACTTAGACCTATGCTTGTATTGTTGGGAAGCTAAGTGAATGCTTTAGGATTGTACGTAGTAGGATCAGGTAGCCTTAGAATTCTTGACCCAATCTTACTGGTTGTTCCTTGTTTGGTTGTGACATTAGGGTGGGGTCGTTTATTTGAATGTCTACCTCTTTTATTACATACGATTATGCGTTCATGAGACGACCTGACAACATAAGCGGAAGTTCTTTCGGTGCCGGTGAGGTGCGGAATCCTAGGTGGACTAGGAGGAGTGTTAGGCACTTCGGTGCAGGGTCGTATGGATGATATATGTGACATCCGCCTAAAATGGATTCGGGTCAACCCAACCCAATTGGAAATTTAATAAACCCTACTCTAGATTTCTCGATGCTAATAGGATCAAAACCCTTATACTACGATATAAATTGACGTTAATAGCAATATAGCATAGTATAACGTTATAACTATAATCAAATTAAATTATGATACCATATTAAAATCAAATCAAAGTATGATGCTCTAATTAAATTAAAAGAATCAAACTTGAATGCTATAATTAAACTTCAAATCAAAGTAGATTGTTATAATCAAATAATAACCTATTTTTTTTATAAAACTCTATTTTTATAAACACTACATTAAATTTTATAAAACTCTTAAGATGCTTGTGTTAGTGGGGAATTATGAAGACCACCAAAAGTAAAAGGTTATTCCTATTGTCTCCCACTCACACCTCCCATCATCTTTCCTTTTATTTTTCTCCCAACACATTATTCTCATCACCACTCAAACCATATATATTCTTTCTCTCACTCTCAATCTTGAAATTCCTCCTAGAAATCTTCATATTTCAGCCAAGAATACTCGAATATACTCAAATATTCATCCCTCTTGAAGCATTCATCAATGTATGTTGTTAAAAGTCTCAAATTCATGAATGAAACAAATTAAATCCACCAAAATATCTAAAACTAATTTTATGCATAAACCTGATTTTTATCAGACTCTCATAAATAAAATAAGAAGTTCTGGAAATTTTCAGAAAATAACTTATTTTTATTGAATTACTATAATTATTGCAATAAATTAGGGCAATAATTCACATAAAATACTTTTTAGAGTCAATAAATTCTGGGAAATTTTTTGAATGACCCATATATTGAGTAAAGTGGAGTTATGAAGTTTCATGCATTTATATTACGGTTTGATTCTTATTTTGTATTTTATTTTGTTGTAGATAAATAAATAGCAAAATATAGTTATGTATGTCAAAAACTGGATTTTATATTTTTCGCACCTTATTAACATTATACAGACTCCATGACCAAATTTATAGAGTTTTTTAAGAATTTTTTCTTATTTGTCCCGATTTAATGATAGTTTAATGATTTAAATTGATAATGAATAGCTACACATGTCCAAAAATTACAAAACCTTATCCGAATATCTTATATAACATGTTAATCATAAATAAAAAAGTTTAATGAATTTCCCTTAATCTTTTACTATTATTTATGATTTTATTGCTTAATTAATAATGAAAAACATAAGAAATACTTCCCATAGTCACAAATATCCAAAACATTTACAGTAGGCTCAATATAATGTTAGAAAACTATGCTTAAATATCCAGAATTTTTAGGGATCATTTATTATATTTCTCGAATTTTGATGTTGTTTAATCAATAAAATAATAAATAAATACTAAACCAGTTCAGAAAACTATGACAATTTTACAGTAATTACTATTATGTAAAATAATGATTTTCTAATAATTTCAGAATTTGTCAATACTTTTTACTCTTTAAAACTATTTTCCTAAGTACTTAAGCATGTAAAAATGCATTTTTAATGATTATTTCATACAAATAATTGTTAAAATCTGTAAATAATTATAATTGGACAAGTTATTATTTTAATAAGAAATTATTAAAATCTTGACAAAATTGAAAATATAAATTAATTATACAAAGTAATTAATTCAATTTAAAATTCATTTAACAAATGAATACCTTAATATTCAAATCGAAATGAATTATTGTTCATTCATCTAATATAAGAATATGTGTATAATTATTTTTATTAATACTTCATTCCCGTTTAGTAGTTCCTAAACCAAAACTATTAATTATATTAGGTTCTACGTCATTTTGACCCGAGCTGCCTATTCTGCGACACGCGTATTCCGTTGGACTAATGTGAGTAATCTACCCCATATTTTATAATTTTCAATACGTTTGGGGTGTATCATGTGGTTTTAATATGTTCCAACTTCATTTTATTATTTTTTTTCACTATTGAGACATTGTTGGGACATTTATACATGAATCATTATTTGTATAATTATTAATTGTTTACGCTACATGTACTTGTAGTGCATTACAATTTTTAGTCTAATCTCCATGACTATGCCCATATTCTTGAGGTACGTTATGGATAATAATAGCGCTATTGGGTTGACCACCCCGCCTTGGGACGCTAAGGTGATTGATCGCACGTGGTTGAGTGTGTATGATGATTAGATGCTCCATCCTATATATATATATATATATATATATATATATATATATATATATATATATATATATATATATATATATATATATATATATATATATATATATATATATATATACATATATATGTATATATAGGGTGAGGACTTATTGTTGTTGTTATCATTTGTTAATCAATTTTTGATTTATAAACTGTTATCTCAATAACACTTGCTTGCCAACTTCAAAAGAAAACAAATTTCAAATTATTCAAACTCACAATTTTCTTTAATAAAACTAGATTACTCACCAACTCTCGTAGTTGACCTGTTTTTACCCATGATACAGATTTGAAGAATGATGTAACGCCCCAATTTCAAAAATTTTAAAAATCATTTATTACCAAGGTTCCAATAAAACATTTATTCCAAAACATGAAACTGTTCAACATAATACTTAAATTAACAGCGGAAACATTTGAAAATACTAATATAGTTCATTGACATCAATCTCTTGAATGCGACGCGCTGCCGTCAAGCCTTGCCCTTCCCTTTGTCATTTGAATTACCTGAAATGTTATAAAATCAACGGGTAAGCTTAAAGCTTAGTGAGTCCACAAGTTACCATACATGACCACACATTAAACAACCCGTCCTCGAGAACGACCCGACCCTACCCGCCATACAACAGCTACGGGCGTCCATCATACAACAGCTATGGACACGTGAAGGTTCTACCCATCATACAACAGCTATGGGTTCCCGGTTATGGCCCAGCCCATCATACAACAGCTATGGGACAAGGCAATAGTCCAACTCGCCATACAACAGCTATGAGGGGACACGCATCAGTACTGAGCCCAACAACAAATAATCACAGATATAGAGTAAATCATATAACTGTAAACAACACACAAGATGCCTAACATGCAACATCATATAGTAAGGCGAGGATACTCACCTGGTTCGAAACCGTGTAGATATTCCCCACTTAGCTTGTCCACACACCTAAATCCCACACACATACAACATATCAATTACTGACCAGGCTCTTACAGACCTGCCTAAAGGTTAGACTCAATATTTGCCATCAAACCATGGTCAAAACTAAGTTCCTGGTCAAACAGTCGCTCGCCGCGGTGTGGCTCCTCATCCTACGCGCCGCGGCTATCATCGAATAAACACGGGGTTTCCGCCGAGTCCGCGCCGCTGACTTAGCCAGTCCACGTCGCAGCTCGTAACATTCCAAAATGTTTTTAGCGATTAACAATACATCAATCGGCTAGGGTTTCACTCCAAACCCTTCCTGAGATTAGAAACTATCCTAAGATCACTTCCTTAGGGACATGCAAGTCTATTCATGTCCTTAGTCTAACCCTAAGGGTTACAAGTCATCTAAGACTACTACTTAAGGGATAACACCATAAAAACGGGATAAACTGAAATATCATAAGGTAGATCCTCATACCTTGCTTCTGGAAAACAGAGAAATGCACCCGATCGACTACAGCCTTTCCCCACGTTGTATTTCTTCCTTCAAGCCTCCAAAGCCTTGGAACCAAAGAGTCTCTGCTGAAACCGGACGCCTCTGCTCCAGAAAACTCCCAAAAACACGAACCCTAGGGCTAGGTCCCTTTATATAGGCGTTTAAATCCAAATTAGGGTTTTTCACCTTAGAGGCGCACCGCGCCGCGGGTTCTTTAGAACCGCGCCGCGCGTACAAATTCCACACGTTTCTGGATCCTTCCTAAAGTCGTGCCGCGGATTAGTCCGAGCCGTGACTCGGCGGAACGGGTCTTACAATTCTCCCCCACTTAACTGGATTTCGTCCCCGAAATCCGCGCCGGTAAATAATTTTGGATAATGCCTCCGCATTTCCTCCTCCGGTTCCCAAGTCCACCCGGACCCTTTTCGATGCTGCCACTGAACCTTAACTAATCCTATTTTTTTATTTCGTAAAGTCTTTATCTTCCTTTCAATGATGGCAATTGGTCGCTCCATATAATTTAGGCGTTCATCTAATTGAATATCCTCCAAAGGTACTATTGTAGACTCCTCAGTAATGCACTTCCTGAGCTGCGAAACGTGGAACGTGTCGTGAATCTGACTAAGCTGCTCGGGCAGCTCCAACCGGTAGGCTACCTTACCTACACGGGCGACAATTCGATATGGTCCAATGTACCTAGGGCCAAGCTTTCATCGCTTCCTAAAACGAATAACTCCCTTCCAAGGTGACACCTTAAGAAGAACATTATCCCCAACTTGAAACTCGAGATCGGACCGTCGCCTATCCGCATAACTTTTCTGTCGACTTTGAGCCGTTAACAATCTCTCCCGAACCTTCTGAATTAACTCAGTTGTCTTGAGCACCACCTCAGTACTACCCAATACCTGTTGGCCAACCTCGCCCCAGCAAATAGGTATCCGACATTTCCTTCCATACAACATCTCAAAGGGAGCCCTGCCAATGCTCGCGTGATAACTGTTATTATAGGAAAACTCAGCTAGAGGGAGATGGGAATCCCAGCTCCCACCAAAATCGATAACACATGCCCTGAGCATATCCTCTAGCGTTTGAATCGTCCTTTCACTCTGCCCATCAGTCTGAGGGTGATATGTTGTGCTGAAATGAAGACGAGTGCCTAACTCCTCATGAAACTTCTTTCAAAACCTGGACGTAAATCGAACATCCCGGTCGGATATCACCGAGACCGGTATACCATGCCGAGAGATAATCACGTCTACATAGACCTTAGCCAATTCCTTTGCAGAGAAGGTCTCTTGTATGGGGAGGAAATGAGAACTTTTAGTCAACCTATCCACGATAACCCAAATAGTGTCCTTATATCGAGGGGTTCTTGGCAACTTTGTGATAAAATCCATTGTAATATGCTCCCATTTCCATTCTGGGATCTCAAGAGGCTGTAACTTACCATGAGGCCGTTGGTGCTCTGCCTTGACCTTACGACAGGTCATGCATCTTTCGACAAACCAAGCTACTTCCCTCTTCATGCCTGGCCACCAATAATATTCGCGCAGATCCCTATACATTTTAGTTGCTCTAGGGTGAATAGAGAACTTGGATTTATGTGCCTCCTCCAATAGAGTTTGACGAACCCCGCCTAACTTCGGTACCCAAATCCTCTCATGACAAGTTAACAAATCCCTACTATCTTTGACCATAGCTGCCAACTGACCCACAATTCTCTCACCTTTCTGATTCTCGCTCTTGCTTGCTTCCCCCTGAGCTTTCCTTATCAGCTCAAGCAGCGGTGTCATAATTGTCATCCTTAGACAAACGCCTCGAAGGGGTGTTCCTGAAGTCTTACGGCTTAACGCATCCGCTACCACATTGGCCTTTCCAGGGTGGTAGTGTATCTCACAATCATAGTCTTTCAATACATCTAACCATCTTCTCTGTCTCATATTGAGGTTTGCCTGATCCATCAGGTACTTCAAACTCTTGTGGTCCGTGAAGATGGTGCACTTCACTCCATACAAATAGTGTCTCCAAATCTTGAGAGCGAAGACCACCGCTCCCAATTCCAAATCATGATTAGGGTAGTTAGCTTCATGGGGCTTCAACTGTCGCGAGGCGTAAGCAATCACCCTGCCTCGTTGCATCAAGACTGTCCCCAATCCCGAGATTGATGCATCGCAATAAACTACCATATCCTCCATGCCCTCAGGCAAGGTCAAAACTGGAGCTTCGCATAACTTCCGCCGCAAAGTGTCAAAAGCCTGCTGCTGCTCCTCACCCCACCGAAAATCAGTGTTTTTCTTAGTTAGCCGAGTCAAAGGTACCGCAACCTTTGAGAAGTCTTGGATGAAACGACGATAATAACCAACCAGACCCAAGAAACTTCTAATCTCTAAGGGGGTCATCGGGACCTCCCACCGCATCACGGCCTCCACCTTAGCCGGGTCTACCATGATTCCTTGCTCGTTAACGATGTGACTCAAAAATTGGACCTCCCGAAGCCAAAAGTCACACTTAGATAGCTTTGCATAAAGCTTCTCCTTCCTTAAGGTTTCTAATCCTTTAAGTGTTGTTCATGTTGCTCCCTGCTCCGAGAGTAAACTAAGATGTCGTCAATGAAAACTATAACCGACCGATCCAACATCGGTCGACACACCCGATTCATTAAATCCATAAAAGCTGCAGGGGCATTGGTTAGTCCGAACGGCATCACTACAAACTCGAAATGGCCGTACCTCGTCCGAAAAGCCGTTTTCGGGGTGTCTTCCTCCCGAACCCGCATTTGATGATATCCTGACCGCAAATCAATTTTCGAGAACCACGAAGCGTTCTGCAGTTGATCGAATAAGTCGTCGATGCGAGGTAATGGATATCGATTCTTCACCGTAAGCTTGTGCAGCTCACGATAATCTATGCACATCCTATTGGAACCATCCTTCTTCTTAACAAACAAAATAGGCGCTCCCCACGGTGAGCAACTGGGTCGAATAAATCCCTTATCTAGTAACTCCCGAAGTTGAATAGACAACTCCAACATCTCTGGAGGCGCAAGACGATACGGTGCTTTAGCTATCGGAGCTGCACCGAGAGTTAAGTCGATCTTAAATTCCACCTGTCTCTCTGGAGGTACGCCAGGCAGGTCCTGGGGAAAAACATCAGGAAAATCCCGAACCACTGGTATATCACCTGCTTTCTGCTGTGGCTTCTTTTCTCGTGCGTCTACAACATAAGCCACAAATCCCGAACCTCCATGTTGAAAATGTCTGCGTGCCCTAGCAGCTGAACAGAAAGCTGCACCTCGATTCTTTCTTTCGCCCTGCACAACCAGCTCTCCCCCACTTGGGGTTTGAATCCACACTCGTTTGTTCTTACAATCGATCCATGATTCATGCTGACCCAACCAATCCATACCGATGATGACTCGAGAGTCACTCAACGGTATAGGGATGAGATCGATCGGAAAATTTATTCCTTGAATCACTACTTCGCATCCCCGATAAACACTAGTCGCTTGTACGGTTTTATCATCCGCAATTTCTACTTCTAATGGCCGATGAAGAGTTCCTAAAGCAATACCGAAACCCTTTCCCAACGCGGCAGACACAAAAGAATGACTAGCACCCGAATCAAATAGTACAAAGGTAGGCGTAGAGTTGACTAAGAAAGTTCCTAATCAAAACATAATAGACACATTAAGAACACACACCACAAACACGAGGCAAGTAAAGAAAGAGTACCCGTGACGACGTTGGGCGCATCCTGTGCCTCCTCGGCGGTCATGACGAATGCTCGACCCTTGGTCTTAGGGGCTTCCCCTTTCCCCTGCCTACCATCGGTAATCCGGAGTGTAGTGGGTGCCGGATTCTGAACCACTCCCTGAGTCAGATGGGGACATTAGGCCTTGAAGTGGCCTACCTGATTACAATTAAAACAAATCTTGACATCTTGACGGCAATCTTTAGCATAGTGGCCCTCCTTCCCACACTTATGGCATATTAACACCCAGCAACGCCCCTCATGATTCCTTCTACATTTACCACACTTACCATGGCTCCTTTTCCCTTAATCGTACCAAAGAACTGAGGTATTGCAGCCAACACTTCTCGCGAAACCTCCTCCGCTATCAGGTTGCGGCGATTTTCATCAGTCGGTGCTCCCCCACTCGAGGCACCCGCATCTGGTCCACCGTTACTTCGAGTAACTGCCATTCTGAAATGCGCAACAGTTTCTAATATCAATACTCAGGTCACTCCTATCTACCCGACTACTTGACTTTCTAGGACTTTGGTTGACTACCCTTGACTCAAGCGTGAATCCTATGCTTTCGGTAATACTGGCCTGGTACTACCTTCCACACCTATTCGCCCTTGTTCCAAGTTCGTCAATCATCCTCCTAAAATGTCACACGCAATAAACCATTTCCTATGACTCATGCGGTCATGCACCGTGGTTCCTAATCTTTTGATCAAACTCTCCATCTCACACGTTTCTAAGAGAACTATTGCTAATATCGTTGAGTCGCCTCACGGACGCACAGCCGTACACAATCGGGAATAAGATAGACGTCTGAATAACTGATCCTACCCTAGAGTCACAACCAAACAAGGAACCGCCAGTAAGGCCAGACCAAAAATTCCCTGGCTATCTTACCCTAATTGTATATAACCTACTAGCATTCATTAAGCAACCTAACGACAGTAGCATAAAATTCCAAAGCAGCACATATGGCACAAAACAGTCTACAGAGTATATTATCCAGGTAGCTTTACATCCTAGCACAATACATTTTATCATATAACACAAACTTGGCATGGGTAATTGGGAATCACAAAACTTACTTGAGCTCGGCTGACGGTTCGCATCGCATCTTCTTTTACTTTAATTTAACCTTCCAAAACCATTTTCTTAACAAAATCGCTCAGTCCTAAGTTTGAGTTTGGATTCCCAATACAGTTCATCCAAATCCCTCAAACCAAGGCTCTGATACCAATTTGTAACGCCCCAATTTCAAAAATTTTAAAAATCATTTATTACCAAGATTCCAATAAAACATTTGTCATTTGAATTACCTGAAATGTTATAAAATCAACGGGTAAGCTTAAAGCTTAGTGAGTCCACAAGTTACCATACATGCCCACACATTAAACAACCCGTCCTCGAGAACGACCCGACCCTACCCGCCATACAACAGCTACGGGCGTCCATCATACAACAGCTATGGACACGTGAAGGTTCTACCCATCATACAACAGCTATGGGTTCCCGGTTATGGCCCAGCCCATCATACAACAGCTATGGGACAAGGCAATAGTCCAACTCGCCATACAACAGCTACGAGGTGACACGTATCAGTACTGAGCCCAACAACAAATAATCACAGATATAGAGTAAATCATATAACTGTAAACAACACACAAGATGCCTAACATGCAACATCATATAGTAAGGCGAGGATACTCACGTGGTTCGAAACCGTGTAGATATTCTCTAATATCCCCACTTAGCTCGTCCACACACCTAAATCCCACACACATACAACATATCAATTACTGACCAGGCTCTTACAGACCTGCCTAAAGGTTAGACTCAATATTTGCCATCAAACCGTGGTCAAAACTAAGTTCCTGGTCAAACAGTCGCTCGCCGCGGCGTGGCTCCTCATCCTACGCGCCGCGGCTATCATCGAATAAACACGGGGTTTCCGCCGAGTCCGCGCCGCTGACTTAGCCAGTCCGCGTCGCGGCTCGTAACATTCCAAAATGTTTTTAGCGATTAACAGTACATCAATCGGCTATGGTTTCACTCCAAACCCTTCCTGAGATCAGAAACTACCCTAAGATCACTTCCTTAGGGACATGCAAGTCTATTCATGTCCTTAGTCTAACCCTAAGGGTTACAAGTCATCTAAGACTACTACTTAAGGGATAACACCATAAAAACGGGATGAACTGAAATATCAGAAGGTAGATCCTCATACCTTGCTTCTGGAAAACAGAGAAATGCACCCGATCGACTACAGCCTTTCTCCACGTTGTATTTCTTCCTTCAAGCCTCCAAAGCCTTGGAAGCAAAGAGTCTCTGCTGAAACCGGACGCCTCTGCTCCAGGGCTGGGTCCCTTTATATAGGCGTTTAAGTCCGAATTAGGGTTTTTCACCTTAGAGGCACACCGCGCCGCGGGTTCTTTAGAACCGCGCCACGCGTACAAATTCCACACGTTTCTGGATCCTTCCTAAAGCCGCGCCATGGATTAGTCCGAGCCGTGACTCGGCGAAACGGGTCTTACAAATGAAGTTGATGAAAAGTAGGGTTTACCTTAGAAACCCACAAGAATATTTAAATTTGATGTAATAAATGTTATTGTATTTTGATTTGTATTTGTATGTTGTGGATCTTGTTTGCATACTTTGTACTTAATTTAATCTAATCATATTATAACATAGTTGTCATGAGACCATGAACAATATATCACGCCTTGATCGATTCCGCCAAGGATCGGGGTGTGACAGATTGGTATCAGAGCCCTTGACTATAGGGAATTAGGTTAATTGCCTTGACCTAGTCTATAGCCTCTAGGGTCCTCTCGTATGCTAGTTTATAAAATACACACACAACTGCATGCAACTCGCACTTAGAAAATCCTAGGAATACCTTTGTGTGCTAATTGCTCCCTTATGTGCTTATGTATTATTCCCGACACTTATATGAGTGCATACACTTGTGAATTTTCTCTTCTTTCTCTTAAAATCACACACATACTCAAATGGTTTCAAAATAAAATTTTATATACATATATATTCCTTAGAGCAAGGGAGTCTGTTAGGTGAAGATGTAGGACTCGAAATCTGCTACTCTGTACAGTAAGGGAGTCCGTTAGGTGAAGATGTAGGACTCGAATGATGGAAATAGGGTTTAGTAGCTTATGATGAAGAGGTGGAGCCGTGCTGGATGATATCAATATGTATTCATTGTTGGATTAGGTGTCTAAGCCATGAATTTATATTTATATTTATCTTGTTAATTGAAGCAAAGTCCATTTGGGTTGCCCTCATAGCTGGAGGTTAGGATAGAGTTCAGTAGAGTAAAATGTTGATTTATTAATTGTGTAATAAATCAATAGAATTAATTAAATGGTTTATTAATATATTTAAGTGTTAATATATTAATTAGAAACTATAATAATTAATTGAGATTTAATCTAGAATTAATTGGATTTAATTTAGTGATTAAATTAATTAATTAAAAGTGCAGGGACTGGTTTGTATTTATTCAATAGTTGAATGACTGGCAAGCCAGTAGCCAGGGGCCAAAGTTGGCGCCAATATGGAGGGAACTCCATAGTTGGCGAAAACCCTAATTAGGGTTTAGAAGCCTTGGTCCAAAATGGTCAACAGGCTTGCCCATTAAGGAGGCTCCTCTAGGGTTTCAGCTGTAACTCTTGGAGGCTATAAAAGGAACCTCCTAGCTCCCATTTTCTGTGCCACTTTTGAACCAAGATTACTCTGCTGGACTGTCTTCTCCATTGCTTGGGTGTGTCACCATTTGAGGCAGGATACTTGTGCTGCTGGCTTCTGGATCAAGAATCAAAGGTTGGTTCTTCTGTTTTTTACTTTAGAAATAATTGTTGGCCTTAGGTTTTAGTTTATTATCTTCATAGAAGAAAACATAGATCTTTCTAGGGTTGCATGTGAACCATAGGAATTATATGTTCATTGATTGCATAGAAAACCCTTCAGTGGTATCAGAGCTTAGGCGTTTTTTTCTTGTGAATGATATAAATTGCATGGATTGTTTTTGCCTTGGTGCTTTTTGCGATGAACATCACCAAGGATGGCCTTGGATCGATTTTTGGCTAGGGTTTCCTAACCCTAGCCGCCACCCATTTGGTCCCCTCCCTTAATTGCTTGATCTACTTTCCTTTTATAAGTAGGTTGTTATTTTGGTAACTAATTGGATTAATAAAATAACTAGAACTCTTATGTGTTGGCTTGTATAATTTTCGAACCATATAGGGACCAAGATAGAAAAATTAATTTGATTAATTTCTTAAAATCTATCTTAGATTTAATTAGTTTAATTAATTGTTAATTAAAAGATCAATTAAATCGGTTTAAAGAATTAATTTAAATTTTCGAAAAATAGTTTAAAATTTGCGAAAATTTAAAAGATTAAATCTAAAATATTTTAAAAGTTTAAAATATATCTTATACATAGTATAATTAAAAGTTAATATTATTTGTATAAGATAAAATTGGTTAGTTTTACCGTTAGTAGGCCTCATTCACAAAACTGTCTTATAAAGAGGGTATAAGGCGACTGCCTATAAAATGGCAGTATAATAGGTGGCCACTCTCACCCACCGCTCTCCTGGTCAGTCGAGTTTCGTTAGCCGAACGGGTTTGATAGAACCGCTAAAGCCTCTTAAAAGTATAATGCTATAATTGAAAGTACTAGAACTTTAAACAAATCCCAATCTAGTTACTTTAGGTTTAAAAATGTGAATTGGTGCTAATCCATGAAATTGCACATTGCAATTTGTGAAACATTGGTGGAGCGTGTGTGGTTAACCGGCACACCAATAGGGGTTCACAAAGACTTGCAATGGGTTTCTCGATTTTGTCATTGTTAACAGAGCGTGTGTGGTTAACCAGCACGTTAATTAGAGATGGCAATTGACTTCGAGAGTACCGAGCGAATTTGCATGGTTATTCACACCCGGTTTGTGATCCTCGGCATCCCAGTCACAAACAGTGGGGCACATCCGAGACTAAACATGCCATTGAATAATTCAATGTGTCTCAACAGATCTAGGAATTTCATAAGACGAAATTGATAAGTGTATTATCTACCTTAATGACCATTATGTTGTGATTACGGCATCCCTCTTCACATCATAATTGGGGTATTTTGGGTCCTAGCCTTAATAAATAATAAATTGAGTAATTATTTAAAAGGATAAATTAAACTAATAAAATTCTGTTTATTGTAGATGTCTAAATCAAGTGTCTATTCTCCTCCCTCTCCTCCTTCACCCACTTCTGAGAGCATCAGAAAGCACCTGCCTAATATGGTAAGGCTGACTGGCCTGAACTATATGGTATGGCTTCATAAATAGAGAATAGTTCTCTGTTTTGCTGGCAAGCCATATCTGACTGAGTGTCCGCTCCCCAAAGCATGACATCACACAGTAGCTTGTGATGAGCATGACTCTTTGATTGTTAAGTCAAGGAAAGTTCGTTGCCTAATACTATTGATCATTGACCCCAAGTTCCGCAGGAATTTAGAATTCCTGGGGTCAGATAAGTTAACACAGCTAGTTGTGGAAAAGTTCCATGAACTGGTTGAGAAAGGACGAGCTAAGATCTTCAAAGAGTTTGAAGTGTGCAGGAAGTAGCACCAGTTCACATGTTCTCAAGACTAAGAGACACATAGGTGAACTGTATAAATTTGGTCCCCTTTTGATCGGGAGTTAAAGCATTAGCTCGACTCGCTGATCCGTTCATCCTGATGTACAGGAAGGGAAACCAGATAAGACAATCGTGGATATGCATTCAATGTTGACTTTGTATGAGTCGTTCATAGAGAAGCATAGTTCCATTGATTCAGCTGCTTCGGGATTGAGTCCAGTAATAGGACACATCAAGAAATGATCCAGATCATCTGGACCGGTTACTCGATATTCAAACTGGGAATCCACAGGGTGGGACACAGTCACGGAAAGATTGGAAAATGCTCCGAAGCCGAACAGTTTGGCAACTCAGGAATATCTTAAAACTCAGAACCCCTGATCCTTAATTCCTTGATACAGGATGTGTTTCTCACATTCTCTGTATGCATGGACTCTGTAGGATGTGGGATGTTGTTGCATAGGAGCATATTCAGATTGGATCTGAAGCTCATGCAGTTTTAGAGTTTAGTTAGATATTGAAATTATGTTATTAGCTTATTAGATGCGTATGACATTGTCTATCATATAATACATTGTTCAAGGATTTTGTTTTAATAAAATTGTCAATTTTCCTTTAACACATGTTGTTTGAAATATCCTTGAAATGTTGTATGATTGTGTTGAATGCATGATTAGTAATAACTTGAATATTGATACATCCAAAGTGTTTGGATTTAGGAATTGTGTCCCTTATGATTGTTAAGATAAATGTTGTAAGAATCAATTCAACCAAAGGTCCAGTTGGACAGGACTTTGGAATCATTTGACTTAGAGTCTCATGATGAATTAAGTTCTTAATGTGTCAAGAAATGAATCACCCAAAGATCCAGTTGGACAGGACTTTGGAATCATTTGACTTAGAGTCAAATGATGATTAAGTTCTTTATAAAGCACATGTGGCAAGAAATGAATCACCCAAAGATCCAGAGGATAGGATTTTGGAATCAGTTGACTTAGAGTCAACTGAAGATTGCAAGTCTTGACCAGCATTAACAAAGTCATAAGTTTATATAGATATGTAAAGGACGTTGAGATTAGGAGCAACGAACACATCAGTTGCTGTGTGTTGCTCGAATCTTCAAATAAAACACATTCAGAATGACAAATATGGCTACGCTTATCAGAATAAGTGATTGAATTGAAACCTTGAACAGTTCAAGGACTTCAAAGGAAGTACGAGATCTACAGAACCTGAGTGACAACTTAAACTGGGAAAATGGTTCACAGTCATTCTTTTCCAAGAACATTAATAGTTGTAATGTGTCCTAGGGAAGATAATGAAGCATTGGTCGAAACAGTTCGATCCTCGATGTATGAGATACATTGGCAATTAGTTTCTCGTAAATTAAACACTAAACCAGTCAGACCATATAAACCATATTCCAACCACATCTTCGACTAAGTAGGCTTTGCAGACACTGTCTGAAATGTAAAGCTGGGATTGTCCCACTTGTACATTAAAGGTCCAGGGTCTTGTAGTGTTCGTCCGAACCTCATGACTGGCCTGAACCTAATCAGAAATGTCATTTCACTGGCTATCCCGCTGTACCTGGAAAAGAAAGAGCTCTTTTAGAAAGAACTCATATTCTAAGGAGACAGTGGGAGTTGGGACAGTCCTGAATGAGTTCAGGATTAGCCAAGTGAAATAACCTTTAGTCATCACTAGGCTTAGAGCAGAAATCAGATTTTTGTTTTAATTATGACATTATCTTCTCTTGACCAGTAGTACTGATCACCATCATAAGTAGTTATGATCAGGGTGACATACCGATTAGTGGTAAAACACTATAGTTGGTACGGATTTTCAATCCGACTACTTGGAAGCATTGGTGAGCCCGGTTGCTGCCAATTAAGAGAACCTTAGGACGAGATACAGTCTATGTGACGGTTTGATTGATTTTACACCTGGTCTAAAAACCAGTGGGAGTAATTGAATCATCAAACGAAAGCAGCATGGACAGAAACGTACCTTCAAAACATCTGGCTGAGTGAGACGATACTCAGAGTCAAGTAATTGACTCCGAGGGAAGCACTCTCAATAGAAGATGAAATCCGAAAGGATACTGCATATTGTAAGTCGTTAGTGGAGCGCGTGTGGATCACCGGCACACTAATAGGGACTCACAAAGAATATGCTAGTATAAAGGTACAGTATAAAGGTACATGGGCCCGGAATTTCCCCGCGGGCATCTCGCAAGAAAGGATATTCAGATTCTCAAAATATGCCAAAGGATTGGATTTTGAAAAGGGGCTGAAAGATATCCATTAAGATGTCAGAAAGGTTTGGATTCCCAAAATGTGTTGAAAAATATATTTTTGTATGTGACCATCACTGAAATAAGATGAACTGGTTTTATTTTATCTGACAAATATTATCAGTTTATTTCAGGTTGCGTGAATTCGAGATCAAAAACAAGAATGAATCAAGACCCAAGAAACTTTGAGAAAACAACCAAACCTGAGGAAGTGATGCTATGAACCAAAGAGCAAAAATATCACCCAGCTACAGCAATCGCGACCCGACAGACACATATGTCACGACGCGAAGAAGCACAAAACACAAGAGTCCATATGGTACAGCAATCGCGACGCGACGGAAGGCATGGTCGCGACGCGAAGCCTTAAACGCGACTATACCAACTTTTCAATCGCGAGGCTACCAACAACGCACTAGCCAGACCAGTGGCCGACCAAAAGCAACACCACTACGCACCTTCGCGACGCGACGGCCATATGGTCGCGACGCGAACCCTGTATTTCAGCAACTATAAATAAGAAGCTCACCTCTTGCCAATCTAACATCTTGCACCATACTTATACACACTCAAAGAAACCCACGACCAAACACCTCAAGACACTCAAATTTCTGAATTTGGCAACAAGAATCAAACCATATAACCGCAAGAAACAAAACCTCCACCCAACACCAAACTTCAAACCTCTAAACAACCTCTACCCTACCTCTATAAAACCCGACACCAAACCCATACAGCACCAATACAACTACAATACACACACACAAGCAAACCCACGTCCAAACCAACACAAAACCGAAGAAATACCATTTCAGAAAGGAAAACCGAGCATACCACCCTTTCTACAAGAACCAAACCGCACAACCTCAAGATTCAAAAATCCATTCTACCCAAACACCATAAATCACCAAAACCTCATCCTACCGCAAAGAACAAGAATCGACACATCAAGAAAAACGCCACATTCTTCCGTTGTCGATAAGTTCTTTTGAAATTATAATTCCAATAATTTACCTGTGCTGTTATTGATTTATTTAAACTTTTATAAATCAAACAACAACATATGTGGACTGTATTTAACCGAGACATCTAACTTCTAACTTCTAACTTCTAATCTTTTATTTATTGTAAAAACATTTTATCGTTGATAATGGCGTTTATTACTTCTAACCTCTAACTTCTAACATTTATTTTATTTACCGTTTTCTGTCTATTTAAATACTGTCTAGTTTAAATTTACCGCTTTATTTTATTTATTTATAGCTTTCAGTAACTTAATTTTAGTTTATATTTATTCCGCAACTCTTATTTATTCCGCATATTATAGCTAAAATACATATCTGTCACACAGTAATCGGATTAAAAACCTTATTCGTGGAGATCAGTTATCGTATTTTCAACAATTGGTATCAGAGCTCGTGTGATTTAGTCTGAATTTTTTGTCGAAAATTTTTTTGTAGCGTTTTTATAAACCACCAATAAGTTTTCTTTAAAAATTTCATCTTAATATCACTTGTTCACAAAAAAAATTAAAAAAAAAAACATTTAAAAATTACTCGTGTGATTTATTTTGAAATTTTTGTCGAAAACTTTTGTGTAGCGTTTTTATAAACCACCAATAAGTTTTCTTTAAAAATTCATTTTAACATCACATTTTTGTCAAAAAAAAAAAAATTAAAAAAAAAACAACTAAAAATGTCTTCCGCAAACTACTCAAACATAAATTCTATATCTATTGCTAACAGTATAGGTTCAGGTACTCGAGCACCCATTCTTATTCCTGAAGAATATAACTCATAGGTAGGTCGTATGAATCTTCATCTTAACTCTATAAGTGAAGATGTGTGGAAATGTGTAGACGGATCTCTACCAGAAAACATGACCTCTCTTACGAGTAACTTAGATATACTGAATGAAAGGAAGAAACTTGAACTTCAAGCCAAAAAGGAACTTGTGTCTGGAATACCCCACAGTATTCTAAGCCAAATGAATGATATAATCATTTTAACTACAAATCAAATTTGGCAAACTTTGAAAAATCGTTTTGAAGGAAATGAGAGAATCATTGGAAACAAGAAAACATCTGTTTTAAACGAATTTGACAACTTCAAAATGCTTTCACATGAGACCATCCATGATGCTCATGACAGGTTCAATCTCATTACCATCAAAATGAATAATTTGGGCATCAAAAAGTCACAGCATGAGATAAACCTCAAATTTTTAAACAACCTTTATGAAAGCTGGAAAATGGTAAAACTAATCATTCAGGGAAATCCAACAATTCATACTGAATCTTTGTACAATCTGTACGGAGAATTACAATCATATGAATCCTCGATTGACCCACCAACGTCTACTTCTTTTGGAGGACCACTTGCTCTTTTGTCAACATCTTCTCAAAACCAAACACATTTTCTTGATCAAAGTCAAATTGATTTAAATCAAAACCAAGCTTTTTTAAGTAATTCTTGTGACTTGTCTGATCCAAATAATGAAGCTGATTACCAACAATTGTGTGCTTTGGTAGCAAACACTAATCTCGAAAGATTTTTGCCACATCATAGTCATCAAACTTCAGACCAAATTTTCAACAAAGATCCACTTTTGGACAAAACTTTCAGAATCGTGGATTTCAAAATAATCACAACTCTTATAATCAAAACAATGGTTTTCAAAATAACCACAGTTCTGGATTTCAGCAAAATCATTCAAAACCATCTCAACAGAAACAAACTCAAGCACCTGAAAAACCACCCGTTAAGAGCCAAAAGGCTGACAATAACGATGATGATAATGACGTAATCATTTGTCACAACTGCAAAGGACTAAATCATTATGCCCGAGATTGTCGAGCCAAAGTCAAGGTCAAAGACTCAGCTTACTATGCTCAAAAAGCCGAAGAGCTGAAGAAACAAGAAAAGAAAGCAAAGCAAAAAGCTTTGATGGCATTCCACGAACCTAGCGTGGATCACTGGCCAACTTCTGATGATGAAACAGATACTGAACCAGCTCAGTCAAACTTCTGCTTCATGGCTGAAAATGAACCAACCACAAGAGCTCCATATCTCATCGATCAGGTATGGTCTATGATCTCAGAACCCGGTCTTTCAAGAACACCATTTGAGTCCCACATGACTAAGATTGAGAACAGTCTAAAAGCTGATCTCAGACTGTATCATGACACAATAGTCAAATCTGACATCTACAAATCTGAATTACAAACCTTGCAACTCAGATTTGGAGAATCTACAAGGACTAGAGACAAACTTGAAAGAGACATTGAACGAAAATCTGAAGAAAATAATCACGTCCTAGAACAATTAAATGAAGCTCTAAAACAAAAAAGGGACTTAGAAATAAAAAATCAATCTGTTATTTCATCTGAAATAAAAGATATCTTAGAAAAGGAAGTCCTTCAGTTAAAACAAAAAATTCAATATTTAACTGACAAAAACACTAGTTTAATTCTAAAACTAGATGATTCTTCAAAACAAATCAAATTTCTTGAATCCGAAAATCAAAGATTTCAAGGAAAACTGGATTCTATCAATATTGCTAGAAAATTGAGTGATGATATTTTCACTAAAGCAAACAACTTAGGAACTGGCAAAATTGATACGAATTATAAACCAGGAATTGGAAGAGAGTCCTTTGAAAATGAAGAGACTGAAAAGAAACATGGGACAATTTGTGAAAACTCTAAATCGCCTCTACCAGATTTTTTCATATCTGCCAATGAGGACGATTCAGATGATGAAACAGTTATCAACTGCAGCCCAGATGATACTTTTTTCAACAAGTCATTCAAAAAGGTTGTAAAATCTGAATCAGACTCTGCTAGTTCAGTAACTCATCAATTGAGATCTACTAAACTAACAAGGAATGATGGCATAATCAAACTTGAAAATTTCTTAACTGGAGAAAATTCTGTTCATCAGAATGGTAATACTTCTGTTCCAACTGTCTTTCCCTCTTTAAACTCAAACTTTATTGGAAAGAACAATCTGAGACAAAAGTATTCAGAGAAACAGCAAACAAATAAACAACCCATTCAGGCTGTCTTTAAACCAAAAGAACAAAGCAAGCCCATTGTTTTCAAAGAAATCCAAGAGAAACCTTTGAAACCAGTCTCTGTGCCACAAAAACAAACCTTTAATCCAAAACAAAAACCTTTTCAAAAACCAATTCAAAATCGCTTTCAAGAGATAAACTTCAATCTCTCAAGGAACTTTCAGAAACCATCATTTCACCAAATTCCATTCCATCATCATAATGTTTTTCAAAATCATCAAAATCCCAGATACAAAGAATGGTTATCAAACAGAACTTCACATATAGGATACTTTTCACAAAATCAGAAATCATTTCAAATGGCAGGTTTTCAAAAACAAATCTCACTTTGGGAAAATCTAATAAATCAACTTAAACCTCAACCATTCCGTCCAATCAACAAATACTACAATGATTCCAAATTATCAAAAACCATTAACAAATCAGGACCCACCATGGTTTGGGTACCTAAACTTTCTGTCTAATTGCAGGCACTTTGTGCTGGAGAGCCCAAGGATGGCATATGGTATATCGATAGTGGCTGCTCCAAGCATATGACAGGAAATCAGAGCTTTCTACGAGACTTCAAACCCACAGAATCCAAACAAGATGTTACTTTTGGAAATAACATGACTGCAAGAATCAAAGGTTATGGAAACATAACAAATGGTCACTTCACCATCAAGAAAGTAGCCTACGTTGACGGCCTGAAACACAACCTAATCAGCATATCACAACTCTGTGACAACAATCATGAAGTTCTTTTCAACAAACAACGAAGCATAATCATGGATGCCAAGACCAAAGCCATTCTAGTTAATTCTGATCGTCTAGGCAACATGTATCCACTAGATATGGACCTTATATATGGAAAACCAGACATCTGTCTCTTATCCAAAGCTTTAGCTGATATTAGTTGGTTGTGGCATCGTCGTCTTTCCCATCTCAACTTCGGCTACATCAACAAGTTGATTGCAAATGATCTTGTTCGCGGAATGCCACTTCTGAAACTTGATAATGAAACTCTTTGTGCAGTTTGTGAAGGAGGAAAACTGTGCAAATCCTCTCATAAAAGCATTCCTGAATCTAGTGTATCCGAACCACTAGAATTACTGCACATTGATCTTTGTGGCCCTGCAAAAACCCAAAGCATAAAAGGGAAGAAATACATCCTTGTTATTATTGATGGATATTCACGCTTTACTTGGGTTTTCTTTTTAAGGCTAAAGTCAGAAGCACCTGAAGAAATGATCAACTTCATCAAACAGATTGAATTAAAGCTCAAACGACCTGTTCGTAGAATCCGAAGTGATAATGGATCTGAGTTTAAAAACATAACTCTAGATTCGTTTCTCAGAAACAAGGGAATTGAACACGACCTATCAGCTCCATACACTCCACAACAGAACGGAGTTGTTGAAAGAAGGAACAGAACTCTGTGTGAAGCTGCAAGATCAATGCTTATCTTTGCTGATCTACCACAATACTTCTGGGCAGAAGCAATAGCCACAGCTTGCTACACTCAAAATCGTTCTTTAATCCATAAACATCTTCATAAAACACCATATGAAGTCATTAACAACCGAAAACCAAACATCAAATTCTTTCATATTTTTGGTTGTCGATGCTTCATAAAGAATAACAAAGATCACCTTTCAAAATTTGAATCAAGATCAGACGAAGGAATTTTCCTTGGTTACTCTTTTACCTCAGCTGCTTATCGAGTACTGAACAAACGTACTAGAGTAATTGAAGAAAGTACCGATGTTCATTTCGATGAATTTTATGTCAGGAAATTGGATCGTGAACATTTTGGTTCTAAAATGATTGATAATATTTTTCAAAATCCAATTCAACAAAAGCCTTCTACAGACATAGAAATCGATCTTGATTTACTTTTTGAACAACCCAAAACCGCTTATAATTCTGAATTTCTAACATCTTCTACTATTCCTACAGGTAACTCCAATGTAGAAACTTCACAATCAAACCAAGAAAATGCAGATCAAGTTGAGGGGGAACTGCCAACACTAAATCCCTCTTTAAATCCACCTGTTCAAAATGATCCCAGTGCATCATCTATGGGGGAACCTTCATTACCCCATTCTCATCCTATAATCCAAAAAGACATATCTGACAACAACCAAAATCTATTCCCAACAGAATCACCTGACCAAGAAGAACAATGGGACATAGAAACACCAATCGAAATACCTGAAAAAACTCGCCTAATCAAATGGACCAGGAATCATCCTAAAGAACAAATCATAGGAGATCCCAATTCTGGTATTCAAACAAGAGCCGCTACCTCAAATGAATGTTTATACGGAGCATTCTTATCCATGACTGAACCCAAAACCATCCATTCAGCTCTCAAAGATCCAGACTGGGTCAAAGCCATGCAAGAAGAACTAGCTGAATTCGAAAGAAACCAAGTATGGGATCTTGTTCCTACTCCTCCCGATGTTACTGTAGTAGGTTCAAGATGGGTTTTCAGAAACAAAACTGATGATCAAGGAATAGTTTGTCGAAACAAAGCAAGACTTGTCGTCAAGGGCTATTCACAACAAGAAGGAATCGACTACGATGAAACTTATGCTCCAGTTGCAATACTCGAAGCCATTCGTATCTTTCTAGCATATGCAGCACACAAGAACTTCAAAGTATTCCAAATGGATGTAAAATGTGCATTTTTACATGGAGAGATTGATCGCGATGTGTATATTCAACAACCTCCAGGTTTTGAAGATCCACAGTTCCCAAATCATAGTTTTAAGTTACAAAAAACAGTTTATGGCTTAAAACAAGCACCTCGAGCCTGGTATTCAACTTTGTCAACATTTCTAGAAGAATCAGGATTCAAAAGAGGTTCAATTAATCAAACTCTCTTTCGTCAAATCTTTAATAAACATCTGTTAATCGTTCAAATATATGTCGATGACATTATATTCGGTTCTACTGATGAATCTTTGAGTATCAAGTTTGCAGATTTAATGAAGAGCAAATTTGAGATGAGCATGATAGGAGAAATGACTACTTTTCTTGGACTTCAAGTCAAACAATCATCAGATGGAATTTTCATCAATCAATAAAATTATGTCAAAAATCTTCTAACTCGTTTTTCTCTTGACAAATCCAATACAGCAAAAACCCCAATGGCCCTTGGTTACAAATTAGATGCAGACTTAAATGGCAAGCCTGTTGATCAAAAGAAATATCGAGGAATGATAGGATCACTCCTATACCTCACAGCCAGCAGACTCGACATCATGTTTTCTACATGTGTCTGTGCCAGATACCAAGCCAATCCTATGGAATCTCATGATATAGCTGTGAAAAGAATTTTCAAATATCTTAAAGGAACTCCATCTCTTGGCCTTTGGTATCCAGCTAACTCTGATTTTCAGCTTAACGCCTTCACCGACTCCGACTATGGAGGATGCAGACTAGACAGGAAAAGCACATCTGGTTCTTGCCAATTTCTAGGAGGCAGACTGGTAAGTTGGACTTCAAAGAAACAATCATGCGTGTCCACTTCAACCGCAGAAGCTGAATATGTAGCCGCCGCAAGCTGTTGTTCACAAGTCATGTGGATGCAAACTCAATTACGTGACTATGGCTACAAAGTCTCACAAATTCCCATATTTTGTGACTCAACCAGCGCTATTGCCATTTCTCACAATCCCGTGCACCATTCCATGACAAAGCACATCGACATTCGATATCATTTCCTCAAAGACAACATTCAAAAGGGTCATATCGAATTGCACTCCATCAACACCGAAGATCAAATTGCCGATGTCTTTACAAAGGCTCTAGACGAAACCAAGTTTCAATACTTCCTAGGCCGCCTAGGAATGTTAAATCCAGATAACATCCATCCCTAATCTCTTACTTTTTGTTTGTACAAAAGAGTGTTTACTTTCATTCAAAAAAAAAATTCAAAAACATTTGAAATTTTAAAAAAAAAATTTACCAAAAACATTCAAATAACCAAAATTTTCCAAAAACATCCACATAATCAAAAATCACAAAAATTATTCAACAGTGGAATGCTGTCGCACGTGTGGTAATTTTGAACCCAAGTGGGGGAGAAAAGAAGGTTGGGTCAGAGGATGTGGACTTTTCCGTGCTTTTCATGTGGCAATTGGGAGACCACGAGTTATTCAACAGTGGAATGCTAAGCTTAGCTCTGCAGGACTTTCTCATAAGAGGATGGGGCAGTGATGATGGAATCTTTTAGGATTGGAAGGATTTTGAGCAGTGAGGTAGGGATCGTTTGGGTATTTGTCTCAGGTAGCGAGTGAAGATTCGAACCAGTTTGGTTCTGGCTTGGGTCGTGAGCGTCACAGTACAGAGGGGTGTCTCTATAGGGTAGCATGGATCATACGCCCGATGTATCTGGTTGGCTTGAACCACACATCAGACGAAAGGGTAGCCTTGCCGTGATTGGAAATTACGGCCGAAAGGATAGGATGATGTGTAGTTGGAGCGGATGTGGGAGCCAAATTGTTGAGCAATGGCGTCGAGGATTTAGGTGTTAGGAAATCGGGTTAGGAAGGTCATGTGTAGCCTTGTGAGCGAACTGTTATGTGATAGGTATTACGATTAGTCATTTGATCAGTTATCATGACGGAGGGGTTGAGTGATGGATCGGGGAAAAGCATGCGAGTTCAGCTATAAGCTGAATGGAACGGGGAACCTGTGAGTCTTAAATAGTGGACAGATCAGGGAACCTGAATGTCCAACCGGTGAGCCGGACATTTCAGGGAAGAGCCTGAGAGTCCTTAGGTACTCGAAAATAGCCCGGTGGCCTGTGTAGGCGTTGTGTGCTATGTGTTTAGACTCGATTGTTTGGATACTCTTGGATAGAGTGCATGTAGGGCGAGTAGCCATAAGGCAGGAAGAACCTTCTGATGGCAAGTGTCAGAAGCTTGTAGGACGACATGGATCCGGGGGTGTATACCGTTGTTATTCGATTTTGTTTTGGTAAATGGTTGTTAGGCATGCGATGCGGTATCAGACCTTTGTTGGCTAGATAGGTTGTCGGTGAGCTGGGCGGGCCTATTTCTCAAGATTAGCAGGTTCATTTGATTTGACTTCTGATACCTTACATAATGAGGATTTTTGCGCTTATCGTTGTTCGTGTTCCGCGGATCTTTGAACTTCATATAGGAGGGTTAGCAGCTCGGTGCTAGGGGCAGGAATAGCATGAATGTGCCCTGAGCGGTGCATTGGCTTAGGACCGTCTGGGATTGCTCTTATGCATTGCGTGTTAAATGATGAGTAAATTTCTAAGGTATCGGTCCGCTTTAGGCGACCTTGATGGACAATCAGAGTTGTGAATCACGGGATGGTCGATCAGTGAGAGCGTTATGGACGACGTGTATGGATTGAAGTCTGGGAACGAGGGGAAGGATGCGGATGCGGATTTCGAGGACGAAATCCAAATAAGTGGAGGAGAGTTGTAAGATCCTGTTTCCGGAGTGACTAAGTTGAAATTTAAAGAAGTTGATTTTTGGGAAAAATAGGAGATAGCGCCACTATCTTGAAAAAGCGCGTTTATCAGATCGCGGAGATAGCGACACTATCCGCTGCAAAATGCACAAAATCCTAGACTTCGGTTTTTGGCCTATATTTAAGGTCTTTAAACCCTAGGAGGGTGTCATTTCTCCTCCTTCAGCCTCCAAAACTCTCTCTCTCTTTCTCTCTCTAAAACTTAGCCTCTCCTTGGTGTTTTTGGCTCTTTGGATCATTTTAGAATGTTGCTTGTGGAAGAAGAAGGTGTGTGGTGGTGTAAGGTGGTCTTCTTCAAGCTTGGATAAGCAAGATCTTCGTTCTCTAGACCTTTGTAAGTTTAAAGCTTCTACATTTCTAGTGTTCTAAACTTGATATTGTGTTTATGATGATATAAAATGGGTTTTTGGTCCCTTATGGCTTGGTCTTTGGAACTTGATGGGAAAGTTCTTACCTTTATGCTTGCTGTAGCACATTAAGAGCCATTAAGTCACATTAGAGAGTGAGCAAAGCTCTCTTAGGTTGTTTGCATGGTTGTTTTGGCTAGTTTTAAGCTTTCGAGACTTAGGTTTTAAGATTTATCATGCATTGGGCATGCATGACCATAAAAGTGACAACTTTATGGATTTATGACCGTTTTGAATAGGTACTGGAAAGTATTAGCCACTGTCTAAATGGATTTAAGTGATTATTGAAGTTTTGGAACATTTTATAGATAAGGCCGCTGTCTTATAGATAGTGACGCTATCTATCGCGAAGGCTCCATGTCTCTTTTTGTTGTCATCTTCTCTTTTCTTTCCAGCTACGTAGGTTTTACCTTTCTCTATCATTTACAATTTGTTTTTGTTTCAGGATTAGCTGCTTACGACTCTAAAGTCATTTTCTCCTAGAACTAGCTTGCGTGCCTTGAATTCATGTGTCGAAGGTTCCATGGGTTAGGAATAGGTAAATATAAATTCTAAAGTATAGTCGGTTGTTGTGGCTTGTTGTTTGTATTTTAACCTTTTTGTTCACTTATTTTGATATATGATATTTATTGAGAATGTATTAGTGATTTGGCGTCTGACTGGAGTTGGTAGTTAACAAATTATGACAATGTATTTTTGTTGAATGTATCTTTTTCCTTCTTCATGTTTTTAATTGGTTATTGTAAAATCGGTTTATTAATTATAAAAAAATATACGACTATTTAATATAAACAATATCATATTTGCTGGATAGTATATAGTATGATTTTTCTGCTGCATAGAATATGGTTTTCCAATATTATGCGGGTAATAGAATATGGAGTAAATTACAATTTTGGTCCCTGTGGTTGACAGTTTTTTAAATTCCAAGTTATTCTTTTGAAATTTCACGTTCTTGGTCCCTGTGGTGGCAAAAAAATAACAAATTTGGTCCCTTTGGTGCCCTGGTCCATGTGAAAAAAGTCTAATTTACCCTTTTCTTATTTCATTTTTATTTTTCTTTTGATTTATTATATTTAGAATAAATAAAAAATACCCCCAAACCCCCACCCCTACCCTGATTACCCCCAACCTTCTAACGGGCTTCCGATTGGACCTTTCCCTCACTCCGGTGACCCTTCCGATTGGACCTTTCCCTCACTCCAGTAAACAGAATCGACAGCCTTCGTCGGCTTTCTCTTTCGCGAACAGGGGATTCCAAATAAAGAGAAGGCCAGTAACGATACCTTAAATTGGGGAAAATCATGCCCACGATACCTTAAATTGGGGAAAATGACACCCAACACCACTGTCCCTATAAACATACCCCCAATCGGCTAATATTACGCCTCATTTAGATGGGTTTTGTTTCAAGTTTTCGATTATTTCCATAAGAGCCGTAGCAACTGAACATCGGAATCGAGTATATTCGACTTTTAATTGAAAGAACAATGTAATCATAAACATGTATATGTAGGAAAAGATGGACTATGGAGCAATGGGCGTACCTTAGTGGCATCGATTTTGTCAAATTTCTTTACGAGTCCAATCACTCGAGCGGTTACCTGAGCATGAGTTGACCGGGTAGATGTGCAAAGTTGACGATCAATGACACTTTTGGGTAAGATAAGGTGTTTTGTAAAAAGTGTAACCCTTAGATGTCTGAGTATAGAATCTCTTAAGCTTTGCATATTGATCTGAGGTGATAATTGTGGCAAATAGGATTAAAGTCAGGATGCAAAGGGGCGGCGATTTGGAGCTATGAATTCTCGAAAATTACTGGTGCGAACAATCACTTTGATTACACAGAATCACCTGCAAAAGAATTTGAAAATGGAGGTACATCTGTTTTAAACGAATTTGACAACTTCAAAATGCTTTCACATGAGACCATCCATGATGCTCATGACAGGTTCAATCTCATTACCATCAAAATGAATAATTTGGGCATCAAAAAGTCACAGCATGAGATAAACCTCAAATTTTTAAACAACCTTTATGAAAGCTGGAAAATGGTAAAACTAATCATTCAGGGAAATCCAGCAATTCATACTGAATCTTTGTACAATCTGTACGGAGAATTACAATCATATGAATCCTCGATTGACCCACCAACGTCTACTTCTTTTGGAGGACCACTTGCTCTTTTGTCAACATCTTCTCAAAACCAAACACATTTTCTTGATCAAAGTCAAATTGATTTAAATCAAAACCAAGCTTTTTTAAGTAATTCTTGTGACTTGTCTGATCCAAATAATGAAGCTGATTACCAACAATTGTGTGCTTTGGTAGCAAACACTAATCTCGAAAGATTTTTGCCACATCATAGTCATCAAACTTCAGACCAAATTTTCAACAAAGATCCACTTTTGGACAAAACTTTCAGAATCGTGGATTTCAAAATAATCACAACTCTTATAATCAAAACAATGGTTTTCAAAATAACCACAGTTCTGGATTTCAGCAAAATCATTCAAAACCATCTCAACAGAAACAAACTCAAGCACCTGAAAAACCACCCGTTAAGAGCCAAAAGGCTGACAATAACGATGATGATAATGACGTAATCATTTGTCACAACTGCAAAGGACTAAATCATTATGCCCGAGATTGTCGAGCCAAAATCAAGGTCAAAGACTCAGCTTACTATGCTCAAAAAGCCGAAGAGCTGAAGAAACAAGAAAAGAAAGCAAAGCAAAAAGCTTTGATGGCATTCCACGAACCTAGCGTGGAACACTGGCCAACTTCTGATGATGAAACAGATACTGAACCAGCTCAGTCAAACTTCTGCTTCATGGCTGAAAATGAACCAACCACAAGAGCTCCATATGTCATCGATCAGGTATGGTCTATGATCTCAGAACTCGGTCTTTCAAGAACACCATTTGAGTCCCACATGACTAAGATTGAGAACAGTCTAAAAGCTGATCTCAGACTGTATCATGACACAATAGTCAAATCTGACATCTACAAATCTGAATTACAAACCTTGCAACTCAGATTTGGAGAATCTACAAGGACTAGAGACAAACTTGAAAGAGACATTGAACGAAAATCTGAAGAAAATAATCACGTCCTAGAACAATTAAATGAAGCTCTAAAACAAAAAAGGGACTTAGAAATAAAAAATCAATCTGTTATTTCATCTGAAATAAAAGATATCTTAGAAAAGGAAGTCCTTCAGTTAAAACAAAAAATTCAATATTTAACTGACAAAAACACTAGTTTAATTCTAAAACTAGATGATTCTTCAAAACAAATCAAATTTCTTGAATCCGAAAATCAAAGATTTCAAGGAAAACTGGATTCTATCAATATTGCTAGAAAATTGAGTGATGATATTTTCACTAAAGCAAACAACTTAGGAACTGGCAAAATTGATACAAATTATAAACCAGGAATTGGAAGAGAGTCCTTTGAAAATGAAGAGACTGAAAAGAAACATGGGACAATTTGTGAAAACTCTAAATCGCCTCTACCAGATTTTTTCATATCTGCCAATGAGGACGATTCAGATGATGAAACAGTTATCAACTGCAGCCCAGATGATACTTTTTTCAACAAGTCATTCAAAAAGGTTGTAAAATCTGAATCAGACTCTGTTAGTTCAGTAACTCATCAATTGAGATCTACTAAACTAACAAGGAATGATGGCATAATCAAACTTGAAAATTTCTTAACTGGAGAAAATTCTGTTCATCAGAATGGTAATACTTCTGTTCCAACTGTCTTTCCCTCTTTAAACTCAAACTTTATTGGAAAGAACAATCTGAGACAAAAGTATTCAGAGAAACAGCAAACAAATAAACAACCCATTCAGGCTGTCTTTAAACCAAAAGAACAAAGCAAGCCCATTGTTTTCAAAGAAATCCAAGAGAAACCTTTGAAACCAGTCTCTGTGCCACAAAAACAAACCTTTAATCCAAAACAAAAACCTTTTCAAAAACCAATTCAAAATCGCTTTCAAGAGATAAACTTCAATCTCTCAAGGAACTTTCAGAAACCATCATTTCACCAAATTCCATTCCATCATCATAATGTTTTTCAAAATCATCAAAATCCCAGATACAAAGAAAGGTTATCAAACAGAACTTCACATATAGGATACTTTTCACAAAATCAGAAATCATTTCAAATGGCAGGTTTTCAAAAACAAATCTCACTTTGGGAAAATCTAATAAATCAACTTAAACCTCAACCATTCCGTCCAATCAACAAATACTACAATGATTCCAAATTATCAAAAACCATTAACAAATCAGGACCCACCATGGTTTGGGTACCTAAACTTTCTGTCTAATTGCAGGCACTTTGTGCTGGAGAGCCCAAGGATGGCATATGGTATATCGATAGTGGCTGCTCCAAGCATATGACAGGAAATCAGAGCTTTCTACGAGACTTCAAACCCACAGAATCCAAACAAGATGTTACTTTTGGAAATAACATGACTGCAAGAATCAAAGGTTATGGAAACATAACAAATGGTCACTTCACCATCAAGAAAGTAGCCTACGTTGACGGCCTGAAACACAACCTAATCAGCATATCACAACTCTGTGACAACAATCATGAAGTTCTTTTCAACAAACAACGAAGCATAACCATGGATGCCAAGACCAAAGCCATTCTAGTTAATTCTGATCGTCTAGGCAACATGTATCCACTAGATATGGACCTTATATATGGAAAACCAGACATCTGTCTCTTATCCAAAGCTTTAGCTGATATTAGTTGGTTGTGGCATCGTCGTCTTTCCCATCTCAACTTCGGCTACATCAACAAGTTGATTGCAAATGATCTTGTTCGCGGAATGCCACTTCTGAAACTTGATAATGAAACTCTTTGTGCAGTTTGTGAAGGAGGAAAACTGTGCAAATCCTCTCATAAAAGCATTCCTGAATCTAGTGTATCCGAACCACTAGAATTACTGCACATTGATCTTTGTGGCCCTGCAAAAACCCAAAGCATAAAAGGGAAGAAATACATCCTTGTTATTATTGATGGATATTCACGCTTTACTTGGGTTTTCTTTTTAAGGCTAAAGTCAGAAGCACCTGAAGAAATGATCAACTTCATCAAACAGATTGAATTAAAGCTCAAACGACCTGTTCGTAGAATCCGAAGTGATAATGGATCTGAGTTTAAAAACATAACTCTAGATTCGTTTCTCAGAAACAAGGGAATTGAACACGACCTATCAGCTCCATACACTCCACAACAGAACGGAGTTGTTGAAAGAAGGAACAGAACTCTGTGTGAAGCTGCAAGATCAATGCTTATCTTTGCTGATCTACCACAATACTTCTGGGCAGAAGCAATAGCCACAGCTTGCTACACTCAAAATCGTTCTTTAATCCATAAACATCTTCATAAAACACCATATGAAGTCATTAACAACCGAAAACCAAACATCAAATTCTTTCATATTTTTGGTTGTCGATGCTTCATAAAGAATAACAAAGATCACCTTTCAAAATTTGAATCAAGATCAGACGAAGGAATTTTCCTTGGTTACTCTTTTACCTCAGCTGCTTATCGAGTACTGAACAAACGTACTAGAGTAATTGAAGAAAGTACCGATGTTCATTTCGATGAATTTTATGTCAGGAAATTGGATCGTGAACATTTTGGTTCTAAAATGATTGATAATATTTTTCAAAATCCAATTCAACAAAAGCCTTCTACAGACATAGAAATCGATCTTGATTTACTTTTTGAACAACCCAAAACCGCTTATAATTCTGAATTTCTAACATCTTCTACTATTCCTACAGGTAACTCCAATGTAGAAACTTCACAATCAAACCAAGAAAATGCAGATCAAGTTGAGGGGGAACTGCCAACACTAAATCCCTCTTTAAATCCACCTGTTCAAAATGATCCCAGTGCATCATCTATGGGGGAACCTTCATTACCCCATTCTCATCCTATAATCCAAAAAGACATATCTGACAACAACCAAAATCTATTCCCAACAGAATCACCTGACCAAGAAGAACAATGGGACATAGAAACACCAATCGAAATACCTGAAAAAACTCGCCTAATCAAATGGACCAGGAATCATCCTACAGAACAAATCATAGGAGATCCCAATTCTGGTATTCAAACAAGAGCCGCTACCTCAAATGAATGTTTATACGGAGCATTCTTATCCATGACTGAACCCAAAACCATCCATTCAGCTCTCAAAGATCCAGACTGGGTCAAAGCCATGCAAGAAGAACTAGCTGAATTCGAAAGAAACCAAGTATGGGATCTTGTTCCTACTCCTCCCGATGTTACTGTAGTAGGTTCAAGATGGGTTTTCAGAAACAAAACTGATGATCAAGGAATAGTTTGTCGAAACAAAGCAAGACTTGTCGTCAAGGGCTATTCACAACAAGAAGGAATCGACTACGATGAAACTTATGCTCCAGTTGCAAGACTCGAAGCCATTCGTATCTTTCTAGCATATGCAGCACACAAGAACTTCAAAGTATTCCAAATGGATGTAAAATGTGCATTTTTACATGGAGAGATTGATCGCGATGTGTATATTCAACAACCTCCAGGTTTTGAAGATCCACAGTTCCCAAATCATAGTTTTAAGTTACAAAAAACAGTTTATGGCTTAAAACAAGCACCTCGAGCCTGGTATTCAACTTTGTCAACATTTCTAGAAGAATCAGGATTCAAAAGAGGTTCAATTAATCAAACTCTCTTTCGTCAAATCTTTAATAAACATCTGTTAATCGTTCAAATATATGTCGATGACATTATATTCGGTTCTACTGATGAATCTTTGAGTATCAAGTTTGCAGATTTAATGAAGAGCAAATTTGAGATGAGCATGATAGGAGAAATGACTACTTTTCTTGGACTTCAAGTCAAACAATCATCAGATGGAATTTTCATCAATCAATAAAATTATGTCAAAAATCTTCTAACTCGTTTTTCTCTTGACAAATCCAATACAGCAAAAACCCCAATGGCCCTTGGTTACAAATTAGATGCAGACTTAAATGGCAAGCCTGTTGATCAAAAGAAATATCGAGGAATGATAGGATCACTCCTATACCTCACAGCCAGCAGACTCGACATCATGTTTTCTACATGTGTCTGTGCCAGATACCAAGCCAATCCTATGGAATCTCATGATATAGCTGTGAAAAGAATTTTCAAATATCTTAAAGGAACTCCATCTCTTGGCCTTTGGTATCCAGCTAACTCTGATTTTCAGCTTAACGCCTTCACCGACTCCGACTATGGAGGATGCAGACTAGACAGGAAAAGCACATCTGGTTCTTGCCAATTTCTAGGAGGCAGACTGGTAAGTTGGACTTCAAAGAAACAATCATGCGTGTCCACTTCAACCGCAGAAGCTGAATATGTAGCCGCCGCAAGCTGTTGTTCACAAGTCATGTGGATGCAAACTCAATTACGTGACTATGGCTACAAAGTCTCACAAATTCCCATATTTTGTGACTCAACCAGCGCTATTGCCATTTCTCACAATCCCGTGCACCATTCCATGACAAAGCACATCGACATTCGATATCATTTCCTCAAAGACAACATTCAAAAGGGTCATATCGAATTGCACTCCATCAACACCGAAGATCAAATTGCCGATGTCTTTACAAAGGCTCTAGACGAAACCAAGTTTCAATACTTCCTAGGCCGCCTAGGAATGTTAAATCCAGATAACATCCATCCCTAATCTCTTACTTTTTGTTTGTACAAAAGAGTGTTTACTTTCATTCAAAAAAAAATTCAAAAACATTTGAAATTTTAAAAAAAAAATTTACCAAAAACATTCAAATAACCAAAATTTTCCAAAAACATCCACATAATCAAAAATCACAAAAATTATTCAACAGTGGAATGCTGTCGCACGTGTGGTAATTTTGAACCCAAGTGGGGGAGAAAAGAAGGTTGGGTCAGAGGATGTGGACTTTTCCGTGCTTTTCATGTGGCAATTGGGAGACCACGAGTTATTCAACAGTGGAATGCTAAGCTTAGCTCTGCAGGACTTTCTCATAAGAGGATGGGGCAGTGATGATGGAATCTTTTAGGATTGGAAGGATTTTGAGCAGTGAGGTAGGGATCGTTTGGGTATTTGTCTCAGGTAGCGAGTGAAGATTCGAACCAGTTTGGTTCTGGCTTGGGTCGTGAGCGTCACAGTACAGAGGGGTGTCTCTATAGGGTAGCATGGATCATACGCCCGATGTATCTGGTTGGCTTGAACCACGCATCAGACGAAAGGGTAGCCTTGCCGTGATTGGAAATTACGGCCGAAAGGATAGGATGATGTGTAGTTGGAGCGGATGTGGGAGCCAAATTGTTGAGCAATGGCGTCGAGGATTTAGGTGTTAGGAAATCGGGTTAGGAAGGTTATGTGTAGCCTTGTGAGCGAACTGTTATGTGATAGGTATTACGATTAGTCATTTGATCAGTTATCATGACGGAGGGGTTGAGTGATGGATCGGGGAAAAGCATGCGAGTTCAGCTATAAGCTGAATGGAACGGGGAACCTGTGAGTCTTAAATAGTGGACAGATCAGGGAACCTGAATGTCCAACCGGTGAGCCGGACATTTCAGGGAAGAGCCTGAGAGTCCTTAGGTACTCGAAAATAGCCCGGTGGCCTGTGTAGGCGTTGTGTGCTATGTGTTTAGACTCGATTGTTTGGATACTCTTGGATAGAGTGCATGTAGGGCGAGTAGCCATAAGGCAGGAAGAACCTTCTGATGGCAAGTGTCAGAAGCTTGTAGGACGACATGGATCCGGGGGTGTATACCGTTGTTATTCGATTTTGTTTTGGTAAATGGTTGTTAGGCGTGCGATGCGGTATCAGACCTTTGTTGGCTAGATAGGTTGTCGGTGAGCTGGGCGGGCCTATTTCTCAAGATTAGCAGGTTCATTTGATTTGACTTCTGATACCTTACATAATGAGGATTTTTGCGCTTATCGTTGTTCGTGTTCCGCGGATCTTTGAACTTCATATAGGAGGGTTAGCAGCTCGGTGCTAGGGGCAGGAATAGCATGAATGTGCCCTGAGCGGTGCATTGGCTTAGGACCGTCTGGGATTGCTCTTATGCATTGCATGTTAAATGATGAGTAAAGTTCTAAGGTATCGGTCCGCTTTAGGCGACCTTGATGGACAATCAGAGTTGTGAATCACGGGATGGTCGATCAGTGAGAGCGTTATGGACGACGTGTATGGATTGAAGTCTGGGAACGAGGGGAAGGATGCGGATGCGGATTTCGAGGACGAAATCCAAATAAGTGGAGGAGAGTTGTAAGATCCTGTTTCCGGAGTGACTAAGTTGAAATTTAAAGAAGTTGATTTTTGGGAAAAATAGGAGATAGCGCCACTATCTTGAAAAAGCGCGTTTATCAGATCGCGGAGATAGCGACACTATCCGCTGCAAAATGCACAAAATCCTAGACTTCGGTTTTTGGCCTATATTTAAGGTCTTTAAACCCTAGGAGGGTGTCATTTCTCCTCCTTCAGCCTCCAAAACTCTCTCTCTCTTTCTCTCTCTAAAACTTAGCCTCTCCTTGGTGTTTTTGGCTCTTTGGATCATTTTAGAATGTTGCTTGTGGAAGAAGAAGGTGTGTGGTGGTGTAAGGTGGTCTTCTTCAAGCTTGGATAAGCAAGATCTTCGTTCTCTAGACCTTTGTAAGTTTAAAGCTTCTACATTTCTAGTGTTCTAAACTTGATATTGTGTTTATGATGATATAAAATGGGTTTTTGGTCCCTTATGGCTTGGTCTTTGGAACTTGATGGGAAAGTTCTTACCTTTATGCTTGCTGTAGCACATTAAGAGCCATTAAGTCACATTAGAGAGTGAGCAAAGCTCTCTTAGGTTGTTTGCATGGTTGTTTTGGCTAGTTTTAAGCTTTCGAGACTTAGGTTTTAAGATTTATCATGCATTGGGCATGCATGACCATAAAAGTGACAACTTTATGGATTTATGACCGTTTTGAATAGGTTCTGGAAAGTATTAGCCACTGTCTAAATGGATTTAAGTGATTATTGAAGTTTTGGAACATTTTATAGATAAGGCCGCTGTCTTATAGATAGTGACGCTATCTATCGCGAAGGCTCCATGTCTCTTTTTGTTGTCATCTTCTCTTTTCTTTCCAGCTACGTAGGTTTTACCTTTCTCTATCATTTACAATTTGTTTTTGTTTCAGGATTAGCTGCTTACGACTCTAAAGTCATTTTCTCCTAGAACTAGCTTGCGTGCCTTGAATTCATGTGTCGAAGGTTCCATGGGTTAGGAATAGGTAAATATAAATTCTAAAGTATAGTCGGTTGTTGTGGCTTGTTGTTTGTATTTTAACCTTTTTGTTCACTTATTTTGATATATGATATTTATTGAGAATGTATTAGTGATTTGGCGTCTGACTGGAGTTGGTAGTTAACAAATTATGACAATGTATTTTTGTTGAATGTATCTTTTTCCTTCTTCATGTTTTTAATTGGTTATTGTAAAATCGGTTTATTAATTATAAAAAAAATATACGACTATTTAATATAAACAATATCATATTTGCTGGATAGTATATAGTATGATTTTTCTGCTGCATAGAATATGGTTTTCCAATATTATGCGGGTAATAGAATATGGAGTAAATTACAATTTTGGTCCCTGTGGTTGACAGTTTTTTAAATTCCAAGTTATTCTTTTGAAATTTCACGTTCTTGGTCCCTGTGGTGGCAAAAAAATAACAAATTTGGTCCCTTTGGTGCCCTGGTCCATGTGAAAAAAGTCTAATTTACCCTTTTCTTATTTCATTTTTATTTTTCTTTTGATTTATTATATTTAGAATAAATAAAAAATACCCCCAAACCCCCACCCCTACCCTGATTACCCCCAACCTTCTAACGGGCTTCCGATTGGACCTTTCCCTCACTCCGGTGACCCTTCCGATTGGACCTTTCCCTCACTCCAGTAAACAGAATCGACAGCCTTCGTCGGCTTTCTCTTTCGCGAACAGGGGATTCCAAATAAAGAGAAGGCCAGTAACGATACCTTAAATTGGGGAAAATCATGCCCACGATACCTTAAATTGGGGAAAATGACACCCAACACCACTGTCCCTATAAACATACCCCCAATCGGCTAATATTACGCCTCATTTAGATGGGTTTTGTTTCAAGTTTTCGATTATTTCCATAAGAGCCGTAGCAACTGAACATCGGAATCGAGTATATTCGACTTTTAATTGAAAGAACAATGTAATCATAAACATGTATATGTAGGAAAAGATGGACTATGGAGCAATGGGCGTACCTTAGTGGCATCGATTTTGTCAAATTTCTTTACGAGTCCAATCACTCGAGCGGTTACCTGAGCATGAGTTGACCGGGTAGATGTGCAAAGTTGACGATCAATGACACTTTTGGGTAAGATAAGGTGTTTTGTAAAAAGTGTAACCCTTAGATGTCTGAGTATAGAATCTCTTAAGCTTTGCATATTGATCTGAGGTGATAATTGTGGCAAATAGGATTAAAGTCAGGATGCAAAGGGGCGGCGATTTGGAGCTATGAATTCTCGAAAATTACTGGTGCGAACAAGCACTTTGATTACACAGAATCACCTGCAAAAGAATTTGAAAATGGAGGTACAAGTTGTTGGAATTAATGGAGGTACCCCACCCAAACTTCAAAAAAATACGGATTTTGTGTAGAATCAATCTCGTTAGAGAGTTTCAACCTGGAGGAAATTGAGTCGGCGACCCCAAACAACCCTCGATTCTACAAACCTAACATACTTCCATCGGATGTACACAGAATGATGAGGTCGTTAAACTTCCATGGTGGCCCTCGTTGGTCTCGCTTGTGTTAGCTAACAATGATGAAGACGGAATGGGGTTATTGTCACGGTGGTGGCAATTGGTGGCAGTGTAGCAAGAGATTACATTCTTGAGGGCAGAGACCATGATGAAATGTTCATCGTCCGCGGTCAAGAACATTCACCGAAGAGAGAGAAAATGATTTTGTTTTTTTAATTGATTTAATAAATAATAAATCAAAAGAAAAATAAAAAAGAAATAAAAAGGGCATTTTAGTCTTTTTACCTGGTCAAGGGACCAAAAGTGCAAGATTTTGACCACCACAGGGACCATCAACGTGAAATTTGAAAATGATGACTATTTATGTAAAAACGAGTCAACCACAGGGACCAAAACTGTAATTTACTCTAGAATATGGCTTTTTCAACCATAATTATAGGTGACAGCACTAATGTTGTTAAAATTGTGATCGTGATAGTAGGTCGTACGATTATTGATCGATCCTGGTCATACTTGGATCGTCTTGGGTAAGATTAGGTAGGATCGTAGGATTGAATTGTAAGATCGTTGGTATTTTTTTTCTTAAATTTCTATATGTTGTCTTGTACTAACTAAATAAATAAGATATGAACATTAAAAAACTCATTTTGCATTGTTTATTGTTAAATGATGTATATTTTTCATGTTTTAAACAATGTATTATTATGCTAACCGACTGATGAAAATGTATTTCTTTTATGTTTTAAAATGCTTTTGGTAGGATCTTTCGATCCCGATTCAATCTTATGATCACGATCTTGTAAAGCGAAACGATCTTATATAAGATTCAGATCTTGACAACTTTGGATAGAAGTAATAGAATACGGACGTTGTTTCACCCGTATTGTAAGTGATAGAGTACGTTTTCTATTTTGTATCATATTAACAAAATTAACCGAATCCTATCCCTTTTTCTAGTAGTGATAATTTTGAGGATGTTTTTCTAGTAGTGATAATTTTGAGGATGTTACGGTTAGCATGAACATTTGATATGTACATCACCATCTATCATCTATGTTTTCTTTTATTTAAAATAGAATGTTGTTACTATTAGAGTAGGCAACAAGTTAATTTGGTACGTTTTCTAGGCAGACGATTCTCTAGTTTCCATCGAGAACACTTGGTAGCGAGTTGATTATATGTTCTCAAATGGTATAATAGAAATGGATCAAGTATTGTCTTCTATCAACACTAGGCAATAAGAAACTTTAATAAACATGGTGTAAAGCACAAGTTTTCTATTTCAGTTTGAAGGATGCGATTGATCACGTATTTCTTACTAGACTATCACTTACCAAGACGTAAGTTTGGCATGCTACACGTCTTTTCAACACCAAGTTGAATATCGACTTGACACAACATACATATTCATGTTTCAAGTGAAAGGATGTGAAATTTTATTGCCATGTGAGAGTTTCTTATCTTGAACAGACATGGCATTATGACACCATGCTAAACAACAGTTTATCTTACATAAGTTGATACATAATGTATACTTTTATAAATTGTATTATAAAATATAACTTTTAACATTATTTTCTTATCTATCTTTCATACTACAACTAAACCAACCATTTTAAGTTAAATTTGTAAGATTTTTGTTGGGCTAAGATATTTTTGTATACAATGAGATTATAAGATGTTATTCTAATTTACCATTTTACGTAATATATAATATGTAAAAGAATTAGCTTTACTACATAAATATGGTAACTTTTTATAATATTATTACATTAACTATGATAATAAATCTATTTGAGTGATAAGTTTAAGTTATAAAAAACATAAAACATAATAATATGAATAGACATTTAACCTATTTTGTTTTATGTAAAAATTGAAAATCTTTGGAGTACTTATTATGTGAATAAGTACTTTGATGTAGGCCAATTTTGACTTTTCAAACTTTTTATTTAGACGCACATAAGAGCATGTCCAATCATTTCGGATAATGCTTCACTCTTTTGTGATACATTAAATTAGACGGTGTTTATTATTCCCAAATAGAGGCCGTTCAAAAAAATAAAATAAATAAATAAATTCCCAAATGGATTGCTACACTCTTATTGGTTACCCACCCACGCCAACCTATTTATTCCCCACTCACACAACTGTATTATCCACAATCATGAATGGCCCTCCTTGATAGCCAAGTTGTCAAAGTGGCCCCTACGATGTGCATATTCTTAAATGTAGGTCCCTTTTAAAATACATGCCTATAATGGAATAAGTAGGTCATCTTCTGTTTTGGTTGTACCCCTTTTTCTTGCAAAGTAAAAACATCCTCATTGCTTGTGATTTATATATAAGCTACCAAAATGTGCATTAGAAAAAGGGGGAGACATAAATTGATAATAAAGGAATGTATTAATTGACTCTTTAACATTTCATTCCATTTCTTATGAACTTTCTTCTAATGTAGCATATCTACATTCTTTTGGCTAGAGACGCTTGATATTACTCAAATTTTGTTAATATATTGTTCACATATATCTTTTTTTTTTTTTTTTTTTTTTTTTTGACATCATCCAATAGTATAGTGCTTCCAGTGACTTGTTTTAGATCCACTACGGCTCATAATCAATTTCGGATATGTTAAGTTTGAGCTTTTAGCTTTTAAGAAAAAAAAAATTAAAAAAAATGTTCTAGAGTATTTTAAACAAATAACTCCTAATTCAAAACTAATTTTTTGTGTAAAATTTAGGAGCCTTTAAGATATTGTGGTTAAAATTTATGTAATTTTACAAATTTCAACAGTTTACAACTATTTTTACCAGTTATTCTTATATAAATAAAAATATATCTCTGCCAAATATAATCGAAGGTGAATGGCATGATAAAGCCTCTTTGTAATTATTTTGTTCAAGTGTATGTAGACTTACCAATTACCATGAAACTATAAGGAGCGTCATCGATGCATCTTTTTCTAAAAATTAGTCACACGTGGAGTGTGAACAAGGACATCTGCACATTAAGTAGTGTGACATCTACCTCTAAAAGAATATACGAAAATTACTTTATGGGGTAATAAATTAACACATTTGTATAAGTTTTTTCATTTTTGTACATGATTTACCATTAAACTTATCTAAACTGTTCAAAACCTACCATTTTGTACAATTTTGACGTGATGCCTTTTTATACACGATTTATCATTAAACTTTTTTTTTCGTATATGATTTACCATTAAATTATGCCCTGATAATCTTCTCTGACCAATATCATCCACTACCAGCACCACCATTTACCTCCTACCACCACAAACAACCAACACCACCTTGCATCACCTCCACAACCACCCATCTCCACCATTCACCGCCACCATTACCACCATGAAATTAGTCTAAATCAGCTTTCACCTGCAACAAAATCGATTCAAACCTCCAATCATTTCAAACTCAGATTCCAGTAATAATGTTGCATACTTGAACGGAGATGGTTACTGGTGGCGCAAGATTCAAGATGAAAAGGTGAGAAAGAGATGTGAGGATAGGGTGGTTTTCTCAAAGTAAAGGGTTAGGTCATTTTCACATGAGAGAAGAAATATGAGATTGTGCGCTTTGCAATATTTTCTAAATTTAACAAGTAAATTAGTGTTTTCTTTCTTCTTTGGATTTGTGTTGGTCGGAGAAGATGATTATAAAAAAGAAAGAAAGTGACTACATGTGTATAAAAGTTAGTTTAATAGTAAACCGTATACCAAAATCTATGTTTAATGGTGTTTTTGAATATCAAGTATAAATTTATGTTGTTTCTTAAACTAGTAAACCGGCTAGATCTGTGGTCAAAATGATATTTTCTTGAATAATGTATGTGCAATTAATGGTAAATCGTGTAAATAATAACTAGATACGTATAATAATGAACATACAAAATCATTTTCCCAAAATTAATTTTTTGGATAACTCGGTTATCTTGTAAATCCATAAGATTTGTTGATTTGTATGTGCTTGAGTGTATGTTTACCTATTAGGCTAAGGCTGGGGGGAGTGGGTTCGCTGAACCACTCGCCAAACCCCTCGCCATCCCTCGCTAAGCCACACCGCCGAAGTCGCTAAACCACTCGCTAACATCTCCCTCGCTGAAGATTAGACGAGCTCGCCAAAACTGTTTTTAGTTTGAAATCTCAGCCAAGCTTCTCGCCAAGCTCATCGCTAACCACTCATCGCCTTTCGCCTTCGCCTTCGCCGTCGCCGTCGTGGCACAGTTTAGCGAGGGATAGCTCGCCGACTACTCCCTCCAGCCATATGTGATCTAACTTTAGTATTATTTTTGTTTACTAAATTAGGATTGACAAATTCATATAATATTTATATATGTCTTTTGAAGATTATTTATATCAATCATGAATCAAGTGTGGACCATATTGTTGTATGTTTCAATAGGTCCATTTAGTGCATATTTAATCTTTCATGGGGACCATTACGCATGATTTTAGCGTTGAAAACTTGAAATGATCAAAACGAAATTATATTATTTAGCACGATAGAAATATCTTGTTAAGAAAAGCTATTTTTGTTGGATAACTTTAGATTTTTGTTTCTAAAATAGGCACACAAGAATAACATAAGATAGTTTCCATATATGTACATGAATGCGCTTTTTAATAATCTTAAAATCATCCGACCCATATATTTTACATGACGAAATTAAGCAATCAAATACAATCGATAATTTTAAAAAATATTTTCAGGTAGCTTTAAATTGTCAATTAATTTTCAGATAAATAAAATAAAATACGAAATGATAGATTAAATAAAATACTGTACACAGCAGATTTTGTCTATAACAATTAACAACCATACCCAACAAGGGTTTCGCAATAATGACACGTCATTTCGTATAAACCGACAAAGGGTATTCTTGTAATCCCAACATTAAAAATATTAAATACCGAAATAAATGATAAAAGGCAAAATGCTGCTGGATTCTTCTTTTCCTTTTTTTTTTTTTTTTTTAAATTGGTTACTTCGAAGCAACGCATCATCATCGGAGGGACTCGGCGGCAGCGGCGTCGCCGCCGCCTCGTGCGATGGCCTCCGTCACAGACGCCATCTTCTGAAGATTTAGCTTCACCACCGTGTCAGCAAAAAACCGGGTGTCTTCCTCCGTATTCCCCTGCGGTACATCCACCACATACGATTCCAAAACAACCGTCTTCGTCGGCGGCGATCCCTCCGACTTAATCTCGTGCAACGTCGTCACAGCACGATAATTTCTCAACCTATGTTCACCGCCAATAATCGTAAACGCCATGACGTGCCTTTCATCATCCAGCAAATCTAACCGCTCCGTGCTAGTGGCCGCCGGCAATCCCGATATGACGATGACGTCACGGGTGCATCCCTCCGCCATTGTAGACCCTTCTTCCACAGTGCAACTCTTGATGAAGTGCTTGTAGATTTGTGGCTTGTCGAACCGTCGTATCACCGACCAGACGACCTCGGCCGGCGCGTTGATGTATTGTGCAAGAAGGGAGGAACATTGGGCTGATGAGAGATCGTAGGTGTGGAATTCGATGATGGCATTCTTTAACTGAAGGAAATCTTCGTCGGTTAATCCCGGTGGGACTGTGAGGTGGTGAGGCGTTTTCATGGTGGTGGTTGTTTACTCCGCCGGTGACGCAGAAGACAGGCTGTGTGATCCGCCGTTAAAGCGTGGCCTTTTATGAATAAATGCAAACGGGCTCACCTAATAGGCCAAGAAGTATGGTTTTATATTTGAATCTTACCAACCTTTTTAAAGGTAAAAAGCTTGAATCTTTTCCCTTTTCATGGGGCCAAGGTATCATGTGATGTTAAGCACGGCCACGGTAACTCGTCCCTTGCGTTTCAATAAGGGTCAACCCAACTTTTTTTCTGAACCGGGGACGCATTAAAGGAAGAGGCTAGCAAATTACAAAGTGCAAAAATCATAAAGATAAAAAGGAAAATTACTATTATAAAGATAACATGGTCTTTAGTTTGTACATGTTTAGTTATTTATGGTTTTTTGTTTTATAAAATAAATCATTGAACTTGTTATATTATATATCCGAATACTTTATGACATGTTGGTGTAGGTTTTCGGCCAAATAATGTAATCTACGGCCAAAGATTATTTTTCGGTCAAGAACTCATGAACACCAAGAACACACACAAACACCAAAAACACGCACCAACACCAAGAACACACGCATCATTTCTAGAAAACGATTTGCAAACCTTGATTTCCAAAAAAAATCTCCATAAAAACCAAGAACACAGAAAACGATTTCGATGAAGATTTCCAGAAATCCGACACTTTGAACTCGTTTTCTTGAAAACCCCTTTGAACTCGTTTTCAGAAATCAACACTTTGAATGTAAATCGAATTTATCTGCAAATCGGTGAGGGTCTTCTTTGTTTATGAATTGAGTTTCTTGGTCTAATTTTGTTTTCCAAAAATCATCGACACTAGAACTGGAAAATTAGACCATCAAAATTTTAGAATCAATTTCAAGAACACATGTGAACCTGATGAACATAAACCCCTTGAATATATATATATATATATATATATTAAAAATTTTATTAATTAATTAAAAGGTTGAGATTTTGAAACCAAATCTAGACCATTAAAAATGAAAATCATATGGTTAATATTAATTGTTATAAATATGTTAAGTTTAAAATTTTATTAATTAATTAAAATTATAAAATCCCCATAAAGGTATAATTGTACTTTTACATATTATATGACTCCTTATAATACTCCAATTCGATTTTTTGTTTCAATCCTTCCGCCAAATTCGAACAATCCTTCCTCATCATCGTATAACTCAGATTTTGAATCCCTGATTTCTTGGAACGTATTCAGCTTCAAAGAGATTGCATATAAGAATAGAAGATTCTGAAAATCAAACTTAATATTGTCAGGAAAACCATTGCCCATTATAAATCACGAGTTTCGTATCATCCCATAGAATCGAAACTTGATCAGGATCTAATAAAGCTTAACCCGACTAGCAGAGGTAAGTTGTTCGTTGCTTTCAGTACATATAAACAAAATTACTTACAAATTACTATACTTGTGATGTTAACAGATGTAAATTGTTGTATGGCATTACCGATTCCGCTAATATTTGATTTCTAGGTTAGATTGAATATGCAAATCAAAGTATTACCGTAATAATTGTAGTGCATAATAATTATTTACGATTTCTGAAAGTTGGTGTTAACAGATTCCGATTTTAATTCAATGGAAATGCATGGCCAATCAATGATGATTACGCTGATTAGGGTTTTCAGAATCTCCAATCATTCTGATTGGGTTGGTAATGTTTAGATTTATACTTAATTTATGCATTAATAGTTTCGATTTGAACTTGTTTTGGCCTTGATTAACAGTTTACGTTTGTAATGTATGAAATTTATGAACTAAGCATGACGATTACGTATATTAGACATCACCCAAGGTTGATTGCAAGAAATAGCAACGTACTTTCAGTTGTTTTGTATATTTAGCATCCTACTTTAAATTATTTTTCGATCCAAGGCTTGAACAATTTTACCCACGTTTCGTTTCATGAACTAGACATGATGAAATTTTATGGTGTATAGTTTGTGTTACGGCAACATAATAGACAACTTTCTTGATTTTTTCATAAATTCGTTAGTTCATTATTATGTGATTTTCCTTTGAGCTTCAACAATTATTTTTTATTAACAACTTTCTTGATTTTTTCTGGTGAAAGAATTATAGTTTGATATAGATTGAATGTTTGTGGCTTTTAAATTCGGGCTTTTGGTGTAATAAGATCGTTTAATTTCACCCAATATCAATCACCGATGATTTATCATGAATGATGTTTTGGTTTATAGTCAATCATGAATAATTAATTGATGATTGATGATTGAGGAATAGTAATACAAGGGCTGATTGCAATAAATACCAACGTACTTTCAGTTGTTTTTGTATATTTAGCATCTTACTTTCCAAAAAAATTTATTTATTTCGAACCAATTTCAATCAATATTAGGTGAAATTTCAACATTGTAATTCAATTTGTTTGTTTATCTATGCCTTAACAGTTAGGAAGCACAACGAACGTATTATGAAGAAGCATGCCTTGAGTAGATTCAAGAACAATCCATCAGATCCTGTTATAATGACATGTATGATGACTTTGTTCAATCCAAGCAACCTGAAAAGCAACCAACAAGTATATTGCCATTACTCATAACTAGAAGTTGTCTTTTTAGCATTCAAGTTATTCATGTTTTTTACGATTTTTCTAGCAGAGGTTAATCTAAATACAACACGTGAACAAAGGACTAAGAAACGAAATGACCCTATTACCAACATTGATAGCCTAGTGGTTCTTGGCAGTGCTGATACAAACAAAGGTAGCATTTTAAATAGTATTAATCATTGATGATTACAAGGGTGATAACTACGTTTTCAGCAAAACTGATTATATCATTTTTTGTATATGTACTTTTTAATCATATATGATGATTGCATTTCTGATTGTATTTTTGTTCGTTGATGCTTTTTGTAACAGAGGTTATTCCAAATACCAAGGTTACAGAACTCGCTATTCGCTATATATATATATATATATATATATATATATATATATATATATATATATATATATATATATATATATATATATATATATATATATATATATATATATATATATACATATATATATATATATATATATATATATATATATATATATATATATATATATAAATACATTTTCTAACTATCGTGTTATTGTATGACTAAATCTGGTCCAATCATTTCCAAAGGGTTCGCATACCATCAGATCCTATTACGAACCACGAGTACCACCACCGCCTCCACTCACTTCAACTCCAGATTTAGTCCTAATCTGCACATTCTGTCTTCTCGTTTACAATCTGAAGCCCTAATCTGATGTTATTACCTTCTCCGACCTTGCATAGTGTCGTCACCAACACTGCCACCACACCTCCGCTTTCTCTCTTATCGTTGCTCTTGTACCCAGCCCTGCCTAACCCCCTGACTTCCCCCTTCACCGACAATGGGTCTGGAAACTTCGACTGCCAAATCTACATGATTAACCTTGTTCTTCGATCTAATTAATTCTTGTTCGTTATCTATCTCTTCGTGAATTTATTGGAAACTTGGAAATTCTATGAGAATATCGAGCAGTTTGTGAAAGTAATTTTGTTTCTCTGGCTTGCGTATCTATCGTATGTTCATCCGCGAAGGTATAGAGGTTATAGTAAAAAGGTGTATATGGTGATCTCTTGAATTTGTGTGGCTGAAAATGAGTTACGAGAAGGGATGTATATGGTGATCTCTTGAATTTGTGTGGTCAAGAAGCAAGAATGGACGGTGGAAGGGTTTTTGAGTGGTGGGGAAATTGTATGGCTGCTTTTTTTTTAGAGAAATCGAGTGTAGTCGGTGGTTTAGAAGATCAACGGCGGCAAGTTTTATAAGTTATTTTTAATTATAGTGGTTTGTATGATGGAATTTTGTTTTTGCTTAGGGTTGGATTGAGGCGCGATGGAAGGGAGATGAAAACAAAAGGGGAATTCATTTGATGGAGGACATTGTCAACAGGAGAAGAATTCGAAGAGTATAGAAACAAGCAAAGTAAAGATGCATTCTTCAAATATGATTACACGTTCATTCACTGAGAATGATGTCAAAATTCATATTCTTCAAGAATATGAATTTTTAGCCCAACGTTGCCAAAAATTCCATATTCTCCGAGAATGCTGTCAAAATTTACATATTCTCTGAGAATGCTGGTTTACGAGTATATGCAGAACTTGAAGAATGCTGTCAAAATTCATATTTTCTGTGAATGCTGTCAAAGTTCATATTCTCCGAGAATGCAAAACATCATCAAAGTTGAACCGATTCTTGAAAAATGGAATGCAGAAAACACGATTTATTGATTGGAAAACATCCTCAAAGTTGATTCTTGAATAATGGAATGTAGAGAATGGTTTTGACAATCCTACTACCCATTCTCTGAGAATTGAATTTCAACACTCTTAGGTAACTACTTTTTTTTTCCGATAATGCATCTGTACTATCCTCCGATGTTGATTGTGTATATTTTGATTATTGATAGTGTTAATTGAAACCGATCATATCGTTTTCGTGATTTTAGCATGCGAAGATTACATTCTGTTGTTATGGGTTTGTGGGGTTTGACTGTTTTACCCTTAACCGGGTTTTTTAAATTAAAAACACGTGAATTCTTTGATTTTATTTACAAGAATGCCCTTTGATTTAATCCATTGATTTTGTTGATCTAATGGTCCACGTTGAGTCCTACAATCACACTATATTTAACAATTTCATTTAATACTATCTCTCTCTCTCTCTCTCTATATATATATATATATATATATATATATATATATATATATATATATATATATATATATATATATATATATATATATATATATGTGTGTATATATATATATATATATATATATATATATATATATATATATATATATATATATGTGTGTGTGTGTGTGTGTGTTAGTGTGTGTGTGTAAAATAACAAATTTTATATGTGTATTACGATTAAGTCACACAAAAAATATAAAACTAGAAGTATTACAAATGACATTCAAAACTGATATTTAATATGATGTAGCTTATACTTGTTTGCTAAACTAACAGTTAGTTATAAATTAATCTCGTTATACTTCTTCGCTGCCAAGTTAATTCATAAGTATCAATTTTGTTGGGTGGTTAAAGCATTATATAATCATTATTGAGGTTGGATGGTGGTTCGATTATTGTTAAAGATAAAATGTGTTTTATTTTGTCAGCCTTATTTGAGTGTCCCACATCGCTGTGGAGATAAAATCCACGCCTTCCTTGGGTTCTTTATAAGGAATAACTACATGAATTAAGTTTTCCAACCTTATAAGGCCATCCCACATCTCTATGGGGATCAAACTAGTCCCATTCACAACCCTTATATAAGAGTCGTGTAACTAGTAACGCCTTCGAGGTGTCTTGGTTTAAACATAACCATTAAAGGGTTTGGTGACCGAGTGACTAAGATTTAAAGTTTGTGGTTCGATATCCAGTTTTCTGGATTTGAACCCGTCCGAGTTAGACCCTAGTCAATGGGGGCTTGAACGAGTTTGTGGCACTTCCGATTTATTTGACCGAGTTCTCAAACGTTGTTACCAACATTGATAGCCTAGTGCAGGGGCGGACCCAGGATAAATGGATACGGGGGGCACTGACCCAGGAAAAATGGACACGAGGGGCAATGAGGAGCACATTTTTTTTAGACGGGGGATACCTATATATAAAAAAAATTTACACTAAGGGGTAAAATTTCAAGGGGAGCACGTGCCTACCCGGGCTCTTACATAGGTCCGCCCCTGGCCCAGTGGTTCTTGGCAGTGCTGATACAGACAAAGGTAACATTTTAAATAGCATTAATCATTGATGATTAAAAGGGTGATAACTACATTTTCCAGCAAAACTAATTATATCATTTTTCTTTGTATATGTACTTTTTAATGATATATGATGATTACTTTTCTGATTGTATTTTTGTTCGTTGATGGTTTTTTTAACAATTGTTAATCCAAATACAATACGTGAACAGAGCACTAAGAAGCGAAATGATCCTGTTATGAACATTGATAGCCTAGTGGTTCTTGGTAGTGCTAACACAGACAAAGGTAATTGATTAAATAGTATTAATCATTGATTATTACATTTCTGATTTTATTTTTGTTGGTTGACTTTTTCTGTAACAGATGTTAATTCAAATACAATGCGTGAACATAGGACTAAGAAGCGAAATGATCTTGTTATCAACATTGATAACCCAGTGGTTCTTCCAAGTGCGGATACAGACAAAGGTAACACTCTAACTAGTTGATATATCATATGATAAACGAGTGTCATTACATAATCAACATTGTTTAGTACAATACCCGGTTTTTCAAGTAAGAATATTAACCGCAACACCCTAAAAAAATTTAAATATTAATAATAAAACCGTTATATAAATCTATAAAGTCTTTTATTAAATTTAAATATGAAATTATCAAAGTGTGGGTGTTAGAACTTTTCGCAAACCTTTTAGACTTAATTAGTTTTAAAACCAAAAGAAATGTTTGCAAAATAAAATCTTAAATTCACATTTTACTTTCACAAATAGTTTTCTTGAAAATGTACAACTTTAAATCAAACTTTAATTATAAGCAGAAGACTTAAAATAATAAATTACTTAAAAGGTCCCTTCATTTATTCTCCTTCATTTATTCTGATACGAGCCTGGAGCGATCACACCGTGTCCTTTTCGAAAACACTCGTTAAACCTGAAATGTTAGAATTCAACGGGTAAGTGGAAACGCTTAGTGAGAAACACGGTACTCGCATATTATATCAATCACATGCATTCACGTAACACATCCATTCATTCACATACAAAAGCCATATAACGTAACTTAACATAACATAACTTAACACATAATAACATAACTCGTATAACACATACAGTTGGCACCAACTACTATACACAGGCCGATTGTATCTTTGTTCGATGATGCTTTTTGTAACAGTTGTTAATCCAAATACAATACGTGAACAGACGACTAAGAAGCAAAATGATCCTGTTATCAACATTGATAGCCTAGTAGTTATTGGTAGTGCTAACACAGACAACGGTAATTGATTAAATAGTATTAATCATTGATGATTACATTTCTGATTTTATTTTTGTTGGATGACTTGTTTGTAACAGATGTTAATTCAAATACAATACGTGAACAGGGGACTAAGAAGCGAAATGATATTGTTATCAACATTGATACCCCAGTGGTTCTTGCAAGTGCTGATACAGACAAAGGTAACACTCTAACTAGTTGATATGTCATACGATAAACGAGTGTCATTACATAATCAACATTGTTTAGTACAATACCGGATTTTCCAAGTAAGAATAATAACAATATTTCATTGTGTTATTAAAATATGTTTCAGGGATAAAGATTTCTATACTGCCAGCTCAAGTGAATGAGACACGATCAAAGAAACGAAATGACAAGAGGAAAAAAATGTCGTTGAACAAAGTCCTATTCGGCAGAACAAAAGAAGGAAAACAAAAGATGTCAAATGCGTCGAACCCACAAATAGAGAGAAATTAAAAAAAGTTTTCGATCAGAGAGCTAAAAAATAAAAGAAAGAAAGAAATCGATGTCGCAATCCCCAAAGATGTTCCAAAAGTCAATTTGAGGACCTCACCCAAAGTACTCTATACAGCATTGCAAAATATTACACCCACTCAAAAGAAATACATTGAATCGATTGGTCTTGGTGGCCTATTAAGAATGAAAGTAGATGGGTCCCCTACAAGAATGGGATATTATGCTGTTAAAAACGTTGATCCTGAAAGAATGGTGTTGTCTCTTGAGCTTGGTGAAATTAAGATAAACAAGGGTGTTGTACACGATATGCTGGGTTTACCATTGTGAAGTGTAGAAATATCTTCAATGGATATACGTCCGGGTGGAGACATAACAGCCGAGGATTGGAAAGAACGGTTTAAATTTGATAACGACATTCGTCACAAGGCTGTTCAGAAGCCGTTGAACAGGTCGATAGACATTGATTTACTTTTCAAAATAAATTTGTTTGTTCTTCTTTGCAACACCCTGGGTAAATCTATGATTATGGGTACATGCGATCTTTCAATGCTTAATAAAGTTACGGAGAAGTTGGACTTGAGCAATATCGATTGGTGTTCATATGTTATTCAGTGTTTAAAAGACACAAGACCATAATGGGATAGCACCAATAGTATTGCATACTTTGTCGGGCTAATATGACGGTATTATATTTGTTTTGCAATTCATTTATTTATTGTTTTAAATTATACTTTTAATCAAATGCTTAGATTATTTAATATTGCTAAAACATTTTTGATGTAGTTGTTATATATTGAGAGCATAGGATGCGATACCGTTAAAGTTTTGTGTGGCCGTCCCGCAATATGTTACTGGATTGTTGATGATTTGCAGGATTGAGAGAAAGTTGAATACAATATAGTGGGATTTGGGAGGGATGAACTTCAAGAGGCTTTTGTATCTGAGAACGATAACGAACCAAACGCCGGTAAAGAATCAAATTCAGTTGAGGTAAAAACTCTCATATTTCCTAGTTTGAATCGGTAACGATTGTAACCAATGTTTTAAAAACCGGTTTTTTTAATTGAACCGGTCGGGCGACGTTTTCCGGTTGAACCGGATGGTTAAACCGGTTCTATATTTTTATATGTTTTTAATTATTCTGTATACATTGATTATAAAACTTGGCATCTTTTTAGTATTACAAACGTAAATAGAATGCAACATATAAAAACAATCATTATAGAAGCCAAAATCAAACAAAGAAACCCAAAACAAACACAAAAATCCAAGACTGTCCTGTTCAACCCGGTCCATTCCGGTTCAATTCAGCCGGTTGAACCGGTTTTGGTACCGGCCGGTTCAATCCCGTCAGGAAATCATTATAAAACCGGTCCAAATCGAACCGTCCTCACATCTGGTTCCCGGTTCGACCGGTTCAACCGACCGTTTCGAACCGGTTTTTAAAACACTGATTGTAACATATATGAGTGTATTTTTCTATTACAATCATAATTGTGAGTGTCTTTTCACTACAAATAAAATGTCATTTAGTGGCATAGAAAAAGTGTCACTACAAACCCAAAAAGTGTCACTAAAGCCTGCTAGGCAATCAGCGGCACAAAAAAAGTGCCACTAAAAGCGCTGCCACTAAAGACCTTTAGTGGCACTTTTTGGTTGTGCCGCTCAGCCTTAAATGGTTTTAGTGGCACTTTTTAATTATGCCACTATATCACGTGTATATTTTAGTGGCACTATTTTTATGCCACTAACTAATGTCTAAAAAAATATTAATTTCATGCTTTTAATGGCACTTTTTTATACAAAAAAATTATATTAAAATTTAATATACTCATTTTTTTTCAATTCAAACTTATCTAACAATAATATTCGTAGTATTTAAAACACAAATATCTTCCTAAAAGTTTAATAAGTCTAAAAGTTGTAGTTGTACTCAAAACATAAAACTATCAAAACTAAATATTTGTTGAAGAAGAAACATGGGACTTGATTGATCTCGAACTTTGTATAATTCCTCCTCTTGTTTATCCAACTTACGAACAATTTCCTATGATATAACCATAATACATCACATAAAAACATGTAAAAATATCACCAACAAATATGACACATAAAAAAGAAGCATAAATCACTTAGGAGGTGTTTGTTTTTCCTCAAAAAGTCTTTTTCCCCTAAAACATCTGCGGGAGGGTAGATGTTTTCCAAAAAGATCGTTTGTTTTCTAGAAGACAAAAGATATAAAAAAGACTTTTTCTCCTCTTTTTCAAAAAGACATATTTTTTATCTTTTTGAACCACTTTTTTGAACTTTTCAACTACATTCACCCCACCCCACCCCTACCCCTACCCCCACCCACCCCTACCCCCACCCCTACCCACCCTACCCTCACCCTACCTACCCTACCCTTACCCCACCCCCACCCACCCCACCGTTACCCATACCACCAACCCCCATCTACCACCCCCACCCACCCCTTTCTCACCCCCACCTACCCACCCCACTCCCATCGCACCCGGGTTATTTTAATTAAAATTGATGTTAGAATGAACGATTTCAAAAAGACGTTAAAAACAAACAAACTTTTTTATGAAGGGCGAAGACATGGAAAAGAACTTTTGGTCCACATATTCTTCCGCAGACATGGACAAAGACAAAAGACATTTTACATCTTCCAAAACAAACACTGTTGGGATATAACAAAACGAGTTAAGCACTTCAAACAAATCGATATTTGATTTCGGTGACACGAACGGAATGAAATTACCAAAAAACGGTAAACGAAAATGTAAAATCGGAACACAATATTTAACGTGGTTCGGTCACGGGATCACGACCTACGTCCACGGGAAAACGAGAGACAGAGGGTTTTATTAACACCAAGAAAACACTACAATCATACAAGGCTAAACTGCACTTGTAGTTTGACCACTCACAACAAAATATTACTCGCACTTTTGGCTGCCAAACTGGACTCTGCACAAAAGGCTATATCTAATATATCTATCTATGTATTGTGTTTGTGTTTTTTTTTTTTTTGTGGTGCATGAAATATGGTGAACATGAAGGCTATTTATAGCTTGTTTTCACCAACTTAATGAATAAATAATTCATTCCTTTAACCACCATATTTGAATTGGACTTATTCAAGTCTTCATTTACCTAACAATCTCCCACTTGAAGGCTTGACTAACTCAGTATTTCTCTGCCAATTCTTGCAACATTCCTTAATCACACTCTCTCTCGTTATCTGCCACGCCATCCTCTTCAAACTTCTGGAAGGCCAGTTGAAGTTATACAAAACTTCAACTTGTCTGTGGTAACCACCTTGGTGAACATATCTGCTGGATTCTTCATTCCAAGGATTTTCTTCAGATTCAGAGTTCCATCATTGATTAACTCTCGAATGAAATGGTACCTCATCTGAATGTGTTTCGTTCTACTGTGAAACACCGGATTCTTTGCCAGGTGAACTGCACTCTGGTTGTCACAATGCAGTACACAATCCTCCTGTTGCATTCCAAGTTCTGATAGGAAGTTCTTCAACCATATAAGCTCCTTGGCTGCTTCTGCAATAGCCATATACTCTGCTTCTGTGGTTGAAAGAGCAACACTCTTCTGTAACCTGGACATCCAACTGATTGTCGTACCTCCGATTGTGAACACATAACCTGTTGTGCTCTTACCCGAATCCACACATCCACCCAAATCTGCATCGGCAAACCCTTCTAAGACTACCCCTTTTCTCCTGAAACATAGGGCAATCTCAGCTGTTCCTTTCAAGTAGCGTAACAGCCACTTTACTCTTTCCCAATGCTCTTTTCCTGGATTTGACATAAACCTGCTTACTACTCCCACTGCATGAGCAATATCTGGTCTTGTGCATACCATTGCATACATCAAACTACCAACTGCAGATGCATAAGGAACTTCGTTTGCGAAAGTTTTAATGTACCGGTAACTCTGTTCCTGGCTATGCTCATGCCCAATATCTGCTTAGCAGCCCCTAAGTCCTTCATCTCGAACTCTCTGGACAACTGCTTCTTAAGCTTGTTGATCTCCTGCATGTCGGATCCAGCTATCAACATGTCATCAACATATAATAAGAGGATGATGTAAGAGGAGTTGAATTTCTTCAAGTAGCAACAGTGATCCATCTCACATCTGTGATACCCACTCCTCTGCATGAAGCTATCAAGCTTCAAGTACCACTGTCTTGGAGCTTGCTTCAATCCATACAGACTTTTCTTCAGTTTACACACCAGATTTTCCTTACCGACTGTAGGAAAACCTTCTGGTTGTACCATGTAGATGTCTTCTTCCAGGTCGCCATGGAGAAAAGCTGTTTTCACATCTAGCTGTTCTAGATGGAGATCTTCAGAGGCTACAATACCCAAGACCATTCTGATTGTAGTCATCTTCACAACTGGAGAGAAGATCTCATTATAATCGACCCCTCGTTTCTGTTGGAACCCTTTGACCACTAATCGTGCCTTGTATCTTTTACTGCCATCAATCTCATCCTTTACCCGGAACACCCACTTGTTCTGCAGTGCTTTCTTCCCTGATGGGAGCTTGACCAAGGACCAAGTCTGGTTCTTGTCAAGTGAGCTCAATTCGTCTTCCATAGCCTTCTTCCACTGTATGGAATCTTTCATCCTTAAGGCCTCTGGATAGGACTCAGGTTCACCATTCTCAGTCAACAATAAGTAATTAGCTGAAGGAGAATACCTAACTGGAGGTCTTCGTACTCTAGTGGATCTACAAACAGTAGGAGTTGAGGTCTCTGCATCATCTGCAACCCCATCTTCAGAACTACTGTCATCTGTGCTCCCACTATCTCCATATACATCAGAGCTCCCACTGCTTCCTGAACTTTCACCTATCTCTGGAGTACTGATAGGTTTCACAACGTCATCTTCAGAGATTTTTTCAAACTCGACTTGACTTTCTGCTTTCTCTGGTGGCTTGTTCCTGCCTGAGCTCTCTGCAAGTTCATCTTTATATAGGACATTCTCGTTGAACACCACATCCCGGCTTCTGATAACCTTTTTATTTTGGTTATCCCAGAAGCGGTACCCCATGTCATCCAACCCATAGCCTATAAAAGTGCATTTCCTTGCTTTTGCCTCTAGCTTGTCTCTCTCCGAGTCTTTAACTTTGACATAAGAGACACAACCGAAAACCTTCAAGTGTTTGAGAGAAATATCACGACCTTGCCATTCCTCTTCTGGAATCTTGAACCCTATGGGGACTGAGGGTCCTCTGTTGATTAAATATGCTGCTGTGTTGACCGCATCTGCCCAGAACATCTTGGGTAAACCTGCATGCAGTCTCATGCTCTTAGCCCTTTCGTTCAATGTACGGTTCATCCTCTCAGCTACTCCATTTTGCTGAGGTGTCTCTGGAACCGTCTTCTGTATTCTGATTCCCTGGTCAGCACAGTAATCAACAAATTCTTTACTACTGTATTCGCCCCTATTGTCTGATCTGAAACACTTGATCTTCAAGTCTGTTTCATTTTCCACAGTAGCTTTCCATTTCTTGAAAGTGCTGAAAACTTCAGACTTATGCTTTAAGAAATAAACCCAAACCTTCCTTGTGCAATCGTCGATAAACGTGACATAGTATCGGGATCCTCCCACTGAAGAAACTAAAGTGGGACCGTACACATCTGAATGAACTAGCTCCAATTTCCCAGACTTGGGCTAATGACCAACCTTCTTGAAAGTAACTTTCTTCTGTTTGCCAAGAACACATGGCTCACAGAAATCGACTTTCACAGTCTTCAGCTCTGGTATTCTTCCTTGGGAAACTAGCATCTTCATTCCCTTCTCACTCATATGCCCAAGTCTTTGGTGCCATAGAGTAGATGCCCCAACTTCTTCAACAGCGTGTGCTTCGGCATCAGAAACTTCCACCATATAAAGTGTACCCCGCTTCTGTCCTCTAGCAACAACTAAATTCCCTTTTGTCACCTTCCACTGATGATTACCAAATGTAACATGGTGACCTTCATCATCAAGCTGCCCCGCGGATATTAACATCCTCTTCAAGTTAGGAATGAACTTGACATTCTTCAAAGTCCAATCTGTACCTAAAGTTGTCTTGAGGACCACATCCCCAACACCTGTAATATCCAGGCTCTTGTTGTCTGCTAGTCTGTCCTTTCCTTTGTACTGTCGGAAATTCTGCATTACTTCTCTGGAATGACTAGCATGGAACGACGCACCAGAATCCATGATCCAGGATTCTGTTGAGTTTTCAACACAGCAAATGAGCGCATCATCTTCAGAATCTACTGCCATATTGACTTCCTTCTTGCCTTTGTCTGCCGAAGGCTTTGGGAACTGATTTCTAAAGTGACCTTTCTCCTTGCAGTCAACACATAATATCCGACCTGTTCTTTGACTGACCTCTCTTTCTCGACTTTGATCTTCCTCTACCACCGCCTCCTTTGTTGGACTTCCTTCCCCTGTCTTCAACGCTTAGAAGACTACTGGAAGATTCCCCGATACTCCTTCTGCGCACATCCTCACTAAGGATTAAATTTCGAATGCTTTCGAACGTCAGCTTAGCACCTCCGACTGAACTGCTGACTGCTGTGACCGTACCAGACCAACTTTCAGGCAAAGATGATAGTAGCAGCAATGCCTGAACTTCATCTTCAAATTTAATATCAACCGATATTAACCTCGACAATATTGAATTGAATTCATTTATATGATCAGTTGCTGAACTACCCTCCATCATCTTCAAATTTACCAACTGTCTGATCAGAAAAACTTTATTCGACGCCGAGGGTTTCTCGTACATGTCAGATAGCGCCTTGATCAACCCATGAGTTGTCTTCACATTGACAATGTTGTAAGCAACGTTCTTTGCCAATGACAACCTCACCACACCAAGAGCCTGCCGGTCTAACAATTCTCAATCCTCCGGCCTCATGTGAAAAGGCTTCTCTTCAGACAGAGGTTCATGTAACCCTTTTTGGTAGAGATAGTTTTCGATTTGCATTTTCCAGAAACCGAAATCGTGACCATCGAATTTGTCGATCTTAACTCTCCCATCTTCAGCCATAGCTAAAAAAAACAATATTTTATAAGGCCAATCGAAACCTCGTTTCTGATGTGGAAGATCAGACTATGCTGCAACCACAGAGCATACGCGAGATACGACTTCCTTTAAACCCGGAGCTCTGATACCAGTTTGTTGGGATATAACAAAACGAGTTAAGCACTTCAAACAAATCGATATTTGATTTCGGTGACACGAGCGGAATAAAATTACCAAAAAACGGTAAACGAAAATGTAAAATCGGAACACAATATTTAACGTGGTTCGGTCACGGGATCACGACCTACGTCCACGAGCAAACGAGAGAGAGAGGGTTTTATTAACACCAAGAATACACTGCAATCATACAAGGCTAAACTGCACTTGTAGTTTGACCACTCACAAGAAAATATCACTCGCACTTTTGGCTGCCAAACTGGACTCTGCACAAAAGGCTATCTCTAATATATCTATCTATGTATTGTGTTTGTGTTGTGTTTGTGTTTTTTTTTTTTTTTTTTGTGGTGCATGAAATATGGTGAACATGAAAGCTATTTATAGCTTGTTTTCACTAACTTAATGAATAAATAATTCATTCCTTTAACCACCATATTTGAATTGGACTTATTAACAAACACCACCTTAGTTAACCAACTTGAAAGTATTTACTGCTTTCAGATGATGTTCTTCAATTTCCTTAAGGAAAATTATTATGAACCACAGAAAAATTATCAAGAACCTGAAAACAAGTACGTATATAGCAATATTGTTACTAATATGTAATGTGATAATACTAGAAGAATCATTAATTTATATTTAATGACCATGAGGTCGGTTATTAGTATTTCCTATTTCCTGCCACAGGACCATTATTGTAAGTACAAACTGCCACAGGGACCATTAATTCAAATCCTCCGAACCATTAACCACCAAAAATTAGTGGTGGTGGTTCCTGTCAACATTTTGGTCAATAGCTTATGTATTATTTCATTAATTCAAATCCTCCTAACTATTAACCAAAAATTAGTTTTACCACATGTTAGTCACTAATCATCATATACGAAGTAAAGTAAGCACTCTCGCAGAAAATAATAAGTGAGCCCCTATGATAAATTCACATGCGAAGCACATAGGTTTGAAAGTTCCTTTTTTCAATTTTCAATCTGATAAGTTGCGTTTCCTCCTAACACCATAACACAAATACAAAGACTTAGTTAGATTGTTTGCAACCAAAATCCTATGGGCTATTAAGAAATTTTTGGTGGATTGAATTCAAATAGATTAGGGAAAAGATCTTTCAAGGCTCGGTTACCCAATTTGAAGGCCATTAAAAACGCCTAAGCATAAATTTGAAGAAGCAAGTATTCAAGTATTGGACATCGTACAGCTTAATACTCAAACTATATCAAATGTATCAAAAGAATATAGTTTGATAGGGAATGGGGACAAGTATACCTTTAGGTAGGGATGAACAAAACCGAACCCTGAAATCGAGAAACCGAAAAAAACGACAAAACCGAAACCGAAAAACCGAAACCAAAGCGGAAACCAATGGTGCGGGTTTGATTTTTTTTAAAACCGAAATTGTTAGTTCGGTTTCGGTTTCCCATGGCAAAACCGACCCATAGGAACCGAACCGACCCATTTATCAAACACCAACCCATGAACCGACCCACCTTATATATATATTACTATTTATTATTTATTTATATATTATTTTTAATATTATTTACTCTGAAATTCAGGAATTACAGACCAAACCAAAGACGGAAGAATTACAGACTCTCACTTTCGTTTCCTCGCTTTAAGCCTTTAACGATGAAACCCTAAATCTACGATCGGAAGCTCGCCATCGCCAAGACGGATTTCAGACTCTCACACTTTCAGTTCAGATCAGTCGCACACTTTCATTTCAGACTTCAGTCGCTGATATCGATTTCTGATTTCACACTTTCAAACGGTACACACATGTTTCACTACTTGGGATTTGAGAAAATTATCGATTTCTAATTTTTAGTTCTGAATGAATCATGTTTCACTACTTGGTCTTCCTCTGCTGATATCGATTTATGATTTCTGATTGTCTATTTGAGAACAATTGTCGATTTTCTATGATATCGATTTCTGAATTTTAGATGAATCATGGTCTTCCTCTGCTGATATCGATTTCTGATATGCTGGAAAATGGGTTCAAAACCGACCCACGGGTTTAAACCCAAAACCCACGAAACCATGGGTTCAAACCGAAACCGGCCCAAAACCGAATGGAAAAACCAAAACCGAAACCGATTAGAAACCGAAACCGACGGTTTTTAAAAACCAGAAACCGAATTGAACGGTTTGGGTTCGGTTTTGGGTCTAAAACCGACCCATGCTCATCCCTACTTTAGGTTGCTACTGAAAGACGTGAAAACCAAATTAAGGAGCTCCTTGAATTCGATGAACAAAACAGCTAAATCATACCCTAAATACAAATTCCTGACGAAAAATATCCAAATTTTTTAAAGGAAGCTCCAAAGATGTTCTTGAGATTCTGCAATTAGATAATCAATGATCAAAAGTTTTCAAAAATAAATAAATTTAAGTCTGATGAATCGATTTGAAAAAAATAGGTAGAAAATTTTATCTAGGGAAGAGGGAAGAATAGATACGCAGCAAAAAACTTACCGCCATTGATCCGAGGAGAGGCTTGAATAGAGGCGTCGTAAGCGGATAACCAGAGGAACGGTGCCGGAGAAGTGGTCGACGTCAGAGAGGCGGGGAAGAGAGAACTTGGCCAGCGGCTTGAAGGGGAAGAGAGTACAGTCGAGAACTTGGCACAGGAGCTTAGCCGCTAAAGGGAATTTCTTCTTTCTTCCGGAATCGCTAATTGCACATAAACACCTATGTATCTTAAACCCAATTCAAAACAAAATCACTAAAAACTGGACGTTATCTATTTATTCGAGCAAACATCACACAAATCTTCAAAACAAACAACACTTCAATTGAAAAAAAAAAAAAAAAACCAAATCATTTATGTTAATAACCCAAACCATATAGGAAATTTTAGAATATAATTCATCAAATGAAAGCTTACGATTAGTAGGCATACCAGCGAGCGTAATAACAAAGCCGTCAAATGTAGATGCCAACATCAATGGTGGTGAAAGCAGTTGCCGATGGTGTCGATGATAAGGAAACCATAGGTTTTGAGGAAGGAACCATGAAACTAGGTTAAGGGCCCGTTTGGATGTGCTTATAAAACTCCTTATTGACTTATTGGTTTTTTTGAAAAGCCATAAGTCAATAAGTAAGGGCCTCCTTACTTATTAAAAACTGCTTATAAGTCCTAAGAAATGGGAAATAAGCAGTTTTTAATAAGTAAGGAGGCCCTTACTTATTGACTTATGGCTTTTCCAAAAAACCAATAAGTCAATAAGCAGTTTTATAAGCACATCCAAACGGCCCCTAAACTTTTAAAGGGTTTTAAGTGTCGAAATGATAAAAGGGCACTTTTACCCAGGCGTTTAAAGATTCAATTAAAATTTTGGGAAGGGTTTGAAAAAAAGAGAGGGAGTGAACGGAGGGAAACAAAAAATTTAGAGAACAGTGACATTAAACGTGAAGTGCCCGCTAAATCTATCTATACTAAAAAAGGAATCCAAAATTTGCCACGTGTCACAATTATACGCTTTTTTAATTTTTCTTTCCCGCCTAAGCCCAAAAGTCTTGAAGAAGCGAAACACATTTACCGTCATCCTACGACATCTCCGTAACTGCCTTTTCAAATTCAAGCGTGAAATACGGATTTCAAAATGTTGAAATCCCTAAATCTTTGCACTAATTCCCGGTTTATTATCCATTGCTATATTAAACCAAAAAAGCTTTTGTAGATCTATGTTTCATGCCTTTTTTCTCGAGAAAGAAAAATGGAGATATATGATTGTGCTACACATTCATCATCATTCTGCTTCTCCGAAACCAATTTTCTTTTATAATCCTCCAATGCATAACTATTTGCTTGATTGCCAACTCTCGGGAAAACGGCTCACCATGACTTTCAGAAGCTTTCATCTGCGATATATCTACAAGTCGGCAATCAGTCAAGCCCTGTTTTTTGTGACTAGGAATATTAAACTATATCTTTTGTTTATGATCCGGTATATTTTTCCAATTCAACGTTTCTAACGCTCTGGTATTTTTTATGCAGATGAGCCGCTCACCATCACCGTTTCTAATGCTCTGTTATCGTTTTCCTATTCATCTTGAAGTTCGAATTGTTGGATGTTGATGAGTCGTTGTAGATTTCCGATCAATTGGTGGTGGAATCGATTTTACATTCAAGAAGTTTGCCAAACATACAAAGATAACTATGCATACAAACTGTTTATGTAAATGTCTCAATGAAGTATTATTCCACCATTTATGAACCGAGCAAAGATTGTCCATCATATGTTGTTTTCTGCCTTTCTGTTGGTGGTACACTCTCTAATGCAGGAATCAGTGGGCAAGCATTCAACCATGGCCCTCAGATTAGCAATGTCCATGAGATGATGTCGTCACATGTACATCATATATATAATCTCTCATGCACATGCATACTTATACCGTACAACCAAACATTGCGCTCAAATATGTTGTGGGTTAGCGGTTATCTAATTTACGACTACCAAAATTTTCAAATAAGAATGCTAAAAATCAGGACCAAGTTTCCCAAATATTTTCCGTAACATTTGTCTAGGCATGTGGCTGTACCTGTAAGTGTGAAAGTCTGCTGTATTTTCATGTTGCATGTCGTTTTGAAACTTTTTTTCTGATTTGGTGTGTGAGTATGATGGGTGTGTGTTTGTATAGCTGATTTGGTGTGTGAATCTTTTTAAGGAACTAGATACCAAGAGGGGACAAGTCAAGTATCAGGAAAAAAATAGAGTTCTTTTAGCACATCAACTGTGTACTAAAATCCAACATGGAATGGATTCTACACAGCTGCAAATGATGAGTTCTTTCGGTTAAGCTTCAACCCAGTTTTTATAGGGAACAACTTTACACGATGATTGAAGATCATAAAGTTCATATTTGAGTATAGAGACACAACCCGGCATTCTAACAAGTTCCAAAAGTGATTGGTTTGTTACATTAAACAATACTCAATTATCATAAAACAGAATCCACACATATGTATAATATTAGTTGGGTCTAATTCCATACGAATGTAAATCATGTTTAATTCTCACAAAATGCAAACCAATAACCATGGTAGACGCCTAGACGGGATCTATTTGCAAACAGGTTGTCGTATCCCCATTTTTTGATTTTGGGTTGACCCGAAGCGACTAGGTTAACATATAAGTTTTCCTTTTCTTTATTTATATTAGTTCAACGAATATGGTTCTAAACAGTAAGCTCTTTTAATTGAATTAGTACTCTTAATATAATTTTATTCTTGCTATTTATTGTATTTGATGTTAAAGTCATTAAAATATATGTGTGTGTTATTTGAATTTGAGGATTCTTACGTATTATTGAGATGTCTATTGTAAGGAGCACTACAAGCAGGACAATCCACCGTGAACCAGAAACTATGAAATCAACTAAGATCGAGGCATTATGGGAAGGACAATGGCAGGAGGGTGTTTTATAATACTTTTCTCATGAGGCCGCATGACAATGCCTAATAATATCACATATTTTAGTCGTTGTTGAGCCCTATTCTTAGTGAAATTATATCATATACATCGTGGTATTCTCACTTTTCGTGCCAGCACTTGTTTGGAAAGAAATAATAAAAACAGGGACCAAAAGCGTGCAATTTGGAATAATTGTGAAGATCAAGGAAAAATCAGGAAAATACGTACGCGCGTCGCGGAAATCATAAAGGCGCGACGCAGTGATGAGGCGGTGGAAAACATTCAAATGCCGAAGAAACGGGGATAAGCCAGCACGCGCGACGCGGGATTCATTAACGCGCGGCGCGGTCTCGAGATTTTTGTAAATAAATAGAGGCTTTTAGGTCGAAAAAACTAGCGAAGACCTGGTGTAAAATCGACCCTCAAGGCTCTTTGTCTCCGAGATTTAGCTTCTGAAACCATTATTTGGTAATTTTATGTTTTCAGTTTTAATTTTCAATTAGTTAAATAATTAGTGATAGTTGGCTAGTGTCCTTGGAAGTGACAACCAGTGGCATTAAGTATTTGTTACTGATTTTAGATAGTTGTTTACTGTTTTAAAACCTTTGGATCTGATTTGGTTTTTGATTTATCAAAGTAATCATTCGGTTCAAGTATATTGCACTTTTTTCGGTATTGTTAGTGTTGAATGCTTGTGTGGATGTTCTGGGATTGTAATTGCTTCTGATCTTTCTGCAATTTACTTCTAGAATTAGTAAGTAATCTTAGTTTAGAACTTGGTTTAGTTTAGTTCATGTTTGATTTGGTTTATGTTAATTGCTTTGTTTTTCGGTGTTTATGCTTGTGAATGAACTTTTGAGTAATTGGATTGTGTTTGATGTTTGGATTGCCTTTGATTGCTTCTGGATTGGAGATGTACTTCTGAATTCAGTAGGTAACAAGGTTTAGTTAGTAGCTTAGTTTAGTTAGTGCTTGTTTGGATTATTGATTTTATGCTCTTTAGGGTTTAGTTGTCAAAAGCTAGGAATTAGGTCCTCTGATTGTAGCGTGACAATGCAGTTGGTAATCTGTCACCTGTCTCGACCACGTAACTCCTGTGGATCGACCCTGACTTCCACTGTGCTAAGTGAGAGTGAGGTTATTTTACTATTTTTCACCGCATGACGACCGCTGCGATGTCAAATTTTGGCGTCGTTGCCGGGGAGTTGTGAGCTTGAGAATAAGTGATTTGTAGGACTTGTTAGTTTAGCTTCTTTTTTAGTTGGTTAGTAATTTTGATTTTTTGGTTTTTGGTTTTTCGGGCGTGTTGCATTAGTGCATGCGTACTCGTAGGGGTGAGCAATTATCCCATTTGCATTTTGACTCAGAGATTGAGCGAACTCCGCGCAAAATCCGTGCACGTAGGCGTTTGAATACAATGAGTTTCAGTAATGTCAGTAGTAGTATGGTAAGTGTTGCCCAGGAACCCTCGGGTGAGGCAACGGGGATGTCATTTATTCCCCCTGTTTTAGAATTCCACATTGGGAGTACGAGTGCTACTGGTGGTGCAGTTTCAGCCCCTGCACCTATACCTTCATGCACTCCGCCGTCGATTCCACCATTTCAAGCTTTATCCCAACCTCAATCCACAAACCCATTTACATCTGCCATGTCTTGGGGAGCGCCGACCCGTGATGGCACCCAGTATCTAGACAGCAGACAACCATTTCTCAACTAGCACAGGTACTTTTTAAACCACAAACCACATTCCAACCTATACCACCGCAGCAACAGTATCAATAGCAACCACCTCAGCAGCAGTACCAGTATTAAGAGACTGAGGAGAGGTATGATGAAGAAGACGAAGGATATGTTCCACCAGCACCATAACCATGGAACCGAGGTCGGGGACATCAAAGAAGAACACAGTAGTATCAACCACCACAAGGTTAGCAGAGATATAATGATCATCACTTTTACGGTAATCCTGCTCAACCCTTGTATTTTGCACAACCGAAGGGGCAATCGATTGCATCGCACTTCCAGCCACGGGAGTACGATGACTCGTCGCCTATTTACATTCCTGAGGATATATAATCTCAAGTAAAAATTAGGCCTCAGTTGTTAGGGATATTACCGGAATTTAGGGGGTACAAACAGGATGACCCATACAATCACTTGTATGAATTTATAGCAATAGCCAACGCTAATACCCCTAGGAATACTAATAAGAACATTTTTAGACTAAGACTGTTCCCATTCACTCTTAAAGACAAAGCCAAATATTGGTTTACATCTTTACCATCGAATAGTATCACTACATGGGACCAACTCAAAGCTAAGTTCTTACAAGAATTTTATCCGGAAAGCAAGACGACGGAAATCAGGAGGGCTATTCAGGATTTCCAGCAGAAGCCTGGAGAAGCTTTTCATGAAGCGTGGGACCGTCTAAAGGAGTTGATGAGGTCGTGCCCTCATCACGGTATTCCCAAATAGCAGCTGGTCAAGGTATTCTTTAAAGGAGCAAGTGAGACGAATCAAGCTATGATTAACGCATCATCTAGTGGCACGATTATGATGCAAGACCCGGAGGAGGCTTGGCAGTTTTTGGAACAGTTAAGTAATGGTTCTAATGCGAATTTTTCTACAAGGAAGACGGTAGGTACAGCCGCAGCAATAGGAGCTGATGGCGACTGGAAAAAGGATGTAAAGAAGGAGATAAGCGAGCTCAATAAGAAATTTGATAGGCTTGTGTCTACTCTGCAGAATGGACCTCAAAGTCAGCCACAAGGAGGTCAAGGAGGACAAAAGACTCAAGAAGTAAATCAAGTCTATGGCCAAGGTCAAGGTCAATATGGCAATGGACGACCCTATAGGCCATATAATCAAGGTCAGCAGAATTTCAATAACCAGAGGCAAAACAACTACCAAGGGCAATCATCCAACCCGCCCAGACAGCATCAACCGGTGAACAATAATGGTAATGCCAATGGAAATGGTAGTAGCGACAATAAGGGGCCCAATAACTTCATCAACAATGCTCCAGGAACTCAGGAGGATCTAGTCGCGAAAATGTATGAAATGTTCAATGCAACGCAGCAGCAATCGTAGGCCAATGCGAAAGCCATCGTCAACATGGATAGGCAAATCGCCCAAATGGCTGAAGACCAACGGAAAAGAGATAACAGGAAGCTGCCAAGTACCACAGAAGTCAATCCGACCCATAGTCAGCGGGCCGGAGAGGAACATGTCAACACTGTCGAGGCTGAATGGAGAAAGGTCACTCTGGAAGATCTGTTAGAATCAGGAAATGAGGCTGAGAATGAAAAAGAAGAAGTTAAGGAAAAAGTGGAAATTGAAAAAGAGAATAGGGAAGACACGGAATTAAAGGAAATTCCCGTTGAGAATGAAACTCAACCAAATGAGGACAAGGATGTCCAGGAGGAAAATCAGCCAATAATAGCTGGAATCAAACAACAAGAGAAGGACAAGAAGGGAAAGAAAACGCAGGAAGCGCCCAAATCGACGGGACCAGCGATGAATCAACCTTTGTGGGATGAAGTTAAGAACGCTCCTGAGGATACAAGAATTCTTCGGGAGATGTGCGAGAAAAATGGAAAAAGTAAGACTCCCACACATGACACTGTGAGGTTGACTATTAAAGCTAGTGAGGCACTGTTGGGAACACTGCCCAAGAAAGAGAAGGATCCTAGGTCACCACTGATCACTGCTACTGTAGGAGATGTGGTCATTAGAAACACCTTGCTGGATTTGGGAGCAAGTGTGAATGTGCTACCGGGATACTTATATGATAAATACAAGAATGAGGAATTAGAGCCGGCAAAGACTGTGTTACAGCTGGCTGATCAGTCAACCAGAGTATCCCGAGGTAAGCTTACTAATGTCATAGTGAAAGTTGGGGACTTCTTTTACCCGGTGGACTTTTTAGTCATGGAGTATGAGAGTCAGGAGGATGCGCCAGCATTAATATTAGGACGCCCGTTCTTGGCCACAGCCGGCGCTGTTATTGATTGCAAAACAGAAGATTTGGACATCTTCTTTGGGTCGAGAAAAAGAAGGTTAAATATGTTCGGCAGTCCCATATCTCTACCTTAAGGGTATGACGATAAGAATTTGGACAACAACTTGCTGATGGAGCCTGGGATTAAGGACAAATGAACAATATGGACCCGAACAGGAGAAGGAGGAAAAGAGGAAGTATTAAAAGAAACAAAGGAGCATCCGTTGTCCACCATTGATAAAGAGCAGCTGCTAGACATGATGGAGATGTTAGAAGCAAGGCACCAACAGTATGAGAAAGATGCAAGGGAAAGAGAAGCAAAGGTCTTTCAACTTCTGGAAGCTCAGCAACAATGGATTAGCGGGGTTAGTGACAGGATGACTCATCTTACTTCATTGATGTCAATGATGGCACACAATTTCGCACCAGATCACAAGAAGATGCCGTCAAGAATTCAAGAAGAATAGGATAGGAATGGTATGTCTGGCTGAAGACGTTAAACTTAGCGCTTGTTGGGAGGCAACCCATCCTTTCATAGGTTAGGCACTGTATTCTAGGGTAATTAGGAAACTATGTCATCGTCATTTGCAGGTATTATTGGTCCAAGACAAGTGTGGGGTTGATTTGAAGAAAAATGGAATTTTGATGACCGCGTCGCGGTCAGGCAAATAGCGCACCGCGGGATCGTAAACCAACCCGATGCACAGGGGTTGATTTGGGAACACGCACGTCGCAGGCTGCTCATATCCGCGTCGCGGGATTCGATCAGTCGGTTTCCTCTGATAAAAGGTAAGCCGCGACACTATTCACACACACACATGCCGCAGAGCTCTGATCGTCGAAAATTTTTCGTGTTTTTTTTCTTGCTTATTTCATTCCTACTACCAAGGTATGTCCTTCTAACTAGCTTTTACGTGTTAAAACTAGTGATTAGGCAGTTGGTTTAGGTGATTTCTCCAAAAACTCAAAAACTTAGAAATCGCCAATGCTGACTCGAAGGGTGATTATTTTGCCAAATAATGACCCTAGATGAGTTAGTCGGTGCTTAGGCTACCTTGTAGTGTGTTTAGATCGAGTTAACAGGCGAAAATCATTGGATTTGAGTTTGGATTTCGGAACAGCCGCTCGGCGTGACTCGCCTGGTTCTTGGGCCGCGCCGCAGTGCGATGGAGAAGAAAAGGGACTAAATTTGGAAAAAAAATTGTGGCTATTTTCTTTTATGCAGATGTCGTTCAGATTAGACCATCTATTTCTTCAGTTCCCCGCCGAGCTGGACAGTTCAGTGGAGTATATTTCACGAAGGGATGCCCTCATTGGTCGCCGGGTTCTCGAGGCAACGATCATCGATCGGGACATTCTGCGAGACTTTGGGCTTTGGGGCGAGATCGAGCCATTTTTGCACCGTACATGGGTTGATGGAGAGGCCGGGTTCAAATGTCGAGGCTGAGACAGGCTCATGGCCACCCAGGATGATACAGTATATACCGAGCTTCTGTTGGAGTTTCTATCGACTGTTCGCTACGCACCGGGTTCTCAGGAGGCCCGATCCAGGCTTATCCGATTTAGATTGGGAGGGGTGCATAGGGAGTGCAACCTCCGGGATTTTGGGAGGCGCACCGGCATCTACACGGAGGCGGACCTCCAGCACCGCCACTACACGCAGTTCATGGGTACGTGCATTCAGGGGCAGCCCGAGAGGGCCGCCAATGCAGAGATTTGGACACCTTTGTCCAACACATTCTACGAGGCGGGGTCGGCCAGGGAGAGCCAACTCCGCGACCCGCTTCACCGGCTCATGCACCGGATCGTCTCCACCTCCATCATGCACAGGGAGGGGGCGAGAAGGTGTCCGGTGAGGACATAACGTATCTCTGGGTGCTCCTTGACCCCTCCAGGTTCCTTCACCTCCCGTTTGCCCTAGCTGTCTCTCTTTCCACCCATGCGACGGGTGCATCAGCCAGCAGTCCTCTGGCCCACGGGTATTACATCATCCGGTTGGCCCGTTCATACCGGATCCTTACTACTGCCGCCATGGCATCCTTGACCGCTCTACCTCCGGTTCGCACTACAGCGCAAGCTTTGGAGAATATGGGCCTTATTGAGCAGCAGCGCCCGGGCCAGTACGCGCGGGTAGCGACCGAGGCCGCCCAGGACCCCCAGCCAGCATATGCCCAGCCGGGGAGGAGACGTCGGAGACCGGCAGCACCAGCACCAGCAGATCCAGCACCACTACAGCCACAGCAGGAGGACCCATCGGCCATCCATCGATTGGAGGCCCGGGTTGCAAGGATGGAGGACCAGCTGGAGTGGACCGGGGAGGTACTTTTACAGATTGTATCAGCACAGGGACAGCGTCCCCGACCATTCCCAGCCCGAGCTCACGATCATGAGGCTGGATCTTCCAGGCCACCAGGTGGTGATTGATGTATTTTCTTTTTCTTGTTGGATATATGTACTGTACCACCTATGACACTACTATCTTTTAGTTGTTTATATTTTATTTGTTTGTCTGTTTGCATTTGATGTTTTTGTTGAGTCTTGCATGTGTTACCAAAATTGGAGGAGTTGTTTCAAGCAAGGGTGGGGTCACCGTGCCCCCTCCACTTGTACTGATTACTGACGTGTTCACTGTTGCGCTACAACTCCAGAACGCGAAATCAATGACCTTTTTGTTCGTATTTGTACCTGTGATACCGAGCACTAACCAAGCTATCTACCGTCCATAAGGGTAACTCTTTCTCCCTTGTTCCAAATAATTTTTTTACAATGGGGACGTTGTACGGTTTTAAGTGTGGGGTGTGGACGGTCGAAAGAGTAGTTTTTGAAATTTTTGCGAGAAATGACCGATTTTCAAAATTTTAGCAACTTTTTCAAAATTCTTATTAGATTGTAATTTTGAAATGAATAGTTTGTGATTGTTTATAGCATTAGTATTTTTCGAGAAATACTATGTAGTTGTGATCATGCTATTAGTTAGTCAAATAAGTTGAGTTTTATGAGTTTAGAAGATTGGACTGTTTTATGATTGGAATTTAGGAAGGAACTGTCAATCTGTGGACTTTGTTGTTCGAGCCGGTAGGTCTAAAATGGGTGGGCCTTATGCACCTTGCCACCTAAGATCATCTGGTCTGAGATGGTATTTCTGAAAGCTCGCTACACGGACAACATCGAAAGTCATGGACAATTCTTTAATGGCCTTTAGAATCTGAATGAGTACATACACTTCATTGTGGACAGAAAATTTGTAATCAAGGGTTCTCTAGAAAGCCATGAATTCCTAAAGAACATTCTGATTATGTTTTCACGAATTATTTCACTCTAATTCATAAGGTAATAAGCTTTGAAACTGAACACAGTCAAAAATTGTTTGAATCTTAGTTAAAATCTATTAAAAACTCTCTTGCTTGGGGACAAGCAAGGCACAAGTGTGGGGTGTTTGACAACGCCTAGTAATATCACATATTTTAGTCATGTTGAGCCCTATTCTTAGTGAAATTATATCATATACATCGTGGTATTCTCACTTTTCGTGCCGGCACTTGTTTGGAAAGAAATAATGAAAACAGGGACCAAAAGCGTGCAATTTGGAATAATTGTGAAGATCAAGGCAAAATCAGGAAAATACGTACGCGCGCCGCGGAAATCATAAAGGTGCGACGCAGTGATGAGGCGGTGGAAAACATTCAAATGCCGACGAAACGGGGATAAGCCAGCACGCACGACGCGGGATTCATTAACGCGCGGCGCGGTATCGAGATTTTTGTAACTATAGATAGAGGCTTTTAGGTCGAAAAAACTAGCGAAGACCCAGTGTAAAATCGACCCTCAAGGCTCTTTGACTCCGAGATTTAGCTTCTGAAACCATTATTTGGTAATTTTATGTTTTCAGTTTTAATTTTCAATTAGTTAAATAATTAGTGATAGTTGGCTAGTGTCCTTGGGAATGACAACCAGTGGCATTAAGTATTTGTTACTGATTTCAGATAGTTGTTTACTATTTTAAAACCTTTGGATCTGATTTGGTTTTTGATTTATCAAAGTAATCATTCGGTTCAAGTATATTGCACTTTTTCGGTATTGTTAGTGTTGAATGCTTGTGTGGATGTTTTGGGATTGTAATTGCTTCTGATCTTTCTGGAATTTACTTCTGGAATCAGTAAGTAATCTTAGTTTAGAACTTGGTTTAGTTTAGTTCATGTTTGATTTGGTTTATGTTAATTTCTTTGTTTTTCGGTGTTTATGCTTGTGAATGAACTTTTGAGTAATTGGATTGTGTTTGATATTTGGATTGCCTTTGATTGCTTCTGGATTAGAGATGTACTTCTGAATTCAGTAGGTAACAAGGTTTAGTTAGTAGCTTAGTTTAGTTAGTGCTTGTTTGGATTATTGATTTTATGCTCTTTAGGGTTTAGTTGTCAAAAGCTAGGAATTAGGTCCTCTGATTGTAGCGTGACACTGCAGTTGGTAATCTGTCACCTGTCTCGACCACGTAACTCCTGTGGATCGACCCTGACTTCCACTGTGCTAAGTGAGAGTGAGGTTATTTTACTATTTTTGACCGCATGACGATCGCTGCGATATCACCGCACTTCAATGTATAATGTAGTAATTCTTTAACAAACATTTCTTTAGTATAAAATGTGCTCATTTCAATGCATCAGGACCTGGTGTGGTGTAGCTTTCTTGGTTTGTTTTAGATATAAAAGTTTGTATGATACTTACGAATATAGGAATGTTCAAGTATGTTGTGTGGCGTATTCTCATGGTTGTATTTTTAAAGAAGAAAAAAGAAACTGTTAAAATCATACAAAAACTGAAATTTAGAAAATTGGAAAATACAAAAGAAGTTTTACTTTTATCATTTTATTTCTTCATTTTTTTTTCTCCACTTGAACTGTCAAACATTTTCAATTTTTTTATTGTAATCGGAAATTGGTGAATTGAATTTTTCATACCTAATTAATCCTTTAAATTCACTGTGAATGCAATATCCTCTAGAATAATACAAATGAAATGTATACTCAAATATTTTGAAGGACGTAATTGTTGTAAAATACGACGGATACGAATTGACTTTAGACAATATTAGCTCAATGCGGAATAGGATCAAAATTATCAAACGGTAATAATCACAACGAAAAATACGAATGAAGTAAATAAAATAAAAACACGAGGATTTACGTGGAAAACCCAAATCGGGAAAAACCACGGGCGGAGGAAGCCGAGAACTAATTCACTATACTTTGCGGTGTTTATAAAAGATTTGGAAAAATACAAAAATACAAAGAGTTTAAAACTCTTATGTATTTACAAGAGAATATATGGTTTTTGAGATGTTGTGGTTTTTGGTGTGGTTTGTTTGAGATGGTTTCTAACCTATATATAAGATTTTGGTTGCATGCCATTTTAGAAGAAATGACTTATTTAAACAAAATTCTGCATGCCAAGGTTTGAAAAAAAAATGGTTGATTTGTTGCATTGCATTCCATTGTTGAAACTAAAGCTTTTCTTCATTGAGAATAATAAGCAGCCTTTGAAAGTTTGTTGGTCAATTTGAAAGCATGCATTTATTCCACATTAATCAATGTAAATAAGCATACAATTTACTTTATCTAAAAACAACATACTTTTCATTCTATCCTAAAAAAACAACATATTTTTCATTTATCCTATAATACAAACGTACATTTTATTTCATCTAAAAAACACAACCTTATTTTAAAACAAAAAAGGAATGTAATTAATTTAAACCTAAAGAGTAACATTTATTAACCAAACATGACAAGTAATTTTGTTTTAACCCAAAACAATAACGTAATTTCATTTCTAATCCAAAATACAATAGTTACTGAAAAGAAATTATACGCCGACAGAAAACAATATAACGTACCATGAGACGGAACTAATTGCCGTCGAAAATCCAATGTTATATACAAATAAGTGTTTAGGAATTTGTGATATATGAATCTGTTTTTTTAAGATATTTGTTTTATTAGTTATACAACATGCTTTTTCATATATATTTTTATATTAATAATACTATATGTATGTTTTTGAGGTCAAACGACTAATATATAACTTTAATGACCACTAAACTGAGAAGCATCTTGGTTCTACATTTTTCTAGACCTATTTCAATTTTGTATTTAAAAGAACAAAATTCTATCAGAAGTCAATTTTTTCATAATAACAAGATGTGTCATTTGAAGTGAATGTAATACAAATGTATTTTAATGACTAAGTTTTAACTATCAAGAATCATCAGACATTAAAACATCAAAACATATTATGTATATGTATTTTAAATTGTCAATTCGTGTATCATACGGGTTTATACTTTCCAACCGAAATGAGAATAGTTTATTATATTTTGAAAGTCACCATTAGAGAAATGAGAATAATTTATTATATATTGAACTAATGGTTAATGCGAAGACTTTTCAAAATATCAATGATGTTAAAAAGATGTAAATGTATTATTTTAATAGAAATTGTATTTCTTCCTACTTTTTATTTCTATTCATGTTCCTATCTATGTGAAATTATGACATATGTCTTAAAATATTAGTTATTTTATTAAATATGACACATGTCACAATTTCACATGAATAAGAATATGAATAGGAATAAAAAGTAGGAAGAAATACAATTTCTCTTATTTTAATTGTTGTATGTAGTATATTATAATTTTAAATTTTCATACATGGATCTTTTAATAAAATATCAAAATTACAATATAAATATTTTTTCTTTCTTGATTTAACATTTAGTATTTATAAGAAATATATTTGTATTATATTATTTATTTTATTATTTTTATCCCAATCCGTGTAGTACACGGGTTATTAACCCAGTGACTTAATATAGTGGCACATAACAGATGTGTCACTAATATTTTATGCCACTATATGTCATTTTGTTTGTAGTGTTTTTCCGTTACATCATAACTGCTTGTATTTTTCTGTTACAATCATAACTGATTGATTAATGTAATCAGTTGATCACTGATAATTGTAGCTAGTATTATTTGTTAATCAATATTGATGGTCCTAATTAAGTTTTAATTGATGAATGGTTTTCAGGATGTTATTTATTGTATTGGTGAGGTGTTCCAATGCTTAATCGATTCTAAAAATCAACTCGAAGAAAAGTTTTTTGAAGCAGCTGAGAGATATCCCGAGAATGAAGTTATACAAGAATAGAAATAAAAAATTCAACGCTTTGTTTAGTGTTTCTGAAAAAAATGATATTCCAGAAAAAGGTTCACCTATTTTGTACAAGCGTCTCAGTAGTGGTACGACAATATCGAAAGGTCCATTGTTGTCGCTACCAATCGTTCAAAATCGTTTCCTAAGTCGCCCATTCAACAGTTTAGCCTTGGGTTGACTCAAGAATGTGAGGATATCATAAATCAGAGTGCATGGAACATGTCTACCAATAGTTAAAGTTTACATATTCCTTGTCCAACGCCATTGTCCCTCATCCCTCAACCACATGAAGCAAAAGATGAAAATTACAAATTCAAAAGGCATACTACAAAAACAATACCCCTTCGACCGCATTTTGTGCTTCGTGCTGCTGACATACAAAAAGCCCTAAGTGCCCATGTCAGTAGCACAAAGCACAAAAGGCGATCAAAGGGGTATTTTTTGTAGTATGCCTTTTGAGTTTGTAATTTCCATCTTCTGCTTCATGTGGTTGAGGGATGAGGGACAATGGCGTTAGACAAGGAATATGTAAACTTGGACTATTGGTAGACATGTTCCGTGCACTCTGATTTATGATATCCTCAAATTCTTGAGTCAACCCAAGGCTAAACTGTGGAATTGTCGACTTAGGAAACGATTGGTAGCGACAACAATGGACCTTCCGATATCATCACTATTGTCGTACCACTACTGAGACGCTAGTTCAGATATAGGTCAACCTTTTTCTGGAATATCTTTTTTTTTTCAGAAACGCTAAACAAAGGCGTTGAATTTTCTTTCCGTTCTTGTATAACTTCATTCTAGAGATACCTCTCAGTTGCTTCAAAAAAAATTTCTTCTAGTTGATTTTTAGAATCGATTAAGCTTTGGAATAACTCACCAATACAATAAATAATATCCTGAAAAACCATTCATCAATTAAAAACTTAATTAGGACCATCAGTATTGATTAACAAATAATACTAGCTACAATTATCAGCGATCAACTGATTACATTAATCAATCAGTTATGATTGTAACAAAAAATATAGTCAGTTATGATTGTAACGGAAAAAAGACACTCACAGTCATGATTGTAACGGAAAAATACACTCATATATGTTACAATCGTTACCGATTCAAACTAGGAAATATGAGAGTTTTTACCTCAACTGAGTTTGATTCTTTACCGGCGTTTGGTTCGTTATCATTCTCAGATACAAATGCCTCTTGAAGTTCACCCCTCCCAAATCCCACTGTATTGTATTCAACTTTCTCCCGATCCTGCAAATCATCAACATTCCGGTAACATATTGCGGGACGGCCACGCGTAACTTTAACGGTATCGCATCCTATGCTCTCAACATATAACAACTACATCAAAAATGTTTTAGCAATTTTAATAATCTAAACATTTGATTAAAAGTATAATTTAAAACAATAAAAAAATGAAATGCAAAACAAATATAATACCATCAAAAATAATATTGGCCCGACAAAGTATGCAATGTTGTTGGTGCTATCCCATGATGGACTTGTGTCTTTTAAACACTGAATAACATATGAACACCAATCGATATTGCTCAAGTCCAACTTCTCTGTAACTTAATTAAGCATCGAAAGATCGTATGTACCCATAATCATAGATTTGCCCAGGATGTTGCAAAGAAGAACAAACAAATTTATTTTGAAAAGTAAATCAACGTCTTTTGACATGTTTAACACCTTGTGACGAATGTCGTTATCAAATTTGAGCCGTTCTTTCCAATCCTCGACTATTTTGTCTCCATCCGGACGTATATCCATTGAAGATATTTCTACACTTCACATTAGTAAACCCAGCATATCGTGTACAACACTCTTGTTTATCTCAATTTCACCACACTCAAGAGACAACACCATTCTTTCAGGATCAACGTTTTTAACAGTATAATATCCAATTCTTGTAGGGGACCCATATACTTTCATTCTTAACCAAGACCAATCGATTCAACATATTACTTCTGATTGGGTGTAAGATTTTGCAATGTTGTATAGAGTACTTTGGGTGAGGTCCTCAAATTGAGTTTTGGAACATCATTATGGATTGCGACATCGACTTCTTTCTTTCTTGTATTCTTTTTAGCTCTCTAATCGAAAACTTTTTTTAATTTCTCTCTATTTGTGGGTTCGACGCCTTCGGCATCTTTTGTTTTCCTTCTTTTGTTCTGTCAAATAGGACTCTGTTCAACGACATTTTTTTTCCTCTTGTCATTTCGTTTCTTTGATCGTGTCTCATTCACTTGAGCTGGCCTACTGAGTGTAGAAATCTTTATCCCTGAAACATATTTTAATAACATGATGAAATATTGTTATTGTAACGCCCCATTTTTAGTTTAGTAATTATTTCACTAATTTTATTTAAATCTAATTTTAGAAAACGATAATAATGAATAGTTATAAATTATGAAAATAATGATAATAATAATGATTAAGATTAACTAAATTGATAACTAGAATGAAAATAGTTAAAGCAAAGATTGCATATTAAGTTGGGAACTTGGGGTGAATAATTATTGGGTTTAGGGGTAAACAAGTGTCATATTGCAAACCTATAATGTTAGACCTTAAGGATAAGGGACTAATGCTGCCATTATGATGAAATCGGAGGACCTATATACGATTTTCGGAAATTCTATTCAAACCCATGAGACTTTTTCCCTTCCGCTTTGTTCTTGAGTTTTTTTAACAAAGAAAACGGGATGGAAGGAGAGGGAGGGGATGGAATGGAAGGAAATGAAAGGTAGATACAAATATTTAAGTGTGTTCTTGAGTTGTAGGAAGATGGAATGGAATGAGAGTACTTTTGCTTCCCTTCCTTACAACCCCAATATTGGGATGGTTGCTCATTAGCCTATTTTGTCTTCCCATTCCCTTCCATTCCACCCCCTTCCACCTCTTAAAAAAACTCAGGAACACATGTCCCATATGATTTACTTCCATTTCCTTCCATTCCACTCATTAAATAAACTCAAGAACGCAGCGTTCATCTTCTTCAACACCTTCCCTTATAGTTTTTGAGCCATTTAATCGTCAATTTCATTTCTGTATTCTATCCAACGCCGTTGCCAATCATTTGTGATCAATCCTTAAACCAGACCGGAGGTTAGAGAGAGAAAGAGGGAGAAGCAGATGTTGGCAGTTGGCGACGGTACTAGTTACAGCTGCCGGAGCCGGAGGTGGCAGGTGCAGGTTTTCCTTCCAAGAGGCAGTGACTTCCAGCCCGTGCGAAGCTAATCCCAGTTCCTTTAAGGAGTTGTGCGTACGCGTTGGCGTGTGCCGGGTTTTTCTGTTGCGACTGGATGAACACGCACAGATTGTGTGTGTGTTCTGATGTGTGATTTAATCAGGAAAAGAACGAGAGTGAGAGATCGAGAGAGTTAGAGAGATAAATAAAACGAGAAGCAGCAGCGGAAGGAAAAGGAAGGCAGCGTGCAGCCATCACTGTTGCTCCCGAAGATTTTGGCTGCGTGAAAGCGTAGTATTAGAACTGTTGACGGTGATCGACTTGGCAAGCATCGGTTCTGGTGGTTGTGACGGTGGTCTAGGTCGGCTGCTAAGAGGAGCGAGCACCAGAGATGGATGCTTGCCGGAGAAGAAGGTAGCCGGCTGTAGTCCGGCGAATGCCGGTGATGGTATGCGAGAAGTGAGAAGAGGGCGTGAAACCGGCTCCCTCCTTCTCCAACTAGGTATATTTTGGGCTGGACTTAATTCCTTTCTTTTAGACTAGATTCAATTTAACTTCATTGGGTTGTGCTACTTTACGTTATCTACCAACCATTTGGATTAGGATATGGTGAAACAAAATACAAATACTTTAGATGACCAACAGTTAGACTATGGGCAAACTAATTAAATTATCAATTGGTTTATTGGTTAATTAGGTTATTGAATAGAGTTTAATTAAATGCAAGATAAATGTAGTAGTGATGAATTATGAATAAATAATATGTCACATTATACATTGTGACCTAATTGATAAAATTCATGAAAATCATGTTTTAAGTTCTTAATACGTTATGACTTGATAAATTTAGTATTTAGGCATAAAATAAACATTTCCAAGAAGTTCTCAAGAACACGTCTTGATACCTAATGTAGAACTTAGACTACTAGGAATGTAAAGGCTTATAAGTAGCGAAAAAGAAGAATAAAACGCATAACACACATAAGTATTGTTAAGTAGTGAATTGTATCATAAGCTAAGTAGTGTTTATTAATAATATTTGTAGGAAGTTACGTGATATGTTGATGATTGACATTTGGGTTGCTGGCACAGTGGTATCTAGTGAGTTACATTAACTCGTCTATTATGTTAATGGTGCATTTATGTGCTATGTGTGAAGTGTATGTATGTTTATGTCCTTTTAATGAAAATATGTGATATGGATTATTTGAATGTATGTTGTATGTAAACACTACTAGAAAAAAGACTTTCAATGACGTACAAAATGTCTATCATAAAAATATGTCATTTTTTGTGATTTACGACAGACAAAATTGTTTGTCATAAGAGTCTGTCATCTTTTCTAAAAATTCATGACATACAATATGTCCGTGCGTCAAACTGAAAAAAAAAACCGCCCAAATTCCTTTAGTTTTCCCCAAAAATTTAAACACATTTTTTGGTCCCCGGTTCTTTTCCTTTTCACGAGGCAACCCTTTCCATGTACTACCCCCCGATATCACCTCCTTATCACTAACCCCAATATCGCCTCCTTAATAAACTCCAAACAGTTGCGATGTACTCATTCCCTCCCAAATCCCCAAGGAGTGATCGGCTTGGCTACCTGAGGAGAGGATCGACTTGTCGACTTCTGATGATTCGTTCGACAGTTGAGGGTCTAGCTTGGTACGATACAGACAATCTCCTCTACGAGTTCCACTCCTGCTATGGTCTTCCCTGCGAATTCAATCAGTGTAAGCCCTTCTCACATCGTCCAAACCACACACGACACCTCCTTCCTCTGTTAACAATATCTTTTCTAATTTCTTCTTAAGAATACCTATTTATCTAGGGTTAGTGTTTTGTAAATCGTTAGTTTCACTGTGAAATCAAGGTTAATGATGTATCTGGCCTTCCAACTTATGATGTAGCTGAAATTGGTGGGGATTTTCATGACGTGGATGGGAGCTTGGCGATGTCAAGATTCAACCTTCGTTCCTCCAAGAAGGTAGAACAATGAATGTGAGTTTTATGTTTTATGTTTTCAAAATGCCCTTTTATGGCAAATCTGAAACCCTATATTTACATTTACATCGTCCAGGAGTCGAACAACAACTCTTTCTTTCTTCAGCATTGAACATTGTCTCTGTAAGTTTTCTTTTATAATAACTGTTATTTTTAGTTTCATTTGTATCATCTTCATCAGATACAAATCAATCTACTGCTATTTTCTCCTGAAATCTACAATATACATGTAACATCTGGACTTTAGAATTGTTCCAAATCTTGTTCTTGTTCATGTTCAAGTGGCTTCATTGCATCTTGACTCACCTTTGGAATCTCGGTCAACAACTTTGACTGCTCAGGTGACGTTTTAGAAATAGTGATGTTATTAGTTATAAATCAAGTGCGACCCATGTGTAGTTTTATAAAACTATTATTTTCAAAATATAGCAAATGTAATCACTAATTCAAAGCATTTAATGCAAAACTGTAAAATGACGTTTTTGAAGATAGTTTTCTAAATTGGTGATTAAATAGGGGTTTGCTAAATTGGGCCAAGGGTTCATGCTTACACCTATATGGACTCAAATTAAGAAAAACTCTTTCTTTGATATTTCTAAAAAAGTAAGAACGCAACCTCCAGGAGTTCATCATTGTTCCTATAATCTGTGAAATAAGTGCAACAATCTGTATAAATTTTCCTAATATTACACATTTTTTGTTCCTGTACACACAACACAACTGTCCCAAATGGGACCGTAGCACTTGGGTAGAATTGACAAGAATCATCATGCTAATCATTATGTAGCCAAAGGCATAGTTGTTAAACTCGGACGAGTCACGAGTCGACTCGTACGAGTCGAGTCAAAAAGAACCCAAAAAGAGGCGACTCGTAGACTGACTCGTTTTTGTGACCGACTCGGACAATTTTTGCGAGTCATGGAGTGACTCGGTACGAGTCGATTCGACTCGTGACTCGGACGGGTCATATAATATGCCGATCGACTAGTTAATAAACCTCCTTTTTGAGCAAATACAATGTACAAAAGTGAGATTTAGAAGCTTGCTCACTAAAATCCAGAAGAGAAGGTGGAAGAAGATGGTAACGAGTGAGTCTATAACTCTTTCTTGTATATTTCGTTTTGCGGAAGAAGGTGGAAGAAAGCTGCCGGAAGAGAAGGTGGAAGAAGAGAAGGTGAGTCGACGACTAGTTAATAAACATCCTTTATGAGCAAATACAATAACCAAGTTAAAATACAGAAGGTGGAAGAAGCTGCCGGAAGAGAAAGAGAGAGTCAGGCGTGACTTATTTACAAAACCCTAATGACATTTTTGTTTATATACCAGCACAATACCAAATTTGTCCTCTAGCTTTCACCACTTTTCACATTACCCCCTGCTCTATTTATTTTTTAACATTCTAGCCTACTAATCAACAAATATTATGTCTTTATACACATACTATATTTTTATACGTAATATTTTTATAATATCGTGACTCTTACGAGTCGAGTCACGAATCGAGTCACGAGTTGAAAATTTGCATTTCGAGTCACGAGTCGAGTCACGAGTTGACAAGTATGGCCAAAGGATCTCTAAATCCACCTTCGGTTCATAAAAGATTGTACCCAAGATATAAAAAATTAGCAATGAACTCATGTTTATTTATGTGTTATAACATTTTACTTTGTATTTGAAAAACTATATTTTCTATGTAATGTATTTTCTTTCTCTGTATATGATAGTATTTGTATTATGAGATGTTAAATGTGATGTTTGAATTTAGTACATTTATCAAAAAGTATTTTTTATTAGAGAAATGTAATCTCTGTCGTAGTTATATATCGTAAAATGTTTGCAAAGAATTTTTAAAAAAATGTCAAAATTTATGACGTACAAATGGACTATCGTAATTGTACGTCATAAACGTCTCGTAAATTTATGATAGACAAATGTCTGTCATATTTCATTTATAACGGGGCTTTCAATGACAGATATTTGTCTGTCATCTATGGCCGTTTTTCGATCGTTATTCTTCATGGTCGGTAATACACCGAGCATGGATTCTAATTTACAACCTTTTGATGATGCTATTTGTTGGATTAGGTGTCTAAGCCATGACTAATAATTAGTATTTACCTAATTAATAGTAGCAAAGTCCATTTGGGTTGCCCTAATAGCTGGAGGTTTGGTAGAAAATTCAGTAGAGAGAAAGATTAATTTATTATGTGATTAATAAATCAATAGAAATTAAATAAATAGTTTATTAATATATTAAAGTGATAATATATTAATTAGAAACTATATTAATTAATTAGAAATTAATTTGGAATTAATTGGAATTAATTTGGTGATTAATTTAATTAATTAAAGGTGCAGGGACTAGAATTGTAATTATTCAATAGTTGAGTAAGTGACAATTATAACAGCATTATAACCAGTCGAGATTATATATATATATATATATATATATATATATATATATATATATATATATATATATATTCGATTTTAATATATATGGAGATAAATAGGTTTGAATTAATAAGATAAAAGGTTTATCTTGATTTGAATTCAAAAGGTTTATCTCTAAAGGCTTATCTGGTTATTTGCTGGAGGCTATAAATAGGGAGCCTTGTGACAATTGTAAATTTTGGCCAACAAAAGTCAACTGTAGTCAAACGAAGCATACGTTAATTTATATGTTGAAAAGTTATTTTCCATAACTTTTGCGATGAATTATTAATATTATAGTATTACGTATGCTAAGTCAAAACAATTACCGATTAAAAGTCGAAAATACGGACATCAAACTACTGTAGCGTAAAAATTCGATAATCGTACAATTATTATTTTGAGAATAATAATATTCATAAAACGATCTACTCGTAAATACGAACCTGTTGATATATAGAACGTCGAAAACAGAGTTCGTATGCGAAAGTTATAACGATTAAATCGCTGTGAACGGATAAATGTACACAGGGTTTGGACTCAAAATACAAAATGTGGCGCCTTAAACATCAAATATGAAATAAAAATTCATATGATAAGTAACGTAATAATATCTAGTATTTAATTCCAAAGCTAAATGCAATTTCCGGTAAAACGTCAAAAATCGCGAAATCGGAAGAATACTGCGCTTAAACGCGTATTTCGACATCCAACGAGTTATAATTCAATAAAAATAAATGTTTGACAATGTTTTTATACAAAATAATTATTTAGAACTTCGTTTCGTCAAAAACGCATAAAATTTCACTAAAACGGCTTACGATTTTATAAAAATCACACATTTTATACAAGTATGATGCTATTTATTTAAAAACCACACCACCCCACCCCCTACCCCACCCCCATCGGCTACACACCAGCCCCATGCATATCCTTGGTCACTATTCACAATATCTAGGGCATTATGGAGCTAAGAATAAAGAAAGATGATAAAATCTAACCTAGGATCTACTATTAAATCAAATAAAGAACAAAATAAGTCCATTTGCCAAGAGAACCACCAACACTCATCATCTCTTCTCTTCTCCCTCTTGCTCTCGGCTCAAACCACCAACACCATCATCATCTTCAAGCTTCATTTCCAAGTTCATTTCACAAGTCCAAGTGGTAAGCTTCATCCATCTTTTGATTCTAAACAACATAACACAAGTTTTACACCTTTTACACACACTAACATCCATCAAAATCCATTGGATAATAGCTTGGTCCAAAGGTCTTTGAGCTCAAATCTTCATCATCTTCAAGGATCTTGAAAGCCTTTTTGGTAAGTTATGATCATCTAGTGATTTAAGTTCTAAATACCTTCAATTACTCTTTTACACACACATACTCACAAAAATCCATTGGATAATAGCTTTGTCCAAGAGTCCTCCGGGTCCTAGAACCAAATTCTTCAATCTTCTACCAAGAAACCTTAAGATCAACCACTCAAGGTGAGTTCATACCCCTCATTTTCATCTTTTCAAAACTTTTTGGGGGAGAATACAAGTTCTTTTACTATAAATGTTGTTTTATTCAAGTTTATATGTGTTTAAATGTTATATATGTTAATTTACACAAGTTTATAAAGTTAATATTTGTGTAAAAATGCCTTTGACATGAAATATGGATAACTCTTTGAAAGATGTTCATAATGATATATAATGTTAAGTGTAAAAGTATCTAGATTATAAATAAAGTGTGTAAAATGTTAGTTCTTGGACAAAATATCATAAAGATGAACTTGGCATAAAATATGGATTGATCAATGTATTATGAATACTTTGACATATTAAGTTGTGTAAAAGTTACAAAACTACAAATAAAGTGTACAAAAATACTAGATCTTGGATAAAAACGTTATAAAAACGAAAGCTAGTAAAAACTACGTTTTTATAAATAAAAGCACTATTTTCTAGCAAAAATGGTTATAATCAAGTTATTACACCATTTTTGTGAGAAATATCTCAAAAGATGATATTTATAATCATTTGAATAAGTTACTTCGTTATTATTCACAAAAATGTGATTATTACGACGCAATACTAAAAATAGACTATTATTGGAATAGTTTATGAATACAAGGTTATTATGACGTTTGAACATGACAAAAATAATTATATAAAATTCTATAATTATTAAATAATACTATATTATCATGGGAAAAATGATAATGGATGATTACAAGAGTTTTTATATACAAATCGTACGTAAACAAGTTGATTGGAATACATACATTTTTGTGAGATGAATCTTCACAGTACTTTTATAAGTACCTACTATAAGTCCTGAACTTTTATAACCAGAGTCTCGGTAAGAGAGCGCGATATTTGAGTATAGATCTATACGGGGCTTGACAACCCCGCACCTGAGCTGCTAGCTACAGCTTGACCGGCAGGTCTGAGGTGTCCAAATGTCTAACATTTCGACGCCTGAAGAACGTCGCAGCAGGCCAACTAGTCACCGTATGGTTATAGGGTATCTCACAAGGGAAAATAATCAACTTATTATTTTTATAAATTGTTTACGTGGAAAAATACATTTCTAAGGAATTTCACACTACAGTTACATATTACATTTTAGTCTTTGGGATTTAAAGACTTGAACATTTTATGAGAAAATATTGGATTTTCTTGGTTTTCAACACTATCGTTTACAAACAAATGATATTTCTTATACAACCATCTTATGAACTCACCAACTTAATTGTTGACACTTTTTCAAACTACTTGTATTATCAAGAAATTGATAAGGTAATGCAAGCGCTACAAGATGGGACGTTACGACGTCGTTTTTGTCTATTTTTGATATCATTTCAATTGTATTTGAAACATGAAACAATTAAACTTTGTAACTTTTGCAATTGATTAATGATGGTTGTGTGCTTGGAATTCACTATTGTTTAACCTTGTTATGATATTGTTCATGAAGTCATCCACCCTTAAACTATTCCGCCAATACGGTTTTGGGGTGTGACAAGCCTCATACCCCAGAAAACCTGCGGCATTTTTCCCTGGACTCTCTGGAATTTTCGATTCCCTCTCCTGCTTCTTGGGTGTGACTTCATTTGAGGCAAGATCCTTTTGTTGCTTTGCTTCCAAGAAAACCTAAAGGTTAGTTTTTCTGATTTTAATCTTTAGTAATTTTTTCTTGTGGCCTTTTAGGAAATATTTATATGTTCAATAGTAGAAAACATACATCCTCATAGGTTGCATGTGAACTTAGGGTTTTAGTTCATAGATTTCCAGAAAACCTTTCAGTGGTATTAGAGCTTTTGGTTGTTTTCTTGTTGAATTGTTATAATAGTTTTCCTAAAATTTAGGGTTTAAAGCTTATAAACCCTATTATTATGATTTTCGATTTTTAGGGTTAGGGTTTTAGAAACCCTAGCCCCTCCCCCCTATTTTTTGAGATTTTGGCCCTTAGGGTTTTAGAAGGTTTTGTCTATTTTTGGTAACTTTAATTATCTAATTAAATGGATAACCTTAAACCCTTTTTGCTTGCTAATTTTCGAATTTTAGGGCGTTTAAGATAGGTTTAAATTAATTTGATTAATTTGTGATACCTATCTGGATTTAATTAATTTAATTAATTGTTTAATTAAAAGATAAATTAAATCATTTAAAGGTTTAAATTTAATTTTTAAATTAATAGTTAATTTTCAAAAAATTAAATAGGTAAACCAGAAATATTTTAAAAGTTTAAAATAAATCTTATATATATTATAATTAAAAGTTAATACTATATGTATAAGATAAACTGGTTAGTCAAATCAATAGTAGGTCTCATTCACGAAGCTGATCTATAAAGAGGGTATAAGGAGACTGCCTATAAAATGGCGGTCTAGGGTGTCCACTCTCACCCACCGCTCTCCTGATCAGTGGAGGGTCGTTAGCCGAACGGGTTTGATAGGACCGCTTAATCTCATTAAAAGTATAATGATATTAATCAAAGTACTGGATCAGCTTTATAAAATCCCAATCTAGTTACTTTAGGAAAAATGTGAATTGATGCTAATCCATGAAAGTGCACATTGCACTTTATGAAACATTGGTGGAGCGTGTGTGGTTTACCGGCACACCAATAGGGGTTCATAAAGAGTGGCAATGGGTTTCTCAAATATTATCATTGTTGATGGAGCGTGTGTGGCTTACCAGCACATCAATTAGAGATGGTAATTGACTTTGAGAGTACCAAGCTAATTTGCATGGTTATTCACATCCAGTTTATAATCCTCGGCATCCCAGTCACAAACAGGTGAGCATATCTGAGATTAAACATGGTATTGAACAGTTCAATAAATCTCAAAAGAACTAGGAATTCCATTATAATATGATTATTTTCCGCGGTGGAATTGGCTGAATCGTCATTCGCCTACCTTTATAAAATTTACAATTAGATTACGGCATCCCTCTTCTATATTGTGAATTGTTATAGTTGGGTCCTAGCCTTATTATTATATTGGGTTAATATTAAGGGTCATATATGTATCTAATTAAAACTACCTTCTTTTATAGATGTCTTCTGCTGACCAATCCGTTCCCCACTCAAACTCCAGTAACGTCACTTCAATCCTCTCGTTGTGTTCCAAAGTGCAATTGAATGGCACGAACTACAACGAATGGATCCGAAACATCAAGATGGCTCTGAGGTTTGAGAACAAAGAGTATGTTCTCGAGACTGAGCTAGTTGAAGTTGACCCAGATACTGCTACTCCCAAGGAAGTTGCCTCATACCAAAAACACTCTGATGATGCGACCAAAGTGGCCTGCATCATGATTGCTACCATGAATCCTGAATTGCAAAGAATCTATGAGGACTACTGGCCCTACGAGATGCACAAGGAGCTTGCGGAAAAGTTCCGCAAGCAAGAGCGTATCGAGAGGTGCGAGGTGGTCAAAGACTTCACGAACAGCAAGCCTAAGGATGGAGAGTCCATCTGCACTCACGTGCAAAGGATGCAAGGTTACGTGGATCAGCTAAGGAAGGTTGCGATGCCTATTCATAAGGAGTTGGCCGTTGACATAGTGCTTAACTCCTTACCGAGTTCTTATGACCAGTTCAGACTGACATATCATTTGAACAACAATCAAACCACTTTGGCTAAGTTGCATCGCATGCTTCGTATTGCAGAGGATGGGCTGAAGGGTAAAAGTGTACCCCCTGTGAACCAGCCTGTCTTGGCAATTCGTCAAGGCAAAGGAAAGAAACAGAAGGGCCCTCCCAATCAGAATTGGAGGGAAAAGGTTTATGTCGGGTTATCCAGCAATGGCCCGAGACCCAAGTCTTCCGGCATTCCTCATGTTGCCAACCCCAAAGATGCCGACTGCTTCTATTTCAAAGAGAAGGGTCATTGGAAGAGAAGCTGCCTGAAATACTTGCAGGATGTTCGAGATGGCAAAGTGAAGCCAACGACAGCAGGTATGTACACTATCTCTAAAAACTCACCATCTTCCAGTTCTTGGGTCCTTGATACAGGATGTGGTTTTCACATATGTTCTGATTTGCAGGGACTAAAGGAATGCAGGGAGGTGGAGCACGGTAGATTGAACCTGATCATGGGCAATAGGAGATCGTCGCCTGTTACCAAGACCGGTGTCTATAATTTAGTGCTTAGTAGTGATGTTAGTTTAGAGTTAATAAATTGTTGCTATTCGCCAGAAATGGCAAGAAACATAATTTCATTTCATGCATTGTTTAAACAAGGCTTTCAATTTTCTTTTGATAATAATATTGGTTCAATTTCTGTTTTCAAAAATGGTACTTTTATTTTTACTGCTTTTCCTTGTGATTGTGTGTATGAAACTGTGCAATGTGTTGACAATTTAGGAAATACTGTATTGAATATTGATTCTTCTAGTGGTGTAGAAAAGGCATGCCTGTGACATAGTCGCCTTGGGCACATCAGCAAGAAACGCATCGCCCAACTCCAAAAGGATGGAGTGTTGGAAACATTCGACCTCAAGTCGGATGATATATGCGAATCTTGTCTGTTGGGCAAGATGACTAAATCACCTTTCAATGGGTCTTTTGAAAGAGGTGAAGGTCTGTTGGACATCATACAAACAGATGTGTGTGGTCCCTTTAGATCAACCACAAAGGATGGCATGCGGTTCTATGTGACATTTATTGACGATTTTAGTAGATACGTGTATATCTACTTAATCAAGCACAAGTCAGACACCTTTGAAAAGTTCAAAAAGTTTAAAAATAAAGTTGAGAATCAATTGGGCAGGAAGATAAAGATGCTTAGATCCGACAGAGGCGGTGAGTATCTTAGTATCGAGTTCCTAGATTATCTAAAGGAATGTGGAATAGATTCACAGTTGACACCTCCCAAAACACCATAGTTGAACGGTGTTGCCGAGAGGCGTAACCGAACCCCGTTGGACATGGTTCGTTCCATGATGAGTCGAGCTTCGCTTCCCATCCACTTTTGGGGGTATGCTTTAGAGACTGCCGCCCACATCCTCAATCTTGTCCCAACTAAGAAGGTTGCTAAAACACCTCATGAGATGTGGACTGGGAAAGTTCCCTCGTTAGCACATATCAAAGTCTGGGGTTGTGAGGCTTTCGTTAGAAGAGAGACTCATGACAAACTCGCAGAAAGAAGCGAGAGGTGTATCTTCATTGGATACCCCAAACAGTCTTTTGGATACTTGTTCTACAGACTAAGCGAGGACGTGGTATTTGTAGCTAGACGAGGAGTCTTTCGAGAGAGAGAGAGCTCATATTCAAAGAGGACAGTGGGAGTACCATTGATATTGAAGAAATTCAAGAGTCATCAGATGATGCAGCCTTAGGAGAAACTAGCAACCAACAAGAGGAAGAAGTTCCTGTTGGTCCGACTGATATATCCTTACCTCTTAGGCGCTCCAGTAGAGTTAGCATGCCACCCGAGTTTTATGGTTTCGATATAACCACAGATGGGGACACGTTTGTCAGTGATAGGACATTGATAAATTTGGATGAGCCAGCTAACTACCGGGAAGCAGTGGCGGGCCCTGAGTCAGCCAAGTGGAAAGAGGCAATGGATAGCGAGATCAAGTCCATGTATGACAATCAAGTTTGGAACTTGGTTGACAATATACCAGGTCGAAAGACAGTCGGGTGCAAGTGGATCTTCAAGAAGAAGACCGACATGGATGGAAAGGTACACACTTTCAAGGCAAGACTGGTTGCGAAGGACTTTACTCAAACCCCGGGGGTTGACTATGACGAGACATTCTCACTAGTGGCCAAGATAAAGTCTATTAGGATTATGCTGGCCATAGCTGCATTTCATGACTATGAAATTTGGCAGATGGACGTCAAAACTGCTTTCCTTAATGGGAAGTTGACTGAGTATGTTTACATGAATCAGCCAGAGGGTTTTGTCGACACAAAGTATCCTGATAAGGTGTGTAAGCTTGAGAAATCAATCTACGGATTGAAACAAGCTTCTCGCAGCTGGAATATTTGTTTCCATGAGAAAGTCAAAGAGTTTGGTTTCTCTAGGAGCGAGGATGAGTCTTGCGTATATGTCAAGGCTAGTGGGAGTATAGTCACTTTTCTGGTGCTGTATGTTGATGACATACTGCTCATGGAAACGACATTCCAACCTTGCAAGATGTGAAGTCTTGGCTTGGAAAGTGTTTTGCCATGAAATACTTAGGAGAAGTTGCCTATATTCTCAGGATAAGAATATTGAGAAATAGGAAGAAGAGACTAATTGGACTTAGTCAAAGTACATCCTTGGAAAAGGTACTAAAGAGGTTTAGTATGGAGAATTCCAAGAAGGGAGAGCTACCTATCCAGAGTAATGCAAAATTGAGTAAGACTCAAAGTCCGAGTACAGACGAGGAGATAGCTGACATGAGTCGGGTACCTTACGCTTCGGCTGTAGGGTCGATCATGTACGCTATGACGTGTACTCGCCCTGACGTGGCCTTTGCTTTAAGCATGGTCAGTCGGTACCAGGGAAACCTAGAAGAGCGCATTGGATAGCTGTCAAGAATATACTCAAGTATCTGCGAATGACAAAGAACATGGTGTTTGTCCTTGGTGACAGTGATACTTTGAGAGTTAATGGATATACAGATGCCAGCTTTCAGACATATAGAGACAATGGTCGGTCTCAGTCGGGCTGGGTATTCCTTTTGAATAGGGGAGCAGTTACTTGGAAAAGTTCCAAGCAAGAGACGGTGGCTGATTTTACGTGCGAATCAGAGTACATAGCAGCGAGTGAAGCATTAAAGGAAGCGGCTTGGCTGAAGAACTTTATCGGTGACCTTGGAGTAGTCCCGAGTATTCAGGAGCCCATGGAACTGTTTTGCAATAACGAAGGAGCGGTTGCTTTGACAAAGGAACCGAGAGACCATGGAAAGTCCAGGCATATCGACAGAAAGTACCACTATATCAGATATAGAGTAGAAGAAGGTCGCCTCCTTGTAAAGAGGGTATCATCAGAAGATAATCCTGCAAATCCCTTGACAAAGGCTCCGAGTATGATTAAGCACAATCAGCATGCTAGGAGCATTGGATTAAGAGATGATATTAGTTTTTGTAATTAGATAGGTTTTGAAACTTGTAACAATGTAAATGTAATTGACTTTGGTGATTTAATAATAGAGATTTATTAATGAGTAGTGTTTACTACTTTTGTCAATTGTTTGTCATTGTGTTTCATTTTGCATGTTTACTTCCTGAGTAATTTGATTATTCAAATGTCCACAGTCGCTCATACTTTTAGGGAGTAAGTATGAACCAAAGCTGTCATGAATTGGTTTGTAGATTGTCTAAGGAGTTAGACATAGCAATGGGATTGCTACAACATTCATGAGTACTTAGAATTAGAGATTTGAGTGTTGGATAAACCCACGCTCAATAGATTGCTTCATTGATTACATCACGAGCAATGTTGAGACGATAATCTTTTGATCTTTAAGCAGAGACATATAAGTTATGATTTACAAGGCGGTTGTTCATTGATAATGCAAAAACGCATCGGTAACACGATGTTATAAAACATGTTGTTGTGAGTGATTTGTCTGGTAAAAGACATAAGCATATGATTCGAAGCTTATTCGTCCCTTGACCCTGACGGGAAACATATATTTGTAGGCCTCTCGATGAATTTGAAGTTGACTGAAAGTGTTGGCCAACCAGGACTAAATTGATATGATCAATTTGTAGTCTTAGAGTCATATACAAATCAGAAACCAGGAAACAGAGAATCAGACCAGCATTGATCTTAATCCATGTCTTGAGACTGAAAAATATCTTGTTGGACGGAGGATCATCTGATCACTTATCTATGGACAGAACTGACTGGGTCAGAGTTTGGCAGTGGTTTCTAGGAAGCTACAGTTGCTAATTAATTAGAGGTTAAATTAGTAATTATAGTAATAGACTTATCTAAGTGGGAGACTGTTGGATTAGGTGTCTAAGCCATGACTAATAATTAGTATTTACCTAATTAATAGTAGCAAAGTCCATTTGGGTTGCCCTCATAGCTGGAGGTTTGGTAGAAAATTCAGTAGAGAGAAAGATTGATTTATTATGTGATTAATAAATCAATAGAAATTAAATAAATAGTTTATTAATATATTAAAGTGATAATATATTAATTAGAAACTATATTAATTAATTAGAAATTAATCTGGAATTAATTTGAATTAATTTGATGATTAATTTAATTAATTAAAGGTACAGGGACTAGAATTGTAATTATTGAATAGTTGAGTAAGTGACAATTATAGCATCATTATAACCAGTCGAAATTATATATAGATATATATATTTTCGATTTTAGTATATATGGAGATAAATAGGTTTGAATTAATAAGATAAAAGGTTTATCTTGATTTGAATTCAAAAGGCTTATCTCTAAAGGCTTATCTGGTTATTTGCTGGAGGCTATAAATAGGGAGCCTCAGACCCAAAAAACCTGTGCCATTTTTCCCTAGACTCTCTGGAAATTTTCGATCCCCTCTCCTGCTTCTTGGGTGTGACTTCATTTGAGGCAAGATCCTTTTGTTGCTTTGCTTCCAAGAAAACCTAAAGGTTAGTTTTTCTGATTTTATTCTTTAGTAATTTTTTCTTGTGGCCTTTTAGGAAATATTTATATATTCAATAGTAGAAAACATAGATCCTCATAGGTTGCATGTGAACTTAGGGTTTTAGTTCATAGATTTGCAGAAAACCTTTCATTATTGATGATGTTATTTTGGTTAATCGATGTCCAAATCTTTTCTGCTCAGCCTATTGATTCTTCAGAGGTTTTGTTAACAACAAATGAAAAACGAAAAGAAAGAAAGCTACAAATCTTGGAACTGAAGAAGATATATGTGAATCAATGTTCGTAGCGCCTGAGACTAATTTGCCTCTTGATATGCTTTCACTTATGGCATCTTTTAGCGACAAGTTTGCTCCTTGATGGGATCTAGTGTCATCGTTTTTGTTTCTTTCCCATGACTTGTTAATATAGCTCACTTGGTAGAGGTATTGTCTTCTTAGGCAGGAGGTCCAGGGTTCTATCCCTGACACAGGCGTTACTAACTAGGTGATACTAACCAGCGTTTAAAAAAATATCGACTAGCCTTTTGGTTCCTAAATCGGACATCTCCATGTCTCGGATGAAATCAAGGGCGAATTCTGTTTGATCTTCGTTTTCTGGAACTGGATTCCCGAATTCTGCGAAGAATTATGGTAGTTTTGATAGGCTGTCTCTGAAAACCATTTGTCCCCTTGAAAGAAAGATCAATTTGTCGAGCAAACTGATCAGTCTATAACTAGGTTGGTGTATCAACATGATTGCTATACTTCCGCTTTGAGCTATTCGTTGTAAAACTTTCACCACCATGAAAGCACTAGGGGAATCGAGCCCTATCTTGGCCGATGACCAATCAACGCCTTCGCTTGCCGACGATGGCTGCGTGGTGTTCCATTCTTTGCCTGTCGTTGGAACAAAGATGCAAACGGTAACCTGCGATGGATCTGTTACCAAGAAAGGCGAGTCAGGTTCGTACTCCAGCCTTACGTCTCCTAATTCGAGAGCACAATCTCCTTCTGATTCGAGAGCACATCAGCAAGTTTTCTTAACCCTAAAACCTCCACATCTCCTTCCGATTCGAGATCGACTTCAATGAATTGCGCTTTTCCCAATCGCTCGAATCAAAGTGCCCAAGGACACGTTACTGGTGTGGGTGAATTTGTGGTGGGGACGAACACCCTAGAGATACCGGATAGTGGGTAGGGGTGGGGTGGGGTGGGGTTTGTTTTATTTTTCTTTTTTTTAATTGATTTAATAAATAAAACATTAAAAGAAAAACGAAAAAGAAATTAAAAAGGGTAAATTGGTCTTTTTACGGTTATTGGACTACTTCTGCAAGCTAAATAAAACCTTGAGGACCCATAAAGTGAAATTTCAAAAGTTGGATTCTTATTGAAAGTTAAGCCAAACCACAGGGACCAAAACTGTAATTTACTATTGTATATATTTAATCAAATGTCATTAAACATTGTTATTTATATATAATTAAGCTATTTAAATGTGATTAAACCCTATTATTCATATGTGAATATACATATAATGAATTTTTTATTTTGTTAATAATGTTTTCTTATTATACGTATTTAATCACATGTGACTAGTTTAATCACATCATATTAAATACATAATGAAATTGGGATGAAATTAAAATTTGAATTTGTTTTGTGTTCGCATCAAGTGTAAAAAATACATTGTCCTGCCGTGTTTGTATTAAAAGTTTGACACAAAATTGACATGACATTAACATGTGTTTATCGTGTCTTGTATGATTAATTATGAATTAAATAAACTAAATGTTTATTTATTTTTTTCTTTTTTTGTATTTGACGTGTTGGTCGATTTTTATCGTGTTCTAATCATATCATTTTCATGTTAGTAAAACAAAACACAACTTCCTGTCATATCATGTTCGTGTAACATAAAAATTATCGTATCGTATCAGCTAAAAACCCGACAAAGCTAATTTGTCGCCCTTAATATTTTCTTCCTTCTTCCTATGACTTATGTATGCCATCCCACCACTAGATGATTCCCTGCGCAAACTCCAACAGTACTAATATTCACAAAAAGACAAACCATAAATGCAACTAAATAGTATAGCCAAGCAAAGAGCAATAAACTAAGTAAAAACTTCAATTACTAAAAAGGTGAAAACTCAAAACTATAACAAGACTAGTATTTTTATGTAATAGAAAATCGAAAATACATTGCTATTTCTTGCATCTAGCCCTTTTACATAAAATCACAACCCAAGACTTGAACTATTTTCCACTTGATATTGTAGAAATTAATCTCCAAAAACCGAATCAAGAAGTTTAAAAGAAGCATCGTTTTCTTGCGATTCATCAAAAAAACCATTTACTTCTCTTTTAAGTTTGCGTTCCTCAGTGACAGACTCGGCTGTTTCGGTGGAGAAATTACGTCCCACTTTACGCGCGGGTCTTTCCGCCACAACAAACTTGTTCCCGTCACGCGACCTCTCAGGGAATCCTGCCCAAACTACACCAATACAATCAAAAGATTAAAATATTTGCGAAAACGATAGTAGATGGATAAAAAAATAATAAATATGGAGAATTTCGTTTATGTCCTTACAAACCTCTATAATTACGTATATATCTTTATAAAATTTGAAATTACATGTATATCCTTACAAACCCTAAAAATCACATATATACCTAAACGATTAATTTAATAATAATTAATCTTTAAAAAAAAAATAAAAAACGGTTTTTAAAGTAGATTACACCAAAGTTACTAAGTTACCCCTATGGAATCCTTTCATAATCGACAACTCCTTCACGCTTAAACAACTGATCACGACAGATTCGACTATAAATTGATAGAATTAAAAATAGTTTTTAAAACTACAAAAAATTGGGACGACTGATATGTTGGAAAATTTGGGACAAGGGTAGTATGGTGATAATGATATCACAATTTAATTAGTTTTTAACACTATAAAAAATAGAATTAAAAATAGTTTTTTTTTTTATTTTTAAAATGATTAACTATTATTAAATTAATATTTTGGGTATATATGTGATTTTTTAGGGTTTGTAAGGATATATTCGTAATTTCAAATTTTATAAGGATATATACGTAATTATAGAAATTGCTTTGTATTTGAATGTCATTACTATAATCGAATAAAATTTTCAAAATACAATGATGTAATATGAAGAAATGAAAGTAGGATGCTATGATAAACAAATCAACGAAAGTACATTGTTATTTCATGCATTAATAAAAAGTTAGTTTACGTTTTATGATTAATTAAACACTATAATACACTGAATCCGCAATATTTTTGTAGTATATAATATTCTTATTATTCTTTTAAATAATATTATGAAAAATATGGCGAATTTACCTGCAAAGTGATGTAGAACGATGGAAGCTGCAACAGTGACATTTAAAGAAGCGGTCCCACATCCATATTGAGGAATATACACGAAATAATCACAAAATTCGCATTCTTTAGCAGATAATCCGCTACCCTACAAAATATTTCAACAAATATTGACTTGTAATGTAAATAATCACAAAATTCGCATTTTTGGGTTACCGTGTTTTTGGTTTTTAGTTGCATAAAGCAATAAAAATGCAATTCAATAGATAACCGGAAAGCCGTTAAATAATTAATCAAGTAAGAAAGTTGCATATGTTATAAAACAGGCGTCTTATTTAAAGCAAAAAATTAAACTGACCATAACATTTATGAACGGTTTTCGATAAGAATTCGAGTTAAATGGTCATAAAGACGTAAACTCAAGGTCAACTTGTTATATTTTACAAATTCTTTTTTTTTTTTTTTTTTTTGTATTTGAATCGCATAAAGTTCGACTAAATTGCAGCCCTATTCACAAACCATCCCTCTTGAATTTCTAATGATTTTGTCAATCCAAATGAATCCCAAAATGGATCATGAAACCTTTAAGACATTATATGTACATCTAAGTCATGGTGGAAAGTTTGCTATTTTTAACAAATTTTAAGCGCCTTAGTAGTCTTGTGTTGTATCGAATGAATATATAATCATTGAGGTTTTGTTGCAAAAAAACAATTCCTCATTTTGGAGTGCACTATTTTCTCCTCTCTAACTTCCTCAATCACTTCATTTATCAGTTTTGCAATTTTACAAGTAATTGAGAATCATTCTCAGGTTCTGATGCATCAATTGATTTCAAAATTACTATTCCAAAAGTAAGAATCGCCTAAAACTTGATCAAACACAATTTTTTTCTGAGTGTTCAATTAGAAGACATAATGCCAATGCAGCTGAAAAGAATCCACCAAACTTTTTCTCTTATCACCTGATGATGTCTTATTGGGATATTCATCATTGATAACTTGTATGTCATCTTTTATTCATATCATCAAATGGGTGTCATCTAAGAGTCTCTAAGATCCTTTGTGTTTCTTTTTTTTCTTATATATTTCATTCATTGATGCAAGAATTCTCTTAGTTATCTATATAGTCACCTTAAGACAACCTGCTAAAGTAACATCTTACTCACATGAGAGGACAAGTAGCAGGTTGTCTTAAGGTGACCACGATGATAACTAAGAAATTTCTTGCATCTATGAATGAAAAAGATAAGAAAAAAAGGAAAGACAAAAGACCTTAGAGTACAGTACTAATTACAAACTTTTAATATCTTAAGCTTGTTTCCATCAAGGGTTGTTAATAATTATCATTTGTAAATTTGTAATATTGTTGAAGGATGTATTAAGGGATACCAAAAAGTTTGAGGATATTGTTCGGCCACATTGGAAGAAATATAGTTAAAGCATTATGTCTGGTTGTTAGAAAAACGGAAAAAGACGATGCTTGATCATTTTTTAGTCGATTATCCTCTTGGAACGGTATTCTTAAAATTAATTGATGCACCGGAACATGTGAAGGATGCTCAATTTTTGTAATAATGATAAAATAAGTAATCGAGGATGTTGGAGAAGAGAAAACAATGCACTTCAAGAAGAGGAATTGTCTTTTGCAACAAAACTCGATGATCTTGTATTCATCCAATACAATACAAAGCTACAAAAGCGCTTCAAAACTCGTAAAAATAACAAATCTTTAGATCTTATTTTGTTGAAACTTGAGAGACATGGAAGATAACAAATCTTTAGATCTTATTTAGTATTTTGTTAGTGTGTGATTCGATTTTGACACAAATTTGTTGACACTTGGTATTAAATTACGTTTGACAATTCCCGTATGGCGATATTACATAAAATATATTTTATATGGATTGCTTGGAATCATTTTACTTATAACTCTGTTGTAATGAGGCATGTTGCAAAAGGTACAATATTGTAACAAGAAGAAGTATGGTGCTATACTAAACAAATCAATGGAAGTATGTTGCTATTTCTGGCGTTTTTGAACCATTGTTAAAGTCACCAGCTTAAACACGACAGAATCGTAAAAATGATATTGTGATACCTCGTTGCCAAGAAGGAAAGCTGTGTTTTTCTTAAACGGGTGTCCGTTCACACTGGTTGCGTTGTCTGTAATCTCCACACCGCAAATATCACAGTCTTTTTCCTGTAAGATTCGCCAAATGCTTCATTACTATGTTTCGAAAAGGAAAGGTCTATAAATTGCTGCAAAAAATCATATAGCCGAGCAAGGGGAATAGAGACCTTGAGGAAGAGACGGGCGTCGGAGAGGGAGTAGAAGTGGCGGAAGGGGAGATGAGAAGTGGATCCGTGGCTGCCGAAGGCGTTGAAGTCACGGCGGCCAACCAGAATGAGCTCGGAAACGCCGAATGCGGTGGCGCTACGAGCTAATGTACCAACATTGTGCCTCTTTGCTATGTTGTGGATCACCACGTAGCTCTCGAAACCCACATGATTTTGGCTTGGATTTTGATTTTGACTTGGACTTTGATGTTGATTTTGTTCTCGATCCCCCATTATACACACAAAAATGAGGGGGTTTTGAATGCTAAACCCTATTTTGTTCTCGATTCCCGTTAGCATAAAGGTTCCATTTTACAATTTAAGCCCTTTGTGATTCCACTTAACAACATATTGATACCTTGATTTTTTTGAAAGTAATTTTCATGGGCAAAACTCGAATTACAACCGTAACACAAGAAGTAGTCGGTACCTCAATAACCTCCTACTAACCTTTTGTCTGTTTAGATATTGAAAATAGTAAACCTTCATTACAATTTATTTTTTTAATTAAAAAAATAATATAATTAAATTAAACTGAATTGGAAATATTAATTACACTATATTTAAAAAAATAAAACACTTCATTAATTAATAAATTAAAATTACATACATAAACTAAACCGACAAACTACAAATTAAAAAAAGGGCAAACGAAAAACGTAAATAAAAAAAGACAACTAGAACTACAAATTATGACCGATATTTTGTTATGATATCTGTTTTTAATTTTAAAATCATCTCCAATGCTTCTCATTCGAGACCCTCCTCTGAATTCGACGACAAAAACTTTATGTCTTCTAGTTGTTGTTTTTCTTGGCGGATTCGTTGTTTTTCTTTGCGGACTCGTTGACGATCTTGGCGTACTCGTTGTTTCACATTTTTTACATTTTTCGAGTATTCATCAAAACTCCACGTACCGGAACGGCGTTCCTTTATTATCAGACTTGTAGATTTTAAAAGCCTCCTCGAAAACATTTTGCTCCATTTGCCCGCTCCTTCGATGAGTTTGTAGGTTGTGGAGAAACCTGTTGAACTTCATTACCGCACGATTGATGTCGCCGTATTTGGTAGTCAAGGAGTCCTTTGAACGGTACGGCTCGCGACCTAACTCTTGGTGAATCTGTTCTCGTATGCGCATCCAAAAGTGGTCGGCCGCTTGCACGTTTCCGGAAGCCGCATCCTCGGAAACGTCGATACACGAATAGGTTAATGCGATTTCTTCGGCCATTTTCCATTTTTGTTTGTCGGCTTTTCCTCTATTTTGGACAACGGGCTGGGGGTCCGATTGGGTTTCTAGCACTTCTTCCGAATATTCTTGTGTGTCGGGAATGGACTCGACTATTGGGTTTTGGACGTTTTGGGTTTGCTTTTGGAAATTATCGAGAAATGAATTAAAATTGGTGTATAAGTTTTACGGATGGATTGGCAAAAAACCCGGCATTTAATACGAAAACACATTTGGAGAGTAAATTGGTTGGTCCATTTGTGAACGGTAAACGTTGGGTGTATAATATTGTTTGAAACCGAAAACGTTTTATCGATTTCGATTCGACTGTGGGGTTTGGTTATTTGGGAAATCTTGGGAAGACATTTTTTGGAGAATATTTTTGAGTGAACTAGATACAAAAGTGTTAAAATTGTGGTTTTAGTTTTGTAAAATAAAGAGGTATATATAGGTGGTAATTTTTTTGAAAAATGACAGACTCTAAAAAAGACACTAAGTTTTCCAAAAAAAAATAATAATAATTTTGACATTGTGTTATTTTTTTTCAATTAAGTCACTAAGTTTTCAATTTTTTCCAATTAAGTCGTCATGTTTTCAATTTTGTTTCAGTTTTGCATTTACACCTATTTTTTTTCTGATCTTTCCACAGTCGTAACTTCCACATATGATACCCGATTTTTATAAACTTTATATTTTAGAAAGGAGAGAATGAGCTTTATAACTTTCCCTCACTAACTTAAGTATGAATCTATATCAATTTCCCGATACAAACCCTCAAACATGTTCACTTAGCCATTTTCACTTTTTGCCCATTTTGAAACCTTCATAAATTCTTCGTTATAACTCCAAATGACCGGAAATCGTTTTCCTATATTCTTGTTGCATTAAATTTTACAAAAGACCATTGATGACTTTTTCTCAATTTTTTTAGATTTTTATATATTAATTTTTAAAGATTGAAGAATATTTTATTCGCTTTTTGTCCCCCAATTTCCCGTTTTGCCCTCGGGTCTTTAAACAAATTTCCAAATGAAGTAATACTTCATTATGACTTAATAAAAGATCTAAAAACATAATTCTCCATATTTTTGCCTTCTTTAACCATTTTACCCTTGCGTCACATAAATAATAAATGCAAACCTTAAACTTTTAGATATCAGGTAAAATAAACCTCATGTTAAGGAGATAGCATCGCCATGTCCAGATGGTAGCGATGCTATAGATAAGTAGAATGCCTTAATTAGATAAAAACGGGAAGTAGAATGTTAAAGTCATAACGACGTTAAGTTGTAACATCCTTAACTTAGGGTAAAAAGTTTAATAAATACAAATAATAAATTAATAATCATAATAATTAAAACATAACAATTAAACTAGAATTTTCCTTTTGAAAGAGGTATTTGGTCTAGAGTGACTAGATAAGGGTGAAAATGGGATTTGCCATAAGAGGTTCTAGAAGAAGGACTTATTTGAAACACAATAACATTAGGAATGGTAGGGAGGGACTTTAGTGCAAATATGAAAGAATCAAAGTGCTGGAAGGGCTAGATTGCAATAAGTGAAAATTTGAAGCTTTAGTTGGGGAAAAAACCACACACTCTCTTCATTTCACGTTTTTTGAAGGAAGAGAAGGGGTGGGAGGCGATTTCAAAGTGAGCTCAAGAGGAGAAATCCATTTCCATCAAGATCTTAGTAATTTACATCAATCCCTTGAAGATCTAAGGTAAGGATCTAACCTTCTTGTTGGAAACTCACTCTTGGAGTAAATTTGTGTATGAAACTTGAGTTCAATGATGGGGGAGATGAAATTTATGATCCCAAAAGTGTATCTCAGGTATTCTAGTAATTATCCTTCAATAAGTTGATTTTTATATGCTTGGAGAACCATTGGGGATGCTTGTTGATTCATATGAACCCTAATTTTTGGGGAAAACTCATCTATGGGTAAATCCTTGATGATTGGATCAACTTCCATCCTTCAATGTGTTTCTATGAAGAGCTTGAGTAATTCCTAATGATCCCAAGTCATTGGAGGAAGGAATGCACCTAGTTGTTGGTCAATTGATTGAATGGAATTGGGTATTCCATTGTTTGAGCTTATGGAATAAAGTTGTGAGCATAGCATGGATTTGATTCAATGGAGATGATATTGGATGGTTTAATTGGGTCTAATGATGTATAATTTGGGTAGGAATAATTTCATTTTGATATCTATGAGTGTTGGGAAGTATTAGGACTTGAATTGGGTCAAAAATGAGTGAAAATGACCAAAAACGGAACTGCAACATGTCGTAACACGACCCGTGTTACTGAAACACGACCCATGCTATCAAAAGAGGGTTACACGACCCGTGTTCCCACTTACACGACCCGTGTAAGTTTCTGTCCAGTTTTGGACACTTTTTGAGTTTGGGCTTTATGGTTTGGGCTTTGGGTTCTAAGGCTTAAGCCCACTTCTAAACCATGTTTAACTAAGATTTTACTCCTAACTAGTGAAGTTAAACTAGTCATAGAGTCATGAGTAATGTTGAATATTATTTGTTGTAGGAGAGGAGTAATTGGAGTTAAAGCAAAGAAGTAGCATCCTTCTTTGAGTTTTAAGGAAGGTGAGTTACCGGGAGTACGCATCCCTCTATTACTTTTGTGTGTGTTGTTACTCAAAATCACGCATACATTTTATTAAATGAGTATTTCCTAAAGACGTTTCGTAACACCCCATCTTTCATACACCTTAATTAGTGTAAAAGTTTATAAAACACCGTGAATAAAAATTTCATTCTTTCAAAAACTTTTCTTTTAGTCTTTAAGTCAACATTTAAAACATTTGGTCCCAACAAAACAAATAAATTTAAAAGTATTTAGATAACATTGGGGGTTACAAACTCATATCAAAAGGCAACCATAGTAAAGCCTTAAAACGTGTAAAAGTTATGTCCCGTATTAATCTAACATTTCTACCGAAAATTCGGCATGACCTTTGGGCAATATGGACAAATCCATACTGCCCCGACTCAATAAAACAACCCAAAAACAATACTGGACATAACATAACTTTATTGTACAACTACAAGGTAATTCTAAACCATAAGCATAATATCTCTCATTTACATGCTATAACTATATCGCACTTGTGATAACTCTATCTTCTGAACATCCTTTCTATCTACGTTCCTCATATCAGCTTCTAAGTACTTTCCTTCTATCGTCTGCTAACAAGCTTCCTGTTCCTGAGTACATAACATTTAAACAAAAATACGTAAGACAAATATGTCTGGTGAGATACATGGGTTTTAGACTCAAAGAATTTATAAACATAACCTATATCATTTCCAAACCTTTTGTAATCAAATCATGTAATATATCATTTTCAAACCTTTTGTAATCAAATCATGTAAAGACGCTTTCTGTTAGATAGTTCATAAACAAATCATATCGTAATACTTGTTATCAAAACCTTTATAATTGAAACATATCGTCATTTTGTTTGTAAAGCCTTTTCATAATAAATTAAATAACAATCTTACCAACATAAAACTTTCATTACTTAAACTTGACTGACATTCAATCATAACTGGATTTTTATACTTAAGGCATTAATCACCTTAAGTGATACCCCAAGTCTAGACTAGGATGGAAAGAACAAAATCAGTTCATCCTAGCATCATAAGCTTTAGGCTATCTACTTCGCGAAGGGGTCGGTACCACCCCAGTAGATTCCTCTAGGTTCCCTTGTGGGAACATAATGGCCCGGGCGAAAGTGGGTAACATAATAACTTGCATTGCTGCATTCATTCATATCTCAAATACCAGTCATTTAAAACATAACATTATTTAGCATCAAAGTACTCATTTATAAACACATCAAGGCTAATGCCAAAACATCTTTTCATAAACATCGTATGGCTAGATGCCAAAACTTACTTTTCAAAACATATTCAATTTAATGTGAAATCATGATTTAAAAACATAACAGTAAACTTTCATAAGTATGACATGGATGGTAAAACTTGCATATAGACTCACATTAAAAAGCCATATAAAACTTTGTAAATACTTGCTAATTCAAGCTTTAAAAACCATTTAGAAGATCATTACTCATAAAACATTTAGCATAAGATTTAATATAAAACATTCAATATTTAAACTTGTTGCTATGTACCCAGTAAAAATCCTCATGTACTCACCTCGGTAGCTAGGTATGTCTAGCTACATTAATCCACTAGCTCTTGACTCTACTTGCTTCCAACATCCTTTAACCTCTATTAATTTAATAAGAGGTTAGAATCAATTACACACTAAACACATAATATATATTAAATCATATATGAACTCTTTCTAACATCATGTAATTCCATTCCAATCATTAAGTATGATTCTTAAAGTATGATAATCACTTTGGACACTTTTACCCCTTTTTGTCCCAAATTTGACTAATTGTGTATTTCTTGGGTTGCTATGTAATTTAAGCATCTTTATAGTTCTAACATGTTTATATGATAATACTAATCACTTAGATGTCAAAACATTTTTCATTTTACTCATTTATAGCATTTTTGGCATTTTAAGTCATTAAAGTTTCTAAAAATAGAAACCGTCAAGATCTTGATATTTTCCATCAAGTTACCACTCACATGTTCTTACTAATTATAAATATCACAGTAATCAAGCCCAATGCTCTCTTTCATGATATTTTAGTACATATCAAAACTTGTCCCAAAGGTTGGAATTCATGATTCCATTCCAATTACTTTACCATTTCCAAAATTCCATAAACATCAAATACATAACAAAATCTCATGTTAATAACCAACTTTAAAGTACCCAAAAGTCATTCAACATCCCGAATTTTTTTTAATCATAACATTGATGTTTAATCATCATGTAAAAATCCATGTTGAACTTAGTTCAATCTTTACAAAGATGTTAAATCTTGGAGTTTTCTTGAACTTGTTCACAATATATGATCACACTCTACACCATAGATCCAATTTACATCAAAAACCAATTTACAATTCCATCTTATGTTCAACTTTGACCAAATCAGAAAAGTCAATGAAACTATTCATCATATTCAACCTTAGCATAACCAATTTCATAAATTTTTGAGTGTCTAACAGCATAATAAACCTTAATGGATAGATAATCCATCATATATCACAGAAATCTCAATAATTTCACTACTCTTGTAACAAAGCAAACATGCATTCATGATTTCCCCCAAATTTCAGAAGTTCTGACTTAGGGTTTAAAGATTACCTTCAATTTCTGTTCAATTGCTTAAAAATCAGAAGTTCTTGAGTTGTTTCAGCACAAAACCCAACCTACGCTCCACTCCCCGACCACAAACAACCAACCGCCACCTCCACTGACCGTCACCGTCGCTGACAGCGGCGAATCCGCCGGTTTATTCTGCTTTCTGGTCGGAATCGCACAGCACCGACACACCAGTGCTCATCATCGTTCCTCTCTCTCTCTCTCTCTCACGATACCATTTTGCTCGATCTCTCCTACCACTCTCTTGTATTATGCGCACACACCGGACCTCGATCAGGATTCCTTCCCGAGTCTTCGTCTCTCGCGATTTCTATGAATACGCAAAATTCAAATTTCCTTTTTCCCGATTTACCAGATGCGCACACAAGATACCACGGTATCGGAATTTTATATTCTTTATACCTTTAGAAAGGTGGGAATGAGCTTAGAATTTTATTCTTAGTGACTTAAGGCTGAATCTGAATAGATTTTCTGCTATTGGCCCTTAAACATGACCACTTGGCTATATTTGTCACTTTTTGACCATCTTTACACCTTCATAACTTTTCGTTATAATTCCAAACCACTCGAATCTTTTCCCTATACCCCTATTGCATCAAAATGTACAAAAGTCTCCTTGATTACTTTTTCCCAAACCCTTATATATTTTTAGATATTAATTTTTAAAGAACGGACAAAAGTTTTCTTCACTTTTGTCCCCAAAATTCCATTTTTATCCTCACCTCTTTAATGCAAATTTCTAAATGGAATAACATTTCATTATGACTTAATTAGAAATCTTAAAACATAAATTTCTATATTTTTACCACTTTTGACCATTTTGCTCTTTTGAGAACTTTTAATTTATTTGAAGGTTAAACCTGTTAACATCATGATACTTACTTTAACATTTTTATTATTTATGTAAAAAAAATTTAGGTTGTTACATGTTTTCTATAAATTATTACAAGAATTTTGAAAGATACTTTGAGCACCCTATTTGTGCATTACATCATATATAGGATGGGGGTTGACCGTGAGATGCCTTGAGGACGAGTTTTACCCTTCTCAATTAAAGAGGGTGACGATATATTATGAGTTTTACCCTTCTCAATTAAATAGGGTGAGGTGTATTTTTTCCCGACAATAGGGAATCGCATGAGGGAGTTGCTACCCCTCATAAGGCTAGTGTGATGGCCACTAGTCTTAGTTTAACCCATACGGGGATCAAGTACTATTCTTTGTGCACTTACTTGTGAACTTAGGTGGGTGTCATTGGGGTGAGATGGACTTTATGAGGTGGACATGGATTGGGATAGTTGCATTGTATATGCATATCATGACTATCTATTTTGAGAAATCTTTATGATGTTTTTATACAAATCTCAAGTGTGTGGAAAAACCATTTTTGGAGGTTGCCTCGACTGTCAAGGTTATCATTTTACTCATATTGAGGTAACCTCGGGTAACTCACTAGGCATTTTCAATTGCCTAACTGTTTTGATGTGTACTCAGGTTAAGGAGGATAGGAGCTTGAGACGATGTGAGGACATTTAGAAGACCATGGAGTGTGTGGCCATTTGAACCATGTTATGTTACTTGAATTATGACATTTCCTCACTATACGTTTGTTAAGATTTTAAAATGATGTTTTGGGACCTATTTTTCCGCAAATGATGATTTAACCTTTAACTCATATTTAAAATGTGATAAATAATGTTTTTTTTATAATAATACCCTAGCGAGGGGTGTCACATAAGTTGACTTGGATGGCGACGTGAAGATGTAAATAGCGACGCAGTAGACTTATAAGGCGTCATTATCCTTTGGTCAGATTAAGTTCTCAAATGACTTAATTCAGTCATTTTAGCTAAGAGACTAATACCCTTGGATACCATGCGAAATGGAGGAGAATAATTAAATTAAAGGTGTGGAATTAAATGAGGGGTGATTTAGGAATCATGCATGTGCTTAAGGGGTGGTTGTTGACTCTAAACCAAGGTTGACAAGATCAAGTGTAACGATCGATTTAGGACTTCTCGTATTCACCATTTCTCATCAAACGACAAAATAAGTTAGTAATATTTTCTCTACTTTTCTATATGATGTAATTTTATGTGTTAAATTGTATTGCATGTGCCTTGGTGGCTTAAGGGGTGGTTGTTGACTCTAAACCAAGGTTGACAAGATCAAGTGTAACGATCGATTTAGGACTTCTCGTATTCACCATTTCTCATCAAACGACAAAATAAGTTAGTAATCTTTTCTCTACTTTTCTATATGATGTAATTTGAAGTGTTGAATTGTATTGCATGTGCCTTAGTGGCTTGGGAAATTGCCTAAGTGGCTTGTAAGTGCCAAAGTGGCTTAATAATTGCCCTAGTGGCTTGGTGAATTGCCTAAACGACTTGATAATTGCCTTAGTGGCTTGGTGAATTGCCTAAGTGGCTTCTAAAATGCCTTAGTGGCTTGTAAAATGCCTTAGTGGCTTGTTGATTGCCTTAGTGGCTTGGCGAATTGCCTAAGTGGTTGGAATTTATGCCTTTGTGCCTAGTGTTTTTGAAAGGTTTTCTGCAAATCTATGAACTAAAACCCTAAGTTCACATGCAACCTATAAGGATCTATGTTTTCTTCTAATTGAACATATAACAAATTCCTAAATGCCAGAAGAATTAAACTAAAAGAATAAAAACAGAAAAACTAACCTTTTAGTGTTTCTTGGGAGCAAAGCCACAAATGGATCTTGCCTCAAATGTAGTCACACCCAGGGAGCAGGAGAGTGGTCGAATTCCAGATAGAGTCAGGGTATAAAAATCGCAGGTTATGAGGGTCTGAGGCTCCCTATTTATAGCCTCCAGAAGATAACCAGATAAACCTTAAGAGATAAACCTTTTTGAATTCAAATTAAGATAAGCCTTTATCTTAACAATTCAAACATATATATATATATATATATATATATATATATATATATATATATATATATATATATATATATATATATATATATATATATATATATATATATATATATATATATATATATATATATATATATATATCCTTAAATTCGTTGGTCACTATACTGCCAAAAATGTCACTTACTCAACTATTGAATAATTACACTTTTAGTCCCTGCACCTTTAATTAATTAAATTAACCGCCAAATTAATTCTAATTAATTCCAGATTAATTTCTAATTAATTAATATAGTTTCTAATTAATATATTATCACTTTAATATATTAATAAACCATATATTTAATTTCTATTGATTTATTGATCACATAATAAATCAATCTTTCTCTCTACTGAACTTTCTACCAAACCTCATACTATGAGGGCAACCCAAATGGACTATACTACTATTAATTAGGTAAATACTAATTATTAGTCATGCCTTAGACGCCTAATCCAACAATCTCCCACTTGGATAAGTCTATGACTATAATTACCAATTTAACCTCTAATTAATTTAGCAACTGTAGCTTCCTAGAAACCGCTGCCGAACTCTGACCTAGTCAGTTCTGTCCATAGATAAGTGATCAGATGATCCTCCGTCCAACAATATATTTTCAGACTCAAGACATGGATTAAGATCAATCCTGGTCTGATTCTCTGTTTCTCGATTTCTGATTTGCATATGACTTTAAGACTACTAATTGATCATATCAATTTAGTCCTGGTTGGCCAACCCTTTCAGTCAACTTCAAATTCATTGAGAGGCCTACAGATATCTGTTTCCCGTCAAGGTCAAGGGACGAATAAGCGTTGACTCATATGCTAATGTCTTTTACCGGACAAATTACTCACAACAACACGTTTTATAACATCGCATTACCGATGCGTTTTCGCATTATCAATGAATAACCGCCTTGTAAACCATAACTCATATGTCTCCACTTAAAGATTAAAAGATATTATCGTCTCAACATTGCTCGTGATGTAATCCATGAAGCAATCTATTGAGCGAGGGTTTATCGAATACTCAAATCTCTATTTCTAAGTACTCATGAATGTTGTAGCAATCATATTGCTATGTCTAACTCCTTAGACAGTCTACAACCAATTCATGACAGCCTTCGTTCATACTTACTCCCTAAAAGTATGAGCGACTGTGGACATTTGAATAATCAAATTACTCAGGAAGTAAACATGCAAAATTAAAACACAATGATAAACAATTGACAAATAGCAGTAAACAATACTCATCAATAATTCTCTATTATTAAATCACCAAAGTCAATTACATTTATATTGTTACAAGTTTCAAATCCTATCTAGTTACAAAAACTAATATCATCTCTTAATCCAATGCTACTAGCATGTTGATTGTGCTTAATCCTACTCAGAGCCTTTGTCAAGGGATCTGCAGGATTATCTTCTGATGATACCCTCTTTACAAAGAGGTGACCTTCTTCTACTCTATGTCTTATGTAGTGGTACTTTCTGTCGATGTGCCTGGACTTTCCATGGTCTCTCGGTTCCTTTGTCAAAGCAACCGCTCCTTTGTTATCGCAGAATAGTTCCACGAGCTCCTGAATACTCGGGACTACTCTAAGGTCACCGATAAAGTTCTTCAGCCAAGCCGCTTCCTTTGACGCTTCAATCACTGTTATGTACTCTGATTCGTACGTAGAATCAGCCACCGTCTCTTGCTTGGAACTTATCCAAGTGACTGCTCCCCCATTCAAAAGGAATACCCAGCCCGACTGAGACCGACCACTGTCTCTATCTGTCTAAAAGCTGGCATCTGTATACACGTTAACTCTCAAGGTATCACTGCCACCAAGGACTAACATCATGTTCTTCGTCCTTCGTAGATACTTGAGTATATTCTTGACAGCTATCCAATATGCCCTTCCAGGGTTTCCCTGGTACCGACTGACCATGCTCAAGGCAAAGGCTACATCAGGGCGAGTACACGTCATAGCGTACATGATCGACCCCACAGTCGAAGCGTAAGGTACCCGACTCATGTCAACTATCTCCTCGTCTGTACTCAAACTTTGAGTCTTACTCAACTTGGCATTACTTTGGATAGGTAGCTCTCCCTTGTTGGAATTTTCCATACTAAACCTCTTTAGTACCTTTTCTAAGTATGTACTTTGACTAAGGCCAATTAGTCTCTTCTTCCTATCTCTCAATATTCTTATCCCGAGAATATAGGCAGCTTCTCCTAGGTCTTTCATGGCGAAACACTTTCCAAGCCAAGACTTGACATCTTGCAAGGTTGGAATGTCGTTTCCTATGAGCAATATGTCATCAACATACAGCACTAGAAAAGTGACTATACTCCCACTAGCCTTGACATATACGCAGGAATCATCCTCGCTCCTAGAGAAACCAAACTCTTTGACTTTCTCATGGAAACAAAGATTCCAGCTGCGAGAAGCTTGTTTCAATCCGTAGATCGATTTCTCAAGCTTACACACCTTATCAGGATACTTTGCATCGACAAAACCCTTTGGCTGATTCATGTAAACATCCTCAGTCAACTTCCCATTAAGGAAAGCGGTTTTGACGTCCATCTGCCAGATTTCATAGTCATAAAATGCAGCTATGGCCAGCATAATCCTAATAGACTTTATCTTGGCCACTGATGAGAAGGTCTCGTCATAGTCAACCCCTGGGGTTTGAGTAAAGTGTTGGATTAGGTGTCTAAGCCATGACTAATAATTTGTATTTACATAATTAATAGAAGCAAAGTCCATTTGGGTTGCCCTCATAGCTGGAGGTTTGGTAGAAAGTTCGGTAGAGAGAAAGGTTGGTTTATTATGGGATTAATAAATTAATAGAAATAAAAGATATGGTTTGTTAATATATTAAAGTGATAATATATTAATTAGAAACTGTATTGATTGATTAATAATTAATCAGAAATTAATTGGATTAATTTCTGTAGCATTAATTAGATTAATCAAGAGGACAGGGGTTAAAGTTGTACAAATTCAATAGTTGAATTACGGCGCGTGGCGCGCAAATGTAAAAGCCGCGACGCGCGTACAAATAATCCGGAAAATGGCTTAGAGATAGGATTTATCTCTGTTTGAAAGTCAAACGAGGTTTATCTCTAAGGGTCATTTGGTTGCCTATAAATAGGGACCCCTGGACCTCATTAATTGGTGCTCATTCTATTATTCTCTCTGGAATTTTCGTGACCTTCCTCTGGCTCCCTGGGTGTGATCTCATTTGAGGCAGGACACTTGTGCTGCTTAGCTTCAAGATTAAAACTAAAGGTTAGTTTTTCTTATTTATTCTTTTAGTTAATTTTTGTTTGGCCTTTAGGAATTAGTTACATGTTCAATGTAAGAAAACATAGATCTTTTCTAGGTTGCATGTGAACTTAGGTTATTTAGTTCATGGCTGCAGAAAACCTTTCAATGGTATCAGAGCATTTGGTTGTTTTCTTATTGAATGGCTGTAATAGTTTTCCTAATTAGGGTTTATTGTTTATAAATCTTTTGGGCCTGATTTCGATTTTGGGGTTTAGGGTTTTTGAAACCCTAGCCCCTCCCCCCTTTTTTCGATTATCCTGGTTAGGGTTTTAGGAGGTTTTCTATTTTTGGTAACTTTAATTGTTTAATTAAATGGATAACCTTAAACCCAGTTTGTTATGAATTCGATAATTAGGGGTTTAAGATAGGTTTAAATTGATTTGATTAATTTAGATATCTACATTTGAATTAATTTAATTAATTGTTTAATTAAAAGATAATTCAAGGGATTTAATTTAATTTTAATTTAAATGGTTAAATTTCGAAAAATTAAAGGATAAATCCTAAAATATTTTAAAATGTTTAAAATATTAAGATTTAATTAATTTAATTAATAGTTTAATTAAAAGATAAATTAAATCAAATTAAAGGTTTAATTTAATTTGAAGTTTAATAGTTAAATTTCAGGAAATTAAAAGATAAACCAGGAATATTTTAAAAGATTTAAAAATAAATCTTATATATATTATTAAAGGTTAATACTATATGTATAAGATAAATTGGTTAGTCAAATCATTAGTAGGTCTCATTCACGAAGCTGGTCTATAAAGTGGGTATAAGGAGACTGCCTATAAAATGGCGGTCTAATGGGTGTTCACTCTCACCCACCGCTCGCCTGATCAGTGGAGGGTCATTAGCCGAACGGGTTTGATAGGACCACTTAATCATTAAAAGTATAATGATCAAAGTACTAGAACCCGTACAAGAATTCCCAATCTAGTTACTTTAGAAAAAATGTGAATTTGATGCTAACCCATGAAATTGCACATTGCACTTTATGAAACGTTGGTGGAGCGTGTGTGGGTTACCGGCACACCAATGGGGGTTCATAAAGAGTGGTAATGGGTTTCTCGGGTGTTATCATTGTTGATGGAGCGTGTGTGGTTAACCGGCACATCAATTTGAGATGATAATAGACCCCGAGAGTACCAAGCTAATTTGCATGGTTATTCACACCCAGTTTGTGATCCTCGGCATCCCAGTCACAAACGGTGGGGCATATCCGAGATTAAACATGCCATTGAACAGTTCAATGAATCTCACAGATCTAGGAATTTCATAAGACTGAAATTGATAAAAGTTATCTACCTTAATGACCACTGTGTTGTGACTACGACATCCCTCTTCACAGCATAGTTGGGGTATTTTGGATCCTAGCCTTGTTAAATAATGTATATTGGGTAATTATTTAAAAGGATGAATTAAACGAATAAATTCAAATTGTATATATGTCTGAAGAAAGTGTCATTCTCCTCCTTCCCCTCCTTCACCCATTTCTAAGAGCTTCAGAAAGCACCTATTTAGTATGGTAAGGCTGACTGGCCTGAACTATGTGATATGGTTTTGCAATTAGAGAATAGTTCTTAGTTTTGCTGGCAAACCATATCCGACTGAGTGTCCGCTCCTATACATGACATCACATAGCAGCTTGTGATGAGCATGACTCCTTGACTATTGAGTCCAAGGAAGTTCGTTGATAAAGGGAACGAACTAGGATCTTCAAAGAGCTTGAAGTTGCAAGCTAGAAGGAAGTAGCACCAGTTTGCGTGTTCCCAAGTTTGAGGGATACATAGGCGAACAGTATAAAACTGGTTTCCCCTTGTGATCAGGAGTTAAGCATTAGCTCGACTCGCTGATTCGTTCATCCATATGAACAGGAAGGGTAACCGGATAAGACAATCATGGAAATGCATTCAATGTCAACTCTAAATGAGTCGTTCATGGAGAAGCATAGTTCTATTGATTCAGCTGTTTCAGGATTAAGTCCAGTATTAAAGTGCATCAAGAAATGATCCAGATCGTCTGGACAGATTGTTCAATGTTTCAAACTGGGAATCCATAAGGTGGGATACAGTCACAAAAAGATTGGAAAAATGCTCTAAAGCCAAACCGTTTGGCAAACTCAGTAATATCTTAAAACTCAGAATACCTGATCCTTATTTCCTTGATACAGGATGTGTTTCTCACATTTGCTCTGTATGCACGGACTCTGTAGGATGCGGGATGTTGTCGCACAGGAGAATATTCAGATTGGATATGGAGCTCGTGCATTTTTGGAGTTAAGCTAGATATTTGTTCTTGTTATTGGTTTATAGATACATTTAACATAGATTCGCATTGAACATTGTTCTGAGGATAATTCTGGTTTAATGAAATATTTTTTTTTAAAAATGGTTGTTTTAATTGTCCTCGAAATGTTGTGTGAATGTGTTGATGACATAAATGGTAATAACTTGAATGTTGATACATCCAATGGGATTAGATTTGTAAATTGTGTTATATATGATTGTTAAAGTGAATTTTATGAGAACCACTTCAACCAAAGGTCTAGTTGGACAGGACTTTGGAATCATTTGACTTAGAGTCACATGATGAATTGAGTGCTTAATAAAATTAATTGTGGCAAGAAAGGAATCGCCTAAAGATCCAATGGATAGGATTTTGGAATCAGTTGACTTGGAGTCAGGTGATGATTGCATGTCTTGAACAATATTAACAAAGTCATAAATTTACATGGAGATGTAAGAGACCTTAAGATTTGGGCAACAGACACATAAGTTAATGTGTATTGCTAGAATCCTCGAACAAAACACGATTAGTTATGCTACAAAATATTTGCCAAATAGTTTGACAAATATGGCTTCGTTTTTCAGAATAAGCGATTGATTGGAACCTTGAAGTGTTCAAGGATTTCAAAGGAAGTATAAGATCAACAAAACCTGAGTAACAACATAGATTGAGAAAATGTTTCACAGTTTATCCTCTTCCAAGAACATTAATGGTATTAATGTGTCTTAGGGAAGATGATGGAGCATTGATCGAAATAGTTCTGATCCTCGGTGTATAAGATACACTGGATACATTTCCGACTAATATTTCAATGAATTGAATATTCAATCAGTCAGACCGCAGAAGCCATATTCCGACCACATCTTAGACTAAGTAGGTTATGTTGACATTGTCTGAAATGTATAGCTGGGATCATCCCACTAGTACATAGAAAGTCCAGGGTCATGTAGCATTCGTCTGAATCTCATGACAAGCCTGAAACTAATCAACAATGTCGTTTCATTGGCCACTCCGGTTATCCTTTGAAAGAAGAGTACTTTTAGAAAGAACTCAAGTTCTAAGGAAACAGTGGGAGTAAGAATAATTCTGAATGAGTTCAAGGCTTAGCCAAGTGAAAGAACCTTTAGTCACTAATGGGACTTGACCAGGAATTAGATTCCTGTTAAACCTGACATACCCTCTCTTCGCTTGACCAGTAGTTATTGTCACTGTCATAAGGAGTTATGATTTGGGTGATATACCGGGTAGTGGTAAAACACTAAAGATGGTACGGATAAGTAATCCGACTGCTGGAAGCATTGGTGAACCCAGTTGCTGCCAAATAAGAGAACCTTATCGCGAGACACAGTCTATGTGACAGTTTGATTGATCTTTACAACTGGTCTAGGAATCAGTAGGAGTAATTGAATCATCAAAAGAAGGGAACATAGAAATGTACTTACAGAACATCTGGTTGAATGAGTCATCACTTGGAGTCAAGCAACTGATTCTGAGAGAAGCACTCTCAATAGAAGATGTAATCCGAGAGGATTCTGCGTGGCATAGTGTGAGTCGTTAGTGGAGCGTGTGTGGTTTACCGGCACACTAATAGGGACTCACATAGAGCATGCCATTACAAAAGGTACATGGCCCCGGGATTCTTCCCATGGGCATCTCGCAAGAAAGGATATTCGGATTCTCAAAATAGGCCAAAAGGTTTGGATTTTGTGAATAGCCTGAAAGATTTCCTTTAATATGTCGGAAAGCTTTGGATTTCGGTTTCGCAAAATGTGCCATAAGTTTTGGATTTTGTGAATAGTCCGAAAGAGTCATATAACGGTGTCAAAGCCAGTGGGAGTATCGTTGTTATCTGCTATCATTGTATGTGGGTTACATACTGGTTCTAGGAAACGTCTCTTATCATTACAAAGTGTAATGACTTGGTGTTAAGAAACGGTTTGCTATGAAAGACTTTAAGAGATACAACATACTCAGGTGGTTGTGAACATCTATTAGATAGATCATAATTCTGCCAATATGATCTTGATGAGATTCAAGATGCATAACCCCGGGAATGGAGTTTCCTGTCATTGCAAAGTGTAATGAATTGGCATGAAAAAAACAAAGAAGGTGCAACATGCTCACGTAGTTCATAGACATCTATCAGATAGATGAGACTGACAGTATTGACTTAGCCGTTGAGAATATGATCTTGATGGGATTCAAGATGCATAAGAAAGAGTCCCTGAAAGGAAATGGTTTCCGGAAATCATGACACAAGGATTATTGGTAATCTTAGGATTCCGAAAGGGCTTGGAATGAGATTACATCAGGTTCCTCGAGCCTCTTGGACAAATCAGAAGTGTTATGAACATATCCTGATGACTTAATGCTTAGAGCATTATAAGTTGGATTCAGGATATTGCCTGGTTGAGAATACTGAATGGATTTTTTGAACAGACGTGAGAAATCATTGGGAAATGATTAGTGTGATTGATTTGAAAGGGTTTCAAATCGGTAATTGTTTACACCAGAACGTGGTGCTGTAGGACTTCATGGTTAAAGAATTTCGTTGGTTTCTGATGGAGCGCGTGTGGTTCACCGGCACATCATGACACCTCGAAATTGTCTTGGGGTGTAGTCATGTAGACTAAAGACCCGAGAACCATGGGCAGTCACGGTACACATCACCGGAATGGAGTTGTGAGAGAGAGAATGACAAAATGACAAATTGAGATATCATCGGAAGAGTATCCGATAGGATCATCTGCAATAAAGTGTATAAGTGTTAGACACTTGGATACATAGAAAGAGTGAAAAGGTCATAGGCATAGATATAAAAGGCTTGAATTGAAAGTTTAAAAGAGAATAAGAAACTGATAATAGTTATGATAAATCCGACTTGGTGATTACCTCGTGGAGACTTGGTATTTAGCAGGAGTAGCTGCCAGTCAGATTTATGTTTCGCTTTTGCATGTTTACTTCCTGAATAATTGGATTATTCAAATATCCACAGTCGTTCATACTCTTAGGGAATAAGTATGAAGGAAGACTGTCATGAATTGGTTTGTAGATTGTCTAAGGAGTTAGACATAGCAATAAGATTGCTGCAACGTTCATGAGTACTTGGAAATGGAGATTTGAGTATTGGATAAACCTGCACTCAATGGATTACTTTATGGATTATATCACGAGCAATGTTGAGACGATAATATCTTATGGTCTTAAAGTTGAGAGATATGAGTTATAATTTGCAAGGCGGTTGTTCATTGATAGTACGAAAACGCATCGGTAACTCGGTGTTATAAAACGTGCTGTTGTGAGTGATTTGTCGGGTAAAAGATATAACATATTAGTCGAAGATTATTCGTCCCTTAACCCAGACGGGAAACAGATATCTGTTGGCCACTCGATGATTTTGAAGTTGACTGAAGCGCTGGCCAGCCAGGACTGAATTGATTCGTTCAATTAGAAGTCTAAAAGTCATAAGCAAAATCGGAAATCGGGAAACAGTGTGTCAGACAGAGATTGATCTCAATCCATGTCTCATGTCTGAAAATATCTTGTTGGACGGAGGATCATCTGATCACTTATCTATGGACAGAACTGACTAGGTCAGAGTTCGGCAGCAGTTTCTAGGAAGCTACAGTTTGCTGATTAATTAGAGGTTAAATTGGTAATTATAGTCATAGACTTATCCAAGTGGGAGACTGTTGGATTAGGTGTCTAAGCCATGACTAATAATTTGTATTTACATAATTAATAGAAGCAAAGTCCATTTGGGTTGCCCTCATAGCTAGAGGTTTGGTAGAAAGTTCGGTAGAGAGAAAGGTTGGTTTATTATGGGATTAATAAATCAATAGAAATAAAAGATATGGTTTGTTAATATATTAAAGTGATAATATATTAATTAGAAACTGTATTGATTGATTAATAATTAATCAGAAATTAATTGGATTATTTCTGTGGCATTAATTAGATTAATCAAGAGGACAGGGGTTAAAGTCGTACAAATTCAATAGTTGAATTACGGCGCGCGGCGCGCAAATGTAAAAGCCGCGACGCGCATACAAATAATCCGGAAAATGGCTTAGAGATAGGATTTATCTCTGTTTGAAAGTCAAACGAGGTTTATCTCTAAGGGTCATTTGGTTGCCTATAAATAGGGACTCCTGGACCTCATTAATTGGTGCTCATTCTATTATTCTCTCTGGAATTTTCGTGACCTTCCTCTGGCTCCCTGGGTGTGATCTCATTTGAGGCAGGACACTTGTGCTGCTTAGCTTCAAGATTAAAACTAAAGGTTAGTTTTTCTTATTTATTCTTTTAGTTAAATTTTGTTTGGCCTTTAGAATTAGTTACATGTTCAATGTAAGAAAACATAGATCTTTTCTAGGTTGTATGTGAACTTAGGTTATTTAGTTCATGGCTGCAGAAAACCTTTCATAAAGCCCTTCGCAACTAGTCTTGCCTTGAAAGTGTGTACCTTTCCATCCATGTCGGTCTTCTTCTTGAAGATCCACTTGCACCCGACTGTCTTTCGGCCCGGTACATTGTCAACTAAGTTCCAAACTTAATTGTCACACATGGACTTGATCTTGCTGTCCATTGCCTCTTTCCATTTGGCAGACTCAGGGCCCGCCACTGCTTCCCGGTAGTTAGTTGGTTCATCAAAATTTGTCAGTGTCTTATCACTGACAAACGTGTCGCCATCCGTAGTTATATGGAAACCATAAAATTCGGGTGGCATGCTAACTCTACTGGAATGCCTAAGAGGTAAGGATATATCAGTCGGACCAACAGGAACTTCTTCCTCTTGTTGGATGATAGTTTATCCTAAGTTTGCGTTATCTGATGGTTCTTGAATTTCTTCAAGATCAATGGTACTCCCACTGTCCTCTTTGAATATGAGCTCTCTTTCTCGAAAGACTCCTCGTCTAGCTACAAAGACCATGTCCTCGCTGGGTTTGTAGAACAAGTATCCAAAAGACTGTTTGGGGTATCCAATGAAAATACACTTTTCGCTTCTTTCTGCGAGTTTGTCGTGAGTCTCTCGTCTAACGAAAGCCTCACAACCCCAGACTTTGATATGTGCTAACGAGGGAACTTTCCCCATCCACATATCATGAGGTGTTTTAGCAACCTTCTTAGTTGGGACTGGAAACTGAAACTCGGAGTCAAACAGAAAAACATAAATACCAATTATGGTCGACTGGAAACTGAAACTCGGAGTCAAAGAAGCCTTGGGAGTCGTTCCTATGCCAGGTCTTTGCTGCATTTTTTGACCTAGAACCCTCTATTTATAGCTTTGAAAAATAAAAGACCGCGGCACGCGCACTTAGATTCCGCGGCGCGCGTGCTAATTTATCCCCGTTTCTTCAGCATTTGAATCTTCTCCACCGCCTCATTGCTGAGTAAGCGCGTCACGCCCTTGTACATACCCGCGGCGCGCGTGCGAATTCGACTGTTTTGTCTTTATCTTCAAACTTCTTCCATTTTGTACTCTTTTAGTCCCTGTTTACATCAGTTTTTTTCCAAACAAGCACTGACACAAAAAGTGAGAATACCACAACATATATGATATAAATTCACCAAGAATAGGGCTCAACAACGACTAAAATACTTGATATTACTAGGCATTTTCAAACACCCCACACTTGTGCCTTTCTTGTCCTCAAGCAAGAGAGTTTTTAACAAATTCTAACTAAGACTCAAACAATTTTTGAATGCATTTAATTTCAAATCTTATTGCCTCAGGAGTTAGAGTGAAATAGTTTGTGAAACATAATCGGAATATCCTTTGGAATTCATGACTTTCTAAAGAACCCTTGATTACAAAGTTTCTGTCCACAATGAAGTGTACCTACTCATTCAGATTCTAAAGGTCATTAAAGAATTATCCATGACTTTCGATGTTGTCCGTGTAGCGAGCTTTCAGAAATACCATCCCAGACCAGACGATCTTAGGTGGCAAGGTGTATAAGGCCCACCCATTTTAGACTTACCGGCTCGAACAACAAAGGCCACTGATTGACAATTCCTTCCTAAATTCCAATCCTAAAACACTCCAATCTTCTAACTCTTAAAACTCAACTTATTTGACTAAACTAATAGCATGATCACAACTAAACAGTATTTTTTGAAAAATACCATTGCTAAAACATTCAGTAACTATTCGTTTCAAAATTTAAATCCATTAAAAATTTTGAAAATTGCTAAATTTTTTTGAAAATTACTCATTTCCCTCAAAAATTTCAAAAACACTCTTTCAACCGTCCACACCCCACACTTAAAACCGTACAACGCCCTCGTTGTACAAAAAATATTTCAGAACTAGGGAGAAAGAGTTACCCCTTAGACGGTTGATTTCTCGATTGTCACAGGTACAAAAACACGAACAAAAGTCCTCGACTCAGAATTCAGGAGTAGTAGCGCAACAGTGAAACACGCCGGTGGTCAAGGCAAGTGGAGGAGGCACGGTGACCCCACACTTGCTTGAAACAACTCTTCCATTTGGTATTACATGCATAACTCACAAAAAACATTAAATGCAAACAGAAAAACAAATAAAATATAAACAAGCAAAAGATAAAGATAGTGTCATAAGTACAGTACATATATCCCAAAAGAAAACAGAAAAATACATCAATCGCCACCAGGTGGCCTAGAAGGACCTGCCTCGTGATCGTGAGCTTGGGCTGGGAATGGTCGGGGGCATTGTCCCTGCCGGGTGGCTATCTCCAAAAGTACCTCCCTGATCCATGCCAGCTGGTCCTCAATACCAGCGACCCTGTCCTCCAATCGTCGGGGAGCCGTCATCTCCTCCGACTTCTGTGGCTGTGGTGGTGGAACTGGTGGATCGACTCTCCGGTGTCGCCTTGTTGGCCCCTCCTCATGGGCTGGTCGGGGCGCCCTAGGTGCCTCTGTCATCTCTCTCACAAAATGCCCAGGTTGTGGCTGGGTGATCAGGTGCATGTTCTCCAGTACATGTGCTGATGTGCAGACTGGAGGAATCGCCGTCAGGGAGGCCATGGTCGCAGCAGTAAGTAACCGGTAAGATCTGGCCAGGCGGGTAATGTAGTGCCCGCCGGTCAAAGGACTGCTGGCTGACGCACCCGTCGCTCGGGTGGATAGGGAAATCGCCAAGGCGTATGGGAGGTGGAGGAACCTGGTGGGGTCGATGAGCAACCACAAATATGTCATGTCCTCACCAGACACCTTCTCGCCCCCTCCCTCTGCATGATAGATGTGGTGACGATGCGGTGCATGACCCGGTGAAGCGGGTTGCGGAGCTTTCTCTCCCTGGCCGACCCCGCCTCGAAATACACATTGGACAACGTGGCCCAAACAACTGCATTGGCATCCCATGCGGGCTGCCCCTGAACACATGCTCGGAGAAATGGCGTAAAGTGCTGGCTCTGGAGCTCCTCCTTCGTGTATATTCCCGTGCGTCTCCCAAACTCCCTAAGACTGCACTCCCTGGGGACTCCCCCCAATCAAAATCAGACTAGCCTGGATCGAGCCTCTATCGAAGCCGGTGCGTAGCGGATCGTGGAGAGAAACTCCAAGAGAAGCTCGGTGTAAACGGTATCGTCCTGGTTGGCCATGAGCCTGTCCCAACCACCACACGTGAATGTAGCCTCCCCATGGGACCATGTACGATGAAGAAACAGCTCGATCTCGTCCCAAAGTCCAGCCGTCCTAAGAATATCTCGATCTATGATCGTCGCCTCAAGAACCCGACGACCAGTAAGTGCATCCCTCCTCTGAACATACTCGATCGAACTCTCCAGCTCAGCGGGGAACTGTGACAATGCCTAGTAATATCACATATTTTAGTCGTTGTTGAGCCCTATTCTTAGTGAAATTATATCATATACATCGTGGTATTCTCACTTTTCGTGCCAGCACTTGTTTGGAAAGAAATAATGAAAACAGGGACTAAAAGTGTGCAAATTGGAAGAAGTTTGAAGATCAAGGCAAAATCAGGAAAATACGTACGCGCGCCGCGGAAATCATCAAGGCGCGACACGGATACGAGGCGGTGGAAATAATTCAAATTCCGATAAAACGGGGATAAACCCCTACGTGCGAAGCGGGATCCATTAATGCGCGGTGCGGTCTCAAGATTTTTGCAACAATAAATAGAGGCTTTTAGGTCGAAAAAACGAGCGAAGACCTGGTGTAAAATCGATCCCCAAGGCTCTTTGACTCCAAGATTCAGCTTCAAGAACCATTAATTGGTATTTCTATGTTTTTATCTTTAATTTTCATTTAGTTTAGTAATTAGTAATCATTGGCTAGTATCTGTAGGAGTGACAATTATTGATATTTAGTTCTAGTTTCTGTTTTTGGAACTTTTGGTTACTGATTGTATCATTGGATCTGAGTTTGAGTTAATGAATCATTTAGTTACAAGTAATTGCTTCTTTTCGGTGTTTTATGCTTGTGAAAGAATTGTTTGGTGTTTGGCTTGTGTTTGATGTTTGATTTGCCTTTGTTTGCTTCTGAATTGGAGATGTACTTCTGATTTCAGTAAGTGACTAGGTTTGGTTGATAGTTTTAGTTTAGTTTATGCTTTTTGAGATTAATAGTCAAAAGTTAGAAACTAGGTCCTCTGACTGTAGCGTGACACTGCAGTTGGTAATCTGTCACCTGTCTCGACCACGTAACTCCTATGGATCGACCCTGACTTCCACTGTGCTAAGTGAGAGTGAGGTTTATTTTCTTATTTTTGACCGCATGACGGCCGCTGCGATGTTAAATTTTGGCGCCGTTGCCGGGGAGTTGTGAGCTTGAGATTAGGTGATTTTTAGGACTTTTTAGTTTTTGATTTTAGTTAGTAATTTTGATTTTTGTTTTTCGGGCGTGTTGTATTAGTGCATGCGTACCCGTAGGGGTGAGCAATCATCCCCTTTGCGTTTTGACTCAGAGATTGAGCGAACTGTGCGCAAGATCCGTGCACGTAGGCGTTTAAATACAATGAGTTTTAGTAATGTCAGTAGTAGTGTAGTGAGTGTTGCCCAGGAACCCTCGGGTGAGGCAACGGGGATGTCATTTATTCCCCCGGTTTTAGAATTTCACATTGGGAGCACGAGTTCTACTGGTGGTGCAGCTTCAGCCCCTGCACCTATACCTTCATGCACTCCGCCGTCGATTCCACCATTTCAACCTTTATCCCAACCTCAATCCACAAACCCATTTACATCTGCCATGTCTTGGGGAGCGCCGACTCATGATGGCACCCCAGTATCTAGACAGCAGACACCTATTTCCCAAACCATTTCTCAACCAGCACCAGTACTTTTTAAACCACAAACCACATTCCAACCTATACCACCGTAACAACAATACCAGCAACCACCTCAGCAGCAATACCAGTATAAACAGGCTGAGGAGAGGTATGATGAAGAAGACGAAGGATAGGTTCCACCAGCACCACAGCAACCATGGAACCGAGGTCGGGGACCTCCAAGAAGAGCACAGCAGCATCAACCACTACAATGTCAGCAGAGATATAATGATCATCACTTTTCGTTAATCCTGCTCAACCCTTTTATTTTGCACAACCGAGAGGGCAATCGGTTGCATCGCACTTCCAGCCACGGGAGTACGATGACTCGTCACCCATTTACATTCCTGAGGATATAGAATCTCAAGTAGAAATTAGGCCTCAGTTGTTAGGGATATTGCCGGAATTTAGGGGTTACAAACAGTATGACCCATACAATCACTTGTATGAGTTTATAACCATAGCCAATGCTAACACCCCTAGGAATACTAATAAGAATATTTTTAGACTAAGATTGTTCCTATTCACTCTTAAAGACAAAGCCAAATATTGGTTCACGTCCTTACCCTCGAATAGCATCGCTACATGGGACCAACTCAAAGCTAAGTTCTTACAAGAGTTCTATCCGGCAAGCAAGACGACGGAAATCAGGAGGGCCATTCAGGATTTCCAGCAGAAGCCTGGAGAAGCTTTTCATGAAGCATGGGATCGTCTAAAGGAGTTGATGAGGTCATGCCCTCATCACGATATTCCTAAGTGGCAACTGGTCAAGGTATTCTTTGAAGGAGCAAGTGAGACGAACCAAGCTATGATTAATGCATCATCTAGTGGCACTATTATGATGCAAGACCCGGAGGAGGCTTGGCAGTTTTTGGAACAATTAAGTAATGGCTCTAAGGCAAATTTTTCTACAAGGAAGACAGTAGGCACTGCTGCAGCAATAGGAGCCGATGCCGACTGGAAAAAGGATGTAAAGAAGGAGATAAGTGAGCTCAACAAGAAATTCAATAGGCTCGTGTCTACTCTGCAGAATGGACCTCAGAGTCAGCCACAAGGAGGTCAAGGAGGACCAAAGACTCAAGAAGCAAATCAAGTCTATGGTTAGGGTCAAGGACAATATGGAAATGGACGGCCCTATAGACCATATAACCAGGGTCAGCAGAATTTCAATAACCAGAGGCAGAACAACTACCAAGGGCAGTCATCCAACCCGCCCAGGCAGCATCAACCGGCGAACAACAATAGTAATGCCAGTGGAAATGGTAGCAGCAACAATATGGGGCCCAATAACTCCATTAACAATGCCCCAGGGACGCAGGAGGATCTGGTCGCGAAAATGTATGAAATGTTCAATACAACACAACAGCAATCGCAGGCCAATGCAAAAGCCATCGTCAATATGGAGAGGCAAATCGCCCAAATGGCTGACGACCAACGAAAAAGAGATAATGGGAAGCTGCCAAGTACCACAGAAGTCAATCCGACCCATGGTCAGCGAGCCGGAAAGGAACATGTCAACACTGTCGAGGCTGAATGGAGGAAAGTCACCCTGGAAGATCTGCTAGAATCTGGAAATGAGGTAGAGAGTAAAGAAGAAGAAGTTAAGGAAGAGGTTGATAGTGAAAAGGAAAATAGGGAAGACACGGAATTAAAGGAAATTCCTATTGAGAAGGAAACTCAACCCAAGGAGAACAAGGATGGCCAGGAGGAAAAGCAGCCAATAATAGTTGGGATCAAACAAATAAAGAAGGACAAGAAGGGGAAGACAAAGCAAGAAGCATCTAAATCGACGGGGCCATTGATGAACCAACCTTTGTGGGATGAACTTAAGAATGCTCCTGAAGATACAAGAATTCTTCAGGAGATGTGCGAGAAAAATGGGAAAAGCAAGACACCCACACCTGATACGGTAAGGTTGACAATTAAAGCTAGTGAGGCACTGTTAGGAACACTGCCCAAGAAAGAAAAGGATCCTGGGTCACCACTGATCACTGCTACTGTAGGAGATGTGGTCATTAGGAACACATTGCTGGACTTGGGAGCAATTGTGAATGTGCTACCGGGATACTTGTATGATAAATACAAGAATGAGGAATTAGAGCCAGCAAAGACTGTGTTACAGCTGGCTGATCAGTCAACCAGAGTGTCCCGAGGTAAGCTTACCAATGTCATAGTAAAGGTTGGAGATTTCTTTTACCCAGTGGACTTTTTAGTTATGGAGTACGTGAGTCAGGAGGATGCGCCCGCATTAATATTAGGACGCCCGTTCTTGGCTACAGCCGGCGCTATTATCGACTGCAAAACAGGAGATTTGGACATCTTCTTCGGGTCGAGAAAAAGAAGGTTAAATATGTTTGGAAGTCCCATATCGCTACCTCAAGGGTATGATGATAAGAATTTGGACAGCAACTTGCTGATGGAGCCTGGAGTTAGGGACAAAAGAACAATATGGACGCGACCGGGAGAAGGAGGAAAAGAGGAAGTCTTGACGGACACAAAGGAGCATCCGTTGTCCACCATTGACAAGGAGAAACTGCTGGACATGATGGAAATGTTGGAAGCAAGGCACCAGCATTATGAGAAAGATGCAAGGGAAAGAGAAGCAAAAGTCTTTCAGCTCCTGGAAGACCAGCAACAATGGATTTGCGAGGTTAGTGACAGGATGACTCAGCTCACTTCATTGATGTCAATGATGGCCCACAATTTCACGCCAAATCACAAGGAGATGCCATCAGGAAATCGAGAAGAATAGGAGCAGGAATAGCACGTCTGGCTGAAGACGTTAAACTTAGCGCTTGTTGGGAGGCAACCCATCTTTTCATAGGTTAGGTACTGTATTCTTAGGAGTAATTAGGAAATTATATCATCGTCATTTGCAGGTATTATTGGTCCAAGGCAAGTATGGGGTTGTTTTGAAGAAATTTGAATTTTTGATGACCGCGCCGCGGTCAGGCAAATTGCGCGCCGCGGGATCGTAAACCAACCCGATGCGCAGGGGTTGATTTGGGAGCACGCACGACGTGGTTCGCTCATATCCGTGCCGCGGGAATTGATCGGTCGGATTCTTTCGATATTAAGGTAAGCGCGACACTATTCACACACACCACACCTCAGAGCTCTGATCATCGAAAAATTCTCGTGTTTTTTCTTGCTCATTTCATTCCTACTACCAAGGTAAGTCATTCTAACTAGCTTTTACGTATTTAAACTAGTGATTAGGCAGTTGATTTGGTTGATTTCTCCAAAAACTCAAAAACCTAGAAATCGCCAATGCTGACTCGTAGGGTGTTTATTTTGCCAAATAATGACCCTAGATGAGTTAGTCGGCACTTAGGATACCTTGTAGTGTATTTGGATTGAGTTTAAACAAGTTAAATCGTGAGTTTGGATTTGGAATTGGAAACAGCCGCTCGCCGCGCCGCGCCCTGGTTCGTGGGCCGCACCGCGGTACGGTGGAGAAGAAAAGGACCTAAATTGCAAAAAAAAATTCTTTTGTGCAGATGTCGTTCAGATTAGATCACCAGTTCCTCCAGTTTTCCGAGGGGCCAGTTAGCTCCGTGGAGTATAGTTCGAGGAGGGATGCACTGATAGGTCGCCGGGTTCTCGAGGCGACGATCATTGACCGGGACATCCTCAGGGACGCAGGGCTTTGGGGAGAGATAGAGCCATTCCTCCACCGCACATGGATCCACGGGGATGCTTCATTCACATGCCGAGACTGGGATAGGCTTATGGCCAACGAGGAGGATACAGTCTATACCGAGCTTCTCTTGGAGTTCCTATCCACTGTTCAGTTTACACCTGGATCGACAGAGGCCCGTTCCAGGCTGGTACGATTTAGATTGGGGGGTGTGCACAGGGAGTGCAACCTCCGGGAGTTTGGGAGGCGCACCTGCATATACACAGAGACGGACCTGCAGCACCGTTACTTCACGCAGTTTCTTACAGCGTGCGTTCAGGGGCAACCCGAGAGGGCTGTCAATATAGAGGTTTGGGCACCATTGTCCAACGTATTCTACGAGGCGGGGACATCCAGAGAGCCATCTTCGCGATCCGCTTCACTGACTTATGCACCGTATCGTCTCCACCTCCATCATGCATAGGGAGGGGGGCGACAAGGTGTCTGGCGAGGACATGACATATCTCTGGGTCCTCCTCGACCCCTCCAGGTTCCTTCACCTCCCGTTTGCCCTAGCTGTCTCCCTGTCCACCCGTGCGATGGGTGCATCTGCCAGCAGTCCTCTGGGTCGTGGGTATTTCATCACCCGCTTGGCCCGTTCGTACTGGATTCTTACTACTTCGATTGTGGCATCGTTGACCGCTTTACCTCCAGCTTGCACTATGGCGTGAGCCCTGGCGAAGATGGGGCTTATAGAGCAGCAGCGCCCAGGCCAGTTTGTGAGGGTGGCGACTGAGGCACCCCAGGACCCCCTGCCAGCTTACGCCCAGCCGGGTAGGAGACGCCGGAGGCAGGCAGCACCAGCAGATCCAGCACCACAATAGGAGGAGGTGACAGAGATGAGGCGACTGCAGGATCGGGTCGCCAGGTTGGAGGCGCAGTTGGAGTGGATCAGAGGGGTACTTTTGGAGTTAGCCACACAGCAGGGACACCGCCCCCGACCATTCCCAGCCCGAGCCCACGATCATGAGGCCGGTTCTTCCAGGCCACCAGGTGGCGATTGATGTATTTTTCTTATTTTTTTTCTTTTGAGTATTTGTACTGTACTTATGACATTACTATCTTTTGTTTGTTTATTTTGTACCTGTGACACCGAGTACCTTCCAAGCGATCTACCGTCAAAAGGGGTAACTCTTTCTCCCTTGTTCTAAATAATTTTTGTACAACGGGGACGTTGTGCGATTTTAAGTGTGGGGTGTGGACAGTCGAAAGAGTAGTTTTTTGAAATTTTTGTGGGAAATGACCGATTTTCAAAATTTTAACAACTTTTTCAAAAATTTTATTAGATTGTAATTTTGAAACTGATAGTTTGTGATTGTTTATAGCATTAGTATTTTTCGAGAAATACTATGTAGTTGTGATCATGCTATTAGTTGAGTCAAATAAGTTGAGTTTTAGGAGTTAGAAGATTGGACTGTTTTAGGATTGGAATTTAGGAAGGAATTATCAATCAGTGGCCTTTGTTGTTCGAGCCGGTAGGTCCGAAAAGCATGGCCTCAAAGAGGCATTTATGCACCTTACCACCTAAGATCGTCTAGTCTGGGATGGTATTTCTGAAAGCTCGTTACATGGGCAACATCGAAAGTCATGGATAGTTCTTTTATGGCCTTTAGAATCTGAATGAGTATGTACACTTCATTGTGGACGGAAAATTTGTAATCAAGGGTTCTCTAGAAAGCCATGAATTCCAAAGAACATTCCGATTATGTTTTCACGAACTATTTCAATCTAACTCATAAAGCAATAAGCTTTGAAACTGAACACAGTCAAAAATTGTTTGATTCTTAGTTAAAATCTATTAAAAAACTCTCTTGCTTGGGGACAAATGATGTGTTTTCAAACATACATATTTATATCCCCAAAATAATACCACAAGTTTTTGGAATACTGAGGATTCAAATATAATCTTTGTAATTGCTTCGCATAAGTTTTAAATTTATAAATAGGGAAATACCATGAATGAAAACAACGCAACTAGGCAAGTATACCTAATCAGTTATAATATAGTAATGGTAAATCCGGGTCGAACCCAAGGGAAATGGATTAAATTTAAGAAAATCACTTATCAATTAATAATTTATAATAATATAAAAGAGATAAGAGGGGGGAAATTGTGTAATTGATATTGTGAAAATGTGGTGATAACAAATAACAACAAGGTTGAAGTTAAACTGAACAGAAAGTTTGAACAAATATGCTTTTACTCAGAGGTGATTACTTCTTATAATAATATTCTGATTGATAATAATGTGCAATGGATATTAACAAGTTAAATACCGAGTTCTAAATTAATCGGATGTCTTGGTCCAACAATCCAATTTTATGATTAAAAGGGTATTAATTCCATTGGTCCAGTAATTAACTATTCCAAATAATCATTCGATTTATTCGTACTCTGCATGATTTATTTATTGTTTTTGATTTTCATGAAGCAAGGCACAAGTGTGGGGTGTTTGACAACGCCTAGTAATATCACATATTTTAGTCGTTGTTGAGTCCTATTCTTAGTGAAATTATATCATATACATCGTGGTATTCTCACTTTTCGTGCCAGCACTTGTTTGGAAAGAAATAATGAAAACAGGGACTAAAAGCGTGCAAATTGGAAGAAGTTTGAAGATCAAGGCAAAATCAGGAAAAGACGTACGCGCGCCGCGGAAATCATCAAGGCGCGACGCGGATACGAGGCGGTGGAAATAATTCAAATTCTGATAAAACGGGGATAAACCCCTACTTGCGACGCGGGATCCATTAATGCGCGACGCGGTCTCGAGATTTTTGCAACTATAAATAGAGGCTTTTAGGTCGAAAAACGAGCGAAGACCTGGTGTAAAATCGACCCCCAAGGCTCTTTAACTCCGAGATTCAGCTTCAAGAACCATTAATTGGTATTTCTATGTTTTTATCTTTAATTTTCATTTAGTTTAGTAATTAGTAATCATTGGCTAGTATCTTTAAGAGTGACAACTATTGATATTTAGTTCTAGTTTCTGTTTTTGGATCTTTTGGTTACTGATTGTATCATTGTATCTGAGTTTGAGTTAATGAATCATTTGGTTACAAGTAATTGCTTCTTTCGGTGTTTTATGCTTGTGAATGAATTGTTTGGTGTTTGGCTTGTGTTTGATGTTTGATTTGTCTTTGTTTGCTTCTGAATTGGAGATGTACTTCTGATTTCAGTAAGTGACTAGGTTTGGTTGATAGTTTTAGTTTAGTTTATGCTTTTTGAGATTAATAGTCAAAAGTTAGAAACTAGGTCCTCTGACTGTAGCGTGACACTGCAGTTGGTAATCTGTCACCTGTCTCGACCACGTAACTCCTGTGGATCGACCCTGACTTCCACTGTGCTAAGTGAGAGTGAGATTTATTTTCTTATTTTTGACCGCATGACGACCGCTGCGATGTCAAACTAGAGAAAATGATGGTCGAGCCTGAAAGACATCTGCACAAAAACATCCACACAAAACAAAAAATTTTGCAAAATAAGTCATTATCTCCTCCACCGAACCGCGGCGCGGCCCACGAACCAGAGTGCGGCGCGGCGACCGGCTGTTTCGAATTCCAACCCTAATCTCACTGATTTTCACCTATTAACTCGATCCAAACACACTACAAGGTAGCCTAAGCATCGACTAGCCCTTCTAGGGTGATCATTTGGCAAACAAAACACCCTACGAGCCAGCATGGCCGATTTCTAAGTTTTTTCATTTTTGGAGAAATCAACCAATTTTACAGCCTAATCGCTAGTTCTAACAAGTAAAAACTAGTTAGAATGACGTACCTCGATAGTGGGAATGAAATGAACGAGAAAAATGCGAGAAAAACGTCGGATGATCGGAACTCTGAGGCGCGGCGTGGGTGGTGTTTGTGAATAGTGAATGCGACGTACCTTTTTAAAGAGAAAACCGACTGATCGATTCCCGCGTCGTGGGAAAGGCGTGACCGCGCCGTGCGTGCTCCCAAATCAACCCCTGCGCATCGGGTTGATTTACGATCCCGCGGCGCGTAAAACACATGACCGCGACGCGTCTTCAAAAATTCAAATTTCCTTCATAACGACCCCACACTTGCCTTCGACCAACAATAACCTGCAATGACGATGATAAAATCTTCCTAATTACTCCTAAGAGTTACAGTACCTAACCTAAAAGATGGGTTGCCTCCCAACAAGCGCTAAGTTTAACGTCTTCAGCCAGACGGACTACTCCTTCTACAGCTACGGTGGATCGTATGCCTCCTTTCTTTGCTGATTCCCAGTCACCACCATCCCCTCATTGCCCACATGCTCCTTCAGCTTTCCTGGATCGAATGGCCTGTCGGTCCTTCTGTTGCCCAGTTGTCGTCTCCCGATGATTTCCCGCGAATGCTTGGAGGTAGCTTTGAACCTCCAAGCTCGTTCCTTCATTCTGCATTCCTTCAAAATTACCAGTTTGACGTGGAGCGTCCCCAAAGCTGCTCCCAATAATTGTTTTGTGCCTCGTTTGTTGTTCACATATTGCGTGTTATCTTCAGTTTGCAATTTTGGCTTGCAGTATCAATAAAAATTTTCCAGCCAAATGGGATCGGAAGGAAACATATCGGGATGCTTCCATATATCCTCATCGATGGTATTGATTACATCTCATTTTCCATTCATGAACGGATCATGAGTGGCGATAAAATCATGCTTATTGTTTTCAAAAACCAACTCGTCGGCATCATCTTCTTGATCATCGCCCAACAGGTGGATCGGTACCAAGAGTGAGCCACTGATTTCATCTGGTGGTGGTATAAAGTCACCCATCACCAGATCCTTACTTTCAAAATGTTCAAATTTTTCAAAAAGTATAGGTTCAGGGGTACTATTGTCATCTACACCCCCTTCCCCAATAGTATCAACAACTTCAACAATTTCGGGAATCGTTGGGTTGGGGTCTGTACTGTCACTTACAGCCTCCTCCACAACAATCGTTTCGACCATCTCAGTGGTCTCTTGAATTTCCCAAGGTGCATTGTAAGACCCGTTCCGCCGAGGCGCGGCTCGGGCGGATCCGTGGCACGGCTTTGGGAAGGATCTGGATTCGCGAATGAATTATACGCGTGACGCGGCTCGGGAGGATCCGCGGCGTGATGCGCCGCAGATATGAAAAACCCTAATTCGGATTTAAACGCCTATATAAAGGGTCTCAGCCCTAGGGTTCGTGTTTTTGGAAGTTTTCGGGAGTAGAGTCGACTGGTTTCAGCAGAGGCTCTTCGGTGTACCGGATCATTGTTAGTGTAGTAAATGGAATCTATGGTTTAGTCAGGCTCTTTGCAACTTCTAGATTTCTTAGTTGAGGCTGTGCAAGTCGACACGTTCTGTAGCGTGCAATTGGGAGAGAAATTGCAAGGCGACGGTCCGATCTCGAGTTTTAGGTTGGGGATTTTTTTTCTTTTAAAAGTGTCTCCTTGGGAAGGGAGTTATTCGATTTAGGAAGCGACGAAAGCTTGTCCCTAGGTGCATTGGACCATATCGAATCATCGCGCAAGTAGGTAAGGTAGCTTACCGGTTGGAGCTGCCTGAGCAGCTTAGCCAGATTCACGACACGTTCCACGTTTCGCAACTCAAGAAGTGTATTACAGATGAAACTTCAATAGTGCCTTTGGAGGATATTCAAGTAGACGAACGCCTGAATTATGTGGAGCGACCGATTGCCATCATTGAAAGGAAAATGAAGACTTTACGAAATAAAACGATAGGATTAGTTAAGGTGCAGTAGCAACATCGTAAAGGGTCCGAGTGGACTTGGGAACTAGAGGAGGAAATGCGTAGGCATTACCCAGAGTTGTTTACAGGCGCGGATTTCGGGGACGAAATCCAGTCAAGTCGGGGAGAATTGTAAGACCCGTTCCGCCGAGGCGCGGCTCGGGCGGATCCGTGGCGCGGCTTTGGAAAGGATCTGGATTCGCGAATGAATTATACGCGCGGCGCGGCTCGGGAGGATCCGCGGCGCGGTGCGCCGCCGATATGAAAAACCCTAATTCGGATTTAAACGCCTATATAAAGGGTCTCAGCCCTAGGGTTTGTGTTTTTGGGAGTTTTCGGGAGTAGAGTCGACTGGTTTCAGCAGAGGCTCTTCGGTTCCAAGGCTTTGAAGGTTTTGAGAGATTGGTAGAAGGGGATACAACATGGGGGAAAGCTTGTAGCCGATCATGTGCATTCCTCTGTTTTCCAGAAGCAAGGTAAGAGGATCTACCTTGCTGATATTTCATTTTATCCTGTCACATGGTGTTATGCCTTGGTTAATAGTCTTAAATGACTTGTAATACTTAGGGTTTTGGACCATGGACATGCATGGACTTGCATGTCCATAAGAAAGTGACCTTAGGGTAGTTTCTGATCCCAGGAAGGGTGTAGAGAGGAACACTAATCGATGGTTGTACTGGTTAAGGACTAAAAGGGATTTCGGACTATTACGAGTCCGCGACGCGGACAGGCTATGCCGGCGACGCTGGTTCGGGTAAACCCCGTAAGTATGTAATGATAAGTCTGCGACGCGTAAGTGAGAGGTTGCGCCGCGGCGAGTGACTGTTTGACCAAAAGCTTATTATCGACCCTTGTTTGTTAGCAAATGTCAGGTCAGACCTTTAGGCCAGTCTATAGGAGTTTGGCCAGTGATTAATATGTTGTGTATGTGGGATTTAGGTGATCGGACGAGCCTAGTTTGGGATATTAGCGATTATCCGGATGGTTGTGATTCAGGTGAGTATCCTCACCTTACTATATGATGTTGCATGTTAGGCATCTTGTATGTTATTACAGTGATATGATTTGCTCTATATCTGTGATTATTTATTGTTGGGCTCAGTACTGATGCGTGTCCCCTCGTAGCTATTGTATGGCGAGTTAGACTATTGCCTTGTCCCATAGCTGTTGTATGATGGGCTGGGCCATAACTGGGAACCCATAGCTGTTGTATGATGGGTAGAACCACCCATGTCCATAGCTATTGTATGATGGACGCCCGTAGCTGTTGTATGGCGGGTAGGGTCGGGTCGTTCTCGAGGACGGGTTGTTTAATATGTGGGCATGTATGGTAATTTGTGGACTCACTAAGCTTTAAGCTTACCCGTTCATTTTATAACATTTTCAGGTACTACAAGTGATAAAGGGGTGAGCTCGGCGTGACGGCGGTGCATCGCATATTTAGGTTTTGCAGTTATATGGTTAATAGAGATTTTTAATATTATGGGACGTATACACTCTGCTAACAGTTTTGATAAACACTGTTTAACCATGTTAATAATATTATCTATGTTTTTACTTACATTTTTAAAGAAAATTTTTGATTGGAAACTGGGGCGTTACAAATTGGTATCAGAGCCTTGGTTTGAGGGATTTGGATGAACTGTATTGGGAATCCAAACTCAAACTTAGGACTTAGAGCTTTTCGTTAAAGAAATATTGTTTTCTCTATAAAAGTTTTAAGTAGTTGGGTTGAATAACATGTGGAAGATTCCCTTGCATGTTCTTGTTTGATTGTTGCTTGGGGGTTTGAAACATGGTATGCACACCTGACTTATGATTTTTAAGGGATAATGGGTTTCGAAAAGAATGAGATGCGATGCAAACCGTCAACCGAGCTCAAGTAAGTATTTGTGATTCCCAATTACCCATGTCAAGTTTGTACTATGTGATAATATGTGTTATGCTAGAAAGTAGGCATGAAACCTAGTCAGGAAATGCATGCTTGGATTAGGATGCCTTCTGCCTGTTATGTGTTATTTGTGCTGCTTTAGGATCTATGCTAACACTATTAGGTTTCTTAGTGAATGCTATTAGGTTATATACAATTAGGATAAGATAGCCTAAGAATTCTTGGTCTAGCCTTACTGGCTGTTCCTTGTTTGGTTGTGACTTTGGGGTAGGATCATTTATTTTAACGTCTATCTTATTCTCGATTGTGTACGACCATGTGTCCGTGAGGCGACCCGATGGTGTTAGCAGAAGTTCTTTTAGGCATGGGTGGGGCGTGAGATCCTAGGTAGCCTAGGATGAGTGTTAGGCACTTGGGTGCGAGACAGTATGAATACCGATGTCGAATAGATGAGTGAGTGGTGAATTAGAGTATTGGGGGACGAATTCTGGAACAAGTACGAATAGGTGTGGAAGGTAGTACTGGGCCCGTACTACCGAAAGCACAGGATTCATACTTGAGTCAGGAAGAGTTACCCAAAATTCTAAGGATCCGGGTAGGGTAGAGAATCAGGTATGATTCACATTATGGATTAGTGGCGAAAAGGAAGTACACGTCTTCACCGTGGTGATGTTCGGTCATGAAGAATGGATCAGGAAGAGTTTTCGGGTGTGACCGATTGAGGTGGATTGGGATGGATCATAAGGTACAGAAATTGATAGTCGTTGAAGTATCAACGAGGGCTATTATTGACAGCAATGGGTTAGGCGATGCATCCGGGTTGCTAGTCGATGCATCTAGGTTTTGCATGACGATGTTTCGAATGACAATGGATGTGAATCCCGATAGACCTTATTCTTGTCCAATGGACTAAAACGGCATGGTATGAGGATTTGATTGGTTGCAAAGGCTCGAGGAGCTGATCGATCGCGATCAGGACTAGGTATTAGTACCGACTCCAAGTGGGGGAGAGTTGGTGTTCTAAGAGAATAAATGAAGCTTAATGCGTGTATAGCTCAGCTACTAGAATATGGGAGTACTTGCATTACGAATTGTCAAGCGTTAGCTTGGGTGATGATGATAGAGGGAGAAGGGATTGACAGCTTGTTGGAAACTGTGGCTTGGGAATCTGTAGATAGGTTCTAGAGGATTACTAGGTACTCTTTTAGGGAATGGACGAGAATCCAGATTGATTTAAGTGCCGACATTATGTCGACTTGTGTCACTCGAAGAGCAGGAAGGGCCCGTCCAGCTGCTGAAGCTGATGGACCTTGGTTCCTGTTACCCAGCTGAAGTTAGAGTAATTGGAGACTACGTACAAGGTATGGCGAAGAATGTGTGTAGTGTGTGGCGTATGGTATGAAGACCCACAGAAGATGGCTCCTTGGATAGATAGCCACATGTAGAGGGTTGAAGCAGAAAGGGAAGAAGGGTTATGACATAATCGGCCATTGAGAATGGAGGTCTCATGGCGATGAGGGAGACGGCGTGGAGATGGATACCCGCGACCTGGCGAGGCAGGGAGCTCGCCGGCAGGGATGAAGGCCTTTTGAAGAGGGAAAGTTGTAGCTTGGAGGAGGAAGATGGGAGTGTCATTGCGTGCTGGAGCTAGCAAGGGGTTATTGGTGCATCAAGTAGCTTTTCACCTTAGGGTAAAGGTGTTTGGAATAGCTTTGAGTAAAGGAAATTCTGCGAATTCAAGGAAGCGGTTGGAAGTTGTATGCGGTGCTAAGAGGCATGGATCTTGGCCATGCTAGGGAAGCATGATCACCTCTTTAGAAGTTTTGATTATTCTCATCAAGGAGTGAAGAATGTCGGGCGATTGCATTTCGTTTCAATTCAAGACCTTGACAGCAGTGGGAGCGAGAGAGCCAAGTTTTGGTATAAAAAGGGCAGAGCATGGAAGGTGAGACGCCGGACTAAAGAGAAAACCCGACCTGTTGGTTCGACAGCAAGATTTCGCAAGATATGGTGACTTGGAACAGAAGGGTTCTGCTTGCATGGACTGATACTCAGAAGGATTGACGCAGAGGAATTATTCAGAGACTGGGAATCTACTTCGGGCTTCAACAAGAGTTATGCATGTAGGACAAAAGTCTGCGAAGTAAGGGATGTGTCATCTGTGACAGCTCATCTCAGGAGCGCTAGTCAATAGTTTCAAGGAAGGAAAGGATCGCGAGCTGAGAAGCCTTCCAAGGTAGGAAAGGCTGGGCAGAAGTAAGGAAGGGGTCGGAGCAAGGTTTTAAGGAAACGTGTTGGTGAGATGGTGTATCAACCGGGAGGGTTCAGCACGGAAACAACATATTAAGCAATGATGAGATAAAGGCATGACGAGGGGTATGTTATTGAGAAAATATAAGGGATGTTAGGAACAAGGATAAGCATTGGCCAGGAGCATTGGGTCTTATTGGTTTAGTGATCGATTAAGGATTCTACGTCCTGGAGGATTAGTATCACATGGGTACCGGGGTACTGTGCCTTGTTCACAGTTGTTCCTCTCGTGCCTCGGTGAGAGATAGGGTGTTGTCGGATGGAGTGTACTATGTTGAGGAGGTACTGTGGTGTGTTCTGGTGAGTACTTCGTGCGATCGGGAGTGCCGGGTCCTTTACTATAGCAGTACTGCGTCGTGTTCCCTCAAGTACGAGATGCGGTTATAGCGGGCTGATGGGTCAGATTGGGTTGTGGGGCAGATGATTTCTGTACAGGATGAGTTAATGGTCTTTTGGGTGCCAAGGAGTAGTACCCTTAGATTGTTCAGTGGGATAGGAGATGATTATAGACCCCTCCATGATCATATTTGTCAAAGTAGTTGAGGTAAAGGCTACCTTGATGTTGCTGTTGGCTGTTTAGCTGATAGGAATGAAATCCAGGGGTGGATCAGGACGACCCGAATGCCAGACAGATCGGATTCAAGAAAAGGGTTTTGATGGGGAACTATGGAAGGGAACATCTTAAGGTGAGTTAGTTCGGGTAGATGAAGAGTTGGAAGTGGCGTTAGCGGAGGTTGGCTAACCCATTATATGGTCGCTTTGGATGTCAGTTATGGACAGGGCATTTGGTGCGGTATCGAATGAAGAGTTTGTGTCAAGTTTTTCATTCGCCCGAGGGGTGACATGGATGCATATGATATTTGAGAGGATTATTGGTGATATGGCCGGTAAAGAAGTGGGAATGGTTAAGTGGAGAGGTGTTTGATCGGTGGGAAGGTCGAGGCCAATCACCAAAAGACTTGTAGCTAATTTGGTCTCCGAAGATTTCTGAGGTGGAATTTGGAGGTAAGCCTATATGGGTTCACGGTGGAAGTATTAAGGAACCCCTCAGTGTGTTGATGAAATCTAGGATGTCGTAGACCGAAAGAGCAGAAGTGCTCACTTTTAGTCTATTAAAGTATGCTTGTCAACGAAAAGGGAATGATGTTAAGGCTCGGGAGAAGGTACCCTGATGTGGTGCTCTGGATGGCGATATCAGATAAGGAGGTGCAGCTCACTTAGGAGTTTAGGAGAAGGTTCGCAAAGTTTTCGACACTCACCTTTGTTTCAGTATTGTGCATCACCCTTAGAACGATGGCTGAATGGAGAGATCGATGTAGACGTTGGAAGGAGTTTCTTCGGGATCACGTTCTTAGTGTGGTGGGAGTTGCAGTCTCCTATGTAACGTTGGTAGAGTCCTTTATGATAATGGTTAGCACACAAGAAATGGCCTCTTGTGTAAGAAGTCGTACGGGAGAAGGTGCCAGGACTTCTGTGTGTTCAGGAAGAGATTGTAGACCGTTTTGAGCCGGAAGAAGAATCATGATAATATGCAGTGTTAGGACTGAGCTTATCGGTCGGAGTTTTGTCGTTAAGGTACCGTTGTACTGGAAAGTTGGACCCCGAGTGTACCGGATCATTGTTAGTGTAGTAAATGGAATCTATGGTTTAGTCAGGCTCGTTGCAACTTCTAGATTTCTTAGTTAAGGCTGTGCAAGTCGACACGTTCTGTAGCGTGCAATTGGGAGAGAAATTGCAAGGCGACGGTCCGATCTCGAGTTATAGGTTGGGGATTTTTTTTTAAAAGTGTCGCCTTGGGAAGGGAGTTATTCGATTTAGGAAGCGAGGAAAGCTTGGCCCTAGGTGCATTGGACCATATCGAATCATCGCGCAAGTAGGTAAGGTAGCTTACCGGTTGGAGCTGCCTGAGCAGCTTAGCCAGATTCACGACAAGTTCCACGTTTCGCAACTCAGGAAGTGTATTACAGATGAAACTTCAATAGTGCCTTTGGAGGATATTCAAGTAGACGAACGCCTGAATTATGTGGAGCGACCGATTGCCATCATTGAAAGGAAAATGAAGACTTTACGAAATAAAACGATAGGATTAGTTAAGGTGCAGTAGCAACATCGTAAAGGGTCCGAGTGGACTTGGAAACCGGAGGAGGAAATGCGGAGGCATTACCCAGAGTTGTTTACAGGCGCAGATTTTGGGGACGAAATCCAGTCAAGTCGGGGAGAATTGTAAGACCCGTTCCGCCGAGGCACGGCTCGGGCGGATCCGTGGCGCGGCTTTGGAAAGGATCTGGATTCGCAAATGAATTATACGCGCGGAGCGGCTCGGGAGGATCTGCGGCGCGGTGCGCCGTAGATATGAAAAACCTTAATTCGGATTTAAACGCCTATATAAAGGATCTCAGCCCTAGGGTTCGTGTTTTTGGAAGTTTTCGGGAGTAGAGTCGACTGGTTTCAGCAGAGGCTCTTCAGTTCCAAGGCTTTGAAGGTTTTGAGAGATTGGTAGAAGGGGATACAACATGGGGGAAAGCTTGTAGCTGATCGTGTGCATTCCTCCGTTTTCCAGAAGCAAGGTAAGAGGATCTACCTTGCTGATATTTCATTTTATCCCGTCACATGGTGTTATGCCTTGGTTAATAGTCTTAGATGACTTGTAATACTTAGGGTTTTGGACCATGGACATGCATGGACTTGCATGTCCATAAGAAAGTGACCATAGGGTAGTTTCTGATCCCAGGAAGGGTGTAGAGAGGAACCCTAATCGATGGCTGTACTGGTTAAGGGCTAAAAGGGATTTCAGACTATTACGAGTCCGCGACGCGGACAGGCTATGCCGGCGACGTGGGTTCGGGTAAACCCCGTAAGTATGTAATGATAACTCCACGACGCGTAAGTGAGAGGTTGCGCCGCGGCGAGCGACTGTTTGACCAAAAGCTTATTGTCGACCCTTGTTTGTTAGCAAATGTCGGGTCTGACCTTTAGGCCAGTCTATAGGAGTTTGGTCAATGATTAATATGTTGTGTATGTGGGATTTAGGTGATCGGACGAGCCTAGTTTGGGATATTAGCGATTATCCGGATGGTTGTGATTCAGGTGAGTATCCTCACCTTACTATATGATGTTGCATGTTAGGCATCTTGTATGTTATTTACAGTGATATGATTTGCTCTATATCTGTGATTATTTGTTGTTGGGCTCAGTACTGATGCGTGTCCCCTCGTAGCTGTTGTATGGCGAGTTGGACTATTGCCTTGTCCCATAGCTCTTGTATGATGGGCTGGGCCATAACCGGGAACCCATAGCTGTTGTATGATGGGTAGAACCGCCTGTGTCCATAGCTGTTGTATGATGGACGCACGTAGCCGTTGTATGGCGGGTAGGGTCGGGTCGTTCTCGAGGACGGTGGTGCATCGCATATTTAGGTTTTGCAGTTATATGGTTAATAGAGATTTTTAATATTATGGGACGTATACACTCTGATAACAGTTTTGATGAACACCGTTTAAGCATGTTAATATGATTATCTATGTTTTTACTTACATTTTTAAAGAAAATTTTTGATTGGAAATTGGGGCGTTACATGCATGCCCTTACATCACATATTCAGGTGGTGCAAGTTCACACACATTATTATTGGTTAAAAATCACTCGCCTCAGGCGCTGACGAGTATTTCCAGCTTTTCTCTAACCTATCTAAAGAAGCTTGCACTTTTTCAAGAGCATCTGCCTGATCCTTTTGAACTTGGTGGGTGTCAGCCATGAGCTCCAATATTTGGGCCCAAGTTACAGAATTTTCAGGTTGAGATGACTCCTCGGTCCGCCATCCATCGAATGATCCATTGTAGTAATCATCCACATAATAGGTGTCGGCCTAATTTTCATAATACTCATAATACTGGTCCGGGCACATGTAATCACCCATTATAAGGATGTACACATACCAAAAATCAGCAAACTAAATTCAAACATCAAAATCAGAAAACAAATCCTACAGATCGCCTACTCTTAAGCTCACAACTCCCCGACAACGGCGTAAAAATTTGACACCCCTAGGTCGTCGTGCGGTCAAAATAGTAAAATAAACCTAACACACACTAGTATAGCGGTAGTCAGGGGCGATCCACAGGAGTTATGTGGTCAAGGTAGGCAACAGATTACCAACTGTAGTGTCACTCTACAGCCAGAGGATCTAGTTTCCAACTTTTACCAAAAACAATCCCAAAATCATGAACATCCAACAATTCCAACTCAAGAATCAACTAAACTAAAACCAAAATCAATAACTAACCCTAATCCCTTACTGAAATCAGAAGTATAATTCAGAAGTAATCAAGATCAAATCAACACAATCAAACATTCAAACATCCAGATGCATCCCAGAACATAAAAACCATAAAAAGAGCATTCAACATTAACCGAATGATTAACTATTAAAAACTCAGATCCAACTTGTTCCAAAACAGAAAAACTAAAACTTTCTAAAACTAAAACTAATGCCAATGGTTGTCACACCCAATAACACTAGCCAAAGCTACCAAAACTACTAAACTATTTGGAAATTAAAAGAGAAAAACATAAATACCAATTATGGTCGACTGAAAACTGAAACTCGGAGTCAAAGAAGCCTTGGGAGTCGTTCCTATGCCAGGTCTTTGTTGCATTTTTTGACCTAGAACCCTCTATTTATAGCTTTGAAAAATAAAAGACCGCGGCGCGTGCACTTAGATTCCGCGGCGCACGTGCTAATTTATCCCCGTTTACTCGGCATTTGAATCTTCTCCACCGCCTCATTGCTGAGTCAGCGCGTCGCACCCTTGTACATACCCACGGCGCGCGTGCGAATTCGACTGTTTTGTCTTTATCTTCAAACTTCTTCCATTTTGTACGCTTTTAGTCCCTGTTTACATCATTTCTTTCCAAACAAGCACTGACACAAAAAAGTGAGAATACCACAACATATATGATATAAATTCACCAAAAATAGGGCTCAACAACGACTAAAATACTTGATATTACTAGGCGTTATCAGGGACAAGATTGAGGATGTGGGCGGCAGTCTCTAAGGCATACCCCCAGAAGTGGATGGGAAGCGAAGCTCGACTCATCATGGAACGAACCATGTCCAACTGGGTTCGGTTACGCCTCTCGGCAACACCGTTCAACTGTGGTGTTCGAGGAGGTGATAACTGTGAAACTATCCCACATTCCTTCAGATAGTCTAGGAACTCGATACTAAGATATTCACCGCCTCTGTCGAATCTGAGCATCTTTATCTTCCTGCCCAATTGATTCTCAACTTCGTTCTTGAACTCTTTAAACTTTTCAAAGGTGTCTGACTTGTGCTTGATTAAGTAGATATACCTGTATCTACTATAATCATCAGTAAAGGTCACATAGAACCGCGTGCCTTCCTTTGTGGTCGATCTGAAGAGACCACACACATCTGTGTGTATGATGTCCAACAGACCTACACCTCTTTCAAAGGACCCTTTGAAAGGTGACTTAGTCATCTTTCCCAAAAGACAAGATTCGCATACATCATCCGATTTGAGGTCGAATGATTCCAACACTCCATCCTTTTAGAGTTGGGCGATGCATTTCTTGTTAATGTGTCCAAGACGAAAGTGCCACAAGCACGCCTTTCTACACCACTAGAAGAATCAATATAATTTACACTATGTCCTAAATTGTCAACACGTTGTACGGTTTCATACACACCATCACAAGGGAAAGCAGTAAAAATAGAAGTACCATTTTTAAAAACAGAAATAGAACCAATATTATTATCAAAAGAAAACTCAAATCCTTGTCTGAACAATGCATGAAAGGAAATTATGTTTCTTGCCATTTCTGGTGAATAGCAACAATTTATTAATTCTAAACAAACACCACTACTGAGCATTAAACTATAGACACCGATCTTGGTAACAGGCGACTATCTCCTATTGCCCATGATCGGGTTCAATATGCTCCACCTCCCTGTTTTCCTTTAGGCCCTGCAAATAAGAACAAATGTGAAAACCACATCCTGTATCAAGGACCCAAGAACTGGAAGATGGTGAGTTTTTAGAGATATTGTATATACCTACTGTCGATGGCTTCACTTTGCCATCCCTGACATCCTGCAAGTATTTCGGGCAGCTTCTCTTCCAATGACCCTTTTCTTTGCAATAAAAGCAGTCGACATCTTTGGGGTTGGCGACGTGAGGAATGCCGGAAGGTTTGGGTCTCGGGTCATTGCTGGATGACCCGACATGTACTTTTTCCCTCCAATTCTGATTGGGAGGGCCCTTCCTTTTCTTTCCCTTGCCATTTCCAATTGCCAAGACGGGCTGGCTAACTAAGAGTATACTTTTACCCTTCATCCCGTCTTCAGCAGTACGAAGCATGCGATGCAGTTCAGCCAAGGTGGCTTGATTATTGTTCAAATGATACGCCAGCGTGAACTGGTCATAAGAACTCGGTAGAGAATTTAGCACTATGTCAACAGCTAAATCCTCATGAACAGACATCTCCACCTTCCTTAGCCTTTCCACATAGCCTTGCATTCTTTGCACATGAGTGCAGATGGACTCTCCATCCTTAGGGTTGCTATTAGTGAAGGCTTTGACCACTTCCCGCCTCTCAATACGCTTTTGCTTGCGAAACTTTTCCGCAAGCTCTTTGTGCATCTCGAAGGGCTAGTAGTCTTCATAGATTCTTTGCAACTCAGGGTTTATTATGGCGATCATGATGCAGGCCACTTGGTCGCTTCATCAGAATGTTTCTGATATGAGGCAATTTCCTTGGGAGTAGCAGTATCAGGATCAACTTCAATAAGCTCGGTTTCTATAACATACTCTTTGTGTTCAAACCTTAGAGCCATATTGATGTTACGGATCCAGTTAGTGTCGTCCAACGTCACTTTGGAGCACAATGACAGGATAGAAGTAACATTATTGGAGTTAGAGTGGGGGCGGATTGATCAGCAGAAGACATCTATAAAAAAAGTTAGTTTTAATTAGATACACATATATAACCCTTAATATTAACCCAATATAATCATAAGGCTAGGACCCAACTATAACAATTCACAATATAGAAGAGGGATGTCGTAGTCTAATTGTAAATTTTATAAAGGTAGGCAAATGATAATTCAGCCAATTCCACCGCGGAAAAATAATCATATTATAATGGAATTCCTAGTTTCTTTTGAGATTTATTGAACTAGTCAATAGCATGTTTAATCTCGGAAATGCCCTACTGTTTGTGACTGTGATGTCGAGGATCACAAACCGGGTGTGAATAACCATGCAAATTAGCTTGGTACTCTCAAGGTAATTACCATCTCTAATTGACGTGCCGGTAAACCACACACGCTCCATCAACAATGATAACACCCGAGAAACCCATTGCAACTCTTTATGAACCCCTATTGGTGTGCCGGTAAACCACACACGCTCCACCAATGTTTCATAAAGTGCAATGTGCAATTTCATGGATTAGCATCAATTCACATTTTTCCTAAAGTAACTAGATTGGGATTTTATAAAGTGTTCCAGTACTTTGAATAATATCATTATACTTTTAATGAGATTAGGCAGTCCTATCAAATCCGTTCGGCTAACGACCCTCCACTGATCAGGAGAGCGGTGGGTGAGAGTGGACACCCATTAGACCGCCATTTTATAGGCAGTCTCCTTATACCCTCTTTATAGACCAGCTTCGTGAATGAGGCCTACTATTGATTTGACTAACCATTTTATCTTATACATATAATATTAACTTTTAATTATAATATATATAAGATATATTTAAACCTTTTAAAATATTCTTGGTTTATCTTTTAATTTTTTTCGAAATTTAACTATTAAATTTAAAATTAAATTAAACCTTTTAAATGATTTAATTTATCTTTTAATTAAACAATTAATTAAATTAATTAAATCCAAATATTTTAAACTTTTAAAATATTCCTAGTTTATCTTTTAATTTTCGAAATTTAAAACTATTAAATTTAAAATTAAATTAAACCTTTAATTATCTTTTAATTAAACAATTAATTAAATTAATTAAATTTAGATAGGTATCACAAATTAATCAAATTAATTTAAACCTATCTTAAACCCCCTAATTTTCGAAATAAGCAAGCAAAGGGTTTAAGGTTATCCATTTAATTAAATAATTAAAGTTACAAAAAATAGAAAACCTTCTAAAACCCTAATAGGCTAAAATCACAAATAATGAGGGGAGGGGCTAGGGTTTCTAAAACCCTAACCCTAAAAATCGAAAATCATCATATTAGGGTTTAGAAGCTTTTAAACCCTAATTTTAGGAAAACAATTATAACAATTCAACAAGAAAACAACCAAAAGGCTCTGATACCATTGAAAGGTTTTCTGCAAATCTATGAACTAAAACCCTAAGTTAACATGCAACCTATAAGGATCTATGTTTTCTTCTAATTGAACATATAACAAATTCCTAAAGGCCAAAAGAATTAAACTAAAAGAATAAAAACATAAAAACTAACCTTTTAGTGTTTCTTGGGAGCAAAGCAACAAATGGATCTTGCCTCAAATGTAGTCACACCCAGGGAGCAGGAGAGTGCTCGAATTCCAGAGAGAGTCAGGGTATAAAAATCGCAGGTTATGAGGGTCTGAGGCTCCCTACTTATAGCCTCCAGTAGATAACCATATAAACCTTAAGAGATAAACATTTTTGAATTCAAATTAAGATAAGCCTTTATCTTAACAATTCAAACATATATATATATATATATATATATATATATATATATATATATATATATATATATATATATATATATATATATATATATATATATATATATATATATATATATATATATATATATATCCTTAAATTTGCTGGTCACTATACTTCCAAAAATGTCACTTACTCAACTATTGAATAATTACACTTTTAGTCCCTTCACCTTTAATTAATTAAATTAATCACCAAATTAATTCAAATTAATTCCAGATTAATTTCTAATTAATTAATATAGATTCTAATTAATATATTATCACTTTAATATATTAATAAACCATATATTTAATTTCTATTGATTTATTAATCACATAATAAATCAATCTTTCTCTCTACTGAACTTTCTACCAAACCTCCTACTATGAGGGCAACCCAAATGGATTATGCTACTATTGATTTGGTAAATACTAATTATTAGTCATGGCTTAGACACCTAATCCAACAGTTTTTGCCTTAGTGGCTTTATGGAATGCCTAAATGGCTTGAATCATTACCTAAGTGGCTTGAGACTATATGAACAATAAGTATGTGAATTATATGAATGATAATTATTTTTGTGGTTGTGTAAGTGAAATGGAAATTGCAAATGTCCCTGTTTAAGATATATGTAGGTGTTAAATGATGACTTTACTAACCATATGTAAAATTACTCACTAAGCTTTCCAAGCTTACCATTTGTGTGTGTTTAGTTCTACAAGTACTAGTAAGATTGACAAAGGGAAAGAAAAAGTAAATGCTTAAGTTGATCTTTTGGACGACTAGAAATGATTTTAGCGGCCCGACTCTTGATGCAACTTTTGTATATGTTCAATGCATCTTTTGATACACTTGTAGACTGAGTTATATAATGTAAACCAAATATCTAAATGTCTTTTGTTAATGTACTAAATGCAAGGTTTTAAGAATGAATTTTATGTTTAGGTATACTTTATATGGAAATTGGGCGTTACAATTCAATTCATTTGTTATTCCATTACGTCCAACCAAACATATCATTATTGTTTCATGGCCAAATTGATAGCCTCGGACATTTATATGCTTTATACCATACTTTGATTGTTTGGTTGTATCGTTCAAGTATTGAATACTTACAAATAATTTTGAAATATTTTTACATGAAATAAACAAATGAACTATATGCATTTTCTAAATATCTCTCAACCATTGGGCATTACTCCTCGTGGAATCAGAAACATGGAACAAATCAATAAGCTTCTCAAGCCGATTAAGTCTACTAGATCATGTAGAAATAGATACAATTTTTGCTTCCATTCCAAATGTTGAGATTTGTTCCTTCTTTTCAACTTGCTTGTATCCTATCAAATTTCAACATATTTATGAAAATTTGGAGCTTATGGCAGACATTTGATACAATTTTGAAAATGAATAATAACATAAAAACCATTGTAGTTTGACCAAAATCCGTTTTAAGCACTATAATTTTTTTTCTATAAAAATCACTCATATTTTCAAGAAAATTTCATAAAAATCACTCATATTTTCAAAAAGATCTATTGCGACCACTATAACAAATAAAATTCATGATTGTATGACGCCAACTCGGAACACTCCTTAACCCCGTTGCATTCAAAATTTAGTGGATTCACTTGGATACCCTACATACTCACAATGTGGCCGAAGAGCTACAATTACGAAGACAAAATTTACATTTAGACAACTTCTATATAAGTTTCACTACAATGGAGTTTCAATATTTGCTTCAATTGTCAATATAAAACTTTGCACATAATCTTTCGATTAAAATAATCCTTAAAAGTTATAAAATAAAACGAATAGTGGTCGCTATGGAATTTTTTGAAAGTATGAGTGGTTTTTTTGGAACAAAAAGAAATATAGTGGTTAAACCAGAATTTTAGCCAAACTATAGTGATTTTTATGTTATTAACCATTTTAAAAATGTGTCTTGTCGATATTTAAAAAAAAATAAAGTTTTGATTTGTATGATGATATTAACAATTACTTCCATTAAAAATAATCCTTCAAAATGGTCTACGAAAGATCCATATTTTACATTTTCTAGTTCAAATCCTGCAATGTCTATGATAATGTTATAGTTATTTGGATATGTAATTTATTTACCCGTTACATCAAATACAACTCCTAAACTGTAAGACCTTAATCCCAAAAAGTTCAAGTTCAACGCGAAAAAGAAGCAAAAAATGGAAATTAGTTGGAAATGGACATTAGCGTCGCTAATTTATATATTAGCGACGCTAATATATATATATATATATATATATATATATATATATATATATATATATATATATATATATATATATATATATATATATATATATATATATATATATATATATATATATATATATATATATATATATATATGTGTGTGTGTGTGTGTGTGTGTGTGTGTGTGTGTGTGTGTGTGTGTGTGTGTGTGTGTGTGTGTGTGTGTGTGTGTGTGTATTAGCGATGCTAATGAGTTGTTTAGCAATGCTATTGTCAAGCCTGGTGAGTGGGTTTGCATGTTGTGCAGTTAACGATGCTAACTGAAGAGTTAGCGATGCTAACTACTGATTTTGGGACAAAACCCTAGATTTTAAGCTATGAGCCATATTTAATGGTTATGAACCCTAGGTCAGCCGCCAAACATCATCTTTCAGCCCCCAATAACGTTTAAACTCTCTCTGGCTCCCTTGGATATTTTTGGCTCATTTGGTCACTTTGGAAGATTTATTGAAGAGATTATGATGCCAGAGGATGCATGGTGTTGCTAGGAGGCTTTGTTCAAGTGGAAATCAGCTAAAGCTCTTGTTTCTGGACTACCATTGTGAGTAAAGTTCCCACATTTTTACGTTTTTAAGGTTATTATGGTGTTTTGTGTGGGATTTTATGGATTGAAATAAAGTAATGGTCCCTTTTTAGTGTTGTCCATGTTTAGGAAGGATAAAGTTTGGAACTTTATGCCTTTAAGTCCTGATATGGAACCATTAAGTTGGTTTAGAGAGTAAGTCAAACTCTCTTTGGTGATTTTGTTGAGTTTTCGACCATTTTGGACTTGGATCTGTTCATGAGCTTGTATGATCATGTTTGGATGGCAAAGTTAGGATTTTTATGGACCTAGGGACTGTTTGGAAGGTCCCTGGAAGATTCGAGATATTGGCTGAATGGATTAAGAACTTAATGGATTTTTGAGACTGTTCATAGTTAGCGACGCTATCTTGGGAAGATAGTGGCGCTAACTGCCTGTTAACAGTTGACTTTGACGTTGACCTTTGACTATTGACTTTTTGACCAAGTTTGACTTTTGGTCAAACTTGAGGGTTTGGGTACCGGTCTTACAGGTTTATCCTGTTTGGGGTTTATGAAGTTCTAAGTGAAGTTTACCTTTATTAGGAGGTTCGTGTTGTCAGGATCTGAAGACGTGCGTGAGAAGTGTTGTTTGGCTTTATGGATCAGGTGAGTATTCTCACTGTACTATGGGTGATGTTACATGTATTGTAGCTTTACTTCACGATATGCAGTGTTGTATGCTTAGGGTGTACTTGCCTTAACTATGTGATTGTATGACTGACTAGGGACCTGCTGGGTCCATCTGAATGCTTAGGCTTCTATGATTTGTAAGTATATTAGTATCGATACTATCTTAGGAGGGGTTGTCATGCGATGGCGGGACGGGGCAAGCTCGTGAGTTGATTCGGTGATGGACGAGACACGGCAAGTTCGAGAGTCCAAAGGATGAGTTGATTTAGTGATGGACAGGACGGGGCAAGCTTGTGACTTCCTAGCCAAGGCGGATCTGGGCAAGCCCGAGAGCCACGTTGTTCGGGGCAAGCTCGGAGACCTTTTGTGAATGCGTGTTATGTGATGATTCATGTGGTATTTTAGGGAAGTCACTAAGCTTTGTGCTTACTCTTTCACTTTAACTGGTTTTCAGGTATCTGCTTGCTTGAGCTTTGAGAACGGCGCGACTGTACCGCATCAAAGGTTTTGGTATTTAAGTCTTCCGCTAGATAATGTTTGTAAATGAATTGAGAAATACGATTTTTATATGTTTGAATATAAAGTTTTAATTCAAATGGTTTCTACTAGACAACCTGTTTTATGTATTTTTACTGTTTTTAAAACGAAAATTTTTACTCTGGTTTTTGGGGCGTTACATAAACTATGTCGGGTATTTTGATAACATATTTTACCTTATATGTGCCTTTATGGTGGGTCATACATGTAAATATTCAATTAAATTGTATTTTAAAGAGCATGCAAATATTGGCCCAATACACCTAATAAAATCGTAATAGGTTTGTCTTGCCCCGACTGTCATACGTTATTACTCGACACAACCGGCTGCAATTTTGATGGGATGATGAATGACAAGTGTCATGCAACTTAAAATGACAAAAATATGTTGGTGATTTTAGTGTCATCAACATATTTAGTGTAGTTAGGATTAGTTCGATACAAGCTGGTTCGACTTGGCTATCTTCCAAGACTGAAGATACAGAGTGCACACTCGGATAGCTAATAAAGACTTGAGAACATTGTGGTCGAAGGTTCCAAGGGGCATTTCCCCTGGCGGGGCGGGGTTTAGGGGCAAAGTGCATGGTATGGGTCAAGGGGGCTGCTATTGAAGGGTGCGAAGAAGCACCCCAGTCCAAAACAGAATCCATATTATGAAAATGGATCCAACTGAAATTTGCCGCCAAAAACCAAGGGGTAAGTCTGTTCCAAAGGTCATGTCGTTTCGTTTGTTACCCATCATCTTGTTATATAAATTGAAGAATTGAACGTTGCTAAAGAGACAGAACAACACAATTTGCATCGTTACTCTGTTGAATTTGTCTCTGGAGAACATGGTACGCAAGGTATTATGAGTTTTAGATTATGATCAGGCTTGTGATTCGAAATTGATTTTCTTTGAGTATCCTATAATCTGAATTCGAGTAACCCCAAGCATAGGATCGAATTACAGATTTCGAAAAGTATTTTTACACGATCCAAGCAATTATTCAAGTCCATATCTTGTTATTCTGACTATTTCTATCAAAGAATTTAGTTGATAAAGATAGGAAGTTTGCTTAATGGATATAGGACTCTAACAAAAAGGTCTTATGGTTACTTGTTGTATGTAGCTAACGGTTACGTCATATCATACGTTAGCAATATGACCCAAAAAGTAGAAGAAAAAACAAATGAAAATTAATCAAAATTTGGGGTCGTTATTTCAATGGACCATCCCATGAAAATATTTCACTTTAAGCCCAAACCTATGGGTTTCTACAACCCATTAAAGGGGCAACTCGACTGTAAACCCTCGAAACAAGCCCATAGTAGTTAGTACACTTTTGTTTACGTATAATTTACCAAATCGTTAAAGAAAAAGAAAACTATAGTTATTTTCGACAATGTAATCGACATTTAAACTTTCCTTTTACAATTTACATAGTTTTTCGACAAACATCATGTAATCTCAATATTTGACATGAGAGTGAGATTACATAAAATTCTTAGTTTCTTACCCCTTTGATTAACTATATGATATGGCATATATCACACTGAATTTTTCTTACAAGTTATAATCTAACTTTTGAGTATACTCAACAGATTACAACACTATGTCAATAAGCTATGCAAGAACCAATCATTTTTTTAACATGGTTTTACGAATCTTTTCTAAGAAAAACAAATTCAAACATGAAGGATGTATATGACAAGAAACGAACAAAAGTGTTACACTAATTATATTGAAATATGGTACGTAAACCACAATACTTCATTCAAAATTCTCAAGATCCATTCGTCGGATTCTAACAAGTGAGAAACTAGTATGATTTATTAATCTGTATTTGAAAAGAAGCTACTTTGATAGAAAAAAGTAAATATTTTATGATTATTAGAACCCTAAAAAAGTTTCCGAGAAATTCATACCAAATGATGCATAACCAACGATAATTTTCTGAATGATTCCAACGGTAGTCAATTAGTCAACGTTACGATCATCTTGTCGGCCTTGCAGTGGCGGCGATACTTGCTCGCCGCCGTGTTGATCGTCGTTCATGAGCCACATCCTCAATCGGCCGTTTCTTAGAGGACTCCGGACTAACTGCGGCCACCGGTACGGTTCCATGAAGATCTGTAACCGTCCATTCTCCCTAACCGTCACCAGTTCAAATCTCAGTCGTCCGTTTAGGTTCGAAACCGACGTATCTGGAGGGAAACTGTAAATTATTTCATAGCGATTCTCGTCAACTCCGGTTTCATCAGGCGAAATCTGCACCACCGCGTTCGATTTTCCTCCCGCCGATACGTCAATTGCACTACCTTTCACCGCCGTATCATTTCCAAGCCCTGAGAGATCAATTTTCGTCATCGTCACGGAAGTTTTCGTTGCCGCACTGTTGTTCTTACCTTCTTGAGTGTTCTTGTTGTTGTGATTAACCGATTCTTCTAGTTTTTCACCGTCATTGTTGTCGATGACGGATTTTGATGGCGGGGGAACATGAACCGGTGGTGAATGAGAATCGACGGCGGTGGAACTCATGATGATGAATTCCACCGGTGATTTCACGATGCTAGTTAGAGAACTAACACCGACGAACTTGTTCCGATCATGCTATAGTGATAAAACTGAGCGATTTGGTATATATAGGGATTGCTTCGGTTTCATTGATGATCGATCAATGAAAAAAAAGCAAGAGCTCGAAAAAGGTTAGTAAATCTCCAACCAAATCAACGGTTTCCGTTTTGATTTATTTCAAAGAAACGGCGTTTCAAAATTTTGAATTAAAAAAAATAGAAAAAAATATGTATTGTAATTTTCGGGAAAAATATATTATCGTTTTGATTTATCATTTATGTAATGGATTTAGTACAACTTTTATTTAGGGTAAATTGCATTAGAGTAGTTTTTTGATAACTGTTATCTTAGGGATATATTTTGAAATTAATATTTAACATTTTATGTTATAACTTCAATTGTAATAAAAAGGACCAAGTTACAGAAATGGTCCTTCTGGTTGTTCAAAATTTACACTTTTGGTTGCTTTTTATTTATAACCATTACGTCCGGGCGATTGTTTCGATTTTATGTTTTCATTTTGTCATGAATTTTGACGTAAATAATATGACATAACCATAAAACTAAGATTATAACATTTACATGTGACATTTGATGAAATTTGAGAAGGATTTGACCTGTCTAAATTCATTCCACTCATGTATATTTGAGGGTTTTGATTATTTTTTATTTTTGACATGTCTCTTTATAATTTGTCTACTTTCTAAACTTTGTTTTTTTTTCTCTCTATTTTAAATCTTGGTTTTCTTCTCTATTTTTTGGAAATCAAATCATAAGAAATCTCTATCCAAATAATTAGCATGAGATTTTCAAGTTCTTCATTTATCGTTACGAATGTCATTGCTTCTAGGGTTGTCTTCACAAGGATTACAAGTTCTCTCATCAATCTTATTTTCTTCATTTATCATTTTGAACACATGGTCATATCAATGTTGTGATGAGTTTTGATAAACTAAAGCGATCATTTTACGTAAAACAATTTTAAGCGGCAAATAGAAGCGGTTTTAAAATAACAATTACTTTAAGATCATTTTAACAAAACCAACAAGAGGATTCAATTACATAACCATAAGATGAAAAGAAATCAATATTTGAAGACTTTGATCCCACTTAGTTTTGGAGAGTTGATGAAGATGACAAGAGAACTCAAAGTAGAGTTCCTCTATAATGTATCCACCAATAAGATGGAGGCACTAGGAATGCTAGTTCCCTCTTGTATTGGTGACTTCTTAAACATTTAAGTGCTTAACACAATTAAGCACTAAATGAGAAGCACTTAGAACCACCAAAATTGCAACTATTCAAAAACCAAAGCAAGAGAGGGAAGGAGAAAAGGTGGACATTTTCCAAAGGAAGAGAGGAATTTTCCCAACATTGAACTCTTGTAAACACTCTCTTATATAGTCTCATGAAAGACTAAAGACCCATGCTTTCATTTAATCCAAAGGTGGAGTGTATGTAAGAATGCATGGTATGTAAGAGGAAGGTTGACAAACAACCTTCCACTCACCAAGGAAGAGTGTATAAGTGACTTTGGTTACACTAACCAAATGCACTTATGTAACTATAAAAAGTTCAATAGAAACCAAAGTGTCCAAAACTTTGTACATGACTTATTAAATCATACCATATGATATAATAACTAATTTACACTCTCTTGATTTATTATTTTCATAAAATAATAATTATCTCCTACTTAAATACAAGAGTTGATTATTTATTAGTAATCATATTAATAATAAATATTCAATATGTGCCAACTTGCTTAAGGTGTGACCCTATAGGATCATATGTTATCGGTAAACATCATTCTAAAATGATTCTTAAGCATATAGATCCAACATGTTAAAACACAAATATGCTCTTGTTCATTTAAGAACATTTATCCAGTTATGAAAATGTGTTCAGTTATGAACATATGTTCATATTGATGTTGAAGGGAAAATGCATTCATGTTAAATCCCATGTTCATTTATAAGCATATATTCATTGATGAATATATGTTTATTTATGATATTTTTTTAATATCAATGTTTAAAAGGGAATATACTAATGTTGATGCCCATTTTCACTTTATGAACATACATTAGCATACGTTCATTTACGAACATATGTTCATTTATAAACATTTGTTAATCAGCTCATGTTAATACTCTCATTTATGTTTATTTGTCTGATTTTAAAGTCTATGTTTATTTATGAACATTGTCAGTCTGCTCATTTTAATCCACTCGTTTTTGTTTAATTGTATAGAATAATCGAGCTATTCATCCATATTTCTTAAAGCTTCATAATCGATTTGGCTAGGAATTTGATGATTTTAGAATGATATTAGTTAATCCTTATTGTCATGGATATGGATGTATTTAATGGATTTATTATTTTATTTTCAAGTAAATAATATTTTCATTTATCATTATACCCTTACTGAAGATAATCTAATCTAACGGTTGAGATGTTGGTTTGTGGTTATGTGGTATTATTTGGTTCTACATTGAATCCACCCTTACATATAAGTAGGTTCACTATAGAACCAAATAACACCACCTAGCCATAGATCTGACATTTCAACCATTTACTTATTACAACAATTGATAGGATTTATAAGGTGGTATTGTTGTAAACACTATTAAAATTATACCCAATATCAAAGAAAATACATACATATAAGGGTATAATGAGTTTTTGTATATTCTTTCAATTTCCCTCATCTTTTCAAAATCAATACATGATTGAAGCAATCCTGATTTGTTTGATTATCGAATATGAGGTATTTATTTTGATAATCATCAGGTTTCATTTTAGGGTTTTCATCTTTCATTATTTTATGATTTGGTCGATAGTGTTCAAATAAGGACGTTGATTGATTTTATCTTTCCTTTGTAAGGTTCTACTTTAGGATTCAGATATGAACATTGATCAATTTTAACTTTGGTTTTGAAGCCCAAGTCCATTTGTAAACATATGTTCATTTATGAATATATATGTTCATTTGTTGTTTATGTTTATTTATTATGTTACAAAGCCCATGTTCATTTACGAGCATATGTTTATTTATAAACATTTAGTAATATGGGCATGTTAATCTCCTCGTTTCTGTTCAACTTGATAGAATAATCCATTTGTTTATCTACATTTTAGATAAGCTTTATGCTTGCTTTTTTTTCAAGATAATCAATCTCTCTATCTTTTCAATCGTTCAAATTCGGTCTGAGAATAATTATCCATGATCAATTTTCATTTTCCTCATGATTTATCATTTTGATTTGTTAAAAAATGATTGGCCAGTATCATGATCTTTTAAATTGATTTTCCTATATTTTGGGATTTGATTTCTACCGACTAGTGATTAAGTTGTTAATTCATAGATATGATAGTGTTAAAGATATTTTGTTTTCCCTTTTCAGTTAAATAGTATATGTCTTTACCATCATACTCGTAATGAATATAAATGTAATCTTAGGTGATATTATTTGATTCTATCTTGAATTCACCCGGTTTTTTTAGGTTACTTTTCTTTTAACGCATGGCGAATAATCTCCTTTCAAAAACATGTCATATTCCGAAAAGCGCACAAGTTTTCCTGGTTATTGCATTTTACCGTCAACTTTTTTTCTTTTTAACGGTAACACACTTCCAACTTTTTCCTTATTTAGTGCAACACACTTTGACAGGAAAACTGTATGTACATTTCTATAATTGGTAAAGAAAATAGTAGTACTTTGTTAATCGGTAAATAAATATAAGTATGTTCTTATCATAGGAAATGATTCCAATGTGTACAAAAAATCCAAAATATGAAGAAATTAAAATGTCAATTTGGTTAAAAAGAAACTTTATATATACATCTTTATAGGGTGGTAACCTATTAAATAATTTGAAATTTCAGGATGACAAATGAGTAAATTGATATATGTTAATTTTCATAAAAGAAATTAATGCTCGTCTATAAATAAATATTTGCAAATAACCCTTATTAATGTTTTTCTATAGATACATATCATGGATTGGGTTTCCCCTGTTTCCATTGGGGAAACCAGAAATTGTAAAATTCCCCATCGATGTTTGTATTCTCCGAAACCGATTCGAACTATTAAAAACTCCATTTTTCTTTAAGGGCAAATTTCAAAAAAGACACTAACTTTTCAAAAAAATTCGATTTTGACACTCTGTTATTTTTTTTTCAATTAAGTCACTAAGTTTTCAATTTTTTCCAATTAAGTCACTATGTTTTCAATTTTGTTTCAATTTTGACCGTTTGACCGGTCAACCGGTTCCCAGCTGACGTGACATGATGACGCGTCAGTCGTTGATGATTGGACGTTGACATGGCATGCTAACGTGGCACCCGAGTGTCAAAATTGAAACAAATTGAAAACACAGTGACTTAATTGAAAAAAATTGAAAACTTAGTGACTTAATTGAAAAATATAACACGGTGTCAAAATCAAAACTTTTTGAAAACTTAGTGTCTTTTTTGAAATTTGCCCTACATATATTAAAAGTATAAATTCGTTTTTTTTTTTTTCGTTTTTAGAAGTATAGATATATTTTTTACAATTATAAATATGTATTTTTTTATATTTTTAGAAGCATAGATACATTTTCATAAGTATATATATATATATATATATATATATATATATATATATATATATATATATATATATATATATATATATATATATATATATATATATATATATATATATATATATATATGTATTTTTATGTTTTTAAAAATGTAAATATGTTTTTCTAAATATAAACATGTATATATATCAATAAAAGAGGTATTATAAAACAAGTTTAAGCCTATTTCTCGATATTTTTCCATTATAAACATGCTTTTGATTGATATGATACATGATTATATACAAAAAAAAAACGTATTTTATATTTCTAAAAACATAAAAAATAAGTATTTGTTCGTTAATTTATGCTTTTTTGTTTACGTTTGTTCATTTATGTTGGTTTAAGTTCGTTCTCAATATTTTTTCATTATAAACATGTTTTTGATTGATAGAATACGTGATTATATATTCAAAACAAAACATAGTTTATATTTCTAAAAACATAAAAACAAGTATTTGTTCGTTAAATTTATGTTTGTTCCGTTATGTTGGTTTAAGTTCGCTCGTGTATGTTTATTCATTTAGAAGTATAAATACATATTTTTATATTCGGTTGAGTTCGTTTGGTTAGAAGTACAATATATTTTTAAAAGTATAAATACGTTTTTTACGTCTTTAGAAGTATAAATACATATTTTTATGCTTTTTAGAAGTATAAATATATTTTTATATTTTTAGAAGTATAATATTCTTTTATATGTTAGAATATTTTCTTTTAGAAACATATATACAAACTTTTATGTTTTTAGAAGTATGCATACATCTTTCAAGAGTATGGAAGCGTTTTTTTTAAAGTATAAACACATTTTATGTGTTTTAAATTATAGGTATATTTTTAGATATACAAATACTTATTTTTATGTTTTTAAAAATATAAAATACGTGTTGTATTGTATATAATCACGTATCGTAATAATCAAAAATATGTTTATGATAAAAAAATATATTGAGAAAGACGTTTGAACTCGTTTTATAATACGTCTTTTATTGATATATGTACTTGTTTATATACAAAATAACATATTTATATTTTTAAAAGCATAAAAATATGTATATATACTTCTAAAATTGTATCTATACTTCTAAAAATATAAAAATACGTATTTATATTTCTAAAAAATATATCTATACTTCTGAAATCGTAAAAAGACATATTTATACTTTTATAAAATGTAGGAAAAGTTTCAGAAAAGACACTAAGTTTTCAAAAAATTTCAATTTTAATATTGTGTTATTCTTTTCAATTAAGTCACTAAGTTTTCAAATTTTTTCAATTAAGTCACTGTGTTTTCAATTTTGTTTCAATTTTGACACTCGGGTGCCACGTCAGCATGCCATGTCAGCGTCTAATCATCAAGACCGACACGTCAGCTGGCTACCGGGTTGACCGGTCAAATGGTCAAAATTGAAACAAAATTGAAAACATAGTGACTTAATTGGAAAAAACTGAAAACTTAGCGACTTAATTGAAAAAAAAAATAACAGAGTATCAAAATCGAATTTTTTTAAAAAGTTAATGTATTTTTTGAAATTTACCCTTTCTTTAATGATACTGATGAATTAAATTTATTATTAAAATCCATTAGCACAACCCGTATTTCAGATTAAACCATATTGTGCAAGTTTAAATCACACACCCAACAATTGTTCAAAAAATAAAATCAAGCCAATTGAAAATTCGAACTCTATTGATTTAAACGCAACAACTATGCTAATGTAGATTTCAAAATATTGGAGGATATTTGATATTCAAAACATACCAGAAAAATAATGCATCAACTTTGCCGATGTAAATTTCAAAAATTTTGGATATTCGGAATATAAAAAAATTTGAACTATAATTTTCCTTTTTAAGAGATGTTTATATTTATGTGACTTTATATTGAGAAATACATTAAAAAAAAGCCTCTTTCGATATTATTCTTTAACTTAATTTGCGTCGTTTTTGGCCATGTTAGACGTTTCGTTTATGTTCCCGGCTTTATGTTAATTTTGTTACCTTTTTGTTTTTGGGGTTTTTGATGTTGGGTTTATACGCGGGTTTCCGGGTGTTTTCGGATCTTCTTTTCTTCATATTGACACGTGTTCTTTTAGGACGCTTTCTTCTTAGATGTCTGCCATTTCATCTTCATTTGTTCGTAGTTCCATTTTTTCCTGTATCTCTCCGGTGATTTTGCGTCGGCTGTGGGGTTTTCTGTCAGCGCTGCTTCTTCCTCTTCTTTGCATGTGGGTTTGTCGGTGTTTTCTTTCATCTGCGCTGTGTGAAGGTTAGGTTTCCCACTTTGTTACTTTCTTTTGATTTTAGAATGATCTTTTCGCTGTGGTTTTTGTCGGCGCCTGTTCTTGCCGCTTGCATCAACTGCTTTCCATTCATGCGTTGATTATTTTTTTAAAGGTTTGTACGTCTTTGGGTTTTCGTTGTCCTGTGGTTTCTCGGCGGTGCTCTTTTCTCTTCTTTGCATGTGGGTGGGTTCGTGTTTTCTTTCATCGGCGTTCTTGGAACAGCGTTTTCTGCAGGTTAGGTTTCCCGGTTCGTTCCTTTCTTTTGATTTTTAAATGATCTTGTGGTTGGGGTTTTTGTCGGTGCTCCTTTTAAAGGTTTCTATGTTCATATTTTTGTTCTTTCATTGCTTTACGTTTTCCTTTCGTTCGGGTTGAGCCAGGGTTTTCGTCGATGATCGGACTTCCACCTTTTCAATCGAGATTTAGCCACTAAATCGCAGTTTCAACTCGATTTCATTACTTTCCCTAAATGGGTCTTCGACTAATCAAGTTTAAAGTGGCATAGTTGGCGATTTGAAGCGACTTATCATGGATCTGGAAACTGGATTTCGTCAAAACCATGTAAATGTGAGTTTCGTTTGCTAACATGTGATAATTTCTCGATTTGGGGATTATTCGAGTACACCCATTTTAATTTCTTCGTTTTCTTCTTATGATTGCTTACTGGAACAGTCATGGCTGGCAGATTACGCATTGGCGTATCAAAGTTTGGACGTTCTTTATGGAGATTTAAGCACATCGCCGTCCGTTTACGCTTCACCTTAATGCGACACCTATTCTTCATTTTACCACTCTCCCAGCCGGGGGCGGATCGAATCGGAAAAGATCAAGTGAGAAAGGCGAAAAAATTAGAGAAAACTTCAAAGATCATCACACGCTTTTAGCTCTTTTGTTCTCTGCAATATACTCCCGACTTTGGTGCAACTTTGTTCTTGCTCCATTGCAACTATCACAGGTTTTCGATTTTCGGTTTAATTGCAATGCTTTCTGGACTTTCAATCGGCCAACTCATAGTTTTTCGTTTTAATCCATTTTCTGCCGCCACCTGCTACTTTCCGTGTCGGTGGATGTTCAATTTTTTCTTTCTCTATATCCGCTCCAAGTTTCGAGCCTCACCTTAGAACTAAAATACTCACTCAAACCACAAGGTAATCCCTTATTCCTATTTTTGTCTTCAATTTTCTCCTTCTCGATTTAGGTTTTCAATTTCCAATGCACTGGATGAGAGAGATAGTTAACAGAGGGTTGCTAAATGATAGTTTATATTACCAAATCGCCTCATATAGGTATGTCCGCTCTTTCTTCTTATTATTATTTATTCATTGAACACAAATGGGGCTTTAACTGTGTTTCTTGAAATCTAAAGGATACTTTTTTAAGACTTTAAATCAAATGGCCATTGTTTATTGTTTTTTTTTCTTATAATTGCTGGGTTGTGATTGCTTATTGTTTCAGTTGTTTAGAGCCTTAAAATACATATGGTTTATTTGTTTTAACTGTCAAAATTAAACGCTTATTGTTTCAATTGTTTACATGCTCGAATGCAACATTTTATCTGATTGATTATCATATTGATAAACCTTAGCTTACCTGTAAAACAAAGAGAACCCCTTTCATGAAAATATTAGGGATCAAATGTACTATGTTGAAGTGTGGCATGTACTTACTAGCTAGAGAAATCAAAGAACCTTTCGTCTGTTTTAAATGACAATCATGCCCATGCCCTTGCATCTCTGCCATGTGACTAACTCCATTACTAACAATTACAAATTTATGCATATAAGTGGTATTGATTGTTTCTATAATCAGGTTTGCTTATGTGTATTGAAACCCACTGAAGTTCTGGAGGTCTACTTCGAGTCATTGGATGAAGACACACCAGTCTTGGCCAAATTTTCAAATCTTTGGTACCTTATTATTATTATTATTATTATTATTACATTTTTTGCAGGAAGCATACATCTAGAGGCAACTACTCTTCTTTAATCGATTCTAGCCTGATTCTGAAACGTGCTGTGAGATTTTTATTAATATGATATTTCTAATATGACTTTACAGAAATTGATTTTGATTGTTTATGTAATTTTACGCATGGTTTTATCATCATCAATGAAAGTCATCTATGACTCTTAATTCCAAATCTACACTTCTTGAATACTCCCATAATGTTTAAAAAAAAGTTCAAAATCCTTGATAATACTTACACAAAGATATAACGACATAATATCTACCCACGGCAATAACAACAAAAGAAACCCGAATGACCAAAAAAAAACCGTGCAAAGCACGGAGCTCTTGCTAGTTCATATTTAAAAGAGGAGTTCCTTTAGGGTGAAGTAATAGTTTGTATAATTTGAATTTTTTTAATGAGTTTCCTATTTTATGTATTTTTAATTGTTTGTTAATAGCATATAAGTATCAAATTTTGTTTCCTCAATTGAGGATGAAAAGTGAAAATTATTGTTTTGCTTTCTTACTTAACTGGTTTTTAAACAGTAATATTATCTTTCACTGTATTTGTTTGCACGTCTCGTTTGACATCTATATATCTTATATATTATATCTTATCTTATCTTATCTTATCTTATCTTATCTTTATCTATATCTATATCTATATATATATCTATATCTATATCTATATAACTCTTATAATAGAGGTCATTCAAATGAATATGGTTTAAGATAAGTCAGATTGTTGCAGCATATTCATTTGCGAAACACCCTCGCTTAAGACTTTTCATAAAAACATCATTTTACCCATGGTTTATCATCATTATTCAAAAATCATCCTTCAATGAAAACTTAAATTTTTATATCTTCAAAATAGTCATTTTTCGTTCCAAACCGTCTTAAAACACATGAGATTTATTTAGAAATGGTTCAAGTTTATGTTGCGGAAAAGATCATTGGTCCCACTTTAGATGGAATATTTGTTTATAAAATAGCAAGGTTGTCATAACTCAAATACCATTACACAACTTAAAAGGAAACCACATAATCCGTGGCCTTCTAAACATCCAGCTCCTCTAAATTCCTCTAAATTACTCAACCTGAGTACACATCAAAATAGTTAAGCAATTGAAAGGCCTAGTGAGTTACCCGAGGTTGACCCATTCATGAGTGGGTAGTAAACTACCGCACTCGGGACAAACCTCCAAAAATAGTTTTGATACACACTTTAAAAGTTGTTTAGAACATCATAAAGATTTACTCAAAATGGATAGTTGTGAAATGCAATGCAATGCATGATGCAACTATCTCAACCCATGTCCATCTCATAAAAGTCTAACTCACCACAATAGCACCTACCTAAGTTCACAAATGACACACACAAAGCATGTCACTTGATCCCCGTATAGGCAAAACTAGGACTAGTAGCCATCACACTAGCCCCATGAGGGTTAGCAACCCCATCATGTGGTTCCCTATTGTCAGGAACAACGTCTCCTCACCTTCTTTGATTTAGAGAATGGCAAAACTCATAACATCTTCTCACCCTATTTAATTGAGAAAAGGGCAAAACTCATAACATCTCCTTACCCTCTTTAATTGAGAAAAGGGCAAAACTCGGTCTCAAGGGCTCACACGGTCAATCCCATCCTATATGAAATGCAATGCACAATAGGATGCTCAAAACATCTTTCAAAAACAACATCGTAGTCTTTATTTGAAAACATCTTTAAAGGAATCATTTCATGCAATGCACACATAGCACTCATATAACAATTAGCACATAGAAGCATGCATGAAAATAGTTGATAACACACACAAAAGATAATAGTAGGGATGTGTACTCCCAGTAAACTCACACAAGGTCAACTGACGAGTCAACACTAACTTCACACAAGGTTTGATGCATTTGAAGGCACTTCAAGACATCAACTCTTCAATCAAAATCCTCCTAGTTGAGTGATAACTCAAGTCCTTAGTCTCACCTCTAAGTCATTACAATACACCTCCTTCCTACAAATCAAGAATGGAAGGTGTCATACTCGATTCATCTAAAAGTCGTACTACAATTACTTTTTTAGAACTAAGAAGGAACTATCAACCACCATCCAAAATGAACTCCTTAGCTTCCTAATATAAGGAAAATATTAGTTAAAACATCCCCAAAGTTAGGCATTAAAACAAGGACCCAAAGCCTAGACCATAAAGCTCAAAACCCAAAAACTGAAAATTCTGGCCAGACCCAGCTACACGGGGTCGTGTAGCCTGACACCGGGTCGTGTAAAATCGACTGATAAGCACAGACCCTCTACACAGGGTCGTGTACCGGTACACAGGGTCATGTACATCTTGCTGTAGCTCCGTTTTTGTCCATTTTCACCCCTTTTTGACCCAATTCAAGTTCTAACACTTTCCCTAACTCAATACATCAAAAGGACATGATTCAAACCCAATTTGTACATAATTATACTCAATTTAACCACCCAATATCATCTCAAATGAACCAATTCATAGTTGTGATCAAAACATTACTCCATAGCTTTCAATAATGGAATACTTAATTCTAATCCATCAATTGATGATTACAAGTGGAGATTCCTTCTTCCATTCCATGGAATCATTGGGAAATGATCCTTACTCCATTATTACTTCCAAATTGATGTAATAAAATCATTCATCCATTAAACAAGAGATTCATTCATCGTATACATGAATAAAACCCATTTCAACACCCAATTCTCATTTTTCTAGTGATTCAAGGTTTAAGATTACACATCAAGGGTTGAAATCCTTATGGAATCATTAGAAATGAATCCACTCATCCAAAACCACCATAATCATCCATCAATTTCTAAATTCTCCAAGTATTCAACAAATCCCCAAATTCTATGGTTCATAACACCCATTTGAATATAACAATTGGTTCTAAATCATCCATGGATTGAATGTAGACCCCCAACAACTTAGAAACATCAAACAAGCATTGGGAATCATAGGAAAGACCTCCTCCCATCATAAAACTCGGATTGGGTCCAAACCCCAAACCCTAACTCGAATCCAAAGATAGAAGATGAAGGGTTTATACCTTAGATTGGCTAGGAACTTCAAGAGCTTGAACCATCTTCCATCTCTAGCATCAAATCCTCAAGAACCCTAGAAAATCGCCACTCTCTCCCTCTCATTCTCTCAAAAATGTGAAATGGCTGAAATGGGGGAAACCCCTCACTAAAATCTTGGTATCTTTCATATTTGGCAATAATAGTCCCTATAGTTTGATCTTTCTTCACCCAACACCTAAAAGTCCATTATTCTCATTAGAAGTCTCCATATTCATACTTATGCCCCAAATATATTTATTTATTTCACTTGAGTCATTGTCTAGGTCAACACCAACCCTTAGTTTTCCCAAATTGACACAAATGGTCCATTTCACTAATTCCTTTACAATTTAGGTCATTAATATTAATTCAAGGAATTATTTGACCTAATTTAAACTCCACATCAATTCCTTCATAATATCTTCTAATTTTCCAAATCCATGACTAGTGAACTCTACTTAGGGTAAGTTTGGCCAAATTGACGCTTTTAGTCCTTATAACAAAATTTCTCACATTTGGTTACAAATAGATTTTAAAACTATATTTGGCTCATTTATTCACAACATAAAAATATAAAAAATATATTAACTTTATTCATTTATTTGTTTTCTTTATTTCCAAAATAAGTTTTATTTTGTCGGTTTAAGCCCAAAACTCCTAGGCCTAAAACACGGTTATTACAATTTGAAACCTCCACCTCTTCATCTTTCAACTAATAATAAAAAACCACTCAAGAGATTTTTAACGTATATCATATAATTATAATGTATTTAAACTAATATGACATAACTTATGTGTATTAAATAAATTGTAGTTGACAAGTCTTTTTTTACTATAAAATAGGTCAATCATTTGCATAACAAACAATAACAAATCACATACAAAGTGGGAAAAACATATAAAAAGAAAAATACAAAAGTTTAAAAATATTTGTGTTGGTTTGAGTTCTTTTTTTGTTGCTATATTATGAGCCATGTCATAATGTTGTAGTTTTAAATTTATAATTTTGTTATATATTATTATAGTAACTTAATAGTTTTCGCTATGTTTAAAGATATTTGTGTTGATTTGAGTTTTTTTTGCTATATTATGAGTCATGTTATAATGTTAAAGTTTCAAATTTGTAATTTTGTTATATATTACTAGAGTAACATAATAGTTTTCGTTATGTCTTTTAAATTAAAAACGATCATACAACCATTATTGACAAAGAAAATGTACGTATATGAAACACATTTCACAATAAATATTTATATTTTATTATGTTTTATTCTTATAAAATGTTATCTTATTAATGATAGATTTTTTAAATGATTATTATAATATATATTTATTTTCACATACAACTTATAAATAAATGCTATTGAGAGGATATTCATATGTGTATCTATTTTATCATATATTTAAAATAACTACAATATTGTATAACAATTTAATATAAGAATTATAATTATTTAAACTTATTGGAAATACATTAACCTTTTGATTTCTTATATAAAATTGTTATTTCATACTCGATGACAATGACTTAGATATTTTATAACAAAGCATAATCATTATTATTTTAACTACACAAATTTGTTCCTATGCAACACGCAGGTTTCGCCTACTATATATTATAAAATAAACACAAATACTTGCACCACATAAATTTGAAACTTCTATGACTTTTCAAAATTCTTCTAATAATGATTACAATTTGGTTAATTAATGTGAGATAAGTGAAAATAAAATAAATATTCTAAACAATATTCTTCAACTTTCAACTTAAAATACTTAATTTATTGGTTTAAATAGGATGTAAACTTTATATTTTTTAATGTTACCATATTATAATGATTAATCTAACATATTTGACTTAAAAATGATGCTAAATTTAAAATGTAAATCGAAATGTTGAATAAACTTGAACAATTGTTTGAATACTATATTTTCAAATAGCTAAAAAGATCAAATAGAATATTAAACGTAAAACTTAAATCAAAATATCAAACTAATAAAATTTTGACCAAAATTATTTATAATAATTAAAATCTATAAAAACGTCAGTGATTTTATTAGTTAAAAATAATAATAGATTAATAGTTATAAATAATATAAAATTAAAAAATATATCAAGTTCCCTTTGGAACAATAGTGATATTTGAAATAGTAATAATGATCAAAATAAAAAACGATCAAATTATCATTTATTTAATTAATATTAAAAGTATCTATCTAAGTTGATTAACAAAAGTAATGTTGCATGTAAAACCTAAATTAAAATGTAAATTAACAAAATAATTTAATAGAGTATATTTTTTATAATTTTTCTAACAAATAGTTTTTAATATAGTTATCAATAAGACAAAATAGATTTGTAAGTGTTTATAAGTTTTTATAATACAAATGTTAACTACTTAGTATTTAAACTAATATTATATAATTCTTGTTTGGGTTTTCATGTTTCTATTTTAATTGTTAGCGTAATGATGACATGTATTTTGAGAGAATCTTATTTTAATTGTTTGTTTTATTTCAACTTTGCTTATTAAAAGTAATTGTTGTATACATAAATTTCATTGTCAAATAAATATAATACAAATATAAGTTGTTGATGAATTTGCGACTAAATTTCATTAGTGAAAACCAATCCTGAAGGTATTTAAAATTTATATTATTTTAGTCATGTTGAAAAATTTACTTTTTTATAGTTTTTACTTTTAGATTTATTAATTTGTATGGTTAGTCACTAACTTAATGTAAAATAACAAACTTGTTTTATTTTTATTATTTTTATCTTCAAAAACTTAAAATCTTAAACGTATGATAAATTAATGATATAATTGACTTTGTTAATTGGTTAATTAATATGTTTAACCTATATAAGAACATTAAAATATTCAAATCATACTTGTTTCACTTCTCTTTTTAGTTACTCACAAATTCATTTCACTCTTTCAAATTTTGTTATCTAGAGTGTGTGAAAAAAAAATTAAATGTAATATTATTCGTGTATGATTTTTTCCCATAATCTTAGAAGAACCTTTTTATTCATACATTTATGGTTAATATTATAATGTCATCGTGTTTGGTCGTTCATGTTTTTTTTTTTAATTTTTAGCACAATGATGTTGTGTTTATTTGTATTTTGAGATAATTTTATTTTGATTGTTTAATTTATTTCTAACTTTACTTATTAAAAGTAATTGTTGTATATATATAGATTTCATGGTTAAATAAAGGTAATAAGAATAGATATTGTTGATAAACGTACGACTAAATTTCATTAGTGTAAACCATTAATGAGAGTGTTTAAAAGTTATATTATTTTACTCATGTTAAAAATTTTATTTTATATAGTTTTTAAATTTAAATTAACTAATCTATAAGCTTAGTCATTAGCGTAATGTAAAATAACAAACTTATTTTATTTTTTTATTTTCATCTTCAAAATTTCAAAATCTTAATTACATGACCAAATCCAAATATAACTCCTAAAAAATTAAACTTAAACTAAAATCAAAACCAAAAGATCAGCCACATAAAACTCCATGCTTACATAAACTATTTGCAATTAAAGTTTATATTTGCAATTTGAAGTAAGGATTAACTGGTAATTACTAAACAACTAGTAAATGCATCCCCACGCGATGCAACAGAAAAGTAAAAACGATTAAAAATAAAAAAATAAAACTGTACCTCAGTTAATTTGTCATATTTTAAAAAAACGTTAGTAATGAAAATATATTTACAAACAGCTATATCATGGAATACCATTGGAATGTATATTTTTAAATATATATTTCTACATAACAAAAGGTTGAATGACTATATTTCCTATAAAAGCACAAAAGATATGACCATGGTTTCCAAAAACGATTAACGTTTTCTATTAAATCTTTGTATAACTTATAATGTGTGTCACACCCCCAAACCGGATTGACGGAAACGTTCGAGGGTGGATGACTTCATGAACAGTATCATAACAATGTTGAACAATAGTGATCAAAGCAAACACATCCATCATAGTATAATTGTAAAAGTTACATGAGTTCAAAGTTGTACGTTTCAATTATAATTACAATATGATTCAAAAATACATAGTATGACGCCATAGCGTCCCCTCGTCAATGCTTGTAGGTTACCTTATCAATTTCCTGAGAATACAAGTAGTTTGAAAAAAGTGTCAACAATTAAGTTGGTGAGTTCATAAGTATTTTGTAAGACCCGGTCCGCCGAGTCGCGGCCCGGAGGAATCCGCGGCGCGGCTTTTGGAAGAATCTAGAATCGCGTAGGATTTGTACGCGCGGCGCGGTTCTAAAGAATCCGCGGCGCGGTGCGCCGCAGTCATGAAAAACCCTAATTCGGATTTAAACGCCTATAAAAAGGACCCCAGCCCTAGGGTTCGTGTTTTTGGAGAGTTTCTAGAGCAGAGGTATCTGGTTTCGGCAGATACTCTTTGGTCTCGAGATGTTGAAGGTTTTGGGAGATTAGAAGAAGGAGATCCACGCGGGAGAAGGTTTAGAACGGATCGTGGGCATCACTCCGTCCTTCAGAAGTAAGGTAAGAAGATTTACTCTTCTGACTTTCCTTTTTATCCCGTCATATGGTGTTACCAGTTGGTTTGTAGCTTTAGACGATTTGTAGCCCTTAGGGTTTGAACCAAGGACATGCATGGACTTGCATGTCCATAAGGAAGTGACCTTAGGGTAGTTCCTGATCCCAGGAAGGGTGTAGAAAGGAACCCTAACCGATTGATGTACTGTTAATCGCTGAAAAACATTTTGGAATGTTACGAGCCGCGACGCGGACTGGCTAAGTCAGCGGCGCGGACTCGGCTGAAATCCCGTAATTGAGCAATGGTAGCCGCGGCGCGTAGGGCGAGGAGCCACGCTGCGGCGAGCGACTGTTTGACCAGAAATTTAGTTTTGACCACGGTTTGATGGCAAATAGTGAGCCTAACCTTTAGACAGGTCTGTAAGAGCCTAGTCAGTAATTGTTATGTTGTATGTGTGTGGGATTTAGGTGTGTGGACGAGCTAAGTGGGAATACTAGAGAATATCTGTGCGGTTTCGAATCAGGTGAGTATCCTCACCTTACTATATGATGTTGCATGTTAGGCATCTTGTGTGTTATTTACAGTTATATGATTTGCTCTATATCTGTGGTTATTTGTTGTTGGACTCAGTACTGATGCGTGTCCCCTCGTAGCTGTTGTATGGCGAGTTGGACTATTGCCTTGTCCCATAGCTGTTGTATGATGGGCTGGGCCATAACCGAGAACCCATAGCTGTTGTATGATGGGTAGAACCTTCCCGTGTCCATAGCTGTTGTATGATGGACGCCCGTAGCTGTTGTATGGCGGGTAGGGTCGGGTCGTTCTCGAGGACGGGTTGTTTAATGTGTGGGCATGTATGGTAGTTTGTGGACTCACTAAGCTTTAAGCTTACCCGTTGTTTTTATTATATTTCAGGTAAATCGATTGACAAAGGGAAGGGCAAGGCGTGACGGCGGCGCATCGCATACAATAAAATTTATGTTAATGAATTATGTTATGATTTTCAATTGTTTCCGCTGTTGGTTTAATAAATAGGTTAAACGGATTTACTTTTGGAATAAATGTTTTATTGAAACTTTGATAATAAATGAATTTTAGAAATTTTGAAATTGGGGCGTTACAAATTGGTATCAGAGCCTTGGTTTGAGGGATTTGGATGAACTGTATGGGGAATCCAAACTCAAACTTAGGACTGAGCGATTTTATTAAGAAAATACTTTTGGAAGGTTAAATTAAAGTAAAAGAAGATGCGATGCGAACCGTCAGCCGAGCTCAAGTAAGTTTTGTGATTCCCAATTACCCATGCCAAGTTTGTGTTATGTGATAAAATGTATTGTGCTAGGATGTAAAGCTGCCTGGATAATATACTCTGTAGACTGTTTGTGCCTTATGTGCTGCTTTGGAATTCTATGCTACTGTCGTTAGGTTGCTTAGTGAATGCTGGTAGGTTATATACAATTAGGGTAAGATAGCCTAAGAATTCTTGGTCTGGCCTTACTGGCTGTTCCTTGTTTGGTTGTGACTTTAGGGTAGATCAGTTATTCAAACGTCTATCTTATTCCTGATTGTGTACGGCTGTGCGTCCGTGAGGTGACTCGACGACATTAGCAATAGTTCTCTTAGGCACGTGTGAGATGGAGAGTTAGATCAAAAGATTAGGCACCACGGTGCATGACCACATGAGTCAAAGGAAATGGTTTAGTGTGTGTGACGTTTTAGGAGGATGGTTGACGAACTTGGAACAAGGGCGAATAGGTGTGGAAGGTAGTACCAGGCCAGTATTACCGAAAGCACAGGATTCACGCTTGAGTCAAGAGTAGTCAAACAAAGTCCTAAAAAGTCAAGTAGTTGGATAGATAGGAGTGACCCGAGTATTGATATTAGTAACTGTTGCGCATTTCAGAATGGCAGTCACTCGAAGTAACGGTGGACCAGATGCGGGTGCCTCGAGTGGGGGAGGACCGACTGATGAGAATCTCTGTAACCTGATAGCGGAGGAGGTTTCGCGGGAAGTGTTGGCTGCGATACCTCGGTTCTTTGGTACGATTAAGGCTGAGCTATGGGCAATGCTCGAGGAACGACTGGCTACTCAGGGCACGTCACGTGCGAGGGATGCAAGTTATAAGGACTTTTCGGCTTGTTCGCCTCCGATGTTCGATGGGGGCAGGGATCCGATTGTTAGCATGCGGTGGATTTCCGCAGTGGAGGGTGCTTTCCGCACATGTTCCTGTCATGAGAACTCCAAGGTAACGTTTGCAGCGAATCATTTAAGAGAGGGTGCTAAAGATTGGTGGGAGATACGAACGAAAGATCTCACTCCTGCTCAGTTGGATGCCATTACATGGCCGCAGTTTAAGGAACAGTTCAAATTGGAGTATGTTCCACAGGTGGAAATGGAACGCTTGGCGCAGGAGTACCTAAATCTGACCCAGACTACTGAGACGGTGACGGAAATCACCAAGAAGTTTAATGAACGGGCACTCTTCTGTCCAGAGTTTGCGGCAACCGAGCGCATGAGGATGACCCGATACTTGGCAATGCTTCGCACAGACATTCGGGAATTTGTGTCTGCTGCTAGGCACCAAACTCTTACTGATATGATAGCGGCCGCTCGGGCCCGAGAGTTGGAACTGGAAACCCAACAAAAGCAGAAGCGTCCGCCGCCTGCTCAGACTCAGCAGGTGTCGAAGAAATTTTGAGGGGCAGATCAGGGAAAGCAAGGGCAAAGGAGCCAGGGTAAGTGTGGTAAATGTGGAAGGAATCATGAGGGACGTTGCTGGGTGCTAATATGTCATAAGTGTGGAAAGGAGGGCCACTATGCTAAAGATTGTCGGCAAGAGGTCAAGATTTGTTTTAATTGTAACCAAGTGGGCCACTTCAAGGCCCAATGTCCCCGTCTGACTCAGGGAGTGGTTCAGAATCCGGCACCCACTACACTCCGGATTACCGATGGTAGGCAGGGGAAAGGGGAAGCCCCTAAGACCAAGGGTCGAGCATTCGTCATGACCGCCGAGGAGGCACAGGATGCGCCCGACGTCGTCACGGGTACTCTTTCTTTACTTGCCTCGTGTTTGTGGTGTGTGTAATTAATATGTCTATTATGCTTTGATTAGGAACATTCTTAGTCAACTCTACGCCTACCTTTGCACTATTTGATTCGGGTGCTAGTCATTCTTTTGTGTCTGCCGCATTGGGAAAGAGTTTCGGTATTGCTTTAGGAACTCTTCATCAGCCGTTAGAAGTGGAAATTGCGGATGATAAAACCGTGCAAGCGACTAGTGTTTATCGGGGATGCGAAGTCGTGATTCAAGGAATAAAGTTTCCGATCGATCTCATCCCTATACCGTTGAGTGACTCCAGAGTCATCATCGGTATGGATTGGATGGGTCAGCATGAATCATGGATCGATTGTAAGAACAAGCGAGTGTGGATTCAAACTCCAAGTGGGGGAGAGCTGGTTGTGCAGGGCGAGAGAAAGAATCGAGGTGCAGTTTTCTGTTCAGCTGCTAGGGCACGCAGACATTTTCAGCATGGAGGTTCGGGATTTGTGGCCTATGTTGTAGACACACGAGAAGGGAAGCCACAGCAGAAAGTAGGTGATATACTAGTGGTTCGGGATTTTCCTGATGTTTTTCCCGAGGACCTGTCTGGCGTGCCGCCAGTGAGACAGGTGGAATTTAAGATCGACTTAACTCCCGGTGCAGCTCCGATAGCTAAAGCACCGTATCGTCTTGCGCCTCCGGAGATGCTGGAGTTGTCTATTCAACTTCGAGAATTATCAGATAAGGGATTTATTCGACCTAGTTGCTCGCCATGGGGAGCGCCTATTTTGTTTGTTAAGAAGAAGGATGGTTCCAACAGGATGTGCATAGATTATCGTGAGTTGAATAAGCTTACGGTGAAGAATCGATATCCATTGCCTCGCATCGACGACTTATTCGACCAACTGCAGGGCGCTTCGTGGTTTTCAAAAATTGATTTGCGGTCAGGTTACCATCAAATGCGAGTTCGGGAGGAAGACATCCCGAAAACGGCTTTTCGGACGAGGTACGGCCACTTCGAGTTTGTAGTGATGCCGTTTGGACTGACCAATGCACCTGCAGCTTTTATGGACTTAATGAATCGGGTGTGTCGACCGATGTTGGATCGGTCAGTTATAGTGTTCATTGACGACATCTTAGTCTATTCTCGGAGCAGGGAACAACATGAACAGCACTTAAAGGAAGTATTAGAGACCTTAAGGAAAGAGAAGCTTTATGCAAAATTATCCAAGTGTGACTTTTGGCTACGGGAGGTTCAGTTTTTGGGTCACATTGTAAATGAGCAAGGAATCATGGTAGACCCGGCTAAGGTAGAGGCCGTGATGCGGTGGGAGGTTCCGAAGACTCCCTCGGAGATTAGAAGTTTCTTGGGTCTGGCTGGTTATTACCGTCGTTTCATCCAAGACTTCTCAAAGGTTGCAGTACCTTTGACCCGGCTAACTAAGAAAAATGCTGCTTTTCGGTGGGGTGAGGAGCAGCAGCAAGCTTTTGAGACTTTGCGGCAGAAATTGTGTGAAGCTCCGGTTTTGACTTTGCCTGAGGGCATGGAGGATATGGTAGTTTACTGCGATGCATCAATCACGGGATTGGGGGCAGTCTTGATGCAACGAGGCAGGGTGATCGCTTACGCCTCGCGGCAGTTGAAGCCCCATGAAACTAACTACCCAACTCATGATTTGGAATTGGGAGCGGTGGTCTTCGCTCTCAAGATTTGGAGACACTATTTGTATGGAGTAAAGTGCACCATTTTCACGGATCACAAGAGTTTGAAGTACCTGATGGATCAGGCAAACCTCAATATGAGACAGAGGAGATGGTTGGATGTATTAAAAGACTATGATTGTGAGATACACTACCACCCTGGAAAGGCCAATGTGGTAGCGGATGCGTTAAGTCGTAAGGCTTCGAGTGCACCCCTTCGGGGCGTTTGTCTAAGGATGACAATTGTGACATCGCTGCTTGAGCTGATTAGGAAAGCCCAGGTGGAAGCAAGCAAGAGCGAGAATCAGAAAAGTGAGAGGATTGTGGGTCAGTTGGCAGCTATGGTCAAAGATAGTAGGGATTTGTTGACTTGTCACGAGAGGATTTGGGTACCGAAGCTGGGCGAGGTTCGTCAAACCCTATTGGAGGAGGCGCATAAATCCAAGTTCTCTATCCACCCTGGAGCGACTAAAATGTATAGGGATATGCGTGAATATTATTGGTGGCCAGGTATGAAGAAGGAAGTAGCTGAGTTTGTCGAAAGATGCATGACCTGTCGTAGGGTCAAGGCCGAGCACCAACGGCCTCATGGTAAGTTGCAGCCTCTTGAGATCCCAGAATGGAAATGGGAGCATATCATAATGGATTTCATCACGAAGTTGCCAAGAACCCCTCGACATATGGACACTATTTGGGTTATCGTGGATAGGTTGACCAAAAGTGCTCATTTCCTCCCCATCCAAGAGACTTACTCTGCAAAGGAATTGGCTAAGGTCTTCACAGATGAGATTATCTCTCGGCATGGTATACCGGTCTCGGTGATATCCGACCGGGATGTCCGATTTACTTCTAGGTTTTGGAAGAAGTTTCATGAGGAATTAGGCACTCGCCTTCATTTCAGCACAGCATATCATCCTCAGACAGATGGGCAGAGTGAAAGGACGATTCAAACGCTGGAAGATATGCTTAGAGCATGCGTCATCGACTTTGGCGGGAGTTGGGATTCCCATCTCCCTTTAGCAGAGTTTTCTTACAATAACAGTTATCACGCGAGCATTGGCAGAGCTCCCTTTGAAATGTTGTATGGAAGAAAATGTCGGACACCTATTTGTTGGGGTGAGGTTGGCCAGCAGGTATTGGGAAGTACAGAGGTGGTGCTCAAGACAACTGAGTTAATTCAGAGGGTTCGGGAGAGATTGTTAACCGCTCAAAGCCGACAGAAAAGTTACGCGGATAGGCGACGGTCCGATCTCGAGTTTCAAGTCGGGGATTATGTTCTTCTAAAGGTGTCACCTTGGAAGGGAGTTATTCGTTTTAGGAAGCGAGGAAAGCTTGGCCCTAGGTACATTGGACCATATCGAATTGTCGCCCGTGTAGGTGAGGTAGCTTACCGGTTGGAGCTACCCGAACAGCTTAGTCAGATTCACGACACGTTTCACGTTTCGCAGCTCAGAAAGTGCGTGACTGAGGAATCCACAATAGTACCTTTGGAGGATATTCAATTAGATGAACGTCTAAATTATGTGGAGCGACCAATTGCCATCATTGAAAAGAAGATAAAGACTTTGCGGAATAAAACAATAGGATTAGTTAAAGTTCAGTGGCAGCATCGAAAAGGGTCCGAATGGACTTGGGAACCGGAAGAGGAAATGCGGAGGCATTATCCAGAATTATTTACTGGCACGGATTTCGGGGACGAAATCCAATTAAGTGGGGAAGAATTGTAAGACCCGGTCCGCCGAGTCGCGGCCCGGAGGAATCCGCGGCGCGGCTTTTGGAAGAATCTAGAATCGCGTAGGATTTGTACGCGCGGCGCGGTTCTAAAGAATCCGCGGCACGGTGCGCCGCAGTCATGAAAAACCCTAATTCGGATTTAAACGCCTATAAAAAGGACCCCAGCCCTAGGGTTCGTGTTTTTGGAGAGTTTCTAGAGCAGAGGTATCTGGTTTCGGCAGATACTCTTTGGTCTCGAGGTGTTGAAGGTTTTGGGAGATTAGAAGAAGGAGATCCACGCGGGAGAAGGTTTAGAACGGATCGTGGGCATCACTCCGTCCTTCAGAAGTAAGGTAAGAAGATTTACTCTTCTGACTTTCCTTTTTATCCCGTCATATGGTGTTACCAGTTGGTTTGTAGCTTTAGACGATTTGTAGCCCTTAGGGTTTGAACCAAGGACATGCATGGACTTGCATGTCCATAAGGAAGTGACCTTAGGGTAGTTCCTGATCCCAGGAAGGGTGTAGAAAGGAACCCTAACCGATTGATGTACTGTTAATCGCTGAAAAACATTTTGGAATGTTACGAGCCGCGACGCGGACTGGCTAAGTCAGCGGCGCGGACTCGGCTGAAATCCCGTAATTGAGCAATGGTAGCCGCGGCGCGTAGGGCGAGGAGCCACACCGCGGCGAGCGACTGTTTGACCAGAAATTTAGTTTTGACCACGGTTTGATGGCAAATAGTGAGCCTAACCTTTAGACAGGTCTGTAAGAGCCTAGTCAGTAATTGTTATGTTGTATGTGTGTGGGATTTAGGTGTGTGGACGAGCTAAGTGGGAATACTAGAGAATATCTGTGCGGTTTCGAATCAGGTGAGTATCCTCACCTTACTATATGATGTTGCATGTTAGGCATCTTGTGTGTTATTTACAGTTATATGATTTGCTCTATATCTGTGGTTATTTGTTGTTGGACTCAGTACTGATGCGTGTCCCCTCGTAGCTGTTGTATGGCGAGTTGGACTATTGCCTTGTCCCATAGCTGTTGTATGATGGGCTGGGCCATAACCGGGAACCCATAGCTGTTGTATGATGGGTAGAACCTTCCCGTGTCCATAGCTGTTGTATGATGGACGCCCGTAGCTGTTGTATGGCGGGTAGGGTCGGGTCGTTCTCGAGGACGGGTTGTTTAATGTGTGGGCATGTATGGTAGTTTGTGGACTCACTAAGCTTTAAGCTTACCCGTTGTTTTTATTATATTTCAGGTAAATCGATTGACAAAGGGAAGGGCAAGGCGTGACGGCGGCGCATCGCATACAATAAAATTTATGTTAATGAATTATGTTATGATTTTCAATTGTTTCCGCTGTTGTTTAATAAATAGGTTAAACGGATTTACTTTTGGAATAAATGTTTTATTGAAACTTTGATAATAAATGAATTTTAGAAATTTTGAAATTGGGGCGTTACATATTTTATATGAGAAAAATCCATTTCTTTGTAAAAGATAGTATTGTAACCCAATATTTTCTTATAAAAGTGTTTAAGTCTTAAAATCCCAAAGACTAAAAATGTATAACGTAGTTTTAATATAGTATAAAACTATATAAAAATGCATATTTCCACGTAAAAAAAATATATAGTTGATTTTACCATGCGAGACACCCTATAACCATACTGCGACCATGTAAGCCTGCTGCGACGTTCTTCAGGCGTCAGAATGTTAGACATTTGTCACCTCAGACCTGCCGGTCTAGATGTAGCTAACAGCTCAGGTACGGGTTTGTCAGTCCCGTATAGATCTATACATAAATATCACCCTCTCTTACCGAGACTCTGGTTATAAATTCAGGACTTTTAGTATGTGTACTTAAATAAGTATTGTGAAGACCCATCTCACAAAATGTATGTATCAACTCGTTTACGTATATTTGTATATGAAAAACCCTTGTATTTACCATTATCATTTTTTCCATGATAATAAAATAATGTATAATAATTATATATTTTCATATAATTATTTTGTCTTGTTCAAAAAGTTATAGTAACACTTGTGTCCATGAACTATTATTATAATAGCTTATTTTTAATATTTCATTGTACAAAGCATATATTTACGAATATATGTGAAATAACTTGTTTAGATGTTCATAAATAACATCTTTTAAGATATTTCCCACAAAAATGGGGTAATAACTTTGTTATAACAATTTTTGCTAGAAAAGTCGTATTTCCGGTTACAAAAACGTAGTTTATACTAGTTTTCATTTTTGTGACTTTTCTTTTGAAGATCTAGCATATTTACACACATTATGTTTGTAGATTTGTGTTTTTATTTAAACATATCACATAATATTGTTCATAACACTTAGATCTAGCATTATTTCATGTTAAAAACCTTTTTACACAAGTTAAAAACTTGTGTAAATTGTTGTTTTTACGGTGTAAACCTTGTACTATCGCCCTAAAACTTGAATAAAGATGAAAAAGAGGGGTATGAACTCACCTTTGAAATGTGATTCAATTAAAAATAAGATTGATCTTGGGTTTGGACTTGAAGAATGCTCCGGAATAACGTCGTTTTCGAACGGAAATCGGTGGTCAACGGCGGCGGAACGGTGGCACACGGTGGCCGGAGGTGGTGGAGGGTGGTGGCTGATGGTAGTATGTGGTGGTGGTGGGCCGAGAGTTAGAGAGAAAGAGAGTTGAAGTCTTGTGTTTTCAAATGGCTTGGATGAGTTTTCTTTAAAGGTTACGAGGGTTATGACTTTTATTATATTTTTAATACTAGTATCAAATCTTCATTGCTAGACTTTCTTGAATAGTGACATAGAGATTTTTGGTGTGATGTGGGAGATTTATGTCAGCCGATGGGGTGAGGGGGTAGGGGGTTGGGGTGGGTGGTATTGTATAATTTAAACACATTTGATTTATAAAAATGAGTATTTTTATAAAATACGTAAAACGTTTGGAGTATTTTTTTATAAGTTTTTGGAGAGATGATTTTATAAATAAATATTATGTATAAAAATATTGATATACATTTATTTAGATTGATGCATAACTCGTTAAATGATGAGATACGCGTTTAAGTGCAGTATTCTTCCGAATACGCGATTTTTAGCATTTTATCGAAAATTATATTTGGGTATGAAATTAAATACTAGAAAATATATTCATAATATATATTCCGTTATCCCGTTCTTGATGTTTAAGGCACCAGGTTTTGTATTTTAGGTCCAAACCCTGTGTACATTTATCGTTCACAGAGATTTAACTGTTGTAATTTTCACATACGAACTCCGTTTTCGACGTTCTATATGTCTACAGATTCGTATTCACGAATACATCATTTTATGAATATTATTAACCCTAAAATAATATGTGTATGATTATCGAATTTTTACGCTATTGTAGTTTATTATCCGTATTTACAGCGTTTACCCGATAATTGATTTGAATTAACGTACATAGTATTATAATATCTAATAATACATCGTAAAGGTTATGAAAAAAATTACATTTCCACATATTGACTTAACGTACGCATCGGTTGACTTTTGTTGACCAAATTGACAGTTGTCACAATGTGTTAATAAGAAAAGATTATATATATATATATATATATATATATATATATATATATATATATATATATATATATATATATATATATATATATATATATATATATATATATATATATATATATATATATATATATATATATATATATATATATATATACTAGTGGTGTACCCGCGCAATGCGGCGGGAGCTAATGAGGGAGGAGGGGCAATGTATGATGATTAATTTTCTTCACACGGTTAGTTTCTTTTAGGTATGAGTTATTCGATTTTTAGGTAATGTAGTTTGGTAAGATGTATAATATATCATTTACAATTAGTGTACATGCACAATTCGGCAAGTGGCGAATAATTTTTCGACAATTAGCTTCTTTTGCGAGATTAGTTTAATTTTCGAAATATGTCATGTTCTAAAAGCATCTGATATTCTCTATATATCATTTCACAACACGCAAACCAATGCCTATTCTGCATCGATGTTGTTGTGATCAAAACCTTTTTATATCTATATTGTCTCATTACGTAATTCATTTGAAGTATCAATTTACCAAAATTGTATTACACGACATCCAACTATATCTTACAATGTAATTAGGTGATATGTGATGATTATAAAATTATATTTTTATTTTTAATAATTTTAATTTGGTCTAAAAATTACATTTTATCTTACAATGTAATTTGATGATTAATATTATAATGGTTGTAGTTAAGACACCGAACTATATCCTACAAAAAAAATTACATCCAACGATGTTCAAAAATAAAATAAAATAAAACTTCCTACATGCATTCACCTTTGAGTATACATTAAGAATAAACGAATTCGATGTTACTTTTAACCCACTTCATGATTCAGTTTATTATAGGTAAAATATATATGATAACTGAAAATACCATTTAAATACAAGGAATTTTCAGTCGTATAGTAACAAAAAACATTACAGGTACAATGTTATAGTTAGATGTACTTTCAAAATAAAATTTCGTAATAAATAAAAAATGAAAAGTATACTGTTAAAATAGAAAGAAACATAAGTTAGATGATATACTACACAAATATATGAAAGTATATACATTTTACGCATATATAATTATGAATTTTGACTAATTTTTTTACATATGACAATAACATGTACATTGAAGTCCTAAAAAACACCCATTTGTCAACTTTTTGCACTTTAGGGGTAGACTTTAATCGGGGAATCATGTGAAGTACACCAAACTGTTAATACAATTGACATGTAGGGACTACAAATAAAGTACAAAACAGAATAAAATATAAGAGAAAGGTACAAAAATGTTATAAAAGAATACCAATTTCCATATACATTATCGAATATCTCTATACCCACACATGCCCAACAGCATAATTGGTTGGTATAGCAGTTGCATTTGTGTGTTGTTCGGCTTGCTTTGCAACAACAATTTTCGTATCTAAATCCTGAAATTCAAAAAAATCCATGTGATGATAAGGAATAACAATCAAAGTAGGTCTTGTGTCGCATAATCTAAAAAGTATCAAAAAAGGATCCATTAGTTTGGTATATAACTCAATAAGTCATAATATGTTAGTTCTAAAGATAAAAAATGATATGCAGTAAATTGGCCAAAATATGTTATGTTAGTATTTTTTTTCATGCAAAAACTTTCATACGATTGATTCTAAAACTGATTACCAGAAACTTGTTTGATTTTGAAAGAACCGCAATCATCTTATTAATTCATTAAATCGATTTTCTATCTTTCAAAATCATAACAATCAAATTGCAGAAATCGGTTCTTGATCCAAATTTTGGATGTAGATTCGAATCTCAAGGGGGAGATATCAGATCTTTAACCACCATCAGATACCACAAAAAATAGGAGAATAATCATATAGCAGTCTGAAATATTGATTACAGGTAAATAGCAGAGTAACCAAACTAATGCATGAAAGCTTAAGACCATACTAACCCGACAGTATTTGTTCTAAATTGCTGATTGTTGCCTCCTTCGCCATCACCTTTATTGATAGTCTCCTGTGAAAACAATGATATCTGGTGTTATAAAAACTGCCATTTCAGATGTATGTTACGACTAATAGAAATCAAAAAAATTAATTTACAAAAAACATTTTTTAGAAGTATGTTGTTATTAAAACTACAATTTCAGAAAATGTGTTGCCTTTTCTGAAACTTTTTTTGACTTTTCAGCATAGTAGACCTTGCATCACAGATCAAACATGATATTCTTTTTTTATACATCACATTAGAAAACCAGACTTGTTACTCTTTTTTTGACCTAAACATCAGACTTGGTATTATTTCCTTTTTTTCCCCATTGAAACTTGCATTAGACTCAAACAAAAGTGATGGCATTAGTGAGAAGACTCATACCAGATTACACCATTTCAAAGTAAAATAGTAGATTTCCTAAATAGCCATCAAAAATTAAAAAAAAAACATTTTATAAAAGTATTTTTCTATAAAAGATGTCATTTCAGAGAGTATGTTACTATTAATAGACATAAAAAAACATACTTTTGAAAGTATGTTGTCATTAAAATTTAAATTTCAGAAAGTATGTTGCTATTTTTTTGAAATTATTGTTAACAATACAATCGCTATTTTTTTAAACTATTGTTAACATTGCGTCAAATATGAAATTCAATCGCATTTCCCATAAGTTATGGATCGGATACAGAGCACAGACCGGCGTATTAAGCCTACCACAAACAGGCTGCAATTAGTTTTAGTGAGTACAACTTGGTACTGAAAACTCCAAAAAGAAATTTCATAACCCCAATCTCTCAAATCCAATCAAATTGATCATCAATAAGAATATTTACAGGCATAGAGTAGAAGAAAAGAGTCAGCCAAGAAAATTAAATGAGCAATAGAATATTTAAGAAAAACTTACTTAGATTTAGAGAGTAATTGTTTGAGCGACATTGGTACCCATAAGTGCTGGATCGAGATAGAGAACAGACGTTAAGCTATCAGTAACATCAATTGGTTTTCTGAACAATAAAAACTGGAATAGGGAAATAGAGTAGAAGAGAAGAGACAGAGTTGAGATTCTTTCCTTGGAAATCAAAAAAGGTGTTTGGTGGTAAATCACTTGACTGGAGGAAGAAAAGATCATGACCATAACCAATTTATCCCTTGTCTTTCTTTTTTATCAGTAAAGTGACCATGACCTTGTAGTACCAACTGAACCTGCAAGTCATGTAAACACCTTAAATCAGAAAAATAAAAAATTGATTATGGTGTTGTGTGGATTTAGATCCAGATCATGTTGGAGATGGCGACCGGTGCGAAAGTATGTTAGAGATGTAATGGTGTTGTGGTGGTTGGATTGTGGCTGTCATGGCAAGGGTAACAGGTGGACCCGGTGATTAGGGCTTGTTGAGAAAAATGGGAAGGGGGAGATGGAGAGAATTTGGGGATATGGATCTTAGAAATCTGCAATTTGTAACATATAATGCTAGATACGATAAGCGAATTTCAAACTTCATATACTTAACTCCTGAATTCACGATAAAGGGGCGTGGCGAAACGGCGGGACTAAAAATTGCAAAATTGAATGTACGTGCGAGTTTACAGATAGAGCGAGAGAGATAGTTTACCTAGAGACGACAACGACAGATTAGCTGATATGTGGTTGTACGTTATTGAGAGAAAGAGATCCGATGGAGGCTGTGAGTTGCATGATGGTCGTTAATGGTCCGATTGTGGTGATAGTAATAAGAAAGTTCTTACTGAGCGATGGCGGTAGTTGTATCGTATATTCAATCGACGGATGATATGGTTTCAACGGTACCGACAGTGTTAATGAAGGTGACGAAGCAGTGGAAGGAGTCGGCGTTGTTGATGGTGACGATAATCACAAACCATAGCTTTAAAAAAATCAATTATTAAACCGTTCAATTCAAAATCTAAATGAATCTAGGAGACTCGATTTACGTACCTTTGTTAGGGTTTTTTTGTTCTTTATCTTCACCAGCCGACCAGGAGCTCTAGGTTTACTGTAAACCTACAACTTATTAAAGAATCAATAAGAAGAAAACAAAATCAAAATCCCAAAACTGTGTTAGGAACGTAGAAATCGAAAAAAACCCATCAAAATGCAGGTATGGTGGTGAGGAAGGGTGGGGGTAAAAGTCGCAGTGGTAAATCGACAACAAATCGGTGGTGGTACGTCTATAAAGCCATCTAAGGGCCCGTTTGGATGTGCTTATAAAACTCCTTATTGACTTATTGGTTTTTTGGAAAAGTCATAAGTCAATAAGTAAGGGCCTCCTTACTTATTAAAAACTCCTTATAAGTCATAAGAAAGGGGAAATAAGGAGTTTTTAATAAGTAAGGAGACCCTTACTTATTGACTTATGGCTTTTCCAAAAAACCAATAAGTCAATAAGCAGTTTTATAAGCACATCCAAACGGCCCCTAAGAACCATGAAGCAGACGAAAATCAATATAAAAAAAAGAGAGAATAGAGCAGAAGGTTTATAAAGAAGAGGTTCAAATTTTCAATTTCAAATTAGGTCACGGGATCGACGGTGAGAGTGCTAGATTGGGGCTGATATCCTCAAATCACGGTCAAGGTCAATGTATTTAACGGATTTGACCGTAATTGTTTAACCAAAAATAAAGTGATAGGAGATTACTTGATTGTACACTATGCATAATTAATTGGATCTCTTAATTTTAAAAATTTCTATTTTTAGAAACCATTTTTCCTTTTTAAAGTAGTATATATATATATATATATATATATATATATATATATATATATATATATATATATATATATATATATATATATATATATATATATATATATATATATATATATATATATATATATATATATATATATATATATATATATATATATATATATATATATATATATATATATATATATTATATTATATTATCTTATATTATACATATATAAAGTACAAGAATATTAATGCATGAAGTCTTAATTTTTAAGATAGTACCATACTTAGATTCAACGCGCGTTCAAGAAACACAAACACACGGATTGCCACATCATATAACGTTGGATTGCCAACCTGTCGCATTTGCAACCATCGATCTACCATTGACCAACAATTGCCCAATAAAATCCCTCCGTCTCTCACCCTCTATACAATCACAATCGCCCAACTAAACCACAATTTGTCCATCTACTACAATCGGTGAATCAGGCCTCCCCTCTGTTTTCCATCCCCATCGCGAGCAGTGGTGCCGCCATTCGCCTTTAACCTCAATCGTTCAACCAAAATCCGGGGCTCTTTCTGCTTTCAACAACATCGCCACCAGTGATGGAACGGTTCGCCTTCAACCTCAATCGCTCAACCAAAACTGGGGCCTACGACGGCTTTCAACCCAATCGCCTTAGTCTACCATCATATCCGATACAACATCGCCACCAGTGATGCCGCCGTTCGTCTTCAACCTCAGTCGCTCAACCAAAACCAGGGCTTCTGTCGGCTTTCAACACAATCGCCTTCGTCCACCGTCAATTTCCGGTATGAAGTCCCTTCATGAATGCATTCTCTCTGTAATGAGCCCCTACATGAATGATGATTTGAGGAAATGATAAATGATAAATGATGTTTGGGCTTTTGATGTTCCAGTGATTCTATAGGTCTTATTATCTATTTCGGATTCATTTAGTTGAGAGTTACAGACGGAAAATCATGTTTCATATATGGAATTTCTGTTATTGGTTTCTCAAGGATTAGTTGCTTCCTATTAATTGCGATTGGAAAAAATTGTTGTTAAACAATTTGCATCTGTTGTTTGGTTGAGATTTATGTGGCTACATGAGTGTATGTATGTTTTTGGGATTTTGATTTTGTGGATTTTGATCATGTGATTTATTGTATTTTTTTGGAGAAGGTGATGGTGACCAAAGAGGTTAGGCAAGGATGATGAGCGGAGGTCGGAATGGTGAGGGATGGGATGGGAAGACAAAGGATTCACAACTTTTGAATTAGTTTGGTTTCTTTACCCATCGATTCAGCTCCGTGATGTTTTTGAGGTTTGTGATTTTGTTATCTCAAGTTTAAATGATGTCATCTTTTAGCTATTGAACGTTATTGCAAAACTAATGTTCTTTATATCTGGTTATTGTAGGCATGCTTAGACCTGGCAAACGTGTCGTGTCGTGTCGATTTCGTGTCGTGTCGAGATCTTAAACGGGTTGAAAGTGTTCGACTCTAACCCAACCCGTTTAATAATCGTGTCGTGTCGTGTCAACCCGTTTATTTTCGTGTCGAGTTCGTGTCGGGTTTCGGGTTTGGGGTTTATACCTTGTAAATATATCATGTCACTTTTCGAGTTGAAACACTAAGTATGTTGAAATTATAGGAGTTTGAGGCGAAAAGAAAAATATGAAAACCAGTAGTAGAAGCATTCACACTAAGTTTATAAAGCAACGTTAAAAGATTAGGAGTCGGGGAGATGAATGATGAGGTTGTGAGGAGGAGAGAGATGTCGAGTGAAACTGTGGAGTATGAATAAGAAAGTAGAAAATTGAAAATGAATTTATGACCTAGGTGGCTAAGTGACTTCCACATTATAAAACACGTTAATCAGAAGTTTTTCTTCTAAATATGGTATTGGTTTTTGACCTGTCCAATTTACATAAGAATTAGAAACACTTGAATATAAATAAACGGGTCATTTTCGAGTCATTTTCGAGTCGAAAGCTTCGACCCTGACCTTACCCGTTTAATTATCGTGTCGTGTCGTGTCAACCCGTTTAATTAAACGGGTTGAAATCTCTTACCCAAACCCGTTTATTTCGTGTCGAGTTCGTGTCGGGTTGTCGTGTCGTGTCAAGTTTTGCCACCTCTAGGCATGCTTAACCAAATAGCCAAATTTATATGTGTATATTGTATATGTGTCTTGACGTGTGTGTATGTGTGTGTGTGTTTGTTTTTAAATAACCCACAAAAAGAATCAACCAACAAAGCATTCATCAAGGCTTGCATGTCTTGTTAGATAAAAAGAAACCAAGAACCAAGTCTGTTTAGGATGATGGTGGCGGTGAAGCACTCAATTGTATCTTTTATGTTTGTTTAGAATAATAAGGGAAATATATTGTGTTCAATGGGTGGTATACATTTTTTTATGTTTGTTATCTAATGGATGAAACGCAATATGTATGGAACTGCTTGATGGATGTTTTGGTCTGATAAAAATTTTATTAATATTTTAATTAAAAAGGATTATAGTGCAAGATCTATGTTTTAACACACATAATGGAGATTTGACCTTCAAAGATAGGTTTCCTAACTTTTATGCCATAGAAGAGGTGAAAGATTGTCTTGTTAAGGATAGATTAATTGTGGAGCTCAATGGTAATTTTAGCTTCAATTGGAGTTGGAAAAGGCAATTAAGAAGAGGTAGAGAAGAATCTCAGCTACGGGTTCTTGGTGATGTTTTAAAGTCGGTGCAGCTTAATGCGGGGAAAGATAGGTGGATTTGGAGAGATGGAAATCATGGAAGTTTCTCGGTTCATGATCTTAGGAACGTTATTATTAGCTCTACTATGACAAAAGGTTCTTTTTTCAAATGGACTAATTGGATTCCGATTAAATCGAATTGCTTTGCTTGGAGTTTTTTCCAAAATAGAATTCCACTGCTCGATAATCTTTCTGCTAGAGGCATAAATGTTTCCTCCTCGCTTTGTTCTTTCTATGGGGCGGAAAATGAAAATTTAGACCATGTTTTTTTCTCTTGCGACTTTGCTAAGGTACTGTGGAAGAGTTTCTTCGATTGGTCTGGGCTGTTTAGCTTTTCATCAGGCTCGAGCAGGGAGCTCTTGGAGGTGTTTCGTTGTTTCAAGGGTAATGTTCGGTCTTTTTTCCTACTCCTGTCCATCGCTTATGTTTCCTTATGGGGTATTTGGAAGGAGAGAAATGCTAGACTCTTTAGAAAGGAGCGCAAGTCTGTCCTAGTGACTTTTGATGATTTATGTTTGTTGCTCTTTAATTTTCTTAAAGATAGGTCCAATTTACGTTGTCTAGATTGGCATTTGTGGATTATATCTCCTGTTAACTGTATTTGATTTTTGAGGCTGAGCTTCTCGCTTAACCTCCTGCTAATGAATTATTGTTGTTCAAAAAAAAAAAAAACACACATAATGGCATCTTACTTACAATTCATTATCTGTAATGATTACGTATATTACTAGAATGATATTCTAAATATTTCTTAGCTTGCTGTTGTAAAAAGATATTTTTTAGAATCTATTATTATTACTTATGTGTTAATTGTTAATATTATACATACTATTTTATGATTATATATATATATATATATATATATATATATATATATATAGAGTTAGGATTAAATACATTTGATAATTATTGTGTGATTGTAGGACCAAATGTGGAGTGTCCGATCGAAATGATCAACGGTGTTAGATTCAAGGGTCTAATTGTAAAATTATAACAATTAATTAATCATAATTTTCAATTAAACCCTTATAAAGGGTATTTTAGTCTATTAATAACTATTTAAAAAATAAAATATCCAATTTATCTCCTAATTTTGTGGGATTACGTGAATAAAAAGTGCAAATTAAAAACTGAAAATTACAGTACCTTTGAATTCCTTCGAATTCTTAAAGAATAGGTTGTGGGTTTTTAAGTTAATTACATTATCTTCGAATTCATTGAGAATACATCAAATTTCTTGAACCATTCTCAGAGAATGGACTTACTTATGACAAAAAAACGTACTATTCTCCTAGAATAGACTTACCAAAACACAAACCAATAAAAAACTAACACACATTCTCAGAGAATGAACTTATCAAAACACAAACCAATAAAAACTAACACCTATTCTCAAAAGAATACATTAAAAAGGATACATATTCTAAAAGAATAAACATTACAAAAAGAACAGACATTCTTAAAGAATAAAATTGGATTGCATTTTGATACATTAATCACACAGTGGAATAACAAGTTTCACATCGCACATGACATTCTTGAAGAATAACGAGTTTTAAAAAAAGATACATGAAAAAATAAGCATTCTTAAAGAATCATGCTTCATTCTTTTGAGCATGATATATAGAACTTGTTTTTTTGATCTTCTGTCTTATAGTTCTGCAAAAATCAACTTCAATGCTGTTTTCCATTCAATATTTTGTATTTTCTGCATTCCATTCTTCAAGAATTGGTTTCAATTTCGCATTCCATTCTTGAAGAATAACACATACTAACCTTCAATATTAATTCCACTGCTTCATCACCACATCCATTTACCACCATTCTCGGAGAATACCAAGCTATTATGATAAACATCAGAAACCCGTCGGAATCGTGCTTCTTAAAGTAATCCACCAGTGAATTGCTAAACACAAATTCAACAATTAGGGAAAAACAAGTACAATTTGTTTCAAAAAGGGAAAAAAACCTGTTAAAAAGTCGAATTACAATTCTCATTTCCACCAATCATCTAGATATCCGAGCTCACTTCCATTGATCGTATTTTAAGTTCAAACCACAGTTCCACACCATTCCTTGATTACTAAAAATCATTAGCGAAATTGGTATTAAAAAAAAGTAAAAAAGGACTAAAATGACTAGAATGTAAAACGTGAAGCTCCGATTTCAATATATGTGGAGGATGAAGGAAAATGAGCATTTAATGCTCACCATCAAAATGAGGCGTGGGACGCGATTCATACAACTGAAAAAAAAATCACAGAACTTTAAAAATATCAATAAGTTAATGGTAAAAAAACTTCGAATAATGAAGAAGTCGGACCTTGCAGGCGTAATATACCAAAATAAAAAGCATTATTGACTTTTGACCATTGGAAAATTTTCAGATTTCAATTCGCTTGACCACCAAAATATTTCATTTAGTTTCATCGTCTTCGATTTGTCGACAATAAAATAAGGAATATACCGTCTCCGCTTTGTCGACAATAAAATAAGGAATATACGCACAATAAAATACACTTGCGATGATGGATGAAGCAGGGGAGGAAGCCGGCGGCGATGGTGGATGACCTAACGGCTGCCGATTCAAGACATGAGAGAAGGGGATGATAAATAGGGTTGGTAAGTTACGTTCCATAAATATAGGCATTTAATTAGGGCAAATTAATTAATTAATGGAATTAATATGTATATTATATAAATGGACTAATTTACCCCTATCAAATGATTGGTCCAGAATTAGTCCTACAATCACACAATATTTAGAAAATGTATTTGAACCTACATCTATATATATATATATATATATATATATATATATATATATATATATATATATATATATATATATATATATATATATATATATATATATATATATATATTTCATTTTATATTCTGGTATGCTTGGTTTTTTGTTCAAATACACCAAATTTGGAGGAGATGTGTCATAGATTGTTTATTTGTTCTATTATTTTGATATGTTTTCCCCATCGACTATGGTCTTTTTACACAGGAAAGAGATTTAGACATGCATATCTAAATCAGAGGAAGAAGACACATTTGCCAACAAGGTTTCATTTGGATATGTACATGTTTTCATTTGGATCTCTTTCATGGATATTGGATCTATACACAAATTGCAAGCACTAATGATGTTTTGTACTGTATTGTAAGTAAATTGAAAATAAAAGGGTTACTAATGGAATTTTTTTTTTTGTCAAAGTCAGTTGAAATGCAGACCGTTGCAACTTACAAAGGCAGATTTAGTTTGATTGTCCACATAAAAAGTAGGCTTTTGAAATATATTTAAATATGTTTTTTGATAAATTTTATTGTTTTTGGTATAATATTGATATATTATTATGTAATTCAATGGTTTGGATCTATATACATAGTAAAAACCATTTTGTATTTAGATATTATTCCTACAATGTGGTTATTTTTTATTATACAATGATGTAATTAGATTACGGTGAATAGTTAATTATATAATCTAAGTTTAATATAAACAAATATAAAAAAACTAAAAATAGAAAGATTAATGAACGGATTAATTAGTTAAACATGCTGTTATATTGTATATACAATATTAATTTGGTAAAAATAGAAGACACGGGCAAGATAAAAAATATTGGAAAAAAGATGAGGAAACAATTTCAAACTGGGGGACCATGTCATGGCTCATAACGTGAGTTTCTTTGAAGTGAAAGTCAATACGTAAGATTTAACATTTAACAATTGAAGAGCCATAATATATGTAACATTTCATCTCTTCTATATTTTTAAACCAAAACGGAAACATATTTTCGACATTATTTGTGCTCTTTGGATTCTAACATATTTTTGATAATGATATGAAACGAATCGTCGAAAGAACTATTTGCCAAAAGAAACAAAGCTATCGCTCGCAGCTAGAATGAAACTAATCGTCGAAAGAAAACTAAATTTCGCCTGCCGCATTACATCGATACCACACATCTATTACAAAACATATTGTGATGTCTTAAAAATTTATATTATTTCAACAAGCGACAAATTCGGATGTTAAGTGAAAGAAAATTGAATTTATCGATTTAAAATAAGTGAACTGAAACCGAATTTGCATGCTCCAATGGTTTACCCAACATGTAACATCGATTACAAAATTTAGGAATCGGAACCAATCCCCATCATATCCGTTACGACTTTAGTAATGTCAGTTACGAACCAGCTTTTTATCCAAAAACAGGTACTCGAAAATAAACAATTCAATGACCCCCCCCCCCCCCTCTAGGGTGTTTACCGTCCGCCGCATCGCGCGAATGCGCAATTTATTAAACTTTACGATTTCTTGTTCGTTTTAATGAAACAACGAACCAAACCGCGTGATACTTGCCCCTAACAATTTGTGTCCCGCTGCATTAATAAACAATTCAATGACCCCCCCCCCCCTCTCGGGTGTTTACCGTCCGCCGCATCGCGCGAATGCGCAATTTATTAAACTTTACGATTTCTTGTTCGTTTTAATGAAACAACGAACCAAACCGCGTGATACTTGCCCCTAACAATTTGTGTCCCGCTGCATTGCGCGGGTACACAACTAGTATATATATATATATATATATATATATATATATATATATATAATGCACACAAAATATTAGATGTCTATAATTAAGTCTTTAATAGTATGTTTGTAAATTTTTAAGTTTGAATATATATATATATATATATATATATATATATATATATATATATATATATATATATATATATATATATATATATATATATATATATATATAAAATTGAATTCAAAAGGATCATTATGAAACTTTTTTCAAGTTTTTGATGCAAATATTATTATTAATTCATAATATATATTATGATAACTATTTATATTTAGTATTGTGTGTTTAGATTGGATATAAAGTTTTAAATTCATGTGATCGACTGCCATTTTTACTATATAATTTTACTTTTGCGCAACGCGTGGGTATACGTCTAGTATCTTATAAAAGAAGCAAAAATGCTTGCATCATATTAATTTGAAACTCCCATAACTTTTCAGTTTTTGTCTAATAATGATTATAAATTGGTTAATTAATGTTAAATAAGTACAAAAAATTCAGATTTAAATAAAATTATAACTTTCAAAATTAGTTAACAATAATAATTAATATAATAAGTGGTTTTATAATAAACATATTAAGTGGTTTACAACTTTTTACATGGATAATCTTTTATAACTTTTTAACAATAATTTTCTATATGGATAGTCTTTTAAATTTTTTTAATAATAATAAACGATCTTAAAAATAATTATTAATAATAACTAATAGTAAAATAAAGTTATAAATTACACAATATTACATTTATCTATTATAAAAGAAGCAAAAATACTTACACCATATTAATTTGAACTCTCATAAGTGTAATTATCTATTAATAAAGAATCATAAAATTCTTGCACCATATTACTTTGAAACTCTCATGAGTTTTCAGTTTCTTTCCAATAATAATTATAAATTGGTTAATTAATGTTAAATATGTGTAAAAATAAAAATTTCCGCATATAAATACAATTATAATCAATTTCTTTATAATAATGATTATCATTTGGTTAATTAATGTTAAATAATAAAAAAATCTACCTTTAAATAAAATTATAACTTTTAAGTTTAGTTAACACTAATAATTAATATAATAAATGGTTTTATAATAAACATATTAAGTGGTATTAAAACTTTCTACATTGATAGTATTTTATAATTTTTAAATAATAATAATAAGTGATCTTAAAATTAATTAAAAATAATAACTAATATCAAAATAAGTTTATAATCGACACAACTTTATATATATATATATATATATATATATATATATATATATATATATATATATATATATATATATATATATATATATATATATATATATATATATATATATATATATATATATATATATATATATATATATATATATAGTTACACCATATTAATTAGAAACTGTCATGACTTTCCAATTTCTTTCTACTAATAATTGTAAATTGGTTAATTAATGTTAAATAAGTGCAAAAAATAAAACTTTCTACCTATAAATAAAATTATAATTTTTAAAACTAGTTAACAATAATAATTAATATAATAAGTGATTTTATAATACATATATTAAGTGGTATTAAAACCTTCTAAATGGACGGTCTTTTATAACTTTTTAATAATAATAAGTGATCTTAAAATTAATTATTAATAATACATAATAGTAAAATAAATTTACAATTTACATAATGTTACATTACAAATAATGGTTGATATTTTAGATTACTATTTATATAAATATCTTGTACTTGTTGTACCACTGGACGTTTTTCCAACATTGACTCCATCCTAAAAGCGGCCTCGAAGGCCACACACAAAGAGACACATGTTGCAATGTAGACCTTCCCCAACTTCCCGTCATTGTCATCAAATTCATGCAAACAAATGGCGATTGAGAACTACAAGGAACTGCTTGATTTCTTTGTTTTTGAGCTTGCATGGTCTTAGCCGAGATAAAGGATATCTAGGGGAACCTAAAATCATGGTTTAAGTGTCGCGATAAATAACCAAGATACTTGCCTTGAAGGATTTGAAGGCACATATAGACACCTTGAGAGCTTTATAAGAGGAAGCCTAACACAAGTCACACAACTAATTAGTAATGTATTGACTTGGCTTTGTACGGTTGACTACATACCATACCATTTAAAAATGGGATGCATGTAGACGTAGTGGTAGAATTGGATGGTTCATGACATTATCATTCAATCTCGAAAGCGATTAATGATGCTCCCAACTATAGTAACAAGAGGTATGTTATATAAGCAAAGATAGTGGTTTATAAATAAAATATAGATATTAAGAAGAAGAAAACCAACATAATGCTGATATTGGAGCCACCTTCATTAGCGGAGATCGAAATTCCAAGCAAGGAAGGACTATGTTTTGAATAGGCTACTATTGGTAAGAAGCTCTGACCAAATATTCTCTTTAAATTATCTTATCGTCGCTCTAACAAATAGATCAATTTATAAATTTATTTTGCCATATAAGAACATTTGAGAGTGTACAAATTTTAAATACATTTTTTTTCAAATACGTTATTATCGTTATACTCGAAGATATAGTAAATAAAAATTAAGCATTGACAAATTGCTTAAAGCGTCGTGGAGAAATTTGTTGAATCTTTATGTATTTTTTTTTGTAAACATATGCTTTTCTATCCATAGTTTGTTTTAAGACATTATGAAGTTAAAGTTGACATTGTAAAGAAAAAGAAGTGAGGCTTGTTAGGAGGCCAGTAAAAACAAGAAGACTCTGGTAAATATTAAATGACAAAGAGAACGAGCACACATTGTACTTGTAAATAAAGAGTGAGGTTGAAAACAATATTACGTATTTAGTTAAGAAACATGAGGAGGATCCTTTTTGAGGTTTTGTGAAGAAGGTTGTATATTAAGCAAAAACTTGAACTCCTTTTGATCAAGTTCCAACCTTTGAACGATCGGAGACTCTCAGTTTGGTTTATTTATTTTATATTTGATGCTAAATGCAAGAAATAATTATGCGGTTTCATTTATTTTTGTATTATAGTATTCTTATTGCAAATTCTTTCTATTGCAATATTGTGTTTTTAATTTCTTTTCCTTATTACGGTAGTGTATATTAGAAAGTCCATCCAATTGTGGTATTTTCTATTCAAAAATATTCTTATTATGATATATATTAAAGAATATATTGAATTATATTAGTGAAATTATTTGTATGTGATGGCATTACTATCATTTAATAGATTTTTCGAAGTCCCATGATGTAATAGAAGTGAATGAAAGTAAAATGATATGATAACCAAATCAAAAGGCATACACTATTATTTATTATATTTAACCATATTTAGTATTACATGATCATACTTCATTTCTTTCCTTTATGATATTTTTATTATTTTTTATTAAAGCATTGTACTTTAAAACATCTACCATTAGGGAGCATTACATCATATATATATATATATATATATATATATATATATATATATATATATATATATATATATATATATATATATATATATATATATATATATATATATATATATATATATATATATATATATATATATATATATATATATATATATATATATATGAGTTTTTTTCTTATTAGGCTAGTACAGTTTGACAAATCTACTTAATTATGACAATGAAAATTGTTTTGCTTTTAGATGACATTTGTAACGTCCCAAATTCCAAAATAAAATTTTCGTTTGTAAAACGGTTCAAGTACATGAAAACGGTTGGAAAATAAAACCACTTAATTCAATCTTGACGATTAAAACATTTAAAACCGAGTTTACCAAAGCAGCACGTTATCCAGCGAAAGACTTGAATACCTAAATCCTAGATGCGGTACAATCGCGTCGTGCTCCAAGATCAATCCAACAAATACCTGAAAATATTTAGGGTAAAAGAATAAGCACAAAGCTTAGTGAGTTCCCTAAAATACCACACGATCCATTCCATTCATACACATAAGTCACATTCGACATCCAGGAACGACCGATCATGCATCGTCCTTTCGTCATTAAACATCCTCGCGTGCCTAGAATGACCGGTCATGCATCGTCCTTTTATCATGCAACAACGCTCAGATCAACTCATTCTTTGGAATCTCGGGTTTGCCCTGATCTGTTCGGCTTGCGGCTTGCCGACTCCGCCATCATTCTTTAGTCACCAGAGCGAATCCAATGACTTACACATAGAAACATAGAAGCCTACACATACAACCTAACCCATCGTGTTCCTATTACCAACTATACAGTCAAATAATGTAAGGCACGCCCAGTTAACACACATTACTACATGTTGGTGATTTTAGTGTCACCAAGTCATTTTATGTAATTGGAACTAACATGTGAGCTAAGGGGCTACTTAGTTTGTACTCTAATACATGTTCGGGTAATGTGCGGAGTGCACGCATGTATAAGATCGAATAAGTAGCCGGTACAACGACTGGTCGGGGGTCCGGGGGCAGCGCCCCTGGGCTCGGGGATTCCAAAGGGGCAGCGCCCCTTTGGCGGGGTCCTAGGGGCAGCGCCCCTAGCGGGGTCCAAGGGGCAGCGCCCCTGGCGGTGGTACCGGTTAGCGGGCAGGGTCGAGGGGCAGCGCCCCAAAAGGTCTTCGGATTTTTGGATTGGTCACTTAGTGGAAAATCCGAATTCTTAAGGGTTAATATGGTATAATTAACTGATTATCGTTAATTATGGAAACCATCAATTAAACCCTAACCCTAAGGAAATCTTAAGTCGGCCCATGATCCCATAACCCTAATTCGTGGGTTATATAAACGCCTCTTCTAATCAGAAGAGAGACACACGAAAATCATTAGCTCTCAATCGTTCCTCACGAACATATAACTTCTGGCAATTTGGCTTACGAGTTTGTGCCTAAATTCGTAGGTGTTCCCTTTGGATTATCCTAGACTGGATTTCCTGTAACCCAGGCATAGGGTGGAAATATCAGTTCGGAAAGTGATCACACGATCCATAGGGCAATCCGGATCTTCTCTAAACCTACCCGTTTTTCTAACAATCGAACTGATATTCCGTTTCTGGAGAAGATGAACGCCTCAATCCAGGAGATGACGAACAAGTTCAACAAGCTGGACAAGTTTGAAGGCGTTGATTTCAGGCGATGGCAGAAGAAGATGCACTTCATGCTGACTACTCTGAAGGTGGCGTATGTGCTGAGCACCCCCAAGCCTGCGGTGGTTGAAAACGAGACACAAGAAGCAACAAGGCTGAGGAACAAGTGGGAAAACGACGACTACATCTGCAGAGGCCACATCTTGAACGGTATGTCTGATTCTCTTTTCGATATCCATGGTGATGCCAAAAGTGCGAAGGATCTGTGGGATCTCCTTGAATCAAAATACATCGCTGAGGATTCTTCTAGTAAGAAGTTTCTGGTGAGCGATTTTAATAGCTACAGGATTGTTGATTCAAGGTCGATCACTGAACAGTATAATGAATTAATTCGCATCTTGGGTCAATTCAAACTACACAACATGAACATGGATGAAACCATTGCTGTGTCTAGTTTGATTGACAAACTGCCACCAAGCTGGAAAGATTTCAAACATAACTTAAAGCATCAAAAAGAGGAACTGTCCTTGGTTCAACTTGCTAGTCATATTCGTATTGAAGAATCTCTTCGTGCGAAGGAAAGTGACAAAACTGATAATCCCAATGGGAAAGTTGAACCTGGACAGCCCTCGGTTCATGTGGTTGAAGACAAACGTAAGAACCCTAATAACAATAAGGGTTATGGCAAGAAACGCAAGCAGGAATATGTCCCAAATAAGTCCAACAAACAGAAAAAGGAACTAGTTTGTTGGAGGTGCCACAAGGTGGGACATTGCAAGCGTGATTGTCGTGTGAATCTGGGTAACAATGGTGCCAATAATTCTGGTGCAAGTGGAAGTGGAAACGGGTCTAAGGACCAGGTTAAAGGAGGTCAGTTTTTGACTCACTTTGATAATTCAATTCAGAATTATGTTCATTATGTTTCCCTAATTCCTGAATCATTCTATGTGCAGGATGATGATGTTGCTTGGTGGATCGACTCTGGAGCAACGAGCCATGTATGCAAGGATAAACGGTTGTTTGAAACATTAACACCGCTTGAAGATGGATCGGTGCTCAAAATGGGAGATGAATCTTTTATTCCTATTTGTGGAGTCGGTGTCGTTTGTCTTGAGTTTACTTCTGGAAAACTAGTTAAACTTTTTGATGTTTTGTTTGTTCCTAAGATTAGAAAAAATCTTGTTAGTTCTAGTTGTTTGAATTCTGAAGGTTATAAACAAGTTATTGAATCTGATAGGCACATTCTATCTCGTGGTGGTATGTTTATTGGTTTTGGATATTTGAATAATAGAATGTTTCGTTTGAATATTGTTGAGAAGTTTTTACCTGTTCATAATTCTGCATTTGTTTCGTCTGCTTCTAAAATTGATGAATCTATGCTCTGGCATGTAAGATTGGGTCATGTTAATTTTAGAAGGATGCATGAGATGTCAAAAGATGGTTTAATTCCAGGTTTCGACATGAACACTGAAAAGTGTAGGACATGCATGCTTACAAAAGTGACAAAACAACCTTTTCCTAGTGTTACTAGAAAAACGAGTGTTTTGGAACTTGTACACAGTGACCTGTGTGATTTCCACTCTACTCCTTCCTTGGGTGGTAAGCATTATGTAGTCACATTCATTGATGACTATACCCGGTTTTGCTATGTGTATTTGCTTAATGCTAAAAACGAAGCATTGGAAAAGTTCAAAATATACAAAACCGAGGTGGAATTGCAATTGGGCAATTCGGTTAAGTGTCTTCGGACTGATAGGGGAGGTGAATATATGGATCCCATATACTTCCAATCAGTGGGCATCATTCATGAAACCACAGCACCTTACTCGCCCCAACAGAATGGAATCGCGGAACGCAAAAATCGAGTTTTAAAGGAAATGGTAAACTCGATGCTTTCATACTCTGGATTGAGTAATGGATTCTGGGGAGAATCCATGAAAACGGCTTGCTATTTGCTAAATAGGGTTCCTAATAAAAGGAGCAAAACAGTCCCATATGAACTTTGGTTCAAGAAAAAACCGAATTTGACATATTTTCGGGTTTGGGGATGTCGGGCGGTTGTAAAACTAACCGAGCCCAAAATGAAAACTTTGGGAGAACGAGGAATTGATTGTATATTCATTGGGTATGCTGAACATTCCAAGGCATATAGGTTCTATGTCATTGAGCCTAATGATTGCGTGTCGATTAACACCATTATCGAGTCACGGGATGCAATTTTTGATGAGATGCGTTTTTCATCGATTCAAAGGCCTAAGGATCTGACCTTTAGCACTAATGAAGTGCTAAAACCAGAAAGTTCAGATGGTGTTTCTAGTCAAGAAACACAGGAGCTTCGAAAAAGCAAAAGAGGTCACATTGCGAAAAATTTCGGGTCCGACTTCCAACTGTTTTTGGTGGAAGGTTCAAGGGATGAAATTGAGAATCAATACTCATATTGTTATAGTATTGAAGATGATCCAAAAACTTTTCAAGAGGCCATGGAGTCTCGAGATGTAACGTTTTGGAAGGAAGCCATTGATGATGAAATGTCATCAATTCTTGAGAACAATACTTGGGTATTGTCTGATTTGCCTCCAGGTTCTAAACCACTTGGTTGTAAATGGATTTTCAAAAAGAAAATGAATGTTAATGGGACCATTGACAAGTTCAAAGCCCGGTTAGTCATTCAAGGTTTTAGACAAAAACCCGGTATTGACTATTTTGATACATATGCTCCGGTGGCGCGTATTTCTACCATTAGATTGTTGATTGCCTTGGCAAGTATCCACAATCTGGTTATCCATCAAATGGATGTCAAAACAGCCTTTTTAAATGGTGAACTTGATGAGGAGGTTTACATGAAACAACCTGAAGGTTTTGTTATGCCTGGTAAAGAGCATATGGTTTGTAAACTGGTTAAATCATTGTATGGGTTGAAACAAGCACCCAAACAATGGCATCAAAAGTTTGATAAGGTTATTTTGTCTTCTGGTTTTAAAATAAACCAAGGTGACAAATGTGTTTATAGTAGATTTGATGATGCTACTAGAACAGGGGTGATCATTTGCTTGTATGTAGATGACATGTTGATTTTCGGGACTGACCAAAATCAAGTAGATGAAACAAAGAAATTGTTGTCATCTAAGTTTTCCATGAAAGATTTGGGAGAGGCTGATGTTATCCTTGGTATAAGGATCAAACGGGTGAACAAAGGTCTGGTAATGACTCAAAGTCATTACATTGAGAAAATTCTCAAAAGGTTCAATTTTAGTGATTGTACTCCCGTGAGCACTCCTATGGATGCAAGTGTGAAGTTAATGGTCAATAAAGGCAAACCAATTTCACAACTGGAATACTCTAAGGCTATTGGTAGCTTGATGTATGCCATGACAAGTACCAGGCCTGATATTGCTTTTGCTGTGGGAAAATTGAGCAGGTATACTAGTAATCCTAGTGCTCAACACTGGCAAGCAATGAATAGAGTGTTTAAGTATCTCAAGGGAACCATGGATTATGGCTTGAGTTACTTGGGATATCCTTCAATTTTGGAAGGACATTCGGATGCAAGTTGGATATCGAACAAAGATGATCATACCTCAACAACTGGTTGGGTATTTTTGCTTGGGGGAGGTGCCATTTCTTGGTCTTCCAAGAAGCAAGCTTGCATTACTTTGTCAACAATGGAATCTGAATTTGTTGCATTGTTTGCTGCTAGTAAAGAAGCAGAATGGTTAAGGAATCTGGTTTATGAAATTCCTTTGTGGCCAAAGCCGATTGCACCTATTTCTATCCTTTGTGATAATGCAGCTGCCTTGGCTAAGGCATACAGCCAGGTGTACAATGACAAGTGTAGGCACTTAGGTGTTAGACACGATATGGTTAGAGAACTAATCATGAGTGGTGTGATATCGGTTCAGTTTGTAAGGTCACCACAAAATTTGGCGGATCACTTGACTAAAAGTTTGCCAAGAGACTTAGTGCACAAGTCTGCGATCGGGATGGGATTAAAGTCCATCTAAGTACTATAAAGGTAAGACACCCAATTCCCTTCTAATTTTGTTTAGGAGCTGAATTCAATGCGGAAAGCTTACACTTATAGATTGGAACACATAAAGTATTCATCCCAAAGGATGTGTTCGGTTCTGCAGTTGACCAGGTTGAAGTTAAACTTCTTAATAACACCTTTGATTAAATGTATGTGCAGATACATGGAAAGGAGTTACCTACGTGATTGTGAAATGTAGCCGCATTTCAAGAGGTTGGGGACTTGGCCTTGATACGATCATGAGAGGATTAGGACACACGACTTAATAATAGTGTCAAGTTGTATTTTGCTAGAAAGTTTAATAAACTAGTATGTATTTTATCTTCTGGTATTCATATGAGTTGATGGGTTCAATTCTTGGAACACCCTGATTCTCGAGTATTTGTAAGGATATTATACTAAGGTGGAAATTCAATCGTTTCGACATTTTCATTTATGTACTGGTTTGGTTCGTTTGGATAATTATTATGTTGTTCAAGGGTTACACTAAAATGGGGGAGGATTGTTGGTGATTTTAGTGTCACCAAGTCATTTTATGTAATTGGAACTAACATGTGAGCTAAGGGGCTACTTAGTTTGTACTCTAATACATGTTCGGGGTAATGTGCGGAGTGCACGCATGTATAAGATCGAATAAGTAGCCGGTACAACGACTGGTCGGGGGTCCGGGGGCAGCGCCCCTGGGCTCGGGGATTCCAAAGGGGCAGCGCCCCTTTGGCGGGGTCCTAGGGGCAGCGCCCCTAGCGGGGTCCAAGGGGCAGCGCCCCTGGCGGTGGTACCGGTCAGCGGGCAAGGTCGAGGGGCAGCGCCCCAAAAGGTCTTCGGATTTTTGGATTGGTCACTTAGTGGAAAATCCGAATTCTTAAGGGTTAATATGGTATAATTAACTGATTATCGTTAATTATGGAAACCATCAATTAAACCCTAACCCTAAGGAAATCTTAAGTCGGCCCATGATCCCATAACCCTAATTCGTGGGTTATATAAACGCCTCTTCTAATCAGAAGAGAGACACACGAAAATCATTAGCTCTCAATCGTTCCTCACGAACATATAACTTCTGGCAATTTGGCTTACGAGTTTGTGCCTAAATTCGTAGGTGTTCCCTTTGGATTATCCTAGACTGGATTTCCTGTAACCCAGGCATAGGGTGGAAATATCAGTTCGGAAAGTGATCACACGATCCATAGGGCAATCCGGATCTTCTCTAAACCTACCCGTTTTTCTAACACTACACACAATAATTAAGGCTACCTACGCATGCAACTTCACCCATAGTATAGTGAGAGGACTCACTTGATCCGACAAGCGAGACAACACTTCATGTGCGTGTCCTCAGATCCCGACAACATGAATTCATAAAAAGGATAAATTCCACTTAGCAAATCCTTAACCCAAACATGATAAACCTCCAAGACCAGTACCCCGAATCTCTCAAGTTTGACCAAAAGTCAAACTGGTCAAAGTCAAAGGTCAACACAAAAGTCAACCTTCACTTAGCGCCGCTATCACCTAAGGATAGCGTCGCTAAGTACAATGGCCGCGAAATCCATTTTCGTAGAGATATCGTCTCTATCTTCATAGATAGTGACGTTATATACGTTGTTCAGCCAACACTTCCCAAAAGCTCTTAATTCACTAAGCCAAAGTCGAAAACGTTCCAGGACCTTTCCAAACAGTCACTAGATCCATAAAAATGCAAACTTACGTCCAAACATGACCATGCATGCACATGGTCAATATCTAAGTCCAAAAAGGGGAAATCCAACTTAAACACTTCAAGGGAGTTTGGCTTACTCCCTAAATCAGTCCACAGTCTCCAAAGGAAGCTCTAGAGGCATAAAGATCCGACCTTTATTTCCCAAATCCTTAAATAACATAACCAAGGGACCAAGAATCAATCCAAAACCTTCATAACTACAAGAACAACTTAATAAACACTAAAAGGGAGAAACTTTACTCACAAAGGTACAGAAAGATGAAGTTCTTGCTACCTTACACTTGAAGAACACCTTCTAGCATCGCCATACACCTTCTAGCAACACCATTCTCTCTAAGAACTCTTCTAAAATGATCAAAAACACCAAAAATCACCCCAAGGAAGCTAGTAGAGGGTATGAGACATTTTTGGAGGCTCAAGGGTGTCAAATGATAGATACCTAGGGTTTTGTGCCCTTAAATACGACCCAAAACTTGAAATATAGGGTTTTTATGCAAACAGCAACGGACAACGTAGCTATGCTTATGATAGCGATGCTATCCAAAGATCGTTCCATCCCATTACACTGACCAACATAGCGTCACTAACCACCCTGATAGCGTCACTATCATCATCTAAATAACGTCGCTAACCATCACTCATAGCGTCGCTAAACACATCTCCAACTTTTCTCAAAACTTGATTCTTTTAAAACCAAACTTGATAATTCCAAGAACAGGGTCTTACAACATTGCTATAGTTGTGTAGATTTTCTAAAGTAAAATATTGTAACAAGATAAAATGAAATTAGGATGCTACTAAAACAAATCATTGCAACTAAGATGAAATCTTGTACATAACCTTATTTGTGTGTTATATCATTCTACTTCCATTTTCTTAGTATTACAACATTGTACTTTTAGTATTGTTATTGAGGTATTATTCTTTAAAAATCTAATTCATTTATAACATCGTACTTTTGAGTGTGTTGCTTTTTGTAGCATTTAGAATACTCATCATAATATCTTCAAGAGTGCTAACGAGTCTTAAACTTTAAGTATAGAATTTGAGATGCTCAAATGATGCAAAATACATCGATAAGTTAGAAAATACATACTATGTTGTCAAATACTATTGGGATTCGATCATATAAACACATAAACACATGCAGTGGAAGACTAACAAGATCAAATCACAAATTATCCATGAACATTGTCCAGGATCATGCAGTTCATATCAGTTATAGCAACTTTAAACATAAACAGAATGTACCTCATAAGATCTCCTTATTTGATTTCTGGTTAACATCACCTTGCATTAGATGAACAGGATTCAAAGTAGAATCCCTCTGATGATTCACACCGAGGAACTCCAGAAAACCAAACATGCAAAACTTCTACTTGGGAAGGAGGAAAAAACCTCAAACCCTAAAGAGGGATGAAGATTTCGCAGAAAGGGGAAAGGTGAAGGGTTTTCGGCGGCTCAAGTATAGAATGGGATGCCTTAGGGTTTACCCCAAAGCCTCTATTTATATTGAAGGGCTCCTATGGTTTCAAACTTAAGAAGCCTTTTGGCGGCTGCACCCCCTGAACTTGTTTCTATTAATTAAACATTTAATTAATTACAATCCAATCCCTTAATTAATGTCTATAAATTAATTCCAAATTAATTTATGAATTAATTTACTAATCTAATTTTGAATTAATTTATTTCTCAATAAATTAATAAACTAATCATCCTTTCTTATTTTCTGACTCTGTTTGTTTTTCTAGGTCATGAGGGCAACCCAAAAGAACCCTGCTATTATTAGTTGGACACTATGCAGTTATTGCGGTCAAAAATCAAATAGCGGTCATATACCGAGATTTAAAAAATCGGTTATCGCGGTGGGATAGCGTTGAGATAGCGGTTTTTTATATTACGTAGAAATTATATATATATATATATATATATATATATATATATATATATATATATATATATATATATATATATATATATATATATATATATATATATATATATATATATATATTCACACACATATACTATGTAGAATTAATATCACAAAAAATTTATATGGAACTCGTAGCATAAAATATATGGTAGTGTCATAGTGTCAAACATAATTGATTGCAATCCACGAGTTTGGCATCAGAGTCAACATCGTCTAAGACATTCACTTCTCCATCTAGGTCATCAACAACATCAAGATCTTCCACTTGATCTCTAATCTCATAATCATCGTCTCTATAATGCTCCCTTTTGCTCCTAGAACTTGGACCCATGTCTACATTTGTCTACATTTCCTCACCTTGCTCTCACAGCCGACCAAAGAAGACCATCCTTTTCATTCACAAAGTCTTGAAGCTCATCCTTCGTCGGTATCGTCCACTCATCATTTTCCTCCACGTCTCTCAATAAAATATGATCGATTTTGCTCCTAGTACTTGGACAGTTGGCCCCGTGTCTACTATATGTTTGATCGACTGGCCCCGAAATAAATAGCCCAAAATGTCATTTTAGAAAATAGCGGTATTTCATCGCAATAACGCAATCGATATAGCGGTCAAATTGCGGAAAATCTCGGCGCAAATCTCAGTTTCGCAATTCCCAACCGCTATTTGTAACCGCTATTTTATCTAGGGCGGAGAACCGCTATCTCACTGAGATCTCACCGAGATCTCGACGCTATTGACTGCATAGGTTGGACACTATTCCAACAGTCTCCCACTTGGACAAGTTGTCAACTTGTGTGGTCTCAATATTATCTGATAATCAGCAGAGAGTATGCCATCCAATGCAACTGTCGAACTCTAATCAAATAAAAGAAACGATCCTTAGATAAGTGATCAATTACTCCCCTGTTCTACAAGATATCATAATGAACCTGTGCCATGGATAAGGTCAAGCTGAAAAGTTCAAAATTCTGTTTCCCGATAGAGATTTACGATGACTCTGTCAAACTACTGATTGAACACATCAATCCAGTTTGGGTTTGGCCAAACACTTAATGTCAGCATCAAATCATCGAGAGACTCAAGATATCGCTTCTCCTTGTTAAGGCAGAAGGAACATATAAACTCTGACTACATAGTATGTGTCTATTTCATCATGTTATTCATGGACATACCCTTTATGACTACTAGTTACGGACAACGTTTGAGCAGACCAATGCATAATACAATCGTAGCGCAAATCCTAATGCATCTCGGTTTGAAGAATAAAAGATATTATCATCAAAGATTACTTGTGACTTAATCCATGAAGTAATCTCTAGGTGCGGGTTGTTCCAGTACTTGAATCTCTATCAAGTACTCATGAGTGTTAGTCGCAATCCCCATGCTATGTCTAATCTCTATAGACAATCTACTAACACTCCATGACAGTCTTAAATCACTACTTGCTTCCAAGAGTATGACCGACTGTGGAAGTTTGAGTAAATTAATACTCGGGAAGCGGGTTCTAAACATGCTAAAGCGAAACGCCGTAATAAATTAATGCAAATGGTATCTCTCTAACTCAGTATCAAGTCTCCACATGATAATCACCAAACCAGATAAAATTTATCTACTGTTATATGTTTCAATAATCAAACTAACAACTAAAACACTTAAGTCATATTGCTGATAAACTTATCGCCTATAGACCCTAATATGACCTTCATGCTTGGTCCGTGTCAAAGTCTTAGGTGCTGTTTGTTCTTGAAGAGGTAAAACGTCTACAGTCTGCGGACCACATCTGCAGAATAAGAGGTGGACCAAATGTCTGCAGTCTGCAAGAAAAAGACTGTTTGTTTTTAAGTCTGCAGACTGCTAAAAAATGTCAAACAAATTGTAAAGATCAATTTAGATGCTAACTAATCTTATTTTAAAGAAATCAAATACATCTAATCTTATTTTAAAGAAATCAAATACATCTAAAATACGATTCCTTACAAACACAAACAATCGATTACAATCACCGATAGGAAACAATGGAAACAACAGTCAATAACAAAGAAATTCCAACTGTGATGTAGGAAGGTATTGGTGCCATGTCTAGTAGCCAATGATCATCTTTGCTAATATACCCATTACTCAAGCACACCTGCAAAACAAACCCACAATCAGATTTCATGAACAAACTTAAAGCTAAAATACACAAACTCTTCCAACAAACATGACAATCAAATTGCAGAAAAACCAACAGAGGCAATTGTTTCAATTTATGCCCATTTGATAATGATGGAATAAACTATACCCTCGTCTAATTGATGTGAGATTTTGAAAAAAGAATACACCAACCAAACCACCTGTCGAGTCAATCTGTAAATGAACACCAAAATAAAAATTAAACATAGGTGAACCCAAATCAAACCCAGATGAACTCATAATCACAATTTTCAGGAATCACAAACATCATATATCACTATTTTCAAGAATTTTTCGGCAAATTCACACATAAAATTAGATTTTTAGCAAGTTCTATCTATCTGATTTGAAGTTTAAGGGGCTTACCTCTGACCTCTGTGAACTAATGACGAGCTTTGTGAACGCAGATGGAGAGATCGACAAGAAGATCGTGCAGATGGAGAGATGGATTTGTGTGGAGATCGGTTGTTGTCGTTCTCATTCTTTGATATGAACGATGGAGGCTCTGGTGATGCATATTCGATGAGTAGATAGATCGGTATAGATGAGTTGGTTCAGTTGTTGCAGTCGGTAGAGAGGTCGGTCGGGCATACGATGGCGATGATTGGGACAGCGACATTTGGGACGGTGGCGATTTGGTCTGGTGATGTCCGATCGATAGAATACGAGAGGGAGAAAGAAATCGGGAGGGGAGAACAGAGGGAAGAAGCAACTGATAGGGGAGGCAGAAATCACGTAAGGGTTTTAGGTTAGCAAAAAAATCACGCGCGGACGTCTGAAGACCCAAAAAGTGCTTAAGCCATGTTTGTCCCAAGAAGAGCACGTGCAGACCTCTTTAGGTCTGCGGTCTTCTTGAAAAACAAACACTCTGCGAAAGGTTATGTCTACGAGCCGTCTGCGTGGTGCAGACAAAAGTGGTCAGGAAGATCTGCAAAGAAAAATCAAACAGCCCCTTACTGAAGTAATCCCTGAGTATATGCTCTGACTTCTCATGTTCCTCAAGTTCCTTAGTCAAGGCGACTGCACCCTTGGTATCAAGAAGATTTCAATGTGTTTATTGATGTTGAGGACAACACCAATATTACCAACGAAATCCTTTAACTATATAGTCTCTCTTACAACATCACTAGCTGTTATATACTCGGACTTGCATTGATTTTGACTTGGAACTTTTCCAAGTTATCAATCCTCTATTTAACAGGAACACTTATCCTGATTGTGAGCAAGAGTCATCTCTAGCATCACCATAACCAGTTACTCTAAGCTCTTCCTTTTTCTCCATGAACCAAGAAATCATTTCTTGTTCTCCTTAGATACTCTAAGGATGCCCTTCAGTGCTGTTCAGTGACTCTTGCCAGGGTTGTCCTGAAATCGACTCACTATGCTCCAAGCATACGAGATGTCAGGTCTAGTATATGTCACGACATGTATAGTCGATCTTATAGCATAAGCATACGGGACTCGACTCATTCCATTCAGTTCTTCACTAGTACTAGGACATTGATTCTCCAATCAATTTTATGTCATGGGTAGAAACTCTTTCTTGCAGTCATGCATCTCAAATTTCTTCAAGATCATACTCAAAATGTACTTTGGCTAAGTCCTGTAAGACCCGTATCCTGATTATAACATATACTTAAAATAAGAGTGTTAGGAATTATATGGTCATTGGTAATTATAAAGGTAAGAAAAACTTTAGTTACAATTTCATATGAAAATCAGCATTTTGTGTCTTTTTTTAGAAAAATCATAATTAATTCTAGAAAAATCGTTTGGACCTCAAACCAGTGCACAAAGTTTACAAATTGAGTCTAGTACAATTACCAAAAATAATAGCAAGCTTGAAAATGACATTATCGTTGGTAAAAATGCAATCTTTACTGATTAGTTCGGAATTGACAGATTAGATAGTCTGTTTTAAAAAATTCATAATAAATCATAGAAAAATCGTATAAATACGTAAAATACATCCCTGGAAAGGTATTGAGATAAATTTCTGGAATATCAAATAAAAACGTGAATTTCATGGGTTTAAAGTCGGCTAAACCAGTCTTGAACAAACTGATTCTAGAAGGTATTAATTTCAACAAAGTTATATTATTAAAATCTTTTGTCAAAAGTGTCATGCCATTTTTTATTCAAGAATTCAAGTATAAATACCCCTCAAAACATCTCATAAACCATACAACTAAATCTCAATCCAATATATAGAGGTTTCTAAGCACTAGAGTGTAAGCAAGTGAGCGGAAGAAGCTCGAAAGCCTAACGAAGGAGTTATAGATTCCGACGAATGGTCATAAGGTAACTACAAACCTTTCTACAGCTTAATTAGGTATTGTCAAATAATTTTTGTATTAAGAAGTAGAATATGTAATAAGTATAACATATTCATTTCCAACAATAGTAAATAAAAACCTTAAAACGTCGTTATAACAATTCGTAATTCTGAAAATAATACCGATTGATTTACTTACGAGGACGGTGCCTAGGCCGATTACTTGGGATCTGGTTGTTGGATTTTCCGAAAGGCTAAAATGCTGAAAGGATCCTGCCACCCCATCTAATTGTCTACCTGGCCGTTCTTTACTTGATAAATCATGGAGTATCATATTGGAATTATTGAAGGGTTTAATGATGCGACTATAATATAGTTCAGGATTAAGAAATGATAGATTTATTATTATGTTAACAGTTAAAGTTGAAAGGAAATACAAAGGCGAGAAAGATAAACGATATAGTCAACTACAATCAGGTGAGTCTTCTCACTATACTATAGGTGATATTGCATGCGTAGGAAGGAAGATATGTTAGACTAAGGTGATCTTACCTGTTATGATAATTGTATGAATTATTGCTATGATAATGATTGTTTGTGGACGGAACGGGATAGCCTGCGAGCCAATAGGCGGAACGGGAATAGCCTGCGAGTCATTAGACGGAACGGGAAAAGCCTGCGAGCGATAAGACAGAACGGGAACTGCCCGTGAGTCTTCAGGCGGAACAGGGATAGCCCGCGAGTCTCACAGACATATGAATGGTTAGGATGTGTTGTATGTTATATGTGATGGATCGTATGGTATTTTTGAGGAACTCACTAAGCTCCGTGCTTACCCTTTCCCTAAATAAACTACTGTTTCAGGTACATCAGGTACAATGGATGGCAAGGCGTGACGTGTATACACTGTGCTGCTTCATTGGATGACTGTTTTTGAATTAATATTCCGCTATATTGTGATTTCGTTAACTTCTGTTAATCCTGGGGTGTTTTCATTAAACTTATAAGTTATGGAATTTTATGAAAATTAATTAAGTGGCTTTTCTTATATTGAAGTTTTCGTTTAAAAATTTTTAAATTTACTCAAAAATTTTGGGATGTTACAAGTCCTTTTTTAGATGTTTTTCATCTATATTTATAGATTCTTACACCACGTATCGTTTCCTATAAGCAATATGTCACACATCATTAGGCAGAGTATAATAATACTCCCACTAGCTTTAACATACATACAGATTCATCTATGCTTCTTGAAAATCCAAACTTTTTGGCATTGCAAAGATTCCAGCTACCAGGTGCTTGTTTGATTCCACTGATGAATCTTTCAAGCTTTGTACACTCTATTTGGATATCTAGCATGTTCAAACCCCTTCCGGTTGTGTCATATGCATAACCCCTTTGTTTTCTATTTAAGGAAAGTGGTTCTTAACATCTATTTTGTCATATCTCATAAAATGCAGATATGGCAAACAATACCCTAATAGATTCTTTCTCATCTACTGAATGAGAGTGCTTTTTCTCAGAATCAATTTCTTGAGTATGAGTATGGCCTTACTCAACCAGTCTTGCTTTGAATATGTGTACATTCCTATCCATGTTGTTCTTCTTTTAAAGATCCAATTACTCCCATTGGTTTTAGGCAAGATGTAAGATCAATCAAATTAAAACCATGGACCGAGTCTCACTTTCTATATCCTCTTTTATATGGTGGCCACTAGGCTCACGAATACTTCCATGTAGTTGGATGACTCATCCTCACCAACCAGTGTTTTACCACTAATCATTCTATTACTCTAAGTGATATGAAAACCATAAAACTCAGGAGAGTAGCTAATTCTACTGGACATGCGAAGAGGTGGAGATATGTTAGTTTCCTCAACAGGAGTCTCATCCTCTGGTTGAGTGCTAGTGTTAACTAAATGTTCTTCATTGGTTGACTCTTGAATCTCTTCAAGATCAATCTTACTCCCACCGGCTTCTTTGGATATGAGCTCTTTCTTAAGAAAGACTCTCCTTTGAGCTACAAACACTTTGTTCTCAGAAGGCTTGTAAAATAGGTATCCAAAGGATTTGTAGAGTTAGTCAATGAAACAAAATTTCTCTGATCTGGGTTCAAGCTTGTCTTGACCTTCGTGACGAATGAAGATTTCACAACCCCAAACTTTCACATGTGCCAGTGAGGGATGAACCCCACTTCACATTTCAGATAATGTCTTTTCAACCTACTTAGTTGTACGAGTTTTACGATGCGGGTTGCTGATCTAGGGCATAACCATTTGAAACTAATTTGGAAGTCTAGCTCGACACATCATGGACCAAACCATTTCAAACAATGTTCGATTTCTCTTTTCAAACATACCACAATATTGCGGTATTCTAAGAGGAGATAATTGCGAAACTGTTTCACGGTCCCTAAGATGTTCAGAGAATATAATACTTAGATATTCTAGCCCAGTTGATTTTATACTCCGTTTCGAAACCCTTTGATCACCTCAAAGCTTCTAGCTTATGTTTAATCACATAAACACGTCCATATTTACTGAGAAGTATCGCTCATCATGTCTTGTGGCAGATTTGAACTGTCCACAAACATCTGTATTGATTAGTTCCAACAAAACCTTTGCCTCTTTCATAGTTTCTTGTGAATGACATTGTTGCCATCTTCCAAGTAATCAAGATTTGCATACATCATCTGACTCTAAGTCAAATGATTCCAAGATCCTATCCACTTGGACCTTGGTGATGCAATTGTTTTTTATATGGACAAGGCGGCGATACCACAGACATGATTTATCCAACACACTTTTGGATGAATCAACAATTAAGGTTATATTATTACTACTACTGATACAACCAACACATTCACATAGCCATTGTAAGGATAAAATTTTGAAATGAAACAACTATGATTGTAAGAAAAATCACCATTTTATTATCAAAAGAAAATCACAAAATATCCTTGAACAATGCTTAATACAAAACAATGTTTTGTGCCGATTCAGGCGAGTAGCAAAAATCTAATAATCTAACTAAACACCACTAATTAGCATGAGTTGTAATCTCCGATACTTGTAACAGCAGCAACACTTTTGCATCTCATGATCACATCAAGCTCCTATGCTTCAACTTCTTACTTTTACTTAGTCCCTGCATACATCGCAGATGTGATGAACACATTCTGTATCAAGGATTAAAGAATGAGAAGTTGATATACTATGGAGTTCATATTTACCTGATGTGTCAAACTCCTTTAACCTTGATCTTCTTCAGCTCCTTCAGGTATGTTGGGCAACTACGCTTCCAATGTCCTTTCAGCTGGCAGTAAAAACATATGGCCTCATTCGGGTCACTGGTGGGTGATATGTCAGAATCAACCTTTCTCTTAAAGCTTTGGTTAAACTGTCTAACCTCGACCCTTCCCTTTCCTTTGAGATAAGAAACTTTCTTCTTCCAACATCACCATGATGAATGGCCAAGACAGGAGCGGTGGAATTTGAGCTATGAGACAGCTTCAAACTAGTCTCTATAGTTTTCAGCATACCGTGCAGCTCTATCAAGGTCATGTCCAGATGGTTCTTGTCATAGTTCATGATGAACTCATGATATGAACCAGGAAATGAGTTAAGTACCACATCCGTGGCTAACTCCTTTGGAAAATGTACGCCAAGTTTTTCCAATTTGTCTATGCACAATTTCATCTTATGAACATGCGTACACACAGACGTTCGTTCTTCTAGTTTATATGTCCTAATGGATTTAACGATCTCAAATCGTTCCCATCTTGCTTGTACCCCGACACTCTTGAAACAATTCTCGAGTTCGGAGGATATGTTATCAAATATCAGGCAATGGATCTCACTGGATCAGGATTGCAGTAGAGGAGGAGGAATATGAGAAATGTTTATGTTTAGATTTGACATTTATGACACAAAGGTTTAGTTTACTTTGAATTAATTCTTAAAAATAATTACCCTAATTTTATTTACTAAGGCTAGGATCCAAAATCTTCCAGTTATTATGTGAAGAGGGATGCGGTAATCACACAATAATGGTCATTAAGGTAGATAAAACTCTGTATCAATTTCAATCACTATGAAATTGCTAGATCTGTGAGATTCATTGACTAGTGTCAATGGCATGTTAATATCGGTTATGCTCATCTGTTATCCATGGCAGGGATGCTATTGATCATGGATGAGATGGTGAATTAACCATGCAGAACAAGTGTGATGCCTGACTCAAGATACGCTTGAGAATCACGAGAGTCACATCACCCTCAACTATAACCCTAACTAACGTGCCGGTTAACCACACAGCTCCGCCAGCAGATCATAAAGAGAATGTGCGTTTCTCATGGGTAGCATAAAATCTCATTTTTATAATTAAAACAAGACTATTGTTTTAATACTTTAAGTTAATACTTTTAACTTATAAACATTGCCCTATCAAACCCTTTCAGTAACTTCATATAGCAAAATGTGTTGGGCGGTGAGGATGGTAGGCAATGAATGTCGTTTATAAAGCAACCTTATTTGGATTCATAAGAATCCTCCTTCTAACCTCATACACGATTTTTAAGTGGGTGAGCCTAGTCATGGTTTGACCAATGTTTTTGTTTTAATTAATTATTTTATATATATAGATACTGTTCTAAAATATATAAATGTATCTTAAACAATTTAAAATATTTTATTTATCAATTAATTTAATTAACACATATTTAATTATTAATTATAAATAAATCCCTAATAGAAATAATCATATTAAGGCAATAAAGCAAATAAGACAAGTAAGCAAGTTAGGAAACTTGCAAGGCAAGTAAGGGATTAACCCTAGCCGCCAAGTAGCATGCAAAGGCTAATGAAACCCTTCCTAAACCTAGAAATTTCGACAACAACAAGGGAGGCACACAAAAACTTGTTTTTCGAAAACTATCTAGCATGTAGCCTAACATTCATGTTTCTAGCATAAACCCTAGATCATAACATGTTAAATCAAACAATTCTAGCATAAATCCTATGTAATTTTCGATAATAACATGTAGCATGAAATCACATTCATTAGTTTAAGATCAAAGTGCAAATAACATATGCACATAGGCTCTTATACCACTGTTGGGATTCGACCATATAAACATATAAACACATGCAACAGAAGACTAACAATATCAAACCACAGATTATCCATGAACATTGTCCAGGATCATGCAGTTTATATTAGTTATAGCAACTTTAAACATAAACAGAATGTACCTCATAAGATCTCCTTCTTTGATTTCTAGTTAACAGCACCTTGCATTGGATGAAGAAGACCCAAAGTAGAATCCATCTGATGATTCACATCCACAAACTCTAAAAAACCATACAGACAAAACTTTGACTTGGGAAGGAGGCAAAAACCTCAAACCCTAGAGAGGGATGGGGATTTTTGCAGAAAGAGGAAAGGGGAAGGGTTTTTGGCGGCTCAAGTATAGAATGGGATGCATTAGGTTTACACCAAGGCCTCTATTTATATTGGAGGGCTCCTAGGGTTTCAAACTTAAGAAGCCTTTTGGCAGCCGCACCCCTGGACTTGTTTCTATTAATTAAACCTTTAATTAATTACAATTCAGTCCCTTAATTAATGTCTATAAATTAATTCCAAATTAATTTACTGATCTAGTTTCTAATTAATTTATTTCTCAATAAATTAATAACTAATCATCCTTTCTTATTTTTTTGACTCTTTTTGTTTTTCTGGGTCATGAAGGTAACCCAAAAGGACATTGCTATTATTAGAAATATTACCACTAGTTGATGACCTTGGACACTATTCCAACAAATACATCATAAATTGGAGAATAAATTCAAATCTTGCGAAATATATGGGTTTCCTTAAAAAAGTATTTTAAAGGTTTTTTAGGCAATTAACCATTTTCAAAAAACCTTTTTACAATTCATAATAGGCCTATTGTGATATTTGTAGACATTTTCATGTTAACGGTAAGTAGATGGTTAATTGTCAAATAATTATATCTATTTTCATTATTTTAATATTTATCAAGATTTTGTTATAGTAGTAATTTGCTTTTATTAAATAAAAAGATTAAATCAAAATACATTTTGAATATGTTTTATTGATAAGAGAACACCAAATTGTATCGTCTAATCAAAATCTATTTTATGTAGAAGAGGGGCGCACTTTTTTAGTATCGAATGGACCAAATGAAATTGATGGAGAAACTTTTAAGGTAAAACTTGAAATATCTAGAACCTAGGGATAAAACAGGGATAAATAAAACACAATAATAATTAATGTATAAAGCATTATTGTTAAATTTGAAATATATAGAACTTTAGGGTTAAAAACTGGAATAAAACTAAAAAACAATTGATGGAAAAACTAAAAGGGTTAAATTTGAAATATTTAGAACCTTAAGGGGTAGACAAGATAAATAAACTAAGAACTAGAAATTTCAAATATCTAGAACATTAAAAAAACGATAAATCACACCATCTAAGCGGCTTACATCAACTCGTCCCAAGGCCCACGTGGGAGGTCAATAGCGGAACACTAGCGATATTTTGGGTGTGCCAATGTTCGAATCCTGGACCTCCTGTATGGAAGAATCAATCATATGTCTCCAGGGGTGAGAGAATGATATCTTAACTGCTAGGCTACAACGATTTACACTCCAAATAGGGGACTCAACTATTATACCCAATACGCAACCCATTATTTTCACACGATGCTAATTGTTAGTAACATATACTAATACAAATTAATGATTACTAATTTTTTTTCTTTTACATATATAATAGAATGTTTTTCAATTTCTGCGAAGGTTGAATAATATTTACAAATGCGTGGTTGTGAGTTGAAAAGTTAACTAAAAGCCCAAAAGAAGCACACTATTGTTGGGGATTGAACGCATGCCCACTTTAAAGGCATACATCGTAACTGTCAAGTTATCCATTCATTACGAAATAAAATAGGCACACAACACATATAACAAATAGCAAGACGAAAACTATTCATGTAATGCTACTTTCTAGTAATAGATTATTAGCAAGAATTTACAATATAATTAAGTTTAGTTATACATAAAAGTGCAGTTCTAGTTGATAGGATTTCTAATACCCTAGAACAGGCAAACATGGCAACGGAAACATACAAAAATTCTAAGACAAGTAACAATTACTAAAACCTACAGGGAAATTACTTATTACATATTAACAACTACAAGAAGGTTTATGAATACCAACCTTTAGCAAAACCGATTTGCTTGAAGAACCCTTGTATAGATTGAAAATCCCCAAGCTAATGAAGGTAGTATCCAAAAGAGAATACCTCTAATGGATCACATCCAACTAGTCCAAACAATTAGGTTAAGGGTTATTGTCATCAAATCCCTATAAACTTTATCTTTTGGGTCTAAATAGTCCTCAAACTAAATTTTGTGCCTTTTAGATCACTAACATAACAAAATCCATGTTATTTATGTCATTTTGGAAGAAACGAAGGGGTCTCTCGGTAACCAAGCTGATGTGGGCATTGACCAAAAAAAATTTCCTTCTCAATGTCCACGTGGCGCTGACATGGCGTCCACGTGGATTTTTCATTTAAAAAATAAATCTATATTTAATAACAAACGAAACCACCATCACTAACCACGACCAACCATCGGTTCTATGTGTTTATAATCGCTGAAGAAAGCATTGAAAAAAACATAGATATTGATTTCATTGATTCAAAAATAAATTCAGAAAATATATCCATTTGTTCAAAAGTGATTCCATAATTATTAACGAGGATCTGGGTTCCAAATCATTAATCAAAATCGATTTAAAAAAAAAGTCGAAGGGAATTCAAAACCAAAATCATTGATTAGGATCTGGGTTGAAGAAACATGATAAGAATCCAGAACTTGCCTTCATGATTTTTCGGAAATCGAAAACCTAAAAAATGGAACTCGACTGAAAATCAAAAACTCAACCCTGCTCAACAATTAAAAGAACCCAAAGAATGAAAATCACAAAATCGATAAAGATGGGAACGATTAATCTCAACAGTGTAACAGATGGAAACTAAATCTCTATAACCGATGGAAATGAAGATACCAAACTTCAAGGAGATAATGGAGAACCTTAATTTCAACCAACGAACGTAATTTGTATTTATTTTTCTTCAATGTCCTTCGCGATCTTCGGGACAGCCACGCATTTTGGATCATTGACCAGACTATTGCTCTGTGGGTTGCCAAGCTATCCCGATGAAAACTGCTAGAGTGAATAAGGAGTTGACATTAACGATACCATCAAAGGTCGTTATGTAGATAATAGTGTCAAATCTGTTGTCTCCTCCCCCGTCGACGTTCATTGTTGTTTTACTTTTTTTCAGCATCAATATGCAGACGGACGTGAAGAATGTAGATTCCCGACTTCAATTTAGGAAAACGGTGTGACTGTGGTGTGTTTCAACAAGAAAGTGTGTGCGTCTATACTCCATTGTCGGTGGAGTAATTACAGAGTCCATTGCTGGCAAACTCAATGAATGTGTCCAATTAAAAAGTCCATCGTGGGTGGATTAATTAAAGAGGGCATTTGGGATTAGGTTTTTTAAGGGAGTTGGGATGAAACGAATTAGGTTTACACACGGGAACGAAGAACTTAGTGTTGGGTGATTTTGTGGCCATCGTTTCCTTTTGTCTCATTTGGTCAACGAGCCTAAGCATTTGTCATATTTCTATTACCGGATAACCGGCTAATATTAGGTATATGCACCTATTTGAAAGGTAAATACTAACTTTAATGGCTTAGAAGGCACCAAATTAACTTCAATGACCATTTAAAACCAAATGTCATACCTTATGGTGTTTTTGTGTCATTAACCCTTAGGTTAATTAGGTTATTAAGAATAGCTTGCTATAAAACCTTAAAGAGGGATTATAGATTCTGCCGAGAGAGAATAGAAAAAACTCCAGAGAACTGTCTCTTGAAGTTGGCGCCAGTTATGCAGTGTCAGGGAGGGGTTTTTATAGCTTCCAAGGGTGATTAAAGATAAACCTTAGAGATAAACATTATTTGAATTCAAAATGGATAAACCTTTTATCTTTAAATTCAAGTCCTTTAGCTGCCATATATAGTTGGTGATTTTAATAAGGATAAATCCTTATAAAATCGTCCAACATATATTCCCCAACATTATCCATTGCTCAACTATTGAACAATTATAATTCAGTCCCTGCACTTTTAATTAATCACAAATTAATTCAAATTAATTCCAATTAATTCAAATTAATTTTAATTAATTCTAATTAATTTCAAATTCGTTTCTAATTAATTTATCATCATATAATAAATTAATAAACTATTTATTTCTCTCTCTTTATATTAACCTTAATACCATTTGGACTACTGATGACAATCCAAAAAGGATGTTGCTATTAATGGAAAATTCTTACTAATTTAGTTATGACCTTGGACACTATTCCAATACTAGTTTGTAAAAACGAATATGTGAAAAATTAAATTATTTACAACTCTACATACATGAAACAAATATATAAAAGAAAGTTAGAAACCACTTTAAACAATAAAATAGTTTAGAAAAACAATTTTTTTAAACATGCGTAAAAATAAATATTAATAAATATTATTTTTTGTAAAAAAGTAATTAAAAAAACTAATATGTAAAACCAAATTCGTAAAAAACAAAATTGTATCATTAAAATATAAAACCCTTATTAGTAAAAAAACCCTCTCATCATTAACTTATAATCTCACATCAATTAGGGTTTTTTTAATACTTATTTTTTAATTATGATATTTTATTTTGTTTTTTTTTATAATTTCATAACTATTATTAATTGTTTTTATTTAATACGAATACTTTTTTTTGTATTTATAATTTAATTTTTTTTCTAACTTTTTAACGTTTAGTTCGAATACATTTTCTAATATTTTTTTTACGTTTTGTTCGTTTGTGTTATTTAACGTTGTAATATAGTAATTTTCTAATTTTTGACGTAATAATTAAATGAATACATTTTTATATGTTTTCTTTGTTTATATCGATGGAAATTTATTAAATACATTTTTAAATAAAATATTTTTATGTTTTGTTTGAATACATTTTTATATGTTTTGTTCGTTTATATCGTTTATATGTTTTGTTCGTTTCTAATTTTTGAAAATTAGCACGTCAAAAATTAGAAAATTAGCAAATTAGTACGTCATAACTTTCTACCGATATAAAACGTCAAAAATTAATTAGCAAATTAGCAAATTTTTGAGACGTTATAACTTTCCACCGATATAAAACGTCAAAAATTAGAAAATTAACACGTCAAAAAATTATAAATTTTTTTTGAACAGCGGAATTTTATTAAACTAGCAAGGAGCTAGAAAAACAAAACAACAAACAAAACACAACAATAAACTGAAGAAAAATACTAATTACACCATAGCTAGCGAAGGGTTGAGGTGCCAAGTAACCCAGTCAAATTTCTTGTTGCTTCTATTAGCTCCCCAATGAAAAGATTGATTAACAATCTCATCAAAAATTCCACTTTTCTCCGGAGGCTTATCACCAAATATCATCTTATTCCTAAGCCGCCAAATATACCACCAAGCCACGAAGAAGACACCTTCCAAAACCTGTTTCGCCATTTTCTGGAGCTAATCAACATGATAAATGATGAGGCCAACATTATGTTTATTCTTTTAGGTTTTTACTTAAAATGATAAGGATATGTTGGTCTAATGTTGTATTGTGTTTTACGAAGTTATGTATTAACAATATTATTGATGAATAAACTCATTAAAATAAATATATAAAAACAAAAAACCGAAAACGAAAAAAATGATGGTTTGGTATTTCCAAAGTCAAAAACCAAAATTTTCGGTTTGGTTTTCGTTTTAGTCAAAAACCAAACAATTATCACATTTAGTAGTTAACAAACTATGTTTCATAATTAGAAATTATGCTCTATTTTTGAAAAGTTTTTTTTAATATGAATAATTTTTTTGAAACGAACAAAACATATAAACGATATAAACGAAAAAAACATATAAAAATGTATTCAAACAAAACATCAAAATTTTGCAAATACAAAGTCATAAGTCTAATCAACATTATTTAATAAATTTCCACCAATGTAAACGAAGAAAACATATAAAAATGTATTCAATTAATTAGTACGTCAAAAATTAGAAAATTACTGAATTACACCGTTAAATAATACAAACGAACAAAACGTAAAAAAAACATATTTGAAAATGTATTCGAACTAAACGTTAAAAAGTTAGAAAAAAATCAAATTATAAATACAAAAAAAATATTTATATAAAATAAAAACAATTAATAATAGTTATGAAATTATAAAAAAAATAAAAAAATAAAAAATAAAAAATATCATAATTAAAAAAAACCCTAATTGATGTGGCATTATAAGTTAATGATGAGGGAGTTTTTTTAAGATGACCCTAAAACAACCGTAAAAAAATTATTTCATAGGAAAAAAACCTAAGTTTTAAAAAATATAAAAACAAAATTGCAAAAAAAAAAACCTAGAAAAATCACTAAAAGTTTTAAAAAAAATGTTAAGCAAAATAAAATTTGGGTCAAAGATATAACGAGAAATGTTCACAAAAGCGACTATATTTTCAATTTTTTTTGTATCTAAAAACAATTGATTTATTTTTTATTTTAGAAAAACCACTTATATTTATAATAGTTTTCAAAAAAATTATTCATATTAAAAAAAACTTTTCAAAAATTTTTTTTTTCTAAAAAAGAATATTTTTTCTTTTAAAATAGAGCATAATTTCTAATTATAAAACATAGTTTGTTAACTACTAAATGTGATAATTGTTTGGTTTTTGACTAAAACGAAAACCAAACCGAAAATTTTGGTTTTTGACTTTGGAAATACCAAACCATCATTTTTTTTCGTTTTCGATTTTTTGTTTTTATATATTTATTTTAATGAGTTTATTCATCAATAATATTGTTAATACATAACTTCGTATAACACAATACAACATTAGACCAACATATCCTTATCATTTTAAGTAAAGACCTAAAAGATTAAACATAATGTTGGCCTCATCATTTATCATGTTTTAAGAAATTAGATAGTTCCAATATATCTAACAAATAAGCACATAAAAATAAAAATAAAAAAACGAAAAAGCAAAAAAAAAAACCAAATAATTAAAACCGAAAAACCGATGGCTTTATATTTACAAAATTAGAAAACCAAATTTTTTGGTTTGATTTTGATTTTACTGAAAAAAAATCATTTTTCACATCTAATAGTTAACAAACAACATCTTCAATGGTCATAAATTATTATTATTATTTTTTTAAATAATGTTTTTGCAAAATTAATACTTTTCTTCTACAATATTAACGGTTTTCCTGAAAAAAAATAAATAAAATAAAATTGTACAGCCTTTTTCTCCGTGACCTCAAAGAGCAAACGTATATCGAGATGTCCCGCCTTCTTCTGCAACTGCATTCTCTCGTTCAGGTAAACAACATTCCGGCTAAGCATATTCTGGCCCTATTTTCTTTTCTCTCTATATGATTCATGCCGTACACTGATCTTTTCAACTTCACCTCGCAAGCTACATCATAGAACTTATCGTATTAGTTTTTTAATCTCGAATTTGTCTCTTCTTTATGGGATTATCAGTACCGAAGCGATTTACTCATTGCTCATTTTGAATTGAAAAAACAAACACCCACGCATGCATCACCTACTCTATCGATTCTAACTAGGGTTTTGAACTTTTTCTTGTCGAAACAATGATACTGATTCCGAACAGCTTTTGGGCTCCATCTCATTTCCCTCTAAACGCAGGTTGTAAATCTAGGTCACAAGTTCTTGTTAGGAGTTTACCTGTTGGGGATCCAGAAGTATCATTGGAATCTTCTAGAGTTGATAGCTTACCTTCTATTGGCGAGAAGACCAGGTTGAGTTATGAAGTTGCAGGAAAGAAAAGAAAGGAAGACGTTTCTGAAAAACTGGAAGTTTTATGGGATGACGGATTTGGGACTCAAAGCGGTGAAGATTTCTTCAAATCGGCCATGGATTTTATCAAACCAGATGGAGGACCACCACGGTGGTTTTGCCCTATCTCATGTGGTACACCATTGAAGGATTCACCTCTTCTTTTGTATTTACCTGGTAATTGATTCAAATTTTCAAGATAATATTCAATTAATATACTAAACATTTTGTTATGGAATCTTTTATTTGGTTGTATTAATGTATTCAGGATTAGATGGTCTTGGATTGGGACTCATTTTACATGAAAAAGCTCTTGGAAAGTGAGTCACATGTACTTTAATATTAAACTTTTTGTAATGTTATTAGGTTATAACATACAATTTGCTAAATTGTAGAGTTTTTGAAGTTCGATCTTTGCATATTCCTGTTCAAGATAAAACACCACTTGAAGGTATTATGATTAAAGCGTATATATGTTTATACAGACATATTATTGGAGACTTAATTTAATTCATGAACTTTGTTGTATGAAGATTTGATTGAATTTATTGAAGAAACCGTGAAGCTTGAACATGTTTCATCACCAAAGAAACCAATTTATTTAATTGGAGATTCATTTGGAGGATGTTTAGCTCTTGCAATTGCTGCTCGAAATCCGACAATTGATTTAGTAATTATACTTGTAAATCCAGGTCAGCATTTGACCTTCAAGTCTAATTTTTTTCAATACTTATTTATTTATTTATTTAATAATCCATCTTTGTTCTATTGTGTCAGCAACTTCTTTCGAAAGATCACAGCTGCCAACTTTTCTTTTCCTCCTTGAAACTCTACCTAATCTATTTTATGGTGCATTGTGTTCAATTTTCTTATCTACAATACGGGTATGTGACCTTTTTCTATGAACTTATACTCAACTTTTTATATGAATTATTTTATAGTATATATAAGTACAGTGTACAGTCTTAACTCCAGTCTATACGTTAACTAATTATAGTAAATTACGGTTTTCGTCCCTATAGTTTACACCAAATTACAATTTTGGTTCTAGTTTTGAAAATCTTGCATCAATGGTCCCCTGTGGTTTCCAAATCTTTCACTTTGGTCCCTCCTTTTGTTGCTGTTTGTGTAAACCACATGGACCAAAAGTGAAAGATTTAGAAACCACAGGGACCAAAAGTGAAAGATTTGGAAACCACAAAGACCATCGGTGCAAGATTTTCAAAACTAGGACCAAAATTGTAATTTGGCGTAAACCACAGGGACCAAAACTGTAATTTACTCTATAATTAATGAATTATTTGTTTGCAAAAAAAAAAAAAAGAGAAACAAACACTTTCTTTTTTCATTCCAATGGAATGCACTATTCCATTCCTTGATTCCATCATACCAAAAAGTATCTAAAAATGTTTATTTGGTGGCAGGGTTTAGGTGATATATTACCAAAAGACGCGCTTATTTGGCGATTAAAATTACTTAAATCATCTGCAGCATATGCTAATTCTCATCTTCACTCCATTACTGCTCAAGTCTTGGTGTTGGCCAGGTATCACTATTACTTTTATAAAATAATAACTTTTTTATTATTATTTTATTTTCATCATAATAATATTAATCAGTACTATATTTAGTAATTAGTTTGTTGCCATAACATTTCAGTTATGATAAGCTACTCCCTAGTAATGATGAAGCATTAAGGCTTGCAAAATCGTTAAAAGACTGCATATTTCACTTCTTAAAAGGCCGCAGTCACATGATCTTATTGGTACGTGAACTCTTATACTTGTGGTTCTTTTTTTATTAATCAATATATAATCTTTTTTTTTTTTCACATTAAATATTGTTCGGATAAACTTTTGTCTTGATAAATGACGTTTAAGAATATTTGAGAAAACAATGGCACACGTGGGGAAATAGAATTAAAGAATAAATGATGACGAATTTTTCAATTATATATAATTATAGTAAGCAAAATGTATATAAATATAATTTAAAAAGTTATATTCCGAATCCTTTGATAGATTCCATTCCTTCCCAACATTCTGTGAAACAAATGCAACATTTATTTTTAAATTAAAACACCTCAATTTAAAAATACCATCCCAATCTTGAAATGAAGTACACCTAAAAACTTATCTTTTACAACAACTCAATTTTTATATAATTGTCAACAAAAGGTGTACTTCAACCATGGAGACCTACAATGTATCAACATGCTCAATATAGCAACTCGTTTTTATATAAAAACTCATCTTTGTACATATTAATATGTTCATATTTTGATATAAAAACTTGGGTGTTACAATTTCATCAATCTGGTAATTTATATTTATTGTTATTATTGCAGGAAAGTGATAGGAATTTGTTGACTATTATAAAAGGTACTTCAAAGTACCGCCATAACTCATATGATGATGTCATCAATGATCATCTCCCTCCCAGTTTGTCAGAGTTTAAAAAGGAATCCCAAGACCATTGGTAACTCAACATATGCATATTTTGTTTTAATAATTGTTTTTTTTTTAATTTTCATCATATAATGTTCTCTTTCATCTTGAGAAAAAGTTGATTCGTTCTTCATTTATGTTCCCTTTTTTTTCATAAATATTGTCCGGATAAAGTGTTGTGTAGATAAATGATTTTTAAAAAAGTAGTTGAGAAAACGATTTTTAAAAAAGTATTTGAGAAAATGATTTTTAAAAAAGCATTTGAGAAAATGATTTTTAAAAAAGTATTTGACAACGTACTTTCATTTATTTGAGTATCATAACATCTTACATTCATTGCTTTGTATTAAAGCATTCTACTTTCAACTTTCTTGTATTAAGGCATCATAATTCATAACATTATACTTAAATTTTTTTTCTTATTAGGATATTATAAATTTAAATATATTGCCTAGTTATAGCGGTGAAAATCCCTTTTTATTTTAATGACATTCTTTAGTTAGGTACATCTTTTAAAGTACAATGTTTTAATAGGAAGAAATGAAAGTAGGATGCTATGATCAACAAATCAATAAAAGCACATTGATATTTCTTGCATTTAACCCAAAAAGTAAATAAGGGCAAATTAGTACTATGTCTATATTATTCCTTATGCATTAAGTCAAAAAGAAACATCCATACATAAGTTACCACATTAAGTCTTGTCCCCATTATATAAAGGGATATATTCAGGAAAGTCCTTACATTTTGACCCTATATTCGATTAAGCCCTAATTGTTTATTTTTATTCAATTAAGCCCAACATTTTGTTAAATGTTTACAATTTTGGATGGTAGCTGGTTATGCCGTTTTTATATTTTTACAACTGATAATGTACAGGGTCAAAATGTAAGGACTTAATTGAATAAAAACTGAAAATTCAACTCTAAACTGCTAAAATGGTCAAAATGTAAGGACTTTAATGAATATTTTCTTTTTATATATAACTAAAATTGTAAACATTTAAGTGTTTAACAAAATGTTGGGCTTAATTGAATAAGGAAATCTCCAATAAAGTCCCAATATTTTGGCTCACTTTATGAAAAAGTCCCAAATTAGTTTTTATTAACAAAAAAGTCCCAAATTAATTTTTATCAACAAAAAAGGACATAAAACCGGCTAATGTTGGGACTTTTCCGTAAACTGTGCGAAAATATTAGGACTTTATTGAAGATAAAACATGTAGTTTCTCTCCTTTTTAGTTAATAAAAATTAATTTGGGACTTTTTTGTTAATAAAAATTAATTTGGGATTTTTTCATAAACTGAGCCAAAATATTGGGACTTTAATGGAGATTTCCCAAATGAATAAAAATAAACAATTAGGGCTTAATCGAATATAGGGTCAAAATATAAGGACTTATATAAATAATAAACATCCAATCTTACTTTAATTTTATAAAATTCAGGTTATATCATCTTGCAACAAGTCCAGTGATGCTTTCAACTTTAGAAGCTGGAAAAATAATAACGGGATTAAACGGGATTCCAAAAGACGGTCCCGTATTATTTGTCGGCAATCACATGCTCATGGGGCTCGATCTTTTTATACTTCTTTTACAATTTTTAAAAGAAAAACGTATAAATATTCGTATATTAGGCCATCCGGAAGGTCTTAAACTTGATAGCCAATCAGGGATTCCATATATTTCCATTATTTTAAGAGTTTTTGGAATGTTGCCGGTTACTGCATTTAATTTTTTTAAATTATTGTCAAATAAATCATACGTGCTTCTTTACCCTGGTGGTGCACGTGAAGCCCTCCACCGTAAGGTCCGCCACTTTTCATTTTTTTTATGAGTAAATTACGGTTTTGGTCCCTCTGGTTTACACCAAATTACAGTTGTGGTCCTAGTTTTGAAAATCTTGCACCGGTGGTCCCTGTGATTTCTGAATCTTTCACTTTTGGTTCCTTTCCCTATTACCGTTTGTGTAAACCTCAGGGACCAAAAGTGAAAAGATTTGGAAACTAAAGGGACCAAAAGTGAAATATTTGGAAACCATAGGGACTTCTGGTGTAAGATTTTCAAAACTAGGACCAAAACTGTAATTTACTCTTTTTTTATATAAATGTAAGAAATATCAATGTACTTTCATTGATTTGTTTATAGAAGCGTACTTTTTTTTTTCTATTAAAGCATTGTACTATGAAAAATCTACTAAATTATAGCAAGGATATATTCAGAAAAGTCGTTATATTTTGACCCAGTATTCGATTAAGCCCTGATTGTTTTTTTATTCAATTAAGTCCCAACATTTTGTTAAATGTTTTCAATTTTGGATATATATAATAAAAGAGAAATCTTCAATAAAGTCCTAATATTTTGGCTCAATTTACGAAAAAGTCCCAAATTAATTTTTATTAGCAAAAAAGTCCCAAATTAATTTTTATTAACAAAAAAGGACAGAAAACCGGCTAATGTTGGGACTTTTTCGTATTATGTGCGAAAATATTTGGACTTTATTGAAGATAAAGCATGAAGTTTCTGTCCTTTTTTGTTAATAAAAAGTAATTTTGGTCTTTTTTGTTAATAAAAATTAATTTGGGACTTTTTCATAAATTGAGCCAAAATTTTGGGACTTTAATGGAGATTTTTCCCAATATAAAACGGAAATATTCATTAAAGGCTTTAGTTTTTGACCATTTTAACAATTTAGAGTTGTATTTTCAGTTTTTATTCAATTAAGTCCTTACATTTTGACCCTATACATTATTAGTTGTAAAAATATAAAAACAACATAATCTACTACTATCCAAAATTGTAAACATTTAACAAAATGTTGGGACTTAATTGAATAAAAAAAACAATTAGGGCTTTGATCGAATATACGGTCAAAATATAAGGACTTTTCTGAATATATCCCTTATAACAATGTCATTGTCATCCAGATACAATGCAAGTTTCATTCATATGATGTGAACTTTTTGGAGTATAATACTATAATTAGATATATTTTTTTTCAAAGTATAATGCCTTAATAAGAAAAAAAGTTGCAAGTACAATGCTGTAATAGAAAAAAATAATAGTAAAATGGGTATATGCCACCTAAATGAAAGTAGGATGCTATAATACACAAATATATGAAAGTACGTTGCTATTTCTTATGCGTTTACAGCTACATGGCTTTGTTGTGATTTTATTCATGTTTTATTGTTTTTTAGGGTGAAGTTCATAAATTATTTTGGCCTGAAGAACAAGAATTTGTAAGAATGGCAGCAAAATTTGGGGCCACTATTGTACCTTTCGGATGTGTAGGGGAAGACGATGTATCACACGTAAGAATTAATTTCTTCTTTTTTTAAAATTATCTTAATTATTATTTACAAATAAAAAATACGTGTACAGATGATCATGGATTACAATGAAATGAAGAAAAATCCCGCAGTTAGTGACTATCTTGAAGAACATAACGAAAATTCACTTCTTTTAAGGTAAACACAAACTTCAACTTATGTTTTACTTTCATCTAAAGTAAATTTTTAACTATTTTGTTAAATATCCAACACATGTTTTTAATAATTTAATCGTAATGTATACCATATAAATAAAAGAGTGAGAACAAGTTTAAGTTAGAACTGGAATTCGAGATTCCGATTCATAAAACTTATTTGGTTGCGAAAAGTCGAAATTCAATAAAGACCAAAATGCCCTTACAACTTTTTTTGTGTTTTGGTGAATAGGCAAGATAAAGAAGGGGAAGTTGCTAACCAACAACTTCATTTACCATTGGTTATTCCCAAGATTCCTGGAAGATTTTACTATCTCTTTGGAAAGCCGGTAAAAACAAAGGGACTTGAGAAGGTATTGAAGGATAAAGATAACGCGCACGTGTTGTATTTGCAAATAAAGAGTGAAGTTGAAAAGAATATTGAATATTTAATTAAGAAGCGAGAGGAGGATCCTTATAGGGGTTTTGTGAAGAGGGTTGTGTATCAAGCAAAAAGTCAAACTCCTTTTGACCAAGTTCCCACTTTTGAACCTTAGATGACTCTTGGCTTGGATTTTGTATTTTATAAATGGGGCTAAATGCAAGAAATACCAATGTACTTTTATGTATTTGTGTATTATGTTATTCTATTTTTTGTTAAATTTTTTTATGTTAGAATGTCGTACACTTTCATTTTCTTTTTCTAGTTAAGGCGTTAGTGTAGTATTTTCAAGTTTTCTTTTCTTATAAAGAGGATGTTATACTTTGAAAAATCAACCGTAGTGAAAATTACTCTGTCATTGTTGTAATTTCGTAGATTTTTAAAATACGACGTTGTAATAGGAGGTAATGAAAGTAGGTTGCTACAATAAACAAATCAATGGAAGTGCGTTGCTATTTCTTGTATCTAATACAATTATTGTATTACCATCATACTTTCATTTCTTTCTATTGTAGTATTGTACTTTCAATTTTTTTTTTATCAAGGCATTGTTCATTGAAAAATTAACACAACGTTCCGTTGTAGTTTCAATTTTTTTTTCTTGTTAGAATATTATACTTATTAATTTACTCGATTATAGTAGTAAAAATTGTATAGTATTTGGATGACATTTTTCAAAGTATGGTGTGGTAATAGGAACAAATGAAACTATGATGCTATAATATATATAAATCACTTAAAATATTTTGTTTCTTGTATTTAACCTCAACTCCACAATGAGATTTATGATTCTTTATAAAAATTTTCAATGAATGATGACATGTTTTCACCATTCAAATTAGTTTATTATCGGTGGTTGAAATGACAAATGAACTTTGTATTTTTGTGTTTTTGTTAAATAACGATTGCAGAGCATACATGTGTTTTTAATTCTATATGTTTTTTTTTCTATATATTTTACTTTCTTTAATTTAAATAATACTTTGGAAACACCTTACTTTTTATTTTCTTTTTAAATCCCAATAAGTTTATTACATGTTTACAATCTATTTTACTCGTCGTCAGTAATATCTCTTGGTTTGTGTGCCAAAAGATATAAAATATTAAAATCTCGAATGGTGTACCAATAATATATATATATATATATATATATATATATATATATATATATATATATATATATATATATATATATATATATATATATATATATATATATATATATATATATATATATATATATATATACACGTTTATCCATCTAGATTTGTGTGACAATAATATATATCGTTTGGGAACTATAATGTTTATGTATATATAGACGATCAAAGTTTTATATTTTTCATATTGAATGTATTTTTCATCAAATTTGAGAAAGCCACTATTTTATAGAAAACATAAGACATTTATTATAAATAGAGACTTGACCAAATGAAAAATTGGAAAGAATGGATGGATGAAATATATTATGGGGTATTTGTTCTTGCTATTTATCTTTTTGATTTTTATTATTAAATGTTGGTTTTTGAAGAGGGTTGTGTATTGAAGGATAAAGAGAACGCGCATGCATTGTATTTGCAAAAAAAAAAATGAAGTTGAAAAAAATTATTGAATATTTAATTAAAAAGCAAGAGGAGGATACTTATCGAGGTTTTGTGACGAGGGTTATGTATTAAGGGGCCGTTTGGATGTGCTTATAAAACTGCTTATTGACTTATTGGTTTTTTGGAAAAGCCATAAGTCAATAAGTAAGGGCCTCCTTACTTATTAAAAACTGTTTATTTCTCCTTCTTTATGACTTATAAGCAGTTTTTAATAAGTAAGGAGGCCCTTACTTATTGACTTATGGCTTTTCCAAAAAACCAATAAGTCAATAAGGAGTTTTATAAGCACATCCAAACGGGCCATAAGAAAAACGTCAAACTCCTTTCGACCATGTTCCCACTTTTGAACCTTAGATGACTCTTGAATGGATTTTGTATTTTATAAGTGTAGCTAAATGCAAGAAATACCAATGTACTTTCATGTATTTGTGTATTACGTTATTCAAACTTTTTTTTAATTTCTTTATGTTAGAATGTTTTACTTTCATTTGTTTTTCTAATTAAGGCGTTAGGTGGAGTATTTTTAAGTTTTTTTTCTTATAAAGAGGATGTTATACTTTGAAAAATCAACCATAGTGAAAATTGTTTTGTATTTGACTGTCATTGTTGTAATTTGGTAGATTTTTAAAATACGATGTTGTAATAGGTGGTAATGAAAGTAGGTTGCTGTAATAAACAAATCAATGGAGGTGCGTTGCTTTTACTTACATCTAACACAATTTCTGTATTGTCATCCTACTTTCATTTCTTTATATTGTAGTACTGTACTTTCAATTTTTTTTATTAAGACATTGTTCATTGAAAAATTAACATACCGTTCTATTGTATTTTCAATTTTATTTCTTGTTAGAATATTATACTTATTAATTTACTCGATTATACTAGTAAAATTTGTATAATATTTGGATGATATTGGTAGATTTTTCAAAGTATAGTGTGGTAATAGGAACAAATGAAACTATGATGCTATAATATATATAAATTACTGAAAGTATTTTGTTTCTTGTATTTAACCTCAACTCCACAATGAGATTTATGATTCTTTGTAAAAAATTTCAATAAATGATGGCATGTTTTCACCATTCAAATTAGTTTAGTCGGTGGTTGAAATAACAAATGAATATTTGTATTTTTTGTTTTTGTTAACTAATGATTCATCCGGTTGGACTACAAATGAATGAAATGAACAAGACAGATGAAATAAGAGAGTTAAAATGATGTAATGCAATGTAATAAGTTTTCCTTCAAGTTTTCTATATTGTATAAAATTATAATTTACAGTTTTAGCTTGTATTTAACGGGATATTAAATTGAAACTACTAAATTCTTATGGGAACTCCTATTTACACGAATAAGTTTAGTGTCTAATTAATAAAGATGAGGACATATGATATGACCACTGCACTTTTTCAATCACATTAAACAACAATTGCAGAGCATATATTTGTTTTTTATTCTATTTGCTTTTTCTATTTATTTTACTTTCTTTAATTTAAATAACACTTTGGAAACTACTACTTACTTTATATTTTCATTTTAATTCCCAATAAGTTTATTACATGTTTACAATCTATTTTACTCGTCGTCAGTAGTGTATCTTGGTTTGTGTACCAAGAGATATAAAATATTAAAATCTCGAATAGTGTACCAATAATATATATACGTTTATCCATCTTGGTTTGTGTGCCAATAATATATATCGTCTGGGAACTATATTTGTGTATAGATAGATTATCAAAGTTTTATATCTTTCATATTGAATGTATTATATATATATATATATATATATATATATATATATATATATATATATATATATATATATATATATATATATATATATATATATATATATATATATATATATATATATATATATATATATATATATATATTATTTTTCATCAAATTTGAGAAAGCCACTATTTTATAGAAAGCATAAGATATTTGTTATAAACAGAGACTTGACCAAATGACAAATTGGAAAGAATAGACGGATGAAAAACACACACACACACGCTCACACGCACGCGCACTCACACACACAGAGGTGGTTTACATAAAAATATCAACATCAAATATTATCAAATATTAGCAAATGCATGTGACTAGGAATCTAGGAAGTGGGGTGGTATACATAAAAAGTCAAATCAAATAGCAATTCTTGTCAACTTTTCGTGCATTTAGAAATTGTTTTCGTATAATATTAAATAGAATAACCCAATTCTTATTCACAAAAGCAAAGGATTGAACATAATTTACCTTAAATATCAAGTAAGACCACAAAAATATGTATTTTAGTGAATTTAAAAAGAATTAATACTCCCAACTTAATAAATCTATCAAATTATTAAAAAAGAATTTGCCTTCAAATCACATAAATAAAACTGCGAAATTTCACTGAAAAAGAATCTATGAAAACATAAAATAAAATGAAAAAAGATTTCCATTTCATAGACAACAAATAACTTCTTTTTCATTTTAATGGAATAGACCATTCCATTTCATCCAATATTACATCGTACCAATGCTACACATAAGTAACATAATCCAACTAAATTTAAAACTCTTTCTAAATAACTAATTACGTATTTAAAACAATGAAGTTTGGATAAAACATGTCCGGTAACATACATGCAAACTTTATAGAAAATGTTAACTTGATTTTGTTGTTTTTTATCCTACAAATCAAAATAAGGTTGAGATTTCAAAGTAAATAACAACAGTTTCTAATATCCTAAATCCGGAATGCTCAATTCAAACAAAAGCTAAACATTTTCATTAAAGGGTGCTAAAAAACACAAATCACTCTTCTAACTTTGCAATTATACCAGTAAACACTTGGTACCCTTGACACATGTCAGAAAGAAGGCAATACTCATTTTTGGCATGATAAGTAGACATCAACCCTGCAAAAACAAATCCATGTTAGACACGATGAGAAGGGCATTTACGTCTTTTGCATCCTATCACACTTTTTCCATCTCTTTGGGTGGGACGAAATTTGTCTCATTGACTAGCTTTCTAGGGGCAGGTATTCTTGATAATCAGGATGAGAAGGGCATTTACATCTTTTGCATAAACGAGCGAGTTCTGTCCCACCTTTTTCGGTGGGACAAAAAATTATACATTTTGTCTAATTGACTACTTTCTAGGGATATTTTCGATGATGGGGACGAGAGGGGCATTTACGTCTTTTGCACAAACGAAAGACCGACAGCAAGTAGTCAACATGTTCTGTCCAATGCATGCCAAACACAGTACAACATGTTCTGTCCTATGTAGCGCAGTGGGGCCTACATTATACATTATATACAATTGTTGCCGGTTTAACATTATTACAGTTTTGATCCCTGTAGTTTTAATTTGTATAATTACAGTTTTAGTCCCTATAGTTTTTAATTTGTATTAATTACAGTTTTGGTCCCTATAGTTTTTGTTGCCAGTTTAGCATTATTACAGTTTTGATCCATGTAGTTTTAATTTGTATAATTACAGTTTTAGTCCCTATAGACTTTAATTTGTATTAATTACACTTTTGGTCCCTATAGTTTTTAATGTATGATAATCACACTTTTTGTCCCTGTATTTTTTAATTTTCTTTAACTACAGTTTTGGTCCTCATACTTTTCTATTTCAATAATTTCAGTTTTGGTCCCTGTAGTTTTTAATTTGCATTAATTACAGTTTTAGTCCCTGTAGTTTTTAAGTTATCTACATTCCTTTTTTAAGTTTGGTAAAAGAGACAAAAACATACCGTATCCTGCAGTTTGAACATCAAAGCCTTCATCCTGAATATAATAAAAAGATTTATGGAGTGAGAAAATAAGAAAAAGAAAGAAATCTTTTAAAAATTTGTTAAATAAAAGTATCTCACTTGTAATTCGCGTATAAGTGGCAATGTTCCAGTTATGGAATACGGTTTTACGTGTCCAACCGCATCTTTAGTAGCTTCACACAAAACATGGAAGCCTCGAGATTCGAGGTTACATGCAACTCCAGATGATGCTTCATCAAATGAAATCTCAATTCTGAAATTAACAAAAATTTTAATGTTGAATCATAAAAGGCGAAAAGATTGGGGGGGTTTGTGTAACTTTGAGAAAATGATAGCATACTTGTGGAAATAAAAGAGAAAAACAGATGAGGGAAATTTGTAAAAAAGTTAAGAGTTAACGTTTCATTTGGCGGACTTTTTTATAGGAATAATGTCATAAAAGCCCTTAAATTTGTCAGAAATGTTCGGTTTTACCCTTTTATGCATTTTTGGTTTATTAGAACTCTTGACTTTAGCAGAAATTTTCGATTTTACACTTTTATGCATTTTTTGTTCATAAAAGCCCTTTAGTTTATTTTTGGTTCATTAAGACCCTTAAGTTTAGCAGAAATGTCTAGTTATACCCTTGTGACATGTTAACATTTCTGTCAAATTTAAGTGTTTTAATGAACCAAAAATGCATAAAAGGGTAAAATTGAATATTTCTGCTAAACGTAAGGGTTTTAATGAACCAAAAATACATAAAAGGGTAAAACCGAACATTTCTGACAAAATTAAGGACTTTTATGACATTATCCCTTTTTTATATGAGTAAAAAACCACTCATATTTGTATCTTTCTTTTTTGGGTTATTGTCATAAAAACCCTTGCGTTTGTAAGAAATGTTCGGGTTTACCCTTTTATGTATTTTTTGTTCATAAAAGCCCTTAAATTTATTTTGGTTCTTTAAAACCCTTAAGTTTGGCAGGAATGTTCGGTTTTACCCTTAAGTTTGACAGGTTCTATAACACAACACAAGGGTAAATAAAACAGAACATTCCTGCCAAACATAAGGGTTTTAATGAAACATATATATAAATTTAAGGGCTTTTGTGAACAAAAAATACATAAAAGGGTAAACCCGAACATTTTTTACAAACTTAAGGGCTTTTACGACAATAACCCTTCTTTTTTTCCATCAAGTGTTGTTTGGATAAATGATATTTTGAAACATTCGACTTTATTAAGTAAAAAAAAAAACAAAAACAAACTAGCTTACCGGAATTTATCTTTTTTTTTCTCATTATGTGTTATACGCATGAATAATTTTTAAAATTTATTTTAGAAAGTGACATCGTAATATGAAAAAAGGATGGAAAAAATAGGCGAGGGCGAATTTGTAAAAAAATTAAAGCACTTTAGTCAAAGTGTTATTTATTGAATAACTTACCTCCCTCTAATATTTTCATCTGGTAAGACATATTTTGATACGGGTCCTCTTGTAGCAATCTTCTCTATATTTTTATTTAAATCTTGTACGTATTCATTTAGCTTCTTAATTACATCTGGCACACTGAAATGGTATCAAAATGTCAAATTAGAACAATAAACAAAGAGCAAAATAGACTCCTTTAGTAGTAAATTAACAAAAAAAATAAAAAAAAAAAAAATAAAAATAAACTTACTTGTAAAACGGGGTTAATCTCACATCTCCTGAAATCGTGCAATCAGAAGGAATTTGATTGATCCCACCTCCGGGGTCTGAAATAACAACATACTTTCATATATTAGTTTAGAGTAAATTACAGTTTTGGTCCTAGTTTTGAAAATCTTGCACCGGTAATCCCTGTGGTTTCCGAACCTTTCAGTTTTAGTCCCTATGGTTTACAAATCTTTCACTTTTGGTCCCTGGGGTTTACACAAATGGTAACAGAAGAAGGGACCAAAAGTGAAAGATTCAGAAAATCACAGGGACCACTGGTGCAAGATTTTCAAAACTAGGACCACAACTATAATTTAATGTAAACCACAAGCACCAAAACTGTAATTTTCTCATTTTTTTATTATAACATCCTACTTTCATTTCTTCCTCTTACAAGATTCTACTTTGAAAAATTCCACCTAATTATAACAATGTCATCCAAATACAAAAGGGTATTTTTAAAAATAAAAAAAATAATAAAAAACTTACAGCTCCATTGAGTTGGTTTCATAGTGGAAGGTGTTGCAAATCCATAAACTTGTTCTTTAGAATGTGGAGGGAAATCTTTATAAAATCTTGTTTGGATTTCTTTAAGTGCCTCCATTGATAGCTCAAAAGGATTTATAGCCTACCAAGAAAATAGAAATAATTAATAAAAATCAGGAAACACAGAAGTATGTCAAAAAATTTGTGCAAAAGGGTTATCTTTATTTGTAACTTAAATTGTTGGGACAAGTGTCTATTTTTCATTTTTAGTTTAATGAAAAAAAAGAATTATAACATTATCGAGACCGAATGCAATTATTATTATCTTTTTATTTAAGATACCTTGTGTGCAAGACCACTATGAAAAAGCTTCCCTGTAACATGAAGTTTCCATGGTATCATACCACCCGTACCAATGCAAGGTTGTTTATCTGCTGTGTCAATCCAAAACCTGTTTCAAGAATAAAGACACTAAGTTTTCAAAAAAATTCGATTTTGACACTGTGTTATGTTTTTTTTTTCAATTAAGTAACCAAAGTTTTTCAACTTTTTCTAATTAAGTCACTATGTTTTCAATTTTGATCATTTGACCAGTTAATCGGTTGCCAGCTGACGTGGCATGATGATGTGTCAGTCTTTGATGATGTGACGCTGACATGGCATGCTAACATGGCACCTAAGTGTCAAAATTGAAAACATAGCGACTTAATTGGACACTAAGTTTTCAATTTTTTCCAATTAAGTCACTATGTTTTCAGTTTTGTTTCAATTTTGACACTTAGGTGCCATGTTAGCATGTCATGTCAGCGTCACATCATCAAAGACTGACACATCATCATGCCATGTCAGCTGGCAACCGATTAACCGATCAAATGATCAAAATTGAAACAAAATTTTAAACATAGTGACTTAATTAGAAAAAGTTGAAAAACTTGGTGACTTAATTGAAAAAAAATAACACGGTGACTTAATTAGTGTCTTTTTTGGAATTTGCCGTGAAAATAATTAGAGGCATGTATACAATTGTTGTAAAGGTGATATTTAGATATACGTAAAAACTATGTAACTAGGTTTAAACATAATCAAATAATTATTCGGCTCAATTCTCTATTTAATCATTGCACAAAAGCACATCCAAACACCTCATATTTATAAATTTTGTAATTATTCACACATACAAAATAACGGGACTTACAAAGGTCCGTTTTTTAGTTTATCAAGAAGCCCATCTTTAACAAGTGCATCAACACCAACTCCCGGAATTGAAGAATTCTCTTCACTTGCTATGAAAACCGCAACCACACTCGATTTAAGTTTCGGTTTTGTCTGCCCGAGTTTTTTCATGAGTTCGGTCACAAGGGCAACATGCCCCAAACAATCTGTGGTCCCACGCCCTCGAAGCTTGTCCCCTTCAATGCTCATTGAAAATGGATCAAAATCCTACATGTCATATCAATGTGAAACTATTTAGGTCATATTTTCTTTTTTAAACTTTTAATAGGGAAAGAAATTAATCGTGTATGCTATATATTAATGTTTCTTTTTTACTTAAGGCAGAAAGAACGACTTAATGGAAAAAGTCGAGGAAAAGTGAGTTCTAAGTTTCAATATTTTTGGCATTCAAAAATTATTTAAACATCATTTATCCATATGGCACTTTATAGAGAAAAAGGAAAAAAGAAAAGAAATAGGACATGGGTGTTGTTTCTTTTTTAGTTATTTGGGCTTAATGAGTTATATATGGGTGTTTCTTTTTGACTTAATGCATAAAGATTGAATTAGTATATTGGTCAATATTGGTCAACGCTTTATTCGACATAGATCATAAACCGTAAAGTTTTATTGGATATACATTAAAAAGTTCAAAGATTTATTTGATATAGATAAAAATTTCAAACCTTTATTTGATATACATAAAAAAGTTAAAGGCTTTATTTGGTAGACATCATAAAGTTCAAAGCTTTATTCGGTATACATCAAAAACTTATAAAGATTTATTCAATATATATCAAAAACTTCAAGCTTCATTCAATATACCTTAAAGAAACATCAAAATTTATTCAGTATACTTTAAAAACCTCGATGCTTTATTCAGTATACATAAAAATACGATAACAAAAAAATACATAATTTTCAATGTAACTTGAAAGAGTTTACAATTTTCATAGAAAGAAACATGTACTCTTTCGTAAATCATTGATACATTTTAGTATTCACCAGTACAGCCTAAAGAACCCTAGTTTATACAGGTTTAACACAAACCCATTAAAAAGATGAAGTTTAGACATAAAGCACATATACAGATTCCATTGTAATTGATGAAATCTACAATTGCTATACTGGTACAAATAAGAATTGAATTATTTTAGACTGAAATAACTCCATAAAGTAGGAAAGGGGGTATCCTCTTTTACTTCATTTTCACGGAATATTTTGAACGAAAATTCACATTAGATCACGATCAAAATCAACTAGCACTTTAAATTCAACATTTATCTGAGATTATATAAGGAGATAATTCAAACCCATTCAGAAGGATTAGCGGTGACGACATCCATGTGCATTCCAACAAAAGAAAGGATCTTTCCGGTTTCAGTTCCAGGGTATTCCACTATGAGATTCCCTCTATTGGGTTTATATGTCACATGGTTGACGATGAGTGGGCCGCCGCCGGTGGCGGTGCTATGAGGGAGGAGGGCATCACAAACATGGCGGACGATTCTATCCTCCTCCGGGATGAGGTCCGGCGGATTGTTCTGAACATATTTGGATTCTCCGATGAGTTTGGTGAGAAGGGTGACGAAAGAATCCTTGTGTAGGTCTCCGAGAATTTCTTTTACGGCTGAAGCCACCATCGCCGAACGGCCGAGGAGAGGGGAGAGTGAGGTTGTAGGCTTGTGGAAAACTGGGGGAATGTTGCTTCACGATTCGGTATTGAAAGTCTTTCACGTGTTTATTTAGAGCATCCACTTATTTGTAGATAAACATAAACTTATTAATTTAAATTTTTTTGAAAAATTCTTTATATGAATAAAACTTAAATATGGAACAACTTATATGTTATCGCATATAAATTCGTTATATTATAATGAGTTAACAATAAATGTGTAACGTCTTAAATTTCCGATCAAAAATTTTCTTTATCTCTTAAGGATTATCGCTCGATCAGTCTTATTGGATGCATTTATAAAATCATTTCAAAGCTTCTCGCTACTAGAATTAAATCTGTAGTTGGGAAATTAATCGGAGAGGAGCAATCGGCATATGTTGAGGGGCGTAACATTTTAGATGGTCCTGTGACTGTTAGTGAGATTATCTCCTGGGCAAAGACGTATAAAAAGAAGGTGTTATTATTCAAAGTCGATGTCGACAAAGCCTTCGATTCTGTTAACTGGGAATACACTGATAATACTACGAGTCAGATGTGTTTTGGGAATAAATGGAGATCGTGGATATCAGGCTGCCTCTCCTCTTCACGTGCTTCGGTTATTGTCAACGGTACCTCGACCAAAGAATTTGCTATCTCAAAAGGTGTAAGGTAAGGTGATCCGTTCTCACCTTTCTTGTTTATTATTGCAATGGAAGGACTTAACGTGGCACTAAAATCGGCGAGAAGGATATCTTCAAAGGAATCAAAGTTCCCGGTAATGGCCCCTTGATATCCCATCTCTTTTACGCGGAATATGCTTTGTTCATTGGCGAATGGTCTAAGATAAACCTAAAAAATCTTGCCCGTATTCTTAGATGTTTCTACGTTTCATCAGGCTTAAAGGTAAACTTTCACAAGTCAAAGGTGCTTGGTATTGGTGCTTCCAACAATGAAACCTCTCAATGGGCAAGCATACTTGGATGTTAAGCAGGATCTCTTCCATTCACATATCTTGGTGTACCAATTGGGGCCAATATGAATTTAACTAAAAATTGGAGACCGGTGGTGAACAAATTTCTAACGAAACTATCTTGTTGGAAAGCTAAAACATTATCATTTGGCGAATGGTTAACTTGATAAAATCAGTATGGGGAGTTTACCGATATACTACTTATCGTTTTTCAAAGCTCCTATTGGGGTGATCGAAACACTAGAAAATATTCGAAGGAAATTTCTATGGGGAGGAAATGAAGAAAAGAGCAAGATACATTGGGTCTCATGGGAAAAGGCGACAGCTTCTAAAGAAGATGGAGGTCTCGGCATGGGGACTATTCAGGCACTAAACATCGCTCTTATGGCAATGTAGTGGTGGAGACTAAAAATGTAGCCCCACTCCTTATGGTGCAAGACTGTAACAGAGATCCATGGTGGCCTGAACAAACTGTTCGAGTACATTGCAAACAAAAGAATAATGGGAGTAAGGAAAACATCGGATGTGTGAAAAAGACAGTGAATCCATGGGTTGAGGTTTCAATAACATATTCAGTGGTGGATCCGAAACGACGGTCGTAACATGCAAACTAGCCACGGATGGTAGTTTCACGGTCGATCTCCTTCATAAGCAATTGAAGAAAAACCTAACACTTAATTCCGATAATATGAAAGTAACATGGACCAAACTAAACCCAATAAAAGTAAATGGTTTCGTGTGGAGGGCGGCACAATGAAGGATACCAGCGGCGGAGGCTTTAACTCATAGAGGAGTCTAGATTGGATCGAACTTATGTGGTCCGTGTATTAACAGTGTGGAAAGTTGTGATCATATTCTAATACAATGTGTAAGACCCTAATCCCGAAAAGTCAAGTTGTTAGAAAAACGGGTAGGTTTAGAGAAGATCCGGATTGCCCTATGGATCGTGTGATCACTTTCCGAACTGATATTTCCACCCTATGCCTGGGTTACAGGAAATCCAGTCTAGGATAATCCAAAGGGAACACCTACGAATTTAGGCACAAACTCGTAAGCCAAATTGCCAGAAGTTATATGTTCGTGAGGAACGATTGAGAGCTAATGATTTTCGTGTGTCTCTCTTCTGATTAGAAGAGGCGTTTATATAACCCACGAATTAGGGTTATGGGATCATGGGCCGACTTAAGATTTCCTTAGGGTTAGGGTTTAATTGATGGTTTCCATAATTAACGATAATCAGTTAATTATACCATATTAACCCTTAAGAATTCGGATTTTCCACTAAGTGACCAATCCAAAAATCCGAAGACCTTTTGGGGCGCTGCCCCAAACCCCGCGGGGGCGCTGCCCCTTGGACCACCGCCAGGGGCGCTGCCCCTTGGACCCCGCTAGGGGCGCTGCCCCTAGGACCCTGCCAAAGGGGCGCTGCCCCTTTGGAATCCCCGAGCCCAGGGGCGCTGCCCCCGGACCCCCGACCAGTCGTTGTACCGGCTACTTATTCGATCTTATACATGCGTGCACTCCGCACATTACCCGAACATGTATTAGAGTACAAACTAAGTAGCCCCTTAGCTCACATGTTAGTTCCAATTACATAAAATGACTTGGTGACACTAAAATCACCAACACAAGTTCCGAGTCTTAAAGAGTCAAAGCGTAAAACCCGAAACCAGGTATCGAGTGGACAGTGTTTAATTAGAAGACAAAAGTGAGAAAAGGGGAAAAAGGAGATTAGCGCCGCTAATCTTATGATTACCGAAGCTAATCTGGTCAAACATGGGAATCTCCATGACAGTCTGGAAAAGCTGCATGTTTTTGTCCTGGCTCGAAGTTAGCGACACTAACTTCAATGTTAGCGCCGCTAATATGGTCTGAGCGGGAAAACTTCCTTATTTCGTGGATCTGGGTCATTTTTGAGTATATAACTCATTTAGGGTCCGAAGCTGATCAGTTCCAACCTTAGAAAACCTTAGGAAAATGTGAGATATAAAACAATGGATCGACAGATTCAATATGCAGAATAATAATAAACAAGATCAAGATATGAAGAACAGTGGTCGAATGATTGTATTAAATTCTCAAGAACAATTCAAAGAGAACTATTCTGTATGAGAGCCATGAACAAAATATTACAAAACGTTAACCCTAATTAGGGTACATGCATGCTATAAATAGTCTACGCTAAGTATGGAATGGACAGGCCCACCCATTAAATGATCGACTAATCTATAGGCTAACTATTATGCGCAATTGACTCCATCAATAAATGACCTAAAAATCTCCCCTTTGAATCTAATTACGAAGGAGTAACATCACTCTTCCGTCTTCAGATCTGATGCTGTTGTCTTGAACACCCTAGGCATTACGTTCAGAATCACCTTTCGGATCGCCAAGCACCAATTAATCATGTCTGAAAAACACTTCTTATTTGGTACTGAGTTGTTCACATTTTTGTTGACGATATAAACAATGTGTTCCAAGGCAGCCGTTCGGTACATATGCTTGTCAACCAAGTAGAACATCTTCTTGTGAACCGTAGCTCCTTCCTTAGATGAATAGGCGACGCTCCAAGGATCATTTTCTATTACTCCAATCTTTCGTTGCTTGAGATCGAAAGGAGGTTTTTCAGCTTTAACCAAAGGACTGGCTTTCAGAAGTGTAGCAACTTCAGCATCCAGTTTCGCAACCTCATGAATGTAACAGATAATCATTCTTCTGAGGTTTTCGATGAGGGGCTCGTGCTTCGAAGGTTTTCTTGACAGAATGTCAAACATGGAAATTCAATCAAATGGATTCATGAATGGCAAGTCTGCAAGGCAGAATTCATCCACTTCCTTCTTATCACCCCTTAATGCCTTGAATCGAGCATTCTTGAAGGGAACAGTTATTTCAGGAAGCTTGGGAGTCAGCCCAACTATTTTCTTTAGACTCCATGAAATGTACTGAGGCTTGGACTGCTTAAGATAGAAAGTGAAGAGCGTGTCATTAACACCGGGGTCGGAAAGGGGAACATCAATAATTTATTCGAAGCTTCAAAATAGAAATGCCCGTGGAGTGATCGGAAAATCAAGCTGAGAGTCCACTATGTTGTCAACGTCAAATGAACAAACTGGCTCCAGCCAATAGACCTTAGGCTCTTCGAACACTTCCTTCTTCATTATGCTAAAGAACCAAGCAGAGAATAGGGCTTTACGGGCTTCTAGCGTTTCTGTAGCATCTCGATCCGCTGCTTCTTTAGCCTCAAGTTCCCTCCGAAGCTTATCCAAATCATTAATCTCTAGCTTCTTGAGCTGCCTTTTTGGCATCGGTAAGCTCTGGTTCTTCTTCTTCATCGTCAGCCCCGATCTTTTTACGTTTTCGGATCGAAGGACCAGAAGTTTTGCCAGTTTCATTCTTCTTCTGGTGCTTCTCATCAGCAGACTTTTCAGGCTCTGGTTCCGTCACGGTGTTGACTTTTGTAATTGTAGGCTTGGACATATTTTCCTCGTTCTCGTCTCCCCCTTGTTTCGGAGTGGCTCCGCCTTCCGAAACACCGTTAATTTTTCCCAGTAAGTTGAGAACGGGATGAAGTTTATTGGTGAGATGATGGCGAACATCGGTAGTGAGAATCGAATCACCTTCTTCCACTAGGCGACGTAAGTACGCATCAGCATCAGAAACACAACTTTTGATAGCTATGTTTTGAGCATTTACAGCGGCCAATTTCTCTGAAGTATGCTTGAGGTTGGCCTTGAGAACCTTTACCCTGCTCGTCCTCGCAACGAGTTTATCTATGACTTCGTTTTCCATGGCAAGGTCCTTTCGGAGTTGTTCAACTTTGACATCAAGGGAAGAAGCGAGATCGGAATTCTCCTTCTTTAATTCATCGCGAAGGACAGAGAGTGCCTCCTTCTCTGCCTGTAGGGATTCTCGGAACCCACCAATCACTTTGTTCATTGATGCAGTGTTGGTGTCATGGTGGTCCGGAAATCCTTGACGAATGTAAAAACTTCTGCTTTTAGTTTTTCGACAGTTTCGGTCGATTCCGTCATCCTCTTTTCGGAAGCTTCAATGACCTTGAGAAGGTCTTCAAGCACTTTCGTGTTGTCGCTTATCAAGGTCTCCACTGAGGTCTTGTGAGCCTCCAACTGGGATTGCCAGTCGGAAGATGTGAAGGTCTTCAAGGATTCGAGGAGCGAATCCAACTTCGTGGTAAGTTCTTTAAACTTCCCCTTCGTCATTGGGGCGGGGGCGCTGTCGTCATCACCTTGAGAAAGGTTGTTGAAAGGAGAATGAACGAAGGCAGTGATATCATCCTGTTCATCGTAGTACAGGATTTCTTCCTCGTCGGAACGAAGAGGAGATGTGGGTTTCGGAGAAGGGTTTGTGGTGTTCTTTGGTGAGGAGGGAGGGGAGTTTTTAGGAGTGGGTTTAGGTGAATTTTTTGGAGATGGGGAATGAGTGTTTTTCGAAGTGGGTTTTGGTGAAGGTTTCGGAGATGGATTAGGTGGAGGAGAAAGGGGTTTCTGACCTGTGTTGCCTGTGTCTTCCTCTTCTTCATTTTCTCCCTGATTTCCTTTCGGATTTCCGGATTGAGTCCTGTCTTTCGATTATTCATCTTCCAAAGGTGGAGTCGGAGATTTTGCTTTTCTGGGCTTCTTTCGGGATTTAGCGGGCTTAATTGTATCGGAAGTCGAGCCTTTCCCTTTCGTTTTCCCTCTTTCTTTGGGTTTTCCAGTTTGTCGAAGGCCGCTTGGACTTTAGGTGGGATATATCGGATCCCAGAAGGAGGCAGCCGTGGATAGGCTTCAACACAAGCGACACCAAGTGGTACCATGTGATGTAAACTGGTCTCTTCCTTGGATCAGTAGATTGACGGAGACGAAGACCTGGATCTACAACAACGAAAGGATGGGTCAGTCGCACTCCGGGAGGCGGTCCTGGGAGGGCGCTCCGACGATCTAGTTAGTACTGTGATCGGAAAAGTGAAAGAGAGTTGTACGAAGAGTGAAGGAGAGAATGACGATGATGATCTTCCCGTGGGGTCGATCATCATATACTGTTGTACCTTTGGGGGGACCACTTAGTCGTTAGGATCGTGGGCCTTCTCTGATTGGTTGATTCTCTGTGCCTGCTTGTGATTGGTTGATTGGTCTGGCCAGGTAGTGGTTCGTACAGTAACCGAATCGTTTGTCATCAGCGAATCGCACGATGAACTACTGTGAGGAGAGGTGTCATTTTCTCATTGGTCTATGTGGTCCTCAGCTATTCGAAGCTGTTAGATTGGGCGACGTCCAGCCAGACGGGTCATGCGGCCCTTGGCGGCTTGCTGGCCGTCGGGTTAGCAACGCCATCGTGTTGGTACTAGTATGCTGGCGTACTAGCGTGCTGGCGTGCTGGCACGCGCGTCGCCTATGATACGTCATCAAGTCTCCTTAGTCTAGTAGTCGGGATGGGCGCGTGCTAGCCCTGACGTTCTAGACTTAGGTAACGACGATTCGCTTTTATCAGGTGGGTCCCATAATTATTGCTGACACGATGTGTCAGTTTCCATCATTAGTAATTTCTAGTTTCTCGCTTCTTATCCCTATCTCTTGATTAGGGTTTTTTGACTCATTTCGTTGTCTATTCTGTTTCTTTTCTTCTTCATTCTGCTCTCTTTTGTCGAAAATGGCTGGAGTTGCCGATCAAGAAATTTCCGACGAGATGTATGGCCCTCTGGTTGAGAAATATGGTTTTCAACCTGAAGACAGTGTTCTAATTCCTTCCAACGGTGCCATCTACTCCTTACCCCCGAAGGAAAGACCGGTATATTCCTAAAGACTTTCGATGCCGGTTATCGACTTCCGACATCGGACTTTATGGACGAAGTACTTCGACAGAACAGTGTTGGGCTTCATCAATTAACTCCAAATTCGGTAAACAAAATCGTTGCTTTTTAACTGCTGTGCCGTTCGCAAGGTATCGTGCCCGATTTCTTTGTCTTCAAATATTATTTTCGATTTGCTGCGGTTGGGGAGAACTATGCTTTCTATCGAAGAACCAACGTCCATACCCTAGTGCCTGAGCCTAGGTATTCACCCAAAAACTGGCAAGATCAATGGTTGTGGGTGAATGCCTCAAGGGTAGGAGCTCGATACCATTGTTCTGGTACAGCGTCTGACCAGATTCCGAAGTTGTATCCTCATCAGGAAGCGGTAGTGAAGATTTTAAATAGCTTTCAGGTGGCATCTGATGAATTCCCTGAGTATATCCTGGCTGGATGGGGTATGAGTACTGCTTGGAGGATGAGGGGAAAAATGCCTGAGTTCTTTGTTGTTCGTAAAGGTTCGTTATCGACTTCCTTATACTTCTCCTCTTTCTTCCTCCTTTTATGTACATATACATATAATGCCATTTTTGCGTGTAGGTGTTCACTGTAAGGTTCGTTTTGAGGAGGTTCTTTTAAAAGGTTGTAAAGAGAAGTTTCAGTACCGTAAAGTTAACCTGGTTGATAAGGTGCCCCCTTCTTTTGCGTTTCACAATCCTGATACGATTGCTTGCATCGAAGGTGCCAAGGAAGGTGAGAAGTCTAAGAAAGAGAAAACCGATGATGTGCCATTGATTGATGCCAAAGTGGAGGGTCTGTCTAGGGGAAAACATGAGGGGTCCCAAGAGTTAGTGGTTGATAGTAAGGAAGGCATTCTTAAAGAGTCGTCCAAGTTGTTAAACAAGAGGAAGGTTGTTTGGGATGCGACGGAGGGGTCGGAGAGTTCCAGGGAAACCAGGTTGGTGAGGCGAATAAGCCGTCGTAGGTTACTGAGTAGTTTAAAAGAAGATGATCTGAATATTATCGAAATCCCATATGATGATGCTGCAAAGGGTTCCGAGGTGCCTCTTAGATCTGAGACTGTTGGTGATAAAGGTAAGGAGAGTTCTGGTGGAAAAGAAAAATTACTCGAGACTGAAGGTGCTAAAGGTCAAGGTAAGAAAGTTGTTGGCGGTGCTGAGTCTGCAGAAACTGATACTGGTGGAACGGGTGATTTTGAGTTTGGTGGTGGTGGGGATTTTAGTTTAGGTAGGGGTGGCGATGCATTGGGAACTCACGTTTGGACGGACTACTCGTCCTTACCCTTTGTTCCAGATTGGAAGTTGTTGAATGGTTCGCGTCTGTCCTTGCGAGAAGCTGCCATTGATTTTGCACTGCACGCTTTTCCTCCAGCTGCCGATTCAGAGATGGAGAACTTCACACATGATGGCTTGGTTAGCACACTGAGGTTTGCATCTACACAATCAGCTTATTATCTTGCAGCAGCTGCTAAGCGAATTGAACATCTAGCCGCCTCTTCGAAGAATCAGGAGTCATTTAAATTGGAGGCCCGTAAGGCTTTGACAGAGAATTCTCGCTTACGTGGAGCAATGGAGGAGTTGAAGGCTCAGGTGGCTAGTTTGGAGAAGGCGTCTCATGAGTTTGATCTGAAGTATGAACTCTTGTTGTCTAAAAAAAATGTCTGTGGAAGAGCAGCTAGCTATCACCCAGGAGAAGCTGGACAAGGTGGGGCAAGAAAATGAAGCCCTAATGATTCGTGCAGAGAACTTTGATACTGAATTGTGTGACAAAGATCGTGTCATGGAGGAGGGAGCTGCGGTGTTGGCCAAAGTGGAAAAAGATTTAAGGTGGATGGTTGAAGAGGGTATGGTTAGGGTTGTTGAAAAGGTCTTTATGATTCCTGAGTTGATCCACGACGTCAATCGTATTAGGCGAACTAGCTATATCGTTGGGGAGGATGCTGGCCGTCACGCCCTTCGTCAGGAACTGAAGATCATAAGTCCTGAAGCTGAAGAAGGTAGCTCATCTTCTAATTACACACAGGAGGTTAATAACGCCATAGAAGAGTTTGCAACATTGGACTATGCTGGATTGCTGCGCTTGGGTCAAATTGGTGTTGGAGAGTTGAAGGAGTTGCTGAAGGTTGATGCTGATGAGTGAGGGGTTGATTTGGTTTGTGTTCGATTTGGTTGTATTTGGACAATTGGGTGTTGGCTATGTTTGGTAAACTGTTTGTTTTTTGTTTTTTGCTTTGCTTGGTTTGTGGTGACGTTAGAAACTATGTTTGTGATGGATGTTATTTGGTTCTTCAATGCAGGATGTGTTTCTTGGTCAATTTTGTCTTTGTAACATCGGACTAGAAAGGGTGAGTTGTTGCTTAATTGGTGTGGTGCTCGGCCACAGGCATTAAGTTTCGACTTAATGGGTGTGGTGCTCGGCCACGATTGTTTGAGTTTCGATTTGATTTGGTGTGGTGCTTGGCCACAATTGTTTAAGTTTCGATTTAATTTGGTGTGGTGCTCGGCCACAAACATTAAGTTTCGATTTAATGGGTGTGGTGCTCGGCCAGAGTTGCTTTAATTTCGATTTGGTTTGGTGTGGTGCTCGGCCACAAACATTAAGTTTCGACTTAATGGGTGTGGTGCTCGGCCACAGTTGCTTTAATTTCGATTTGGTTTGGTGTGGTGCTCGGCCACAAACATTAAGTTTCGACTTAATGGGTGTGGTTCTCGGCCACAGTTGCTTTAATTTCGATTTGGTTTGGGGTGGTGCTTGGCCACAAACATTAAGTTTCGACTTAATGGGTGTGGTGCTCGGCCACAGTTGCTTTAATTTCGATTTGGTTTGGTGTGGTGCTCGACCACAAACATTAAGTTTCGACTTACTGGGTGTGGTGCTCGGCCACAGTTGCTTAAATTTCGATTTATAACGGTTGTGGGTCAGGTGATCAGTCTGGCCCACTCGTTATTTTTTTTGGGAAAAGAGGGGAGTATTTCGTAAACATAAGTGTATACTAATATTTTTGGAACTCGGTTCCTTAGAGAAATTAAGTTCGTACATTTGAGAGTTTGGATAATAGCTACTAACTCTTAGTATTTTTAGAAGTAAAACTTTTTCAAATGCTGAACATTCCACGTCCTTGGTATTGTGTTTCCATCAAGGGTCTCCAATACATAGGCCCTATTTCAATGTGCCTCCAATATCTTGTAGGGGCCCTCCCATGTTGGCCCCAACTTGCCCCTAGGTTGGGCATGGCTCACCTCGTTCTTCCTTAGTACAAAATCTCCCACCTTGAAGGCTCTATCTCGTACTTGTTTATTATAATATCGCTCCGTGTTAGATTTGTACGCTACCTGTCACAGGTTGGCGAGTTCTCTTTTTTCTTCCAACAAATCTAGATTGTGTCACAAGTCTTCTTCTGTTTTTTCTGGTGTAAAGGTGGAGATTCTGAGATAAGTTACCATCAGCTCTGGAGGGAGTACAGCCTCCGTACCGTATGCCAGGCTGAATGGAGTTTCTTGTGTGCTGGTTCGAGGGGTTGTGCGATAAGACCACAAAACACTTGGGAGTTCTTCCACCCAGTTACCTTTGGCTTTGCCTAATGTTTTCTTGATTCCATTAACAATGGTCCTATTAGTTACTTCCGTCTGACCATTTGCCTGCGGGTGAGCTACTGATGTGAATTGCTGGTGGATCCGCCTTTCCTCGCACCATCCCCGAAACGGGCTTTCTACGAACTGTAAGCCATTGTCGCTAATTAACACTTTAGGTGTGCCAAACCTTGTCAATATGTTTTTCCACATGAACTTTATGACTGTTCTCCCCGAGATGGAGGCTAACGGCTCAGCCTCCACCCACTTTGTGAAGTAATCGATAGCTACAATAAGAAACTTTACTCTTCCGGGAACCTTTGGAAACGGTCCTACAATGTCAATTCCCCATTAATAGAAAGGCCAAGGGCTGCTAATACTTGTCATGGGATTGGCAGGAAAGTTTTGTATTGGAGAAAAGGTTTGGCATTCGGTGCATGTTCGTGTTACCTCTGTCGCGTCATGGTGGATGTTTGGCCAAAAAATTCCCATTCGCAGGATTTTACCAATCAGTGCCCTTGCCCCCTCATGGGCTCCCGCCAGCCCAGAGTGTTTTTCGTCCAGTACTCGTCGTCCTTCTTCTTTGGTTACACACTTTAGCCATGGGGCTAAGTACCCTTTCTTATATAACGTTTCGTCCATGATCGTGAAGTTAGGAGCTTTGATTCTTACTTTCCGTGCTTCCGTATCGTCTTCCGGCAACGTGCCATATCGGAGATATTCTACATACGGTGTCATCCAAGTTGTTCCCTCGCTTGTTGTCTCGTAGATTTGTTTTTCATCAATACTTCTTTCTGGCAGGACTTCGACCAATAC